>OZ023147.1:15806754-16501448 GCA_963675895.2 Styela plicata
GCAAGTACATCAAGCTCAGATAATTATGACCCAGATTTTCAAATTCGCAAACATTCTTTCGATTTGAATGTTGAGGCTGCTACGCTAGCACCACGGCAAGACCAGAACCTCGACTCTCCATTCACAATAGCCGAATTACGTACAGCGCTAAAACCACGTAAATCTACTTCGCCTGGCCAAGATGACATAGGATATCCAATGTTGAGCCACATTCCTGCCTCTGCACAGCCATTTCTATTGCAACTTTTCAACATGATTTGGTCCTCAGGGACTGTTCCATTATCTTGGAGGCACTCTATAATTGTTCCAATCCTCAAATCGAATAAACCTGCTACAAACCCCTCATCTTACCGCCCCATATCTTTAACAAGCAACATTTGTAAACTCATGGAACGTATGGTTACCAGTAGATTGCGATGGTTTTTGGAATCAAAGGGACTGCTTTGTCCACTTCAGTCAGGTTTTCGTCGAGGAAGATGTACTACAGATCATATACTTCACCTACATGATGAAGTATATAAATCGTTGTCGAATAAACGTTCTGTAATAGCAGTCTTTATTGACATGGAAAAGGCTTACGATATGGTCTGGAGGGATGGACTTTTGTATAAACTTCGTACATTGGGCATTGGAGGATCTATGTTCAACTGGATTTGTTCTTTTCTGAGTACAAGAACTTTTCAAGTTCGCGTTGGTAGCACTTTATCAACAGTCAGAACACTGGAAAATGGAATTGTACAGGGTAGCGTAATCAGCCCTTTGCTTTTTGCTATCATGATGAATGACATATCTGTAGGCATCCCCTCTGAAGTGGCGATCTTTGCAGACGATGTTGCTTTTTGGGAAACTGACTTGAAAATTGAGAATATACTTCCTAGGGTGCAGTCCTCCTTAGATAAAGTACAAAAATGGTGCAGTTTGTGGGGTTTTCGAATATCTAGAGCAAAGTCAACATTCCTTCTATTCACGAGAAAACGGAAAGTGCCAAACTTACATCTAACAGTGGATGGCGTCCCATTGAACAGATCGATGCATTTTAAATATTTGGGTGTCATTTTTGATCCCGTTCTCAATTACAAGAAGCACATTGAATACGTTCAAACAAAATGCCTTAAGAGAACAAACCTTTCGCGACTACTTTCTGGAACCTCATGGGGAGTTGCAAAGGGTCCTTTGCTCACGTTATACCGATCTCTCATCCGCTCTCTTATTGAATATGGAATGGAAGCGTACTTTTTTGCTCCGCTCACATTGTTGGAACCAATCAAAAAAATTCAGAACTCATGTCTAAGAATTTGCTCTGGCGCGATGCCGAGCTCCAGTATTATCTCCATGCAGGCTTCTTCAGCAGAAATGCCATTACATATTCGGCATCTTATGAAATGCCTATTTTACAAATGTCATCTTCTGTCGTACCCCTTTCACCCAACCCATACGATAATTACTAACTCATGGCAGGAAATTTACCCGGACTGCACAAAATTTATGTCTTTCAATATGCTTACGAAGTCTTCATTATTTCAACAATTTACCATTAGAAAAATATCAACGCCATTGATTCCTTATTGGACTCAAATTTGTCCTTGTGTTGACCTTACGTTAACCAAAGTTATCACTAAAGCAGATCCTCCTGAAGTTATTCGTCTTTCCTTGGTTGAACACATATCACAACATTATCCCGGTTTCTTAGAGATTTTCACTGATGGTTCCAAAAATATGAGTGGTTGTGGGGCTGCTTTTTACATACCTTCCAAATCCGTCCAGTGTAGCTATACCTTGCCGAAACCTTGCTGACAATACAGTGCTGAACTATATGCGATCCTTCAGTCACTAAAATGGATATGTGACCAACACGATGTACACGAAGCTGTTATCTTGTCGGATTGTCTGAGTGCATTGCAGACTTTTCAATATTCAGTGGATCTACAAATGAATTCATTTCCAACATTAAGACCCTGTATACTCAACTGATGAATAACAAAGAATGTTGTATTGTTTTATTTTGGATTCCTGGACATAAAGATATTCCTGGAAATGAGCGAGTTGATATTTTAGCAAAGAATGCTACTAGTGCTGTAGATATAGTCCCTATGGATATTGAAAAACGAGAGGCACTATCTCTATTGTCAGACGTTTGTCATCGTAAATGGAATATCGAGTATAATGAAAGTGAAGATGCTACCCACTACAAAATGTTTCATCCTGAACTTCCTATATCCCGAAACGTCAACCTCTGTCGCAAATACCAAGCAATGTTGTTTCGTCTAAAATCCGGGCATTGCCGGTTAAATGGTCATTTATATAAAATTGGGTGTCATGAGGATGGACTATGTAATTTTTGTCATATCAAAGAGACTGTTGCCCATTTGATTTTATTTTGTAGATGTTTTGATCGCCAACGATCCATATTACTTCAATTATGTGCTAGTTTAGATGTACCTTTCAGGTTGTATTATTTACTCACTGATGAAAGAATTGTATTACATGTACTAAGATTTGTTGAATCTACTGGTAGACTCGTTTGATTCTTATTTTGTTTTTTATATTCATAATCCAACTCTTTCTTTTAATATTTGCCTGAATTGACCTGGCGCAAAAAGCTTTGTTTAAGCTATAAGCGCCATTAAATCTTTTATCCCATCCCATCCCATTTCGAAGACTGACACCTTGGAAGAACGACGCAACTCTGAAGAGCAGAGATGGTAAATATTTTATAATACAAAGAACTCAAGTAAGTGTGTATTTTATATCTATTGCATGCTTGTGCCTGGCGCCGGGCCTTTTTTTATTTTTGTGTGTGTGTGTTTTTTTTTTCAAAAACCCAAAATTGCCGATGATCGCGATTATGGTTGCATCTGTCTTTTACTTGATTTAGTAATGCATGCGCCTTTTTAATGTCCGAGAACTATCCATGTCTTGGATGCCCAATAGTTCAAAATGTGATGCGGCCTGATTTGCGATCATCGAATTACTTAAACAGTTTAATGCTGCTCGAGAATTTTCCAGATCACTTGGTCAACAACGACGGATCAACAACGACGGACCAACAACCGTCGATCAACAAGCTTGGAATACTGGAACAACAACAACAAAGGATCGACCTGCAATCAACAACTATCACTGGAAAACGCAGCAACGGCGATCGGGGACAATTCAACATCATCCATGGATGACGACAGTCTACTTACCGGATATGACGACAGACAATGAAAAGACGAACTTGGACGGAAATGGTAAAAATAATACCATAATTTGAAGTAAGTTTCTTATATTCATTCTGCATGTTCAAGCCTGGCGCCGGGCTTTTCACGTGTGTGTATATGTGCAATTTCCAATTGCTGATGGTTACGATGAATGGTTGCATCTTTCGGAATTTGGCTTAGAAAAATGCATGCACCCTTTTGATGTCCACGAACTAACGATGTCTTGGACGGCCAATAGTTTGTGAAATTTAATGCAGCCAGATTCGCAATTATCAAAATTTTTAAACAGTTTAATGCAGATCCCTGGGTCAACCACTATGGACCAACAACCGTGGACCAACAACCGTGGATTAACAACTGTGGATCAACAACGATGAAGCTAAACAAAAACCCGGTGATTTCTTTCTATATTATGCATTTGTTTTATTTTTCATTTTTGAACATATTAATCACATATTATCAGTTATTTTCCAGACTTTCTCAGCTGCGATGATGGGCCCGAAGACACCTGGAAACATGAACACACACACACACAAATATACACTGCGCAATAGGGAGCCGCGCGGCTTTACTTAATTCTAGAAAGGTTGTAGGGCGTTATAGTGTGACTTTTGTTACCTATAGTGCGATGCAGAACCTACGTAAATCTGTAACGGCAGGAAGTCGGTTCCCAGTCAGCAGAATAAAATAATTATCAGTCGAACAACTGAAATTGATTTGATTATTGTTCAACTGAGATAATTTCTGACTGGGAAGTATTACCTCCGTTGGTCTGCTGGAAACTCCGGCTCAATTCGATTTTATCATATTCTCAAAGAATATGTTATTTCAAAATTCAAATTCTATTCAAATTTCAATTTATGATTAAGCTTCTTTATCTTCACTTGATTTCTTCATTTCCCAAAGGCTTTCAATACTGCTTGTTTGCGCCACCTATCACGCGGCCCATTTTACGTGGAGCTCAAATGTTTGCGTCTTCCGGTCGAATTTGCGTCTAAGATACGGCGTGCATTTAAGCTTTTTTGTTACGTCCACGCAACGTTGCTACTAGGCGCTGAATAATATAGACATGAATAGGCCCTTTTGCGTTGAACTTGCGTGCGTCCACGTTACCGTGTTTTTGCGCTCCTATGTAACTATTACGACACTAGTAAGCTTTTGAGCTTGCATGGTGTTTAAAATATTTGGTGTCGCAATTCGAAACGCAATTCTTTTCGCCCAATTTCCGTGCGTCTACGTTTTGGCGTGTGTTTGTGCTCCCACTACGTCACTATTATGACACTAATAATTTCGTTTTCAGGATGCTGTAAAGAATTCGGGTGTTGTAATTAATTTTTTTTAAATAAATTTTAAATTCGTATACTTTGCAATGGATGGGGTAGAAGGATTTATTTTCAGGACAGAATGATAGAATTAGCATGATCTGTTGGCCAGACGCTTGTTTGTACTGATTTTAGGTGATTTAAAATGCTTAAAGAACGTAATGACCCCTGTAAGTGATATTTTGAATTGAGAAAAACATTTGTATGGGTGTGCAAATAGAAGAAAAAAAAGCAAACTCTTTGCACGGCATCTATATCGGAACCAACAACAACTCAATAGCAAAAAAGCTCCCAACTTTTTTTGAAATATTTATACATTTTTGCTGGACTGATTGGATGGAATAACCTGGTCGGTTAGCCAAAAACGTTTTGTACATATTTGGGTGGTTTGAAATGCCCAAGTGATGTATGTGACCCCCTCTCCAAGTGAATATTTTGTCAGAAATAGCAAATAGCATAGTATTTTTTCCTGTCAAGTTGTTTTGAATAACTTTTTGCCGAACGAAATTGAAGCGCCTAATAGATCTGCCCTGGGCGATAGAGAAACCATCTATCACTTCTTTGCAGTATTAAAAAAAATTATTGCCTTGAAGGCGCAAAAGTTTTGATGTAATTTACAGTAATATTTCACGTTCGGGGAAAAAAACTCTAACACAATAATCAGTAATTATTCCTATGTATGGATAAATAAAATTAACTGTACGCGCATGAATGAATTATTTGTCTTAAAAACCTTTGAACATCCAGACCAAGCAGTTAGCAAAACTTTTAATTTTTAATAGTTCCAAAACAAGAAAATATATAAAGCATGAGTACATATATATTTTAATTAATTATGGTAAAATCCTACGATGCTTGGGAAGCAAGTAATTTAAATCTTAGCTAATCTTTCTTTTAGAATCTATATATGACTGTATAAAGAAAATAAGTAAACGAAAATTATTTTTGAATTTCCATTATCTGAACTGCAACTAATTTTTTTCTTCTGCAGTTATATCTTGTTTACGTCTAAACAGTTCGACTGTCCAAAAGCTAATTAATTTGTGGGTAAAAACTACGGCAAAAATTTGAATTCTCAAAAATCCTTGTGGGCGCCATGGGCTGGTTATCATTTGGCATCACATATTGAAGATCTTGGGTCCATATCCCGGTTTGTTAGACTCTTTAATCCATGTCCAACACTCAACCCAGGGTGTAATAACTTGGGTAGGCTAAGCCAAATCAGGGAGATTGAATCTTTCCAAAAACTGTAACCCTGTTAGTGTGAGAGTAGCAGATGGTACTGGGTCTGATTCGTCGGGGTGATCCTCGTCAAAAATGGCTATGTGAAAAATATGCTATTATTGTATCCCAATGAAAAATTTTATTTTGTCAAGCACGAGCCACAGTTGGACCGCGTCTCATCGCGATCCATCAGTGACACATTGGCAAAAGAGGTTTTGACGACATTTTTCAGATTGGCAAGTTATTTCCGTCATCAGAGACTTTGAAATAACGTTGAAATTGTATTATTCAGCTCAATTAGAAGAGGTTAGTGATTAGAGATGGGCCGATACCAAAATTTTCGCCGTTCCTGTTACAAGTACTGATACCACGTTCGTAATTTATATTCCGATACCGAGAACTTCGTCAGATATGTTGAAGGCCTTTTTGTATCCACATACTTACGCCCTCGGTGTAGTTGCACCCAAGCATCTTTGTCCCTATGCACGTCTGCACTATTGTATCCATCTTTTATGGACGCAAATATACTGATCGATGCTGCGTTCATACATGGGTTTAAAGACTGCGTGCAAATAGACGGGGAAATGTTTGTGGCTACGCAACTAACGTGACCTCTAATACCTTTTTAACGCATCAGAAAGAGCATATACAGTCGAAAATAACGACAGTTGAATGACGGATTTTATTTAATGAAATTCAAAATGCAAAAAAGATCTTTCGCGCGAAGCATGCATACCCCGCTATAAACATTTTACAGAACAATTGGACTGTTGGATGCGAGACCGACATGGATCAGGACTGAAAAAGTAGAAAATCACATACATATAGCGCATATGCACGTTGTGTGGGCCATCTCTAATAGTGATATTTACTATCTTTCAGAGATTCCTTAGTTCTCTTCACGGCATTTCCTATAGTTCCTGCTACAATTCATTTTATTAAATATAATCGAAAAATGTCTCGTTCGGTTGATTCCATTTCTAGGCATAACAATTCCCTTAACATGAGACTTGAGAAGTTATTTGAATTCAAGAATTCATAGAATTTTTATCTATCACGAAAGAATCATTTAATATCACTATTTATTCGCTATGCTGTCCCGGTTAGAAAAAATTCGATCTGTTGGATCGTGGTTGATGTGAGACAAATGGTGTTAAACCATGCATAGGTAACAAAGATAAGTACAGAACAATACAGTGAATGAACGACACGTTTATGAGATATCAAATAAGAGAATGCAGATGAAATTGCAGATGCTTGAGAAGACAATTTTATTCCGCATATTGATACTGTATATTCCGTACACAAATATACTAAAACAAAATAAAAAGCTCAATCCTGAACTCCAAAACGAAAAGCGTCGGCTCTGCTTTCGACTTTCCTTAGAGCGAATTCCCATAAAAAAATTGGTTTAATACAATTTCAAAGCCCACATCTGCACAGTAGCAAAAATTGTAATATCTTGACAATAAAATCACTCGGTGATATTGAATTAAAATTTCAAAATCGGCTTAACCGGTATTGGTATTAATATTTTTAACAAGGCCACTATGGTACCAGTGGTGTGTTTTTACCATAGCCAAAGGGAGATATCACTAACTGCAACTTTTCATTGCGGTTTAGTTCCATTTGGGATGTTTTCAGTTTAGAGTGCAGTTCCTTTTGAGGCACTGCTTGCTCAGAGTGAATTTCAATTGAAATAAAAAAAAAACATTTCGAAATTATTCACTAGGTATTGCAAATTAATATTAAATTTATTGCTCTATTTTCTCAAAGGGAGAAAACCAGCCTTATTTCTCAATCCTTTTTTTTCAAGTTTTTAATTTTTTAAATCTTCTGTAGAGTCCACGAAGCTGTCTAGTTTTTCAATCACAATTTTTTGCCAATCGTGCGCCACAGATTGACCGTGTCTCATCGATGTGTCCATCAGAGACGCATACTTAACAAAAGATGTTTTGACAATTCTTTTCCGTATGGAAATGATTTTTTTTCTATATTTCACAGACAACGCCATTACTAAGCATTGATGGCTCGTCATTGGTTATCTCCTGATATTTCACCGATGGATCTTCTTTAACGACGTTCGCCATACTTTTCCAATCAGCATAGTCATCACGGTAATCGTAATAATCGTAGAGAAAATCAGCACGATAAAGATCCACGGGTAAATATATATCTCTTCTAGACTTCATTTTGAGCTGTTTATTCTTTTGAAACAAAATGTTTAAATAGAATCCGGTGCCCGGTGAGTACAATTGGTATAGCGTTAAGAATGCGCTTCGAGCTTACGCATCTTTGATCGTCCTGACAAAGGTTAGAATAAAGCGAAGGATAATTTTGTGTGAGAGATCTGCGGGGTGCATGGTCAGGGCACGATGGTTAACGTGAGCACCGCGGCTTTCTCCGCCAACCAGGTCCATGTACAAGAAAAATGAGATAAATGTTATGCCAAAACCTTCATTCGATTTTATCGCACCCATGGGTAGATGGGAGGTCCTGGATTAACAATCCTGTCTTGTCAAGTCCTAAACCCGAGATCTTCAACTTGCGATGTCAACACGATAACCACTAAGCCATCGGTCTGGGAATGATAGCGCAAGTTGGACAATGTTTTATAAAGCTAATTTCGTTGAGAACTAGAACACGAACGGTTTTTTGGTCCAATGATAATCACGTTTGTTCTAATCAAAGGGAAAAAAGAGAATTATGTTGGATGTTAAGATTTTGTTTCTGAACTTGTAAATTTATAAAATAAAGTTTTACACAACAATGTGTGTGTTATAACATTTGATGCCCATCATAAATAAAAATAAATGTTTGGCAATCGCATCGTCGAAATTTCTATAAAAATCCGTAATTTGAATAATTTCAAATTACCGAATCGCATTATCGGGTTCGACCGTGATCTATAATTGCTTTTAACAAAACTGCTGGGAATTAATCTTTGACTGTGTATTCATAATGTGGTATAGATAACCGCGACGTGGCTTCCTGAGAGGCACGCTTGGCGGAAAAATCAAGCATCGAACCATTGATCATCGGGTCTATACGACGCGCATAACCGACTGAGCCACCAAAACGTGCCGATCTTAATAGTTTAACAAAAAAAAAACACTTTGAATAGCGAGATGACGCAACTAGGACAACTCACCACGTGTTTCATACCAGTCCATACAATGATATATTTAATAGTTTTCTTTAATATCTCCAAGCGAATCTACTGTATGTTCATTTACCATCGCTCATGGGAAGATACCACCTACTGCACTTTATCATAGTAGTTGAGCTCCCTTTGAAAGTTTTTTTCGTTTAGAGTGCAGTTACTGGTATTACATATTGCAATAGGTCTTTGCTATTGAATGATCGTTAGTTGTTCCCCTGTTGACACTGCTTCCGCCCTTGCTATTAAAAAATATTGCACCATTATTACACTGCTTCTGCGTGGAATAATAATGTCACACACCATTATCTTGCAACTTTTTTTCTTGTTACTACATATTTTACAACAAAAGGTATTTGGGAGCAGAGAATATTCGTGGCGTTTCACAGCGCGACGCAGACGTAACTATTTTGCAATAATGCAAATAAACCGCAACTTGATATTGATGAGAAACTTCGTTTTCTCAGGCATGAGTCACAGATGAGCGGTACATGGGTGCTCAGTCTAACAAATAAATTTTGGAAAAGGTTTTTCTGGGAAGGATTTCATGTTCTGTCGAACAAATAGTCAGAATTAGGGAAGATGAATCCTCTCCACGGTTTGGTTTTATTCCGTGAAATTAGACAATATTAAAACATTTATCGCTTCAAATATTTTATTTCAACAAAACAATCAACTGAGGTTGAGATCTGGTGAAGTACCCTTCCTGCCATCACTGGTTTGATCTCCCACCCAAGATGATGCAGGTCGGAAAAATATTATAGTCTATATAAATATGAATTCAAATGAGAGTGATCAAGGGATTTATGATGCTCTGCCATCCTAGTGGTGCCATGGCGTTGTTTGTGACAATTGAACCAGATTTAATGAAACTTAACAATGCTGGCAGGGATTTGAACAATTTCCCTTCACCAATATCAGAATCTTTTGTTTTGATTGTTTTAACTGAGTTTTTTTTTAAAAAACACTTGACTAGTATTTGGTTATTGCTGGTAGCCCAAATGGAGTGAAGCGACAGGTGGAATGTTTTGTATAAAATTATTCAATTTGATTTAGTTGCTGTCGCTTAGTTGCGAACTCGATTGCATTGTGCCATTGAAAATATAAATTCCATTTCATTTAGCATGTTTTTGTTGTTCTTACGAACGATTCACGATTCATTCGAATAATTTGTGCTTCGGATCTATTCAAATCACCAAACTAAATTGCCCAGTTCTATTGTCACAAGTGTTACTTTAGTGTTCTAGTCAGTGGTACCAAACCTTCATTTCACGTTTATAGGAATAAGTCACGCAGGAAAAAAGGTAACACAAGACAAGTTTGTGGTTTAGGTCGTTTCATTCCTTGGATTTTATCAAAAAAAGTACTTGTTTCCCGTTCTGTACAAGGCCTGAAACAGTGCCGGAAAGGAACAGATTATTAAAGTGCAACTGAGGACTATATTAGATTGTTGGCCAACCAAAACCTTTTACGAACAAAATTGCCGAGTCAGGGTAAATTATTTTATGGAAGTCCGCTTTAGGCTTAGCTAAAAACGGCGTTTAAAGGGGTCAAATGCCGACTACTCCAATGGTAAAGAGCCACCACAAGTTTAAAAAATGTTTCATAAAAGATTCACCTCATGAATATGTTTGTTCCAGTGTTATTATTTATGATATAGCAGCGGTACTAATACTAAATCGCTAGTTTTTCAATATTTAGGTTCATTGAACTTTTGACTGTAAATGGGGTAGAATAATATGAAGTGAAGAGAGCGCACAAATTATGGAAAATGCCCTAAACACGTTGTACAAAGCTAAACCAGTCACCTGAAAACCGACAAGCTAATATGTCGATGCCATGAGCTGGAACCGTAACCTGGCAAAAAAATGTTGTTTTGTGAAAAATGAGGCAAAAAATGATCCCCGCCTTAGCGCGTTTCATCAGTGGCTTGTACTCTACAAAATATACTTCAGTCAATATATTTTAACTGGGAATGAAAATATTGATCCAGTGGAACTACATACGATTATTCCAAAGATGTTATTATGGTTACGTCAACATGAAAGGGCCAAGACATTACTTGATATTTGAAAAACAAAACAGTGAATACATGCTATTAAACATCAATGTAAACAAAACAGGTTTACCCGGCCCATTTTACGTGGAATTCAAATGTTTGCGTCTTCCCGTCGAATTTGCGTCGGCTACGATACGGCGTGCGTTTAAGCTTTTCTGTTACGTCCACGCAACGTTGCTAATAGGCCCTGAATAATATAGGCCTGAATAGGCCCTTTTTCGTTGAATTTGCGTGCGTCCACGTTTCCGTGTTTTCGCGCTCCTGCTACGTAGCTATTACGACACTAGTAAGCTTTTGAGCTTGCATGGTGCTTAAAATATTTGGTGTCGCAATTCGAAACGCAAATCGTTTCGTCCATTTTCCGTGCGTTTACGTTTTGGCGTGTGTTTGTGCTCCTACTACGTCACTATTATGACACTAATAATTTCGTTTTCAGGACGCTGTAAAGAATTTGGGTGTTGTAATTAAATTTTTTTTAAATAAAATCGTTTTACCGAGTATAATTGCATTGCGTTTAATCGTAGTATACTTTGCAATGGATGAGGTAGAAGGTTTTTTTCAGGACAGAATGATGGGATTAGCATGATCCATTGGTCAGACGCTTGTTTGTACTGATTTTGGGTGATTTTAAATGCTTAACGAACGTAATGACCCCTGTAAGTGATATTTTGAATTGAAAAAAATTCTGTATGGGTCTGCAAATAGAAGAATAAAAAACAAACGTTTTTGCACGGAAAGTGGCATCCTTATATGAGCTCCCAACTTTTTTGAAATATTTATACATTTTTGCTGGACTGATTGGATGGAATAACCTGGTCGGTTGGCCAAAAACTTTTTGTACATTTTTGAGTGGTTTAAAATGCTCAAGTGATGTATGTGACCCTCTCCAAGTGAATATTTTGAAGTTGAACAGAAATAGCAAATAGCATAGTATTTTTTCCTGTCAAGTTGTTTTGAATAACTTTGTTTTGTTAAATTGGGTTGAATATGAAAACATGCCAAACGAAATTGAACCGCCGAATATATCTGCCCTGGGCGATAGAGAAACCATCTATCACTTCTTTGCTGTACTTATTTGCTGTATTAAAAAAATATTAATTGCCTTGAAGGCGCAAAAGGTTTGATGTAATTTACAGCAATATTTCACGTTTGGGAAAAAACTCTGTAACACAATAATCAGTAGTTATTCCTATGTATGAATAAATAAAATTACCTGTACGCGCATGATTAAATTATTTGTATTAAAAACCCTGGATGAACATCCAGACCAATCAGTTAGCAAAATTTTTAATAGTTTCAAAACAAGAAAATATATAAAGCATGAGTACATATATATATATTATAAAATTAATTATGGTAAAATTCTGCGATACTTGGAAAGCAAGTATTTAAATCTTAGTTAATCTTTCTTTTAGAATCTATATGTGACTGTATATAGAAAATAAGTAAAGGAAAATTATTTTTGAATTTCCATTATTGAAACTACAACTAATTTTTTCTTCTGTAGTTATATCTTGTTTATGTCTAAAAAGTTCGACTGTGCAAAAGCTGATTAATTTGTAGGTAAAAACTACGGCAAAATGTGAATTCTCAAAAATTCTTGTGTTCGCTATGGGTTAGTGGTTATCATTTGACATCGCAGATTGAAGATCTCGGGTCCGTATCCCGGTTTGTTCGACTCTTTAATCCATGTCCACCACTCAACCCAGGGTGTAATAACTTGGGTAGGCTAAGCCAAATCGGGGAGATTGAATCTTCCCAAAATCTGTAATCACATTAGTCAATGAGTAGCAGGTGGTACCGGGTCTGATTCATCGGGTGATCTTCGTCAAAATTGGCTATGTGAAAAATATGCTGTTATTGTATCCCAATGAAAAATTTTATTTTGTCAAGCATGAGCCACAGTTGGACCGCGTCTCATCGCGATCCATCAGTGACACATGGTTGGCAACAGAGGTTTTGACGACATTTTTCAGATTGGAAAGTTATTTCCGTCATCAGAGACTTTGAAATAACGTTGAAGTTGTATTATTCAGCTCAATTAGAAGAGGTTAGTGATTAGAGATTGGTTAATACCAAAATTTTCGCCGTTCCTGTTACAAGTACTGATACCACGTTCGTAATTTATATTCCGATACCGAGAACTTCGTCAGATATGTTGAAGGCCTTTTTGTATCCACATACTTACGTCCTCGGTGTAGTTGCACCCAAGCATCTTTGTCCCTATGCACGTCTGCACTATTGTATCCATCTTTTATGGACGCAAATATACTGATTGATGCTGCGTTCATTCAGGGGTTTAAAGACTGCGTGCAAATAAACAGGGAAATGTTTGTGGCTACGCAACTAACGTGACCTCTAATACCCTTTTTCCGCATCAAAAAGAGCATATATAGTCGAAAATAACGACAGTTGAATGACGGATTTTATTTAATAAAATTCAAAATGCAAAAAAATCTTTCGCGCTAAGCATGCATACCCCGCTATAAACATTTTTCAGAACAGTTGGGCTGTTGGATGCGAGACCGACATGGATCAGAACTGAAAAAGTCTGAACAAGTAGAAAATTCATAAAGAGTTTCATTGTTACGTAATAAAACAGCTGCTTTTACACTTACTATCACACACCTATGCACCTTGCGTGGGGCATCTCTAATAGTGATAATTACTATCTTTCAGAGATGATGAATCCTTAGTTCTCATCATGGCATTTCCTATAGTTCCTGCTACAATTCATTTTATTAAATATAATCCAAAAATTTCTCGTTCAGTTGATTCCATTTCTAGGCATAACAATTCCCCTAACATGAGACTTGAGAAGTTATTTGAATTCAAGAATTCATAGAATTTTTATTTATTACGAAAGAATCATTTAATATCATTATTTGTTTGCTATGCTGTCCCGGTTAGAAAAAATTCGATCTGTTGGATCGTCGTTGATGTGAGACAAATGGTATTAAACCATGCATAGGTAACATAGATAAGTACAGAACAATACAGTAAATGAACGACACGTTTATGGAATATCAAATAAGAGAATGCAGATGAAATTGCAGATGCTTGGGAAGAAAATTTTATTCCGAATATTGATAATGTATATTCCGTACACAAATATACTAAAACAAAATAAAAAGCGTAATCCTAAACTTCAATACGAAAAGCGTCGGCTCTGCTTTCGACTTTCCTTAGAGCGAACTCATGTAAGAAAAATTGGTTTAATACAATTTTAAAGCCCGCATCTGCACAGTAGCAAAAATTGTAGTATCTTGACAATAAAATCTCTCGGTGATATTGAAATAAAAATCGGCTTAATCGGTATTGCTATTGGTATTTTCAACAAGGACACTGTACCAGTGGCATGTTTTTACCATAGCCAAAGGCAGATATCACTAACTGCACTTTTTCATTGCGGTTTAGTTCCATTTGGGATGTTTTCAGTTTATAGTGCAGTTCTGTTTGAGACACTGCTTGCTCAGAGTGTATCTCAATTGAAATAAAAAAAAAACATTTCTATATTATTCACTAGGTATTGCAAATTAATAGTAAATTTATTGGTCTTCTTTCTCAAAGGGACAAAACGAGACTTATCTCTCAATCATTTTTTTTTCAAGTTTTTAATTTTTTAAATCTTCTGTAGAGTCCACGAAACTGTCTAGTTTTTAAACCAATCACAATTTTTTGTCAAGCGTGCGCTATAGATGGACCGCGTCTTATCGATGCGATCCATCAATGATGCATACTTAACAAAAGATGTTTTGACAATTCTTTTCCGTATGGAAATGATTTTTTTTCTATATTTCACAGACAACGCCATTACTAAGCATTGATGGCTCGTCATCGGTTATCCCCTGATATTTCACCGATGGATCTTCTTCAACGACGATCTCAATACCTTTCCAATCAGCATAGTCATTACGGTAATCGTAATAATCGTAGAGAAAACCAGCACGATAAAGATATACGGGGAAATCTATATCTTTTCCGGACCTCATTTTGAGCTATTTATTCTTTTGAAACAAAATGTTTAAATAGATTCCGGTGCCCGGTGAGCACAATTGGTATAGCGTTGAGAATGCACTTCGTGCTTTCGCATCTTTTATTTTCCTGACAAAGGTTAGAATAACGCTAAGGATAATTATATGTGAGAGATCTGCTGGGTGCATCGTCAGGGCACAATGGTAAACGTGAGCGCCGCGGCTCTCTCCACCAACCAGGTCCATGTACAGGAACAATGAGATAATTGTTATGTCAAAACCTTCATCCGATTTTATCACACCCATGCGTAGATGGGAGGGCCTGGATTAACAATCCGGTCTTGTCAAGTCCTAAACCCGAGATCTTCGAACTGGGAACGATAGCGCAAGTTGGACAATGATAAAGTTAATTTCGTTGAGAACTAGACCACGAACGGTTTTTTGGCCCAATGATAATCGCGTTTGTTCAAATAATAGAGAAAAAAAGAATTATGTTGGATGTTTAGATATTGTTCATGAAATTGTAAATTTGTAAAATAAAGTTTTACACAACAATGTATATGTTATAACATTTGATGCCCGTCATAAATAAAAATAAGTATTTGAGAACCGCATCGTCAAAATTTCTATAAAAATCCGTAATTTGAATAATTACAAATTGCCGAATCGCATTATCGGGTTCGACCTTGGTCTATATTGACTTTTAACAAAACTGTTGGGGATTAACCTTTGACTGTGTATTCATTATGTGGTATAGATAACCGCGATGTGGCTTGCTGAGAGACACGCTTGGCGGAAAAATCAAGCATCGAACCATTCATTCATCTTCAGGTCTATTCGATCGCGCATAACCGACTGAGCCATCGAAACGTGCGGATCTTAATACCTAAACACAAAAAAACACTTTGAATAGCGAGATGACGCAACTAGGACAACTTACCACGTGTTTCATACCAGTCCATACAATGATATATTCAATAATTTTCTTCAATATCTCCAAACGAATCTACCGTATGTTCATTTACCATCGCCCATGGGAAGATACCACCCACTGCACTTTATCACAGTAGTTGAGCTCCTTTTGAAAGCTTTTTTTCGTTTAGAGTGCAGTTACTGGTATTACATATTGCAATAGGTCTTTGCTATTTAATGATCGTTAGTTGTTCCCCTCTTGACACTGCTTCCGTCCTTGCTAATAAAAAATATTGCACCATGTACACACGCCTTCTGCGTGGAATAATAATGTCACACACCATTATCTTGCAACTTTTTGTCTTATTGCCACACATTTTGCAACAAAAGCTATTTGGGAGCAGAGCCACATACTTTTCGGAATATTCGTGGCGTCTCACAGCGCGACGCAGACGTAAGTATTTTGCAATAATGCCAATAAACCGCAACTTGATATTGATGAGAAACTTCGTTTTCTCAGGCGTGCGTCACAGATGAACGGTACATGGGTGACACGATCAATCAGGGGCTCAGTCTAACAAATAAATTTTGGAAAAGGTTTCTCTGGGAAGGATTTGATATTCTGTCGAACAAATAGTCAGAATTAGGTAAGATGAATCCTCTCCATGGTTTGGTTTTATTCAGTAAAATTAGACAATATTAAAACATTTATCGCTTCAAATATTTTATTTCAACAGAACAATCAACTTGAGGTTGAGATCTGGTGAAGTACCCCTCCTGTCATCACTGGTTTGATCTCCCACCCACAATAGATGATGCCGATCGGAAAATATTATAGTCTATATAAATATGAATTCAAATGAGAATGATCGAGGGATTTTTGATGCTCTACCATCCTGGTGGTGCCATGGCGTCATTCGTGACAATTGAACCAGATTTAATGAAGCTTAACGAGGCATATTGCTAATAGGCTCTGAATAATGTCGTTGTCCTTAAAGCTTTTGTGTTTACAGAATGTTTTGAAGATTTGGAGTTATAATTCTGAACAATATTTCGTTGCCTTTTGCATTGAATTTGCGTGCGTCCACGTTACCGTGTGCTTGCACTCCTGTTACGTCGCTATTAAATATTTGGTGTCGCAAATCGTCTTCTTTTTGTGCAATTTCCGTGCGTCTACGTTTTGGCGTGTGTTTGTGCCCCTACTACGTTACTATTATGCCACTAATAATTTCGTTTTCATTAAATCCTTGAGTTTTTAGGATACTGTAAAGAATTTGTGTGTTGTAATTAATTTTTTTTTAATAAATTCGTTGTTCCGAGTATAATTGCATTGCGGTTAATCGCAGTATACTCTGCAATCGATGGGATAGAAGGTTTTTTTCAGGACATGATGATCGGAATAGCATGATCTATTGGCTAGACGCTTGTTTGTACTGATTTTGGGTGATTTAAAATGCTTAAAAAACGTAATAACCCCTGTAAGTGCTATTTTGAATTGAAAAAATTCTTTATGGGTCTGCAAATAAAAAATGAAAACCAAACGTTTAATCCACGTCCAACACTCAACCCAGGGTGTAATAACTTGGGTAGGCTAAGCCAAACCGGGGAGGCTGAATCTGTCCAAAAACTGTAACCCTGTTAGTCTGTGAGTAGCAGGTGGTGCTGGGTCTCATTTGTCGGGGTGATCCTCGTCAAAAATGGCTATGTGAAAAATATGTTATTATTGTATCCCAATGAAAAATTTTGTTTTGTCAAGCATGAGCCACAGTTGGACCGCGTCTCATCGCGATCCATCAGTGACACATGGTTGGCAAAAGAGGTTTTGACGACATTTCTCAGATTGGAAAGTTATTTCCGTCATCGGAGACTCTAAATTAACGTTGAAGTTGTATTATTCAGCTCAATTAGAAGAGGTTAGTGATTAGAGATGGGCCGATACCAAAATTTTCGCCTTCCCTGTTACATGTACTGATACCACGTTCGTAATTTATATTCCGATACCGAGAACTTCGTCAGATATGTTGAAGGCCTTTTTGTATCCACATACTTACGCCCTCGGTGTAGTTGCACCAAAGCATCTTTGTCCCTAGACACGCCTGCACTATTGTATCCATCTTTTATTGACGCAAATATACTGATTAATGCTGCGTTCAAACATGGGTTTAAAGACTGCGTGCAAATAGACGGGGAAATATTTGTGGCCACGCGAATAACGTGACCTCGAATACCCTTTTTCCGCATCAAAAAGAGCATATATAGTCGAAAATAACGACAGTTGAATGACGGATTTTATTTAATGAAATTCAAAATGTAAAAAATATCTTTCACGCGAAGCCTGCCTACCTCGCTATAAACATTTTTCAGAACAGGTGGACTGTTGGATGCGAGACCGACATGGATCAGGACTGAAAAGTCTGAACAAGTAGAAATTCATAAAGCGTTTCATTGTTACGTAATACAACAGTTGCTTTTACATTTACTATCACATACATATAGCGCATATGCACGTTGCGTGGGTCATCTCTAACAGTGATAATTACTATCTTTCAGAGATGATGATTCCTTAGTTCATATCACGGCATTTCCTATAGTTCGTGCTACAATTCATTTATTAAATATATTCGAAAAAAGTCTCGTTCGGTTAATTCCATTTCTAGGCATAACAATTGCCCCAACGTGAGACTTGAGAAGTTATTTGAATTCAAGGATCTCATTTTCATAGAATTTTTATTTATTACGAAAGAATCATTTAATATCATTATTTGTTCGCTATGCTGTCCCGGTTAGAAAAAAATTCGATCTGTTGGATCGTCGTTGATGTGAGGCAAATGGTATTAAACCATGCATAGGCAACATAGATGAGTACAGAACAATACAGTACCGGTGCCGGCGGGCGGATCGGCGGGTAATAACACGCTTTAAGTCAATGCTTCTAGTTTGCTAAAAACCATATCAAAAAACTGGAACATGCCGAACAGATGAAACAATATTAAAGAGTATGGAAGTGTTTATACGGCTATCAAAGAACGTGTTTTCTTCTAGCGCATAAAGAAAGCTGTGTCTAAAAGGAACCATCTAACAGCCACTTAATAGTAAAGAGATAACGATTCGGTAATTTGCCAATATTCAAATTACGGATTTTTTTATAGAAATTTTGATGGTGCGATTTTCCAATATTTATTTATTTCCTATGATAGGCATCAAATGTTATAACATACACATTGTTGCGTAAAACCTTATTTTACAAATTTCATGTTGATAAACAAAATCTGAACATCGAACACAATTCTCTTTTTTCTCTTTTATTTGAACAAAAACGATCATCATTGGACCAAAAAACCGTTCGTGTTCTAGTTCTCAACGAAATTAGCTTTATAAAACATTGCCCAACTTGCGCTATCATTCCCAGATCGATGGTTTAGTGGTTATCGTGTTGACATCGTAGGTTAAAGATCTATATATATATATACATATATATATATATATGAAAAATTGAATCAATTTATAATATTAGTGAAGCAAAAGTAACTATATTTAGGATTCGAGAATATTCAGATGTTCGAATCACATACCTATGCGTGAACAATTAATGATCGTCACCAGATGATAACATATTTGAGATATGTCTTGCAGCATACAGGGAAGCAAAATAACTTAATTTGCCGATCAAGCATTCAAAAAACTAAATAATGCACTGATACAGTGATCTCGCTGGTTGTATATCTTTTAACTTAACGAGTAAATAATTCATTTTAAGCATATCTTATCATACTGTCATTGCGTTTTCACATTTTTAACATTGTTACAATGAAATCTTGAAACTATCAAATCCACTTCAACTCTGTACTGCAAATGTCCATATTTCATTTTTGTTTTTATCTCTAGTTGCTAAAACAACATAATTCAATCCTATATTTGCAGCTCTGATTCAGGAAGAAAGAGAAAGGGAAGCGAAGATATCTTCAGAAGCTCAGAAAGGACTATGCAGTCGTGTTGAGAGTATTTCAGAATCGCTCAAAAAACTTGTCAACATTTTGTTTTTAGTACTTGTCAAATGTTTTTTTTGGATGGGGAAGTATCGACCACAAAATGACATATATCACTGATACTTTAAAAAATTTTTTAGAAGTTACAGGAAAATCGCTCTGCTCCTAAAACACCCAAAAACAAATGACAAAGAGCTGCTACAAAATATAAGCAACTGCACTCTAAGATGGAAACATTCAAAACTGTACTGTCATACTAAATTTCACTATTCGGATTGTTTTGATTAGTTACAGGTAAACAGACAAAATTGAAGTTTTAAAGTAAACTAATAGAATGTTTAATCTGTTTTTGCTTGGAAGCCTCATCTCTCCTAGTAAAAACAAACTCATTTTTTAGTATCCGTACATCACTAGTTATTGATCCAAATATTCTATTCAATTCTGTGACCTTTTTAACAGAAATTTGCTCTCAGCAAGGCCAGAAGCAGCGCAACAAATGGGGCCAACTTTATAGCCAGAGCACTTCATTTAAACTTATTAGAGTCACTGAAGCGTTTGTATTTTTTGTAAGCTAATCTCATTATCAGTTGTCATTGCTTGAATAATAAGGTTTCTTTTTCATAATATCCCCACGATAGTTGAAGACACAACATTGAAATGAGACTTGTTGTTTCCCTCGGTTAGCTCAAAGCTAAAGTTACCCAGTGAACTACTATTATTTGCTGAGGATGGCTCGGCTACATAACTGCTTACGGGATGGGCCCACAAAATACTAGGATCATATAAATTCATTGCTAAACTACTCGTTTCAAATCAATTCTATTTTGCCAAACATAATTACTACAGGAAGAAGCTTAATAAGAAGGCGATTCTTGGCGAAAATTTTCAAATTGTAATATGGTTGCCACAATGTTTCTTCGAACCTCCATAGCACTGGAGCATGGACCGTTCGTTATTCAGAACGTCTGAATCCTCGTCATGCATGGACCGTTCGTTATTCAGAACGTCTGAATCCTCGTCATGGTAGAGCGGATCGTAACATATAGTACCACCAGTATGATCCAAAATTCGCCACCGCTGCTTCAAAACATCAAATGCCCTATGATGCAAGAGGTGAAATCAACAACTTTTACAAACTATATTTGACAAAACTATTCTGATAAGCAAAATCTCATAATTTTTTATAATTTTATTTATAGTACGATTACTAGGATTTTAGGCTTTTCAAGGTTTAATGTACAGAAATAGCCTGTTAGGTGAATTTTTTTCATGAAAATTGTTTGCTGTCCTCGGAAACAAGTATGGAAAATATTGTAAAAGAACGAAAATTCAGTGATAACAATCAGCTTTATGAAATGTCTACAGAGTTGGTGAAAGTCAGGTACTTTGTCTAACCCATAAATGTGTGAAATAACTTTAGTTTGCTTAGATATCACCAAGGGAATTCCAGAGTCTTATTTCTAATCTTATTAGAAATAACATGATCTCCACAAAATTACAAAACTAAATTTTATTCCACCGATGTAATTTTACCTAATGCGTCCCATATTTATTTTTCTTCTAATTAGGTGGACATATCTTGTTTTGTCTGAATAAGTTACGCTACGACCTAGCGAAAGATTACAAATAAACTTGTAATTTTGTGGAAAGGGATCATGGTATTTCTGTTCTTGACTTTGATATTATCTCATTCAAGTATTCCTGTGGTAACAGTCACATACAGATCCGAAATCGCGAGTAAACGAGGGAGAAGATTTTACAGTTCACTAAACGATACCCCTGAATCTAATCGAATTAGGCCATTAACTCAGTGTCAATTTGCAGTGGAATCTATCTATTTGCAGTTGAAAACAGGTTCTGAAGGCGATGATGGAGTAGGCATACACTGACTGTTCAATGAAAAAAATACAATCACTCTTTGCTTACCTTTCAATAACAACTCTCAATAACAACTATAATAGAAAATTCCCAAATTCGCCATTATCAAAAATCTCACTGTGCCCCAGAATAAAAAAATCATGAGTCGATCCCGGCCATTTCGCGACAACATCCCAAAATACCAAATTTGCATCACTAGTAGCCTGTAAATGAAATGATCAATACTTTAACCAAAGAATGTATGCATTTTATATTTTATTATTGATATTTGATTCATGCAAGACCAAAGGAGTACCCGCAACTGCACTTCGAAGTGGAGAACATTGTAGAAATGACCTGTGCTAAACGGAAGTGCGGTGATACAGAATGACATAATATAATTTTTCGAAAAACAGATGTTATTCATAAAAAATACTTCTGGAAACTTATTGTACCTTTTCTTAGCTTGCTTCAATACAGCTACAAGTTGCCACAATCAAAGAATTTTGGATTTTAGAATCTAATAATTTCTCAGAAAAAAATTGAATATACAAATCAAAGGTTTTATTTTAAACAAACAAAGACATATTTCCTCATAATTGCATAAAAATACTTTTTTATTCTTTAAAAATATATACTTTTAATATCTAACTGTTGAAGCATCAAAAGATGAATCATTTTATCTGCGATGATCGTGAATTGCAAATCGAATAAAGTGGAAAGATCTTATACTTATGAATTTTTTCAATACATGGTTTTGTATTTCAACCAACTTTGGTCACGTTTTTTATTCCCGACCAAGTACAACTTATATTCTGGAAGTTTTATACGGACTATGGTGGCCTACTCTGCAGTCAATCACATACCGTTCGAACTTACTTGAACGTTAATCGAATGGAGTCCTTTCCGACACATATAAAGATGTTCATTATAGTCAGGAGCTATTAATGGAATATGCGTGCCATCAATGGCACCGACATCACCAGGAAATCCTTTTATGTGATGGAATTTTGCTGCTGAATCCTCAGGAACAGTTATAAAATCTTTCCTGCTCAAGCATCTAGGAATTGCATAGAAACTGCACTCACAGTTGACTATGCCACATTCATGTTCTCCCTCCCACTATTTTGAAAGCTACCAGAAGCAAGAATTCTCAAATAAAGCAGTACTTGTTCCTCAACTGAGAGAGCATTTGATCGTTTGGTTTTTCTTTTTAACCTTGGTTCAAGCAATTTGCAAATTTTGATGATAACATTGCGGGGAAGCCTATATTCCGCCAAAAGTAGGTATGTTGTCTGGCAAGTGTAAAGGATCCCTTCTCACGCGTGGTACAGTTTTATCATGAGTACCGTCAACACGTGCAAAATAAACAGCCATTGCTGAATACTGGAAAATAAAAAACTGGAAAGGCAAAAAATGTGTTAACGGAATCATCGGATCGGAAGCTCTCCACTACAGCCTATAGATGCTAGAAAACTTTTACCGTTAGCCTAAATTTGGATTCAGGCTATTAGTCAAAAGGTCAAGACTACCCGCCAGTCACCTTTGCATTTCACTCTGCCCTGTAAACTGATAACGACCCGCATGTTAGCCTGTACCTATTCTATACTGTATACCCACCGTACATTTCCTCGTTCCGTTTTACCAGTCAACGCTACAAAATTCCAATACCGGTCGATTTCGCGGGTCTCATGAAGTTTAGTACCATATATCCGATTATCAACAAAATTTCCATGTTGCAAGCGACTCATCCTAACAGGGGAGACAATGCCAGATGCTTGCAGCATTGGCGCCCCCTTGTTAGGATGAGAATATTCTGCCAGTTTTTATTTTAATGGCATCCGGAAATATGGTACTAAACTTCACTAGACCCGATTTCGCAAGGCGTTGAGACACCTTCGCGCTTATCACGAGCTTCACGAGGAACGAAATCACCGAATTCGGCTTCTATGATACCTCCAGTTCGTGTGTTTACGCAAATGACGCGATTCTCTCTGATATGAAATGGCGGGAACCGTTTCGTAGGAATCCAGCAAAGCGAGTTTTGTGAAATGTTTCCACGATATCATTGTTCTTAATGGTTTTTCTTGACCTTAGTTACGATTCGTAGGATTTTCTATGATCCGGTCCCAGGTGGTTTTAATTGGTCTGATTCGCTCTGGGCTGGAGCCAACTAAATGCCACTGATGATGATCCTATTCCACAAAGGCCTTATGAAGCACCTTCTGAGTGCATAAAAACTAGGGATGTACCGTATGGGTATCGGCTATACTGGAAGTATCAGTATCGGCCGCAAAATAGCCGATACCTTTTAAATGTTTGAAATTTTGGGTAGTTCGCTCTAACTGAGGCCTAAAAAAGATCCAACTAACGGCCACTTGAATGGCGATAGCCGACTACAAAAACTGAAGCATCAGGCGGCTCAGCACAGTTCTAGATCGACACGGTGAGGAAAACAGCGAGAAGGCAAGGAGGTTAGAGATTCTTGGAAAAAAGCTTCTTGCATAAAACTATTTGTGACCTTGCGGTTCCTTTGAATATGTGCCAATTGGTAGCCCATCGTGTGGACGATTAAAAAATTTGTTCGGATGGGGGGGGGGGGGATGAAAGCAGAAAACTCCCTTAAAGAAACACCATTATAATATCTGTGAATTAAGCAGAGTGAGGCAACCTTACCACGATATGACAAACTTTGTGCAGACCTGAAAGAAGTTTAGGCCCAATCATATTGATCACACGCCGCTGAACACGGTGAGCGGCGCTGTACCAAATGTGGCAGCAATGCTCCAGCAGGGTTGAATCAGCGAGTTGTACAAATGAAGAATGATTCCGGGAGTGCGATAATGGCTAGCTCGATATAGAGAACCGACTTTCATTTAGACTTGTTTAGCAATATGAATACTAGTGACACATTCATTCCAACTCATGTCCTTAGAAAGTGTGAGTCCAATGAGACTAATATTGACCAGGAATCACAGTGTCGGATGATACGTCAAAGAATAGTTAGTATATTATAGTAACTATTGTTAAAATTATATTTTCACTGTTATATCTGCCCCCCCCCCCATCATGCGATGTTTTAATTTACCTGCATTCCATATTTGGAAGTATCGAAAAGTATTGGGTCATGTCGTAGCGTCTGACTAAGCTTTGTATTTAGCTTTGTTCAGAAAGGGGGTCTCATGAAGTTTAGTACCGTATATCCGATTATCATAAAAATTTCCCATGTTGGAAACGACTCATCCTAACCCGGGAGACAATGCCAGATACTTGCAGCATGGCGCCCCCTAGTTAGGATGAGAATATTCTGCCAGTTTTTATTTTGATGACATTCGGGAATATGGTACTAAACGTCACTAGACCCCAGAAAGGCTGTAGTAGCTAGTATGCAGATTTCCCCTGTGTTGAATTGTATTGTTCATCTATTAATATTGTATTATTGTTTAATTAGGATAGCGAGTATCTCTCGAATGAGTTGATTAGTAATTGGTTTCGATAGCTTGAATCTACACATTTCAAATGCAACAAAGGTGTCCTGCCACTTTATTCTTTGTCATCCGTGTAAATTGATTAAGCTCTATTCGGGATATCGTGATTGCCGAAATACGGGATACTAGAATACGTCAGTCATTAAAGCAGGACGGGGAACATCGCGCACATAAAAGATTCAAGAGAGAAGTTACGTATTAAGTTTTTATAACTTGAAATGGACTTATTTCGGAATTTCACAACTTGTCAGACTTAGCCACTACAATCGACAGCTCGATTTCACACTTCAGTGACCACCTCGAGACTGCCGAACTAGAAATAAACCGCAAGTTGAAAGAGGCAATGAATTTGCTGGTGACAGTCGCTGCCAAGGACCTTTTTGACTGTACATTTCAAGAATATACCACTGGAATATTTAGACTTTGTGCTATGCTGCAGTCATTCCATGACAATGAAGAGTTTATGGATTTACAGTCAAGGATAGACAAGGCCCTAGAATGTGGCAGAGGCGAAAGATAATTGTTGACGCTGAATATGAGAAGAAAACCTGAAATCCGCTGCTACTTCGTAGCCTACATCATCTGAAAGAGGTAGTAGGATCACATCGAAGTTCCCTACTCATAGTAATGCTACACAAAAAGAATAAGCCAAAGTCGAGGTGAATTCGTAGAGACCGAGGCAATAGGCAATACTTAAAAGCTACAGTAATAGCCACCTCCCGAAGTTTCTGGCAGTTTCCACCACCTCCTGGCAGTTTCTCCTCTATTTCTCAACATATTAAGTCTGCAATAATATAACCTGATTTAAAACGAGAATATCCTACCACAGTTGCCCATGCGCCGGCTATTTTTTCATCTGTGAACACATTGGCTCAAACACAGCTAATTCCTGAAGTGCCTGTGTTTAGTCAAACACCAATTGTGAATATCCGATCTGAAGTACCAGAGAATACAGTTGTACATGCCATTAAACCTAACCTGCATATTAAAGCATTCATTTTCTGCGTCTCGTCCTACACAACTAACGATGCTGCCTGAGCACTATTGGTCTGGTGTGATGGGTTCAATGAAAAAAGGGTTTGATTTGCAAACCATTAACATAGATTCCTTCAATGGCGACCCTCTTGACTATCACTGTTTTGTTAACCGATTCGATAATGCATTTGATCAATCAGACGCAGACCCAAGCGAGAAGCATTAACCAAAACCAGGTTCAACAAACTGATTTCATTCTGTACTGGAAAAGCTTGTATCGCTCTGGAAAGTGTGCGCTTTGGTAAACAGGTTGAACATGTATATCAGGAAGCTAGAAAAGTTTTTCGATATTTATGGTCGACATACATATGTCGTGGGAGCATTTGTCAAAGAACTAACTGCCGATCGACATATTGATACTAATGACATAACAATATTGGTTGATTCCTCGGATCAATTACTATCTGTTACCCAAATTCTATCTCAATGCTATGAATCCAGTTGATTCTACTGGTGTTCTCTACAACATTCTCAGAAGATTCTCTGTACCGTTCTTCCTGAGGTTTCTTTCACAACAAAAAAAAATCATGTCACAGGGAAAGGAGCCAAAATTTGTTGCCTTTGTTAAAGGTGAAGCTGACATTGAACGTCTGACCATAACTCAATTTATACATGGCCTATGCAAGCTCAAAACTTCCCATGTAGGCCATAAGGATGATGTCCGTGCCTCTGCCACTGATGCCACAGTTCGAAACCAGCATGATGCAAAGACAAACTTGGCGGTAGAACGGGCTGCTGTCTCCTCCTGTATCCTGTGTGATGGTCATCATCCTACGAAAAGAAAACTGCAGATGATCGCAAGAAGTTTGTTCGAGAAAAGTCTTTGTGTTTCAATTGCCTCCAATCAAGTCATGTTATTGCATGATGTATTTGAACATGAGCAAAGTATTAACAGTGCAGTTGAAATAAATGCAACTAGCACAAAATGCCCCATGCGGCTCTCTGTCATACCTATCATTGTAACCTGTCCTAAAACACAAATCGTTGTTTCTAATGCATTTCTTGATTCTGATGTCTATGTCGAAATTATATTTTCATTGTTATATCTGGCAAGTCTTGATTTGCTTGGACATCCATTACGTGATACCAAAATATTCCCAATTAGTGGTGTGCTTTACTGTTTTGGTCAAAGTACACGATTACAAATATGTAATAATATGTTGTAAAAAAAGTGAGCAAAAATATGTTACACAAATATTAGTTAGTGCCACATCAGTAAGAAGTCGCATGAGTAAGCAACTGTATGTATGAATGACTGGATATGTATGTACGACGAAAAGCAAGTAAACCTTGGAATTTTTAGATATGCGACTGACAGGGTAAGGATGTAATATTAGATGCAAATGCTAAGATTAATCATTTAGGTAGAAAATCAGGTTAAAAAATACTTAACATAGGCCAGGGTAAAATTTGCGCTTGGTCTTTGTTATATGAATAAATTGGCCCACAAAAGTAACAATATCAAATTTAGTTTCAGTGTTGTATGCTTCCATAGCCAATTTGATGAATAACAAACAAGATGCCAGAAGAATTTCTGGGTAATTTTCCAACCCAATGGCATATGTGCAATCCGGCACAGTCGTGCGATACCTCCGCTCTCTATAACTTGTAAGTAATTGTGTTTGGTTAATTTGCGGTGTTTCAGTCGGCATTACAAAACAAAAAGACGGAGAGTGAACAAAACCTAAAATTAGGTTAAAAAGGTTTTTACCACGTTCAAGCACCAAAGAAGGAAGTACAAGCAAAAATAATGATAAACAAGTGAGTGTAAGAATTCGTCTCGTTGAGCGTCTCGCATTTCTGTGGATAGAAGTATGTGTTTTATTCAGATACAAACAGGCAACAAGGTGCTGTGCGTACAATCAAACATGGATTAAAATCCAACATTTAGACATGCGAATAATATCACGGTCAGAGACATACTGCACTTAGCTGCACGAATGTTTGTGTCAACAAGGTCAAATAGCCAACAAGATGCCGTGCGTACAATCAAACATGGATGGATTAAAATCCAACATTTAGACATGCGAATAATATCACGGTCAGACACATACTGCACTTAGCTGCACGAATGTTTGTGTCAACAAGGTCAAATAGCCAACAAGATGCCGTGCGTACAATCAAACATGGATGGATTAAAATCCAACATTTAGACATGCGAATAATATCACGGTCAGAGACATACTGCACTTAGCTGCACGAATGTTTGTGTCGTTTTATTCATCTTGGCATCTCATGGCTTGCATAAATTTGCATCTGACTTTATTTCCGTCGATATCATCGTGTTAAAAATGTCTACATCTTGTACACTAATCTGCTGATGGATCTGTATTCACCTTCTGTACCATATTGTCATACGTACCCGATTCGCCAGAAAATGATACGGGCGCGTTATAGCCCCACTGAATTGAATGCCAAAATCCTCGACTCCATATATCTGCAACCTATATGAGTAAATGTTAAATTTCTGCCACACATCTTCAGTTCACTTTTTGCCAACTTCCGAAGTATTTACAGCTTTGTTTTACGTGGCACGACACGTTCGCATACAAATAAAGCTCGACACGTGAATAGAACGTGCTTTTCCAAACCAAACTTCAACAGAGAGGCGTAGCCAGAGACACGCACGCACAAACGACTGCCACGTACGTTCCCCCATATGGGAGATGTATCTACATGGAATCAAGTATGCACACTCCAATTTTCAAATTCCGTTATTCATCTTCAAAAAGAGATCTGGAAACAAACCTATTCTTCCACCATTATTAACTTTTACTTCCTACTAAATTTCCTCCTCCTAATCTTGTAAATTCCTACCTGGAAGGCAATATCTATAATCGCATATCAATATGTTATGGGTTTATTTCGTTTATTGTATTTCTATTGACCCAACTAACCAGCGACGGAGCAAAATTTAAGTTTTTGGTGCACTTGTTTTACGTTTGGAGCCTACACCCGTCGACGTACCTTTGATGTTTACGAAAATTGGGGCAATGTACCTATCACTGAAGATCCAGGTAGTTTCAATATTTATGATTTGCTCTAGGAAAAAGCCAGCTAATTGCCACTGGTGATCACCCTATCCGACAAGTGCCTTATGAAGCAACTCCTGCGTGCATTAAAACCAGGGATGCACCGAAGTATCGGTATCGGCTATTTTAGCAATATCGTTATCGGCCGCGAAATAGCCGATACCTGTTAAATGTGTTTTGAAAAGACCCAACTAAAGGTCACTTGAATGACGATAACCTGCTACAAAAACAGAAGCATCAGTCGGTTCAGCACTGTCTTAGACATATCAAACATTATGTAATGAAGTGGATCAGTAGCTTACTCGGGGATGGACTGTTAAACTTTTTTCAATCGAAATTCCCTCAGAGCAAGGCTACAGGAGATAAATAAAACTTGAAAATTCTCCTCAAGCGACTAAAGTACAAAGTGCTACATGAAATGCAGTAATAGGGATTAAGGAACCCCCATCCCTGATAAATGTCTATCAACATGAATTTTAAAGCCATGCAGGTCAACACGACGAGGAAAACAGTGAGAAGGCAAGGAGTTCATAAGTTTAGAGATCCTTGGAAAAAAGTTTCTTGCATAGAACTGTTTGTGATATTGTGGTGCCTCCACAGTTATGTACGACTTGGTAGCCAATCGTGTGGACCAGTTATAAATTTTGTTCAGAGGGACGCGAGCAGAAAGCTCCCTTGAACAAAGACCATCGCAATATCTTTAAATTGCACAAAATTATGTAGCAAACTTTGGCGACCGGAATAAAGTTTAGGGCCAATCATATTGCTTGCACGGCGTTGAATACGATCGAGCGTGCTGAGAACAGTGACAGCGGCACTGTCCCCAATGTGACTGCAATACTCCATGTTGGGTCGAATCAGTGATTAGTACAAATGAAGAATGATTCCGGGAGTGCGATAATGGCGTGCTATAGAGAACCGAATATAGAGAATGATATAGAGAACCGACTTTCATTGAGGCTTAGAAATACTAATGGCACATTCGTTCCAACTAATATCCTTAGACAGTGTGATTCCAACGAGACGAAATTTGAGGATTCCTCCAGAACATTACAAGATAATGAAATTTGAGTGGCATGACAATACATCACCTGGATCTGAGACAAAACAAAGATCCAATCGGGGAGGAACGTGAGTCGGGTTGGTCGGGATCTTATTCATAAATGTTACCATCTGCGTCAGTGACAAGTAATGGCCAAATTATGAGTTTTGATTCCGGCCAAGTCAGTTGCAACTGGATTTAACCGGGTACCGTGATTGGCATTGAATTTTTTCAGCACGAAAAATTTGACAGATGGAAGACATCATAATCTTGTCCATCTGCAAAGAGATGTCGTCCATGACAGAACAATCTTGGGTTGAGGAGGATCGGTATACGAAGAAAGGAATAACCTTGATGTCTAAGCGACATCCGTAACCACAGATACGCAGGTGATGGAAAATTTTTCCCAACTAAGCATTTTTATTCTGTCTGGATTTAATATATTTGAATCTTGTTCCCCATTGGGTGTCTCAATGCTGACGTTAATATTGGATGTTGTTTTTGAATATTTCTATTTGTATGAAGTTCTCTAATATTCCTTGTTCTACAATTAGTTTTTGAATCCCGTGTTGTTGCTTCAAGTACATTTCATCCACTATGGTTGTGTTTCTTTGCTATTAGTTCTTTTACAGAAAATTTTACTAAAATTTTCGAAAAAAAAAGTTAACTTAAAAGATGTACTTCGAGCGTATTCGAAGGCATTTGTGATGAACGTCGGTATCGGTATATCTCTGATTAAAACATGAAATCACGGTGGCTGAGATGAAAGATCTCGTTGAATATTAGCCTAATCGCGTGAGAGAACTTTTGCGAAATTTCGAAATGTTTTCTGTGATCCTGGGGATAAATTTGGTCGCACTACTCCGTTTAAACATAGAATCTGAACGATTTTCGTTCAGTCAGGGAATCAATTGCCTTATCGTATGTCATGCGCGAAAAGGCAGATTACTGAAAAACCCATTAATGAAATGTTGGCTACAAGTATGTATTATTCTCCTGTATGCCTTGCGTCTAAAAGGGAGGAACTTGTCATTTCTGTGTTGACTACAGAAAGTTGAATGCAATTACTGTTACATGCTGATGCGCTTCCACCAATTGAAACAATTCTTGCATATTTACACGGAGTGAAGTGGATTTTTGATCTATCTCCTAAAGTGGCTACTGGCAGCTCCCAATTGATTCTTGTCATCGTGAAAAAACTGCATTTTTTATTCCCTCAAAGAGCATATACGTTCAAAGTCACTAGTTTTGGTCTCTATAATAGGTTGTCACTATTTAATAGGGCAGTTGGGATGACCCTGAGTGATATTTTTTGAAGAAGGTGTGTTGCGTTCACGGATATTTTCATGAGGCAAAAAATTCGTTCGCATATAGTGGCTAGAGCAAAACCCTTATCCTCGCACTTCCAAGACTTCGGACAAATTTCTGAACAGTATCAAATTTAGGCTTGTTCTCTTTAAAAATTCTGAGAGACTTGCGATTTGGAATATTTTTTCTTGAGGAGATTTAGAATTAAACTCAATATTTCAAGTGTTTAAAAACATCCAACTTTTCCGCAGCCGGATATAATTTAAAATGTGCAATTAGTGCTGTGCAGTTTTTATCTTGTGTTTAAAACAATTGCATTCATTGAAATAGCTATTTATTTAAAACCGTTTGCTATACTATCTAAAGATAAGCAATGCCGCTTTCGGTGTTTTCTAATCAATGGCAGGCACAGCCGCAGGACAAACTGCAGTAACTACGTCATACCGTGCAATCAGCGAAAAATGGGTTATAATAATTTTCCTCACGGTAGATAGCTGACTAGTCAAAAAAAGTCGCAGGAATGTCGGGCATGAAATCCAAATGGAGTCATAATAAAACAAATTAATCAAACAATTCTATACTTTATTTCGCCGACTGTAACGTTTTGAATCCAATGATTCGAGAGAGAACAGCTTTGTTATGAACAATGTTTATATTTTTCCAGAAATATTTGCGCAGATTTGCAATTTGAGTATTTGTGTTTCAAAAACCTCCTTTATCTCAATTTAGCCAACTCGGTTTTGATATTTTTGCAGTCATTTCGACCTTCTTTGAACAGTTTTTTATATGTTACGCTTACGTAACTATAGTAGCTTTGAAAATGGCAATCTCTAATAACAATGGCAGATGCATCTTCCGCAGAAAATCCACGGAGCTGAGCGGAGTTTCATTCGATAGGATTGAAAAATATTCGATATCTTGTTTTTGATTTTACTGGTTTACTGGATTTGTTTGTTTCCGTGCGTTTGCTATAGTATATTTCTTTCCGGATCAGGTGAAAAACAGCGATATCCGACAAAGCGGACAGGATTAGCATAGCTTTGGATTAAGGTGTGATTTGCCATTATGCATTCGTAAAAATTAACATAATGGTTGCCAATCTATCTTAGGTGTTTATGATATCAGACACAGAGAGAGAGTATCATTAAAATTTTGTCTACCAATAAACGAGGTATTAGCAATTTGAAAAAAATAATATCATCACAGAAAATTTGTTTGTTTGGTGTGAACTGGGGGAAAACGATACAACCAAGAGTGGGCATAGAAGTCAATCGTCCCCCAATTCGCTGATATGTTACTCGGTTGTATAGGCTGAGCACAGTGGCGAATAAAAGATTGGATTGACATAGATAGCGTAAAGTAAAATCCTTGGATTTAAATAGGATACTAGAAGCAAACTATCATTTAAACAACCGATATTAAAATACAAAATACAGTATAGACTATGGGAAACTTCAATCTTGAATATAAGGACATATTCGTGTAACGTGAGGTTGTTGTAAACAAACTACCATACCAGGACATGAGCTGTTAGGTTGGCATGAAACAAACTTTGTATTTTAACTGATGCCAAATATGCCAAACCTTAAAACGTGCAGCGGGGCGGTTTTACGAAATAACAGTGTGCTCGCCAGTACAGTTAGCTAAGAACTGTACACCTCAGTATTAATTCAGAAGACTCCTATGTGCTGCAAAATTCACACAAAAGGTTCGTAGATGATGCTCAGTTTATTAACAAGCAAGAAATGAACAACAACAACCGGAACAGATAAAAACACAAAGAACGATAAACTCGGACCCTGTCCCTCACGCAGCAAAACCAGAAGCCCCACAAGCATTGCAAGCCCAAGCCATCTTACACAACGATGGCGCAATATGCGACATCGTGGACTTTTCACAGACACTTAGGGCGCTATTGAGTAAGAAATACCACTAAAATCCAGTCCCGCCACAATACCCCCCTGTTTCTTAGAGAAAACTTTCAATAAAAAATTTTTTCTCAAAAACAGAATACCTCTAAAAAACAGCAGCAAAAAATGGTAAGCATATAAAACAAATAAAAAACAGTGTATGAATTCCGTTTACAAATTCACAGTTCAAAAATATCAAAGAACACAGTACTGAAATGAACAGTGGCAGTTAAAATCAAAATTGCAAACAAATCAAAATCATATGGCTATGAAAAATAATACAATCCCTAACTAAAATAACAAATCCTTTATAAAATTAAACAAATCATCATTATCCTTGGTCACGTATGGCCTAAGATGATCAACATGTGCAATCCTACAATTACCAGTGTTCAAATTCTTGATACAATATACAAAATTCGAAAAACAATTCAATATTCTTGGTCCATACAACAATCACTCAAATCGTCAGTAGCAACAGAGTTCCGCCGTACTACTGCGACCTGTTTAAAGGATAAGCAAAATTCTGCTGAGCAGCATAATCAGGAAAGTTCTGAATATTTTGCGGAGCAGCATATGCAGTGGGACAACGGGCAGCTATATGTCCTTTGAGATGACAAATTTGGCATCTCTCTGGACAATTCCTACGTATATGGCCTTTGGCACCACAACTGTAACAAGCAATTGCATTTCTGCGACTCTCATTACCATTCCTGATACCCTTAGGCTGAAAAGTCAAACCCCTACTCAGCATAGAACCATCCTTAATATCACTATAAATCTGATGAAAATCACAATCACCCGCACATTCTTTGTTTGTACCAGCACTCGCATAATCATTTAAAGCAGCAACCATGGGTTTTACAGCACGAGGTGAAACAGGTCCAGTGTGTGTGGCATCAATAGAATGACAAACATCAGCAACAGTGATCAAATCATCAAGACTTTGAGACTGTCTGATCATCAGAGTTTTACACATTTCAAAATCGGGAAAGCCCGATATAAAGCGCTGCTTAATCAGATCTTCTCGAACTCTACTATCAAAAGAAGGATAAGCCTTCCTCGACAAGGAACGGAGGGAAGAAGCGAACTCAGTTGGCGACTCACTGGTCAATTTTCTTCTGTTATTAAACAAGGTAGCAAAATATGCCTCTTTACCCTCAGGATAGAAACGCTTCTTCAAATGACTAACAGCCACACTATAATTATACCTATCAGGTATGGTTAGCTCATTCAGCAGAGACAAAGCATTACCTCTCATACAAGAAGCAAAATGTGTACCAGCAATCTGATCATTCCACTCATTACAAACACGAATAGATGAAAAATGACACAAATAATCATCCAGTGACATACCTGAACCATCAAACGTATCAGGCTGAACATCAATTCTCATACTATTATTCATGACACTACAATGGGACCTCTCAAACGTCTCAGCACCCATATCCTGATTGAAACCAGAATGATTTAAATCATACATGGGTGTAGACTGACCAAGCTTACACTCATCAGCAAAACTCAACTTTTTGGCAAAACTATTCGGCACAACATTTTTACCAGGCCAATTCTCGGCAACATTCACATGCTCATGTAACTCTGGTGTTTTCAAACTAGATTTTGGCCATACCGGTGGTGCCGGTACCTCAACCTCCTTGGTGAACTCATCGTGCTCAAGTTTATTTAGAACCCGAACGAGTAATTCCTTCACATCATGATCTCTTTTTTCAAGTCGTTTAATATCCGTTCTATTTTGGTTTGATTCAACCAATGCTTCTCGTAATAACTCGGCTAATCTTTTATTCTCCGCTTTCAAGCCTTCAGTTTCACATTCGATCTCGGCCTTTATGTCATCTTTCATTTCAGCAAGTTTGTTATTCATCACATCCCAGCATTCGTCCATTACTTGCTTAGTCAAATTTCTTCTCTTTGACGGCATCATAAATTATCCAGTTGTCTAGAGAACAATTCTTAACTGGATCCTGGCGTGCTCGCCAATTTTGCAGCGGGGCGGTTTTACGAAATAACAGTGTGCTCGCCAGTACAGTTAGCTAAGAACTGTACACCTCAGTATTAATTCAGAAGACTCCTATGTGCTGCAAAATTCACACAAAAGGTTCGTAGATGATGCTCAGTTTATTAACAAGCAAGAAATGAACAACAACAGCCGGAACAGATAAAAACACAAAGAACGATAAACTCGGACCCTGTCCCTCACGCAGCAAAACCAGAAGCCCCACAAGCATTGCAAGCCCAAGCCATCTTACACAACGATGGCGCAATATGCGACATCGTGGGCTTTTCACAGACACTTAGACGCTATTGAGTAAGAAATACCACTAAAATCCAGTCCCGCCACAAACGCCTCACAAACTACTTATATAAATATGCCAGTTTGGTTGCCGGCACAATTAGAAAATAATATATTCACCATATAAGGCAGGATAGAGAATATAATGGGAATTGGTTTTCAAGGTCGTTATGTGGCAGGTCGTAATTCTCTTTCTGATACGTTTTGCTGTCTCATTAATGCTTTCTTCGGGTGTCTTGAGAAGGATTTCGACTTCAGTAGTGTAGTTCACCTTTATTAATTCGATTCATTGTTTATTCACTAAGGTAGCATCTGCAATAATTTGTTTCCCTTCTTGTAAATAATATCAATCATCAATTCTGCTGTGAGGGGCTGTGCCGATGATATTAGGGGGGTTCGTCTATCAAAAATGACTTGAATACTTTCGACACCCAAAGAAAATCAAGAGTTTGACATACTGTCTTGGTGAAGCCGCTCTTCTCTTTGGTTCAAGAAATGGGTTCTGTTTGCTACCGGTACTTGTTTGTGACACAACCGCATCAGTTAAGATACAATGTTTGTTTCATGCCAACCTAACAACTCATGTCCTGGTATGGTAGTTTGTTTACAACAACCTCACGTTACACGGATATGTCCTAATATTCAAGATTGAAATTTCCCACAGTCTATACTGTATTTTGTATTCTTATTCCGGTTGTTAAAATGATAGTTTGCTTCTAGTATCCTATTTATGTCTAAGTATTTTACTTTACGCTAACTATGTCAATCCAATCTTTTATTCGCCACTGTGCTCAGTCTATACAACCCAGTAACCCTCTGAGAATCTAACACGTTACTCGTGGCCAGAAACAGATTACTGTGAAGCACAGCATTGTGTCATTTTCCGCTACTTGACAAGATTGTTCGAGCTCGCATTGGTTCGCGACATGATTACTCCTGAGACAGTTGAAACACAGCTTCCGTGTTCCGGCAATTTCTCTACGTTCATCTAAGTTTATATTTAAACACGGAACACCTAAACAGAAGATGGTTCACGGAACACAAAATGCATTTGCCAGCTTGACCATTTCGTCAAAATTTCCTAGAGTTTTCTTCTCTTTCGATCGCAATAGTTTTCCATAAAATTAATGAGATGTAATAGCCTTTTTCCTCTACAAATTTTATCATGTGAAGAAATGGAGGAATGATTCTTCTCTTGATTCACCCGAAAGTTCTTCCATGCGGCCTGTTTACCTCGTAGTACGCCTGAGCCAACTTAAAATATTCGTTCTGAAGATTGTACGGCAGACGATGAAAGTGTTTTTTCATATTGTCTAGAGAATCCATGACTGCTCCGGACTGATACTCTTCTAGAATAGTTAAACAACTTTCCAACTGTGTTGCAAATTGATTCAACCCCAAAGAATAGTAGACCTTTATAGCTGGTCCTTCCGTAACAGATTTTATATGAGATTCTACCACAAAAGCGCCAGGTTGGATTTCTTGTTCTAGCGAAATCCTGTCTTTATCTCGGTCTCATATTACTCTCCGACGCCTCAGTGATATCAGCTGTAGGAAGGTAGCAGTGTGCCGGCTCTATAACATCAGTCAGAGGCCGGTGACGATGCACCGGTTCCATGGCATCAGTCAAAGGACGGTAACGGTGTACCGGCTTCATGACATCAGCTTGGCCATGCAGGGGAACAAACGGATTCTCCCATTTTGGCTCAAAGTGGTCAAAGCAAAAGCAGTCAATGAACCAACGACTCGCCAAGCGCGATCATGTTTCGATCGTGCACTTTAAACAAACGTGAAGAAGTCATTAGCATTTCGCTACTGTCTAAAACAACAAATTAGAACAAAAAATTAACTCAATGAACTAGATAGTTAGGGACATGTTTTAGCTTCATAGTACAAATACAAGTAACCTAAGCCAAATTCAACCGTTTCCTTAAGCGTGGGTTACCACATAAAACTACAAAACTTGGCCGCAGTGGTCTGATGAAACCGAAAACAGCTGCCGAACTTAATGCCTCATGAATGACGAGGATTCGAACTCCGACGAAATATGTTCAAGATGAACGAACCGAAATCACTTTAATGAGCAATACATGCAGGGTGCCCCTGGGCGAGGCACTGTAACCCACAGCCTTGGGAAGACTATGCTCGATGACCATACCGGTTCCACACGGGATGTATGGCAAGACGCAAGATAAATCTCGTAACCAGATATAATCGTAAACGCTGTTAATTGCGTACTGTGAAATAAAGTTCATTTCATTTCACACTCCTCAAATCAACCAAATCATTAACGCTACCGACTTGAGTCACAGAAATGAGTACTAATGAGTCGAAAATTCAACGTGGCGAATTCTCGTGGCACCTCCGTCCAATGCGCGTGGAAGACCACGCAGAACAAAATAATTTGGAAATGCGCAACACATAATGAACAAACCATTTCAAACAATTGAGTTATAAGGTTTCCATCAGAAGACGATTAAACATAATTTCAGACGGACCAAATATAACAACTATTGTATGACCATATCTATCATAAAAACAATTCAGACATGTTTTTACATGAATACATGAAAAATGACGTCGCAGAATGTGAAATTTTGGAAAAAAATAATAAATTGGCAACATATTTTATGCGTATCGTAAATGGTGACTAAAAGGAAACAAAGAAGTGGTAGATGGTACTTTATCATGATGGCTCAGTTTTGCATGGGATGTTTTCCATATCTCTATAGAATATTTTGTAGTAGCTTTTCACCATTCGAGTTACGCCAGTTGACTCTTTTTTAGGCGCTGTTTCCGGCCTTGGTTATGTATGAAATACAAAAAGTCTTATTCGTAATTCCATTTCTTCTTAAATTTCTTACAATATATTGTTATCGATTATATATTGCCCGTGAATCTTGATGTATATGCAAACCCGACGCCTTGGTTTGCATCAGCTGAAAAAATAAATTTAAAGGAAAAATAAATATTGGAGACTTGTGGGTGCGTTACAGCAGTAAAATAGTTTAAGATAAAACCATAGACTTCAAGCAATTTTGACTTTTGTCCACATAATAATCTTAAGTTGTTTGTTGGAAAATCCCACTGTCTATCATCTCAAAGGAGTCAATGAAATACAGTCGAATTGTTCTTGAAAGATGTGATATGACAAATCATGAGACATCAAAATGATGAAAATAATGTAAGCGATTTTGAATAATCAGTTGAATTGACCATTTATTGTAATGAAAGTCCTATGATTTCAATGATGTACTCGAATTAGCTCATGAAAATTTCGTGAGAAACAAATGAACACAGCGGATTGAGAATATCTGACGATACCTCGACAGGTATTAAATAGAAAAAAGTATTTATTTTAGGAATAAAAACAAACAACGATGTCATTTAATCAGATCACATGATGGAGCGCAGTTTCGGCGATACCAGTAGATGTGGACTTCATAATGATAAGTTTGAAAGATATAGAAACGAAAATACACCTGGAAGATGTATATAGGCTGCTATATGTATCTCATCTTAATCGGTCTATCCATTAACCTATCAAGATATCAAACTTAATGATATTACGTGACAGCACTGGTGGGATTTTTTTTTATTTTTTGAACATATATACAGATATTAGCTCTTTCAGAACTTTGAAAGGGGAAGGGGCAATTTTGGAATTTTTTCGAGCTTCCGAAATGGTGTTTTGCTGAAAATACTAAATACTTTTTATTGAAAATTACCACAAAACAAGCCAAATTTAGAACTGGGGTTTCAGAGCCTGGACATGGTTAAAAAGTATATTATACAATACGTGTCAGAGACGCGCAAAAACTTAATCGGTCTATCCATTAACCTATCAAGATATCAAACTTAATGATATTACGTGACAGCACTGGTGGGATTTTTTTTTATTTTTTGAACATATATACAGATATTTGCTCTTTCAGAACTTTGAAAGGGGAAGGGGCAATTTTGGAATTTTTTCGAGCTTCCGAAATGGTGTTTTGCTGAAAATACTAAATACTTTTTATTGAAAATTACCACAAAACAAGCCAAATTTAGAACTGGGGTTTCAGAGCCTGGACATGGTTAAAAAGTATATTATACAATACGTGTCAGAAACGCGCAAAAACTTAATCGGTCTATCCATTAACCTATCAAGATATCAAACTTAATGATATTACGTGACAGCACTGGTGGGATTTTTTTTTATTTTTTGAACATATATACAGATATTAGCTCTTTCAGAACTTTGAAAGGGGAAGGGGCAATTTTGGAATTTTTTCGAGCTTCCGAAATGGTGTTTTGCTGAAAATACTAAATACTTTTTATTGAAAATTTCCACAAAACAAGCCAAATTTAGAACTGGGGTTTCAGAGCCTGGACATTGTTAAAAAGTATATTATACAATACGTGTCAGAGACGCGCAAAAACTTTCGACATTTCTTACGTTTGAAAAGGCCATTCTGCGATTTCGGCTGTCGAGGGAGAATGGCCCCAGCTTAGTATATGCGTGTAAACGAAACGAACTACACCCTACATGTCAAAAGTAATTGAATGTGTGCGTATTTTTTTTAGGAAATTGCATTTGGGGTGCATTGACAATCAGAATTAATGCGGCCGACTGTTGAGCCTCGCAACATAAACATTGTTTGTCTGCAGGATCTAGAGCCACTTCATCATGTGCCTCGCACTTTAATTGGAAGGGAGCGTTCCGGCGAAGTGAACTTCAAGTAACAAAATTCGCGCGCCCTTGTGGCGCAATTTCAAAAAAATACCATGAACGATTAAACCTTGGGTCCCACACGTTTTAATTTTAATAGTTGCATAGGCCACTCGGCTCGTCTAACCGAATACATTTTACATGCTAAGCTCCAAGCCAAATCCTTGCTACTACAAACATAATGGCATTGGCAGTTGCGATGATAGGACTAAGAGTCGTGTTAGATGAAGATAACAACAAAGCTGTCCAGTTGTATGTTCGATTCCACATTTTTTTGCTACAATGCCTCCAACAATAGAGAACTGGTATTCATAAAAATACGCTCCAAACAGTGACCTTCTTGTGCAGTGTTCCATTCTAGCTCGCCATTCTTTAAAAGGAAAGATAAAAAGAAGCAAGCATTCATAACTTTGTTTCATAAGGTGCATATTTGAATGCAACATAACTGAACTTGTGGCGTACATGTTATTAAACTAGAACTGTGTGCACCGCACTACGACGACTTTCGCCTGGTCATGCTAAATAATGTAATCATTTGAACTTCCGTGAGTGCTCGTGCATGATCTGAAGGGTGTCTGATAGAACACAGATTTCTGGACAGAAATTCTAGGTGACACGCAAAGCTATGCAATGATAAAAAATCAGGCCTTGTATACTGCGGCTATATTTCAAAGAAATCATGGACTATTCACAAGTAATGTTGCAAAGTTCCTTACTATCAACAAGACAGACGCTGTGTGAAGTCTTGAATACTTCAATTGGATCATACATGTTATCAGGACTGTGTCAAATTGGTCTCAACGTGTTTATTCATGTTTTTCGATCGGATCAATGAAAAGACGTAAAATTAGTCTTAAGCGCATGTTCACACACTTTCTGATCGACTAAACTATATGTACACAGCCCAGTCGTGGAACAGACAATCTTGAAATAATAATTGGAACCGACGTGCCAGTAATCGTCAAATCCGTCTCAAAGCATAAATTTTCACGCATTTTGATCGATTCAATGATATATGTATGGGTCGTATAAGGAACAGGACACGATTTACAAAAAAGTGATATAAAAAGTTTTTAATTTTCTTTGCACTTCACATTAGTAATTGACGCATGAGGGCTAGGCCTTATCATAACAGTCTGGCCGTAACGCCGTCTATCCTAGATTGGTCATTGCAATATTGTAAGAGTGTTTTACGATCGAAATGGTCAATAAAGGTTAGATTCGAACTACCAACACACCTTTTTTTTAAGTATGATTCGATTAAATCATCTTTCAACTTTTCATTATCAACGTAAATCTATCTAACAAAAACTATTTGTTTGTATCTGTCACTCTCAATTAATTTGGTTCAAAAAGAAAATTTAATGATATTAGAATTAACCACCGACGCACAATTAATTGATCAGAAAATTTATGCATGATTAAAATATCAATTTAGGCAATTTCTTTAAGAAATTTATAAGCCGAATTTTAACGCCATAAAAGAAAAGAAGGAAAATACCTGAAATAGTTTTCAGGGAGGAAGGATATTTTAAAAATTCTTTCACTGTAAAACTAACATTATAATGACAAGAAATAAAAACGCAGCACAATTTATAACAAATCTGACATCTAAGCAATATAATTTCTAATTTTGGTGTTGTACATTTTTTAAGACAGCCTTTCATCTTGAATAGAACGTTTTTAGAAATCGTATAGGAGCAGTCCGACAGGCAAGTATGTTGTTGTATTGTTTTGCCGATTTACGTCCACTCTTGTTGTAATTTTGATACGATCTTCTGTTCAAGGTAACATCATCGTCTTGTGTCCTTTGTCTTTGCAGAACATCGCTTCTTTAATTGAGGTTGAACACGCTGGATGAAAAAAATACGAATACAGATTAATGTTAGCAATGGCACCTATACGCTGTTTAATATAATCGTTAAAAACGTAACTTAACTCTTATTTGTCATGACTTCTGTGCTTCAACGATACGGCAATCTTCAACTCCAAATCAGAAGGCACTATTCCTCCAAGGGGTTACCAGTTATAGTACCTCTTAACCCCGAAGGGTCAAAATAGAGGAGATAGAGACCAAAGTTGATATTCTTCATTATATTCCAACACGAAGAGTAAATTCAGAATCCGAATACAATCTAATCTTAGCTTCTTTTTATCTTCCTCCCAATGGATAAAAATGCAATCGTTTTTAACTTAAAGGATGTACTTTTGAGCATATTTGAAGGCATTTGTGATGAGTATCAATATCGGCCGGTATCGGTAATTTCGAGTATCGGTATCGGCTCATTTTGCAGTATCGGCAAAAAAGTGGTATCGGACGGTATATCTCTAATTAAAACATGAAATCATGGTTGCTGAGACCAAAGCTTGTGCCGTCTTATTCATCTTGACATCTCATGGCTTGCCTAAATTTGCAACTTGACTTTATTTCCGTCGATGTCATGGTATTAAAAATGTCTACATCTTGTGGACTAATCTAACTACTAATCTTCGGGCATGTCAGCCATGCATTGAAAACCAACAGCAGCGGACCTGCTTTGACAATAATCACATTTCCTTATGACTTTACGGATAGTGGATTGGCCCTTCAAAATCCAAAAGTGTTCTCGGATACGTGACAATACACGTAAAGTACCACAGTGTGTGTCAGACAAATGATAATATAGTACAATTAAACGCCTAACATTGCTAGGTGAAATGGGTGGATTCTTGGAATCTTCGGGCAATATAGAAAGATTTATACGTCCCCCTACTCTGAGTAAACCATCAGAAACGAAGAGTCAACTTGGCAAGAGCTTTTGTCAAAGGACATAGAGATTTTCTCTTACTTCGAGTTATTATGATGGGGTTCTCAGATAAATAGCTAATCATCTCAGAATATGGTTATCATTAGAAGAACCTTTAAATTTCTGCCTGGAGGAAAATTGATGCAAAAAATCATGTAACAGAGAGAAATAATAGGCAGGATATGAAATAATTTCTTGCGTAATAACAGGTTCATTGAAATGCGATTTAGGTAAAGGTCTAGAATGGACGAGATTGAGTACTTTTCAACAAAAAATCAGCTCCATAAAACCATATGTTGGCCTCGTGCAATTTATTAGGCATCAAGCCTCCTGATCCATTGTCAAGGTTTCTGGCAGACTTTACATAATGCCATTGACTTGACTGTGAAAGCACATGGATTTTCAGCAACCTTTGATGCACAAAGGTGTGAAAACGAATGGAAGTGGAATTAATAAATTGTGAAACAGAACTACTATATGTCCAAAAATAAACTGAATCAGTAGTATACTCTTTACTATCTTTGAGTATGTCACGGACAAGCAGGGTTGCTGCTACTGCAGCTGTTGGTTCTAGTCTTGAAATAGTAGAAGCATTTTTATGTATAACTCTAGAAATGCCTTTCACGAAAGATACATGTGTATCGCCTTCAGCAGTTTTAAAACTGAAATATAAGCAAGCACTGTAGCCAGAACTACTGGCATCAGCAATACTAGTACTAGTAGGTTTAAATCCACAGGGCTTGCAGCATCTCGGAAAGAATAAATGACCAAGCTCAGCAATTGAACTTGTCCATTCTACACCATCGAGAGCAGAGTTTGTCATCATTTACAGGTGATCCTCAGGCAGGATCTGGTTGCGGATTTCAATACACTCTGATGAAATATTCTAAATTACCCCCAAATGACGTTCAGTCTGAGAAAAACCAAGATCTAAATCTGGTATCTGGCTTCAAATTTCACTGTTATTAATAACAAATTTGGTTAGGTGAAAACCCCCAGATTCAAGAAAAGGGCATAATTGTGTAGCAACAGAAATATATTTTTAATAGCATCATCATTTCTAAAACAGTCATCCACATACATATTTCTCAAAATACGCATTATGGTGGATTCGTCTGCATTTGTTTCATTAAGAGTGGCAATTTCATGCAAACATAATTGGCCACATGCAGGCGATGATGCACTGCCGAAACTTTGAATAGTCATGAAGTAATCGATAATTTACTCATCTGGTTTGTTATCAAGCCATAAAAATATCAAGGCTGTCAGATTCACAGCGGCAGGTTCAAATCCTACTAAACATTTGTGTAATATTAGCAGCAAAACAATAATCATACATGCAAAATCTACAAGTAAACCAATAAGAGACGAATTCAGGTCTGGGCCTGTCAACAACTGCTTATTTAAGCGCTGACCCCATCATGCTCAAATACAATGCACATCTTTTTTTGTCTAGTATCAAAATGTATGAAATAAAATGCACGACTGCAGGGGGTCAGAAGTTCAATGGGAATTTGCTGTGCATAGCCATTATCCAGGTATTCAGGAATTTTTGTACTTTATTTCGCAAAATACTCAGGATCTCTCAGGAATCTGCGTCTCTGAGGTTCCAATGCCATTTGGAGGTTGTTGGCGAAATGAACACTGGGTGATTTCCATGGCATGCGCACTTGAAATCTACCATCTATTTTACGCACAGTTTGCCTCATAATATCGAGAGCTCTATCGTTATCAATAGAATTCTTTGTTTCATACAGATCAGAAATAATATCAGGGAATTTAGCGAGACTTCCTGAACAAGTGGTTCCAGGAGTTGAAAGGCAGTGTTTAGAAAAATTAGCAGAAATAGCAAGAGAAACACTGGCAGTAATGATTTACCTATCTGGCACCTTTTTCATAGTTTTGTCAGGGCCAGAAATACAGCAACCAGAAACAGAAAAATGTACACCAGAGAAAATCATCTCAAGTTGGGTGAAGTTCAATTGGAGGGGAAATAAACAAAATGTTTTGTTCAATAAGCACATCCACATCTGAACAATCAATTGTGGCTAAATTGAGATCACTCAGATGAGGACACTGCTTAATGGTTTCAACAGTGGGGATACTTGAAGCAACATCAGGAAAATGGTCAGTTGCATATATTTCTTTAAGAAAAACTGTGGAATTCTGCTCAAGGCCTTCAACTTTAACAGAAATCAACTGGCAATGGCAATCATCTGTGCCTATGGCAGTTTTAATTTTACAAATAATGGGATCACCCTTTACACTCAATTTGTTAATTCACAGTGAAGTGCTAGCACCAGAATCAAGAAATGCATCAGAAACAACGATTTGTGTTTAGGACAATGATAGGTATGACAGAGAGCCGCACGAGGCATTTTGTCCTAGTTGCATTTATTTCAACTGCACTGTTAATACTTTGCTCATGTTCAAATATTGCACCATGCAATAACGTTTGATGTGCCATGTCACACTTAGGGCATGAAACGGTATTGATCACTTGATTGGAGGCAATTGAAACACAAAGATTTTTCTCGAACAAACTCGTTGCGGTCATCTGCAGTTTTCTTTTCAGAAGGCTTCACAGCGGCAGATAGAATGTTGACCATCACACAGGATACAGGAGGAGACAGCAGACCATTCTGCCGTCATGTTTGTCTTTGTATCATGCTAGTTTCGAACTGTGGCATCAGTGGCAGAGGCACGGACATCAGCCTTATGCCCTACATGGGAAGTTTAAAGCTTACATAGCCCATGTATGAATTGAGTTATGGGCAGACGTGCAACGTCAGCTTCACCTTTAACAAATTCAACAAATTTTGGCTCTTTGCCTTGTGACATGATCTATTTTTGTTGTGAAAGAAACCTCGGGAAGAACGGTACAGGAAATCTTCTGAGAATGTTGTAGAGAACACCAGTAGGATCAACCGGATTTATAGCACTGAGATAGAATTTGGGTAGCAGATAGTAATTGATCCGAGGAATCAACCAATGTTGTTATGTCATTAGTATCAATATGTCGATCGGCAGTTAGTTCTTTGACAAATGCTCCCACGACATATGCAGGTCGACCAGAAATAACAAAAAATTTTTCCAGCTTCCTGACGTACATGTTCAAGGGTCGCCATTAAAGGGATCTATGTTAATGGTTTGCAAATCGAACCCCTTTTTTCATTGAACCAATCACATCAGACCAATGGTGCTCAGGCAGCATCGTTAGCTGTGTAGGATGAGACGCAGAAAATGAATGCTTTAATATGCAGGTTAGGTTTATTGGTATGTACAAATGTATTCTCTGGTACTTCAGATCAGATATTCACAATTGGTATTTGACTAAACACAGGCACTTCAGGAATTAGCTGTGTTTGAGACGATGTGTTTAAAGATGAAAAAATAGGTGTTATTCTTGCAGACTTTATATGTCGAGAAATAGAGGAGAAACTGCCAGGAGGTGGTGGAAACTGCCAGAAACTTCGGGAGGTGGCTAATATTGTAGCTTTTAAGCATTGCCTCAGTCTCTACGAATTCAGCTCAACTTTGGCTAATTCTCTTTCTGTAGCATTACTATGAGTAGAGAACTTCGATGTGATCCTACTACCTCTTTCAGATGATGTAGGCAGCAAAGTAGCAGGGGATACAGGTTTTCTTCGCTGTACTCTTATTCAGCATTTCTTTATCTTTATCTTTCGTCCCTGCCACGTCCTAGGGCCTTGACTGCAAATCCATAAACTCTTCATTGTCGTGGAATGACTGCCTCTTTCAACTTGAAATAAGTCCATTTCAAGTTATAAAAACTTAATACGTAACTTCTCTCTTGAATCTTTTATGTGCACGACGTTCCCCGTCTTGCTTTAATGACTGACGTATTCTGGTATTCCGTATTTCGGCGATCACGATACCCCGAATAGACTTTAATCAATTTACACGAATGACAAAAAATAAAGTGGCAGGACAACTTTGTTACATTTGAAATGTGTAGATTCAAGCTATCGAAACCAATTACTGATCCACTCATTCGAGAGATACTCGCTATCCAAATTAAACAATAATACAATATTAATAGATGAACAATACAATTCAACACGGGGGAAATCCGCATACTAGCTACCACGGCCTTTCTGAACAAAGCCAAAAACAGAGCTGAGTCAGACGATACGAGATGACGCAATACTTTTTTTTTTGTGCCAAATAAAATCCAATGCCAATCCGGATTTTTATTTCATGATATTGATGATGCCAAATGTTTATGTCCAAATTCAGATTGATTATCCAACCACAAGCCCAATAATAAACCGAATAAAATTTAAAAGCACAATATTATTAAACACAAATTTATTACCATTATCGATGAGTTATTACGATTCCATATGAAGTTGTTACATTGAATTTTTAATGTTCATATAATCCATCCATTGTTGTGTCCAAGTATCCAGTTTTACAATGATTTAATTATTGTATTATTTTAGTTTAAACATGGAAAAACAAGATTTCACTAATTAGATAAATAACCAATTCTATCAGACCTGGTATGGGGGCTTGTCATGTTCCATACCATTCCTGATCCAAAACCTTATACAATACTATTTAGTCTGTCCCATGATATAATATTATACTTCAAGTACATTCAACAAAAAAACTGATGTCATTTTATGTGGTAAATACATTCACAGTATTTAAATTGGGTTACATCATTACTGATTTCCTTAACAAATGTAATACTGTCCAGTCCCAACACAAAAAGTTATTGGGACAACACAAAGAGCTTTTGGAACAATTCAATGTTATTATTTTAACATCTAAACAAGAGCCAATGATATGACCATGCCATGTTTGACATGGTTCATCTGTCAGTCTGTGGCCCAAAGCCTCAAGAAGGAAATGTTTACATTGAAAAAGTTTAACATTGATTATTATTTTTTTTTTTTTTAATTAGCACATAATTGAATGATTTAAGATATCAGTTATATATTCATACGATAACATATCTTCCCTATTCACACTGTTCATAAGTTGCAGGCATCCCAACAACTTATATTTAAACAGTGCTCTAAGATTACTTTTCATTTTAGGTATATCATCATATTTCACTATATTACGATACAGCCATATTGCTGATTTCCCACAAATTACGGTTAACAACATTTCTTTATTATCAATTCTATTGCCTATAATCTGATCAGGACCAAAATAACCAACATACAACCAATTCCAAAAATCTTTAGCCCACTCACAGTTGACAAAGAGGTGTAAACAGGTTTCCTCAATATTGAAATCACACAAAACACATATTTCAGGTTCATCATCGAACCAGTATCTCATTTTGTCTGCTGTCGGTAGTCCATTATGGATAATTTTCCAGCAGAGCTCTTTATATTTATTGCTGACTTTTCGATACTTCCAAATATGGAATGCAAGTAAATCAAATACATCGAATGATAAGCGATGCCAGATAAAACAATGAAAATATAATTTCGACAATAGTTACTATAATATACTAATATACTATACCAACTATTTTTTGACGTATCATCCTGTTCACACTGTCATTCCTGTTCTTCGTATATCGATTCAACTTCAACAAACTAGGCCGGAATTGAAACTCATAATTCCGACATTGCTGAGTCACTGACACAGATGGTGGAATTTATGACTGGGATCCAGGACAACCAGACTCACGTTTCTCCCGACTGGATCTTTGTTTTGTCTCAGAACCAGGTGATATTTTCTCATGCAACTAAAATTTCATTATCTGGTACTGTTCTGGAGGAATCCTTAAATATTCGTCTCATTCGACTCACACTCTAAGGAGAAGAGTTGGAATGAATGTGTCACTAGTATTGCTAAACAAGTCTAAAGGAAAGACGGTTCTCTATATCGAGATTTGTACAACTCACTGATTCAACCCTGCTGGAGCATTGCTGTCACATTTGGTACAGCGCCGCTGACCGTATTCAACGGCGTGTGATCAATTTGATTGGCCCTGAACTTTGTTCCGGTCTGCAAAGTTTGTCATATCGTGGTAACGTTGCCTCACTTTGTTTACCTAATTTACAGATAACTTATCATAATGGTAACGTTATTTCTTTAAGGGAGCTTTCTGCTCTCGTCCCTCAGCTTCCAATTCACACATATTCACTGTGGAGGAACCGCAATGTCACAAACAGTTTTATGCAAGAAGCTTTTTTCCAAGAATCTCTAAACTCCTTGCCTTCTCACTGTTTCCCTCAACGTGTCGATCTAGGACTGTGCTGAGCCGCCTGACGCTTCAGTTTTTGTAGCGGGTTATCGTCATTCAAGTGACCGTCAGTTGGATCTTTTAGGAACTTTTTTAGGCCTCAGAGTGAACTACCCAAAATTTCGAACATTCAAAAGGTATCGACTGATACTTAAAGTATAGCCGATACCCATACATCGGTGCATTCCTAGTTTTTATGCACTCAGAATGTGCTTCATGAGGCCTTTCTGGAATAGGGTCATCACCAGTGGCATTTAGTTGGCTCCATTCTAGAGCAAATCAGACCAATTAAAACCACTTTCACCACTTTTTACTTTCAAAATTATATCATATAGGGGTTAAAGGACAAGCTCTCAAATGGTTTGAAAGTTATCTCTCTGAGAGAAAGCAAGTTGTAGTTTACGAAGGGACAACATCTAGTACATATTGTGATCTAACTGTGGGCACATTACAAGGATCCATTTTAGTCCCACTCTGTTTCAGTATTATTATAAATGATTTTCCAAATGCGTTGAAAAATTCAGAGGTCATTCTTTTTGCGGATGACTCGACTCCATACTTGCAAGGAAAAAATTTGAACAATCTGATATACAAAGCGAATAAAGATCTCGAAAATATCCTAGCATGGCTGTCTGCGAACAAACTCACTATCAATGTTGCCAAAACGAAATACATGATTTTCAGCTCGCCAAGACTAAAAAGCCCCGTTACATCAAATTTGACGCTTAATAACAAAGTAGTGGAAAGAGTGGCACATAATCGCTTTCTGGGTATAATTCTTGAGGAAAAATTATCTTGGAAAATGCACATCAATGGTGTTCTATCCAAAGTTAGATCCTCTGTTGGAGCTATCACCAAGATAGCCAACAATCTTGATGAATCAACTCTATTACAACTGAATCATTCGATCATAGAAAGTCATATCCGATACTGTGCTTCAACATATATGCACCGTCAAAAATCATTGATTAAAAAATTGCAAAGTGTCTGCAATCGTTTCCTAAGAGTAGTGTTTAATAGAGGAAATAGAGAAAGTGTTAAGGACTTGATGAAAACCTACAAATTGCTTAATGTCGAAGATTTAGCTAAAATGGAATTATGCACCATGATGTTTACTCATTTTAACAATCTTAATCCTTCTTGCTTTGATAATATGTTTACGAAAAACAATTCAATTCGAACTAACAGAAATAGGGACGCTTACTTTATTCCGTTTATAAGCAAAACTATATCACAAGAATATATTACCATTTTTGGGCCTAAGGCTTGGAATTCATTGCCAAACAACGTCAAACATTCCACATCAACTTCTGAATTTAGAAAAAAACGATGCTAGCATTGTATTAGACTCGTTGATTTCTCTAGATTGTGTTACTGGTTTCAAGATTTTATTTTCAGGTGATTTTGGTGTTTAAAGTTGAGGACTACTGTATAGCAGCATCCGAAAAATCAAACGAAAGATATCTTAAGTGGGACAGACATTCACAACTGGACAATAAAAATGCATTAATTAGGTTCTCAGCATCAATTATTTTAATTTTCTGCCTGCTGGGTAATTAGATCAATTTAAAAAAAAAAAAACAAACAATAGATATAGGCTACAAAACAGCTGTACGTAAACCGCCATGTGTCAATCTCTATCTTGGAACAAAACAGCTTCCCCATAGTGCAAGCGATAAATAATATATTAACTACCCTTGACATGATTGTATCAACAGGATTTCACACTGTGCTATTGTTGAATAACTTGTATCAGTATTTAATTAATTTTCTTCACCTTTTTCCTTTAAATTACCTATACAAATCTCCTGACTGTCTAGACCTTCCATGATTTCGGTCTGCTGGGGTATTAACAGCAGCATAATTTGAATTTCAATTTGGCTCTTACGAAACTCGGATATAACATTCATTAACTAAAAAAAAACAGACAAACTACTAAAAACAAGAAACCCCTTTAATCATTGGTATTCACAGTCAGGAGTTTGTTTATTCTATTTTATACTTTTTATGCATCATTTTAGGATTCGTGTCTTCTATAACCAATCCCTAAGAATTTCGGCCTAAATCCACCCATTGCCACATCTCTTGTCAAATGCGCCACTGATGGATTGCTTTGTCGAGATGTGGTCCATCTTTGGCTCATGCCTGGAGAATGTGAAGACTTCCATTTCAAATTTAACACTATTTTAAGCAAATCCACCCTAACCTTAAAACCGAAGAATTTGACCGATGTAGAATGAAAATTAAATTATTATTTTTTTTCTCTTTCATTAGAATATTAACTAGGTAAATCGGCATTTGAGTCACTCAGACTCATTAAAAATTTTGATAGAACCTGCCTCCACTCCTACCCTGCTGTATTTTTTTAACTCCTTATATGTAGGTAGCCCAATTTGATGCAAATAGATTCTTTTCTATTAAATATATATATATATATATATATATATACTTTGCATTATCTGTATCATCACCTGTATAAATTTCTATGTTGTGTTTTTGTAAATTGCGTCTTTTTCTACACATTAATATTATTGTTTTTTTTTACATATATATTTTCTTTTCAAGGGTTTTTGCCGCACACCAGTGTTTTAGGTCGACAGGGCCTTGTGCAACTATCCTGTCTTTTATTCTTCTGTATCCTTAAATTTTATATTGATTATTACGATGCGAATAAACATACATACATACACTTGGATCTTTAGTGATAAGTGCATTGCTCCATATTCGAAATCAACAAGGGGGCGTCGTCGGGTGTAGGATGCAAACATAGTAACAGGTTACCAAAAACTAAAATTTTGCTCCGTCGCTGGTTAATTGGATGAATAGAAATATAATAAACAAAACAAACCGAAAATTGATATATATTTTTTCTATTAAATGTCACTCTGAGCAAGGTCGGAAACATTGCCCGACATCGGACATACTGATATGTCTATAGATATTGTCTTCCAGATAGGGATTTACAAGATTAGGAAGAGGATATTTAGTAACTAACTGTGGTATATGCTTGGATACCTATATTAAACTCTTGTTATTGTATTTAATTATGCTGCACTGAGACTAGGAAGATTCGCTGTCTTTGTTTTACTGACGCTGAGAATCGATGCCATTGCTAATGTTTCTATCAGTCATGTTGTCAGTCATAATCAAGCTTTTATCTGTTTCAATAAAGTGATTTGAATAAACTGTCTTTGACTATTGTTCAATACACAACATTTATGGCGACGAGATGCTCAAATGGTAAAATTTTGAAGAATTTATGTGTGACAGTCTACTCTGCAACCTTGCTGATTTGTTTGCTAGCCTAGCCTAACACGCTGAAGACCTAGCCTTTTTAGAACCACCCTACACTTTTCTGAACTGATATTAGCTTGTGCTTATTTTTCTGCCTCTGAAGATGACTGATAGACTACCTACCTGCTTCTGCGGAATTTCTTCCAAATCCAGGTAAACCTCCTGTACCTTGGAAACAATGGATTGCAATATTTCAAAACTAACTTATATGGGGTCTCATGAAGTTTAGTACCGTACATCCGATTATCATAATAATTTCCCATGTTGCAAGCGACTCATCCTAACCCGGGAGACGATGCCAGATACTTGCAGCATTGGCGCTCCCTAGTTAGGATGAGAATATTCTGCCAGTTTTTATTTTAATGACATTCGGGAATATGGTACTAAACTTCACTAGACCCCTTATATGATTGCCTCCAATGCGAATACTTATACTGTAACAGGAAAGAAAGCCATTTTACTCTCGAGATTGGGTGTTGCCGGTTACAATATTTATTCAAAATTACCTGCTGATACAGTCACATTCAATGAAGATGATGATGAATATACTAAAGCAATAAAAGTACTTGAAAATTATTTCCAACCTGCTGTTAGTATTGCTGCTGAAAGATATAGATTTGGGCAACGTTCACAGATTCCAGGTGAATCTACTGATGCGGATGAAAGGATTCGTGATCAATTGATTGAAAAAATGCCGAATAATAAAATTTGTGATAAATAAAATTTGTGAAAAAATTGTGATGGAAAATCGTCCCACGTTGAATAGATCACTTGAAATTGCAAGACAAGTTGAGAAAGCTTTACGGGATGCAAAATCTCTTTCTAGTTTTTCAAATGATTCTACTGTAAACAGTACAAAGTGGATTGTATAATACAGTATAAAGTTGCTGTGGATCGAAATTTCATCTCGCAAACAATCCAAATTGCAAAGCTAAACGCGCTACATGCCGTAAATTTAGAAAAGTTGGACATTTCGAAAGGTTTGCAAAAGTGCTTCAGTAAAACATATAGATCATTCAAAAGATTATGCAAATGCTGTGTTAACAGTCAATACTTCTACTACTAGAAATGGTTTTTATGCAAAATTGTGCATAAATGGAGTTAAATTCTCAATGCTTGTTGATACTGGAAGTACAGTTACATTACTGTCTAAAAATGTTTACGATAAATACTTCGCTCCTGAAAAATTGATGTGTCCGAAAATGAATCTTACTTCATATTCTAAAAACAAAATAACTTTACTTGGTTGTTTTTCGGCTAATATTAGATACAACGATACATATTGTAAAACTATTATTTTTGTCACAGAAGAAGGAACTTTTTTAATTGGTCGAGATTTATTGCATAAACTTGGTATAAAATCGATGCTGTCAATATGTCTGTAATGCTTACTAATACAAATTTTGTTAATATGCCAAAAGGTCTTGGACCTGAATTTTATGAATATGCCACTTGTTTTGAACATGTCACTGATCCCATCAAAGGTTTTGTTCATAAACCGAAATTGAAATCAAATGTCAAGCCTGTGCAACAGAAATTGAGACGCTCACCTTTTGCCATACGAGAAGATGTTTCAAATGAGCTAAAGCGACTTGAAAAGGCTGATATTATTGAAAAGATTGATTCTCCCGAATTTATTTCTTCTTTGGTTGTTGTTCGTAAAAAGTCAGGCAAAATACGTTTATGTGTTGATTTACCGAAAGTCAATGAATATATTGTCACTGATAAATATTCTTTGCCTACTGTTGACGAAATTTTTAGTGAAATGCATGGTGCCAAATATTTTTCCTGTCTTGATCTTGCTATTCTTATTATCAATTGGAATTGCATGAGGATAGTAGAGATTTGACTGGTTTTGTTTCACATGATGGAATTCGTTACAAACGTTGTTGTTTTGGTATTTCCTCTGTCCCTAGTGCATTTCAAAAGAAGATGGCTACTATTTTGAATGGTACTAATGGCGCAAAATGTATTCTTGATGATGTTATTGTTTGGGGTAAAACTAAAGTCGAACATGATGCTAATTTACATGCTGTTTTGCAATGTTTCATGAAGGTTGGCATAAAGTTGAATGATAAATGCAGATTCAATGTTGATAAAATTGAGTTTTTGTTCATGTCCTTACTTCTAATGAATTATTACCACATTCTAAGTTATCTACTGCTATACTTGATGCTCCGTCTCCCCATGATAATACCTTGTTATGTTCTTTTCTTGGTTTAGTTTGTTATTAGTCTAAATTCTGTCCTGATTATGCTACTATAGTTGAACCAATGCGACGTCTTTTACGAAAAGATGTAAATTTTTGCTGGGATGCAAATGTTCAAACAAGTTTTGAGAAGATGAAAATATTAATTTCCGATCATATTACACTTGCTTATTATGATCCTAATTTACCTACTTGTATAACAACAGATGCTTCAGGTTATGGTCTTGGTGCAGTTTTAAGTCAACTGCTATTCATGGTACTGAACAAATAATTGCTTGCGCATCAAGAACACATACTGAGCACGAGAAAAAGTACTTTGTTGGCGAACGCGAAGCTCTAGCTTGTGGCTGGGCTTGTGAGAAATTTCATACTTACGTATGGGGTCAAAAATTTGAATTGCGTACTGATCACCAAGCTCTTACAACTTAACTTATGTCCAAGGGTATGGGTAGACAGCCCATGAGAATTGCTCGTTGGAATGCTAGATTACTGCATTACAATTATATAGGGGTGTACAAACCAGGAGATCAAAATAAATTTGTTGATGCTCTTTCCAAACTGCCTTTGTCAAATACTGATAATGCTGATTCCGATGACAATGATATTGTGTGTAATTTTCTGTCTACTGATGATTCTGATTTAAGTGTTTCATTGGATGAATTACAAAATGCTACTCATAATGATGCTACTTTACAAAAATTGAAACAACATATTTGCAATGATTGGCCACACAAAAAGAAGTGTGAACCTGAATTACAAAATTTTTACAATGTACATGATGAGCTTACTATTTTCAAAGAATTGATTTAACGTGGTGAACGTATACTTGTGCCCAATATCCTTGCATTGAAATTGATTAATGTTGCTCATATGTCCCATCAAGGTTCGTACAAAGCAACGATTATGTGATTTATATTGGTGGAAAAGTATGGATTTTCAAGTTGAAGCCATATGTAATTGCTCTGTTTGCAAAAATCATGATAAATCTGCCAAAACTGCGTTTGCTCCTTTAAAACCTGTTCCTTTACCCAAAGAGCCATGGGAAAAACTTGCTATTGATATTGTTGGTCCTAATGAAAATGCTCCAGTCGAGTGCCAATTTGCTATCACATTGATTGATTATTATTCGAAATGGCCTGAAGTCATGTTTACTTCTAAAGTTGATACACCTACTGTGATACAATTTTTGAAAAATGTTTTTAGTCGTGAAGGTTATTGTTCTTTGATAGCAACTGACAATGGAGTTCAATTTACTTCTTACATGTTTGAAGAATTTTTACGTAAACAAAATATTACACACTGCTATTCTTCATTGTGTTATCCTCAAGCTTCTGATGAAATTGAACGTTTTAATGCTGTTTTTAGCAATGCTGTGAGAACTGCTATTTTGATTAACAGATCTTTAAAAAAATTGTGTTCAAAGTTTTTTATATGTATATCGAAGTACTAAGCATGCTACCACTAATTTTTTCTCCGTCTCTTTTTTTTGCATAGCCGACAGATGCGTACTGGTCTTGATGTTGCTGGTATACATAGTACTATGAAAAATTGGTCTGGTGAACAAGTTTATAATCATGTTGCTCAAAAGCAAATTGCTAGTAAATCGTACACTGATGAAAAACGTGGTGCGAAACAACTTGATCTTAATGTTGGTGATTTTATACAAATTAGAAAACCAGGTCATGTTTCTAAAGGTCAAATGAAATTTGGAATCCTGTTCAAATTACTGGTGTTTTGGTCTTGCTACATATTCTACTAGTGATGGTCGTAGATGGAACCAATCTAAAATATCTCCATGTTCTCATACTACTGATATTGATACCTCTCAAATTTTACCTACTGTAACTAAGCCTATTTCTGATCCAATTGCTAGTCATGATTCTGCTGCATCTGCTCATACTAATTCACCGCGCATTACTGGACGAAATAGAAAACCTCCCAAATGGCATAGGGATTATCATATGTGATTTTGTTTTGTTGTTACTTGCCTGTGCTGATGATTTCCTTATGTTACTAAGTACTTTTTTGTGAGAGGGAAATGTGGTATATGCTTGGATAGCTATGTTAAACTCTTGTTATTGTAATTTAATTATGCTGCTCTGAGACTAGGAAGATTCGCTTTCTTGGTTTTACTGACGCTGAGAATGAATGCAGATTGCTAATGTTTCTATGATGTTATCAGTCATAATTAAGCTTTTATCTGTTTCAATAAAGTGAGTTGAATAAAGTGTCTTTGACTATTGTTCAATACACAACAATACCCTAATAATATTAACCGTTCATTTATCTATACAGTATAGCCACTGGTGTATATAGTATCAATGGTTCAGGGTTTAACCTATTGCATATGGGTATCTGGATATTAGTTAATTTTACCTTCTATTCAATATTCTGAATATGCCAGTGGATCAAGGTTGTAATAACATATCTAATGATCAGGAATTTTCTTGTTTTCTTTGCAGATACTGATTAATATTTACCTGTATGGATTTTAATGCTCGCCTTATTCAGTATTGATGCTGTTTCGAGTAATGAACCAATATTCAACCAGTACCACAGAAATCATAAAAACAGGGATATTACGGAGCGATTATGGATGAGTCTGGCAAATGAAGTGAATAGCATGAGTAAGTTTTTACCGTAAACCAGTGAGTTGATTTTGCTCCACATTTGTCTTAGTTTCAAAAGTACAAAATGAAAAATGGTGCTGGTTTATTTTCATTGTTTTTTTTTTTTCATCTAAAGCTGGTTGATAGATTCAATATAAAAATCTAGATAGGTCGAGTTCAGTAATGAAATTTTTATGCAAATATGACATATACTTTTATAGTGGAACAGTCCAAAACAAGATGGGCTAGTTTATGAACCAATTATAGAAAAAATCATAGGAAAAGGTTGTCGATTCCCAGTGGATCCGCTGCAGCCGGAGAAGAACGGTGGCCAAATGTCTCTTTTGGATCCTTACATAAAGCATAGACAGTAAGTTTTTTTTTTTTTTTTTCTCAAAGTTCTTGTATATGTTGTTGATCCAATCATGCTGGTATTTCGATAAAATTTCGATAAAGTTACAACTCTAAAATTAAATTATAAATATCCTTCAATTTGTTTAAATTTTGCCTTCTGCAGTTTCAGGACGGCTCCTTGGGTTGTCTATTTAAGTATTTGTACAGAAAATGGGGCTTTATTAGACAAATTGTTTAAGTTTAGGACAGACTGGCAGGTACTCTGCTGCTCGGACACCTGAAGAAAATGTTTCTATCTGAAGAAGATTTAGCAAATGGGCAATATTTCATGATATATTTGTGGCTAGAAGATTAAAATGTCTTTTTTGAATGTCAGATATGACATCAATTGTTCAAAAAGATTCAAAATCATCAACACTGCTATGAAATAGCAGTTCCGATGATTTGGAAGCTTATTGGTAACTTGAAAAAAAAATGAGATGAGCATTATGGATATACGAACAAAATCAAGATTCTGCCAACCTTAGGGTTCCCACTTGAGCATTTTAACACAAATTTTTCGTAATTCGTCCAAATCGGACATGAATTCAAATCTCGAATTTAAAAGTGCCCTAAGCGGTGGTGTTGCTGATTAATAGGTGATACTGACAGCCAAATTGTTGACAAAAAGATGAATCGGAATCACTCAACTTCTTGCCTTCAAGATTATTTCAAAAAGTTCTTTTTTACTTTCTCGTTATGTTTTTGTTACAGTACTGTGGACAGTTTGATTGTTGGTGCCTCTGCTAGTATGAAAAACAGTTTTTCTAGTGAAATATTGTCTCACTGTGTTATTTAAGCAGCAACTTGAATGATAGAATATTTTGGCAAGCACCATCATGGCTTCACTGATTGCATATACTATTTTTCTGACTAATTCTTCGCGTCACAATGTAAGTAATTTAAAGCTGGTTTAGACTTCCATTCCATGTGTCCATGTGGGACACCTTATAATTGTTGACATTGATTTCTGAGTTATCAAAGGTAGCAATTCTTTAACTGGTGAACACTTTCCCAGACTCTGTACACGTTGGTGAAGACAATGACAGGACTTCAACTACTCCACTGGTTGCATTGTTGGTGTACGAGGAAAGGGGATCTGATGGGCAGAGTGTTCAGGTAGGAATAGAAAACAGATGAGATTTGTTTCAACGTTTGTATAGTTTTTAAGGATGGGAGTGTAAGTTTAGTATCTCCAGAGCAAAGATAACATGCAGTATGGCTATTTATGTTTATGAAAATATTTTGGTGGTGATCAAAGTAACTGGAGCACGTATGAGTTTAAGAGGTCTTTGAGGTCTCCTTGTTTTGTGGTTGCTTGGGGTTAATCTGAATAATTGAGAATTATGCCAAAGATATTCAATGGTCGATATCGTATTTAAATCTCTTACTCTTAAATCAAATTTTTAACTACTGGGCATTCCATAGTGGTGGAAAAAGACAAATATGATGCCACTGTGATTTCATAAATGTACATTTGTGAATACTGAGAAATATAATTAAATTTTTTTCATTTAGAATGAGATGGTCAACTTCTTAAAATGAAGTTCAGCACACTTGGATGGGCAGGTAGAATCAGAAAAATATGAAATCAGAAGCAAATCAGAACGAGAAGAGCAGCAAATGATGGCCATCGCCAAGATACTATTTGTACCGGCACCACAAGTTTATGAGTGGTAACATAAGCTTGCTTGAAATGTCTTGTCAGATTGTTTATGGGAAAAATGGGAACTGTAGGAAAAATGTATTGGGTGCCGTCGCCAGGTTTTGCTATGTATTTTGGTGTGTTGAAATTAGTTTATAGGGAGCGTGCTTAAAGCTGAGCATCCCGGCATAATTCACATGGAAGCCGCAAGAACAATGTTGAGTGTTTGGGTTGGGCGTTCTGCGAATTTAGGCTTGAAAAAGATGAGGCAATAATGAATACTTATTAAACTTTTGGCTAAATGAGGGTTGAATCAAAGCGCGTGAAAATTTGGCGTTTTCCCACTTAATCCAGATTCTTGGCATAGGATTCTATTTTTATTCTGTTGGAGAGGAAAGTTGATGATATGATTTGGCGAATTGCAACCTCTGGTGCGAACACTAGTTTTGAATTGGATGCGAAGGTGTTGGATAAACATTTAATTTTTCCTGTGCATAAACATGGTTGAATAAGGAAGCTGTAAGCGGCGCATGAACCACTGCGAACTGGAGATGCATTAAGCAAAGCTCTCACATATATATAATTTATCATCTCTCACCGGTTACCAATCTACCGGTACGTCAAGGCGATTAGGGATGTGTATTCCCATCTTGCACCCATCCTCAAAATCGAGGGGAGATTTAGAACTGGCAGGATATTCGCTCCCCAACCAGTTTTGAGGAGCATTTGACTACTTTAGCATAGTTTATCACTACGAATTCAATTCCTCGTTTATTTATTAAAATATTGTTCTTTGGGATTTAATTATCTTCGTGTTATGTAGCCACGATATTGCTTTTCGAAACCTGTTTGATTTATCATCATCATAGAAATGTAACCCAAATACTTACATAAATATGTCACAACATATCTAATTCCCAACATAAATATTGCCCTTTCGTGAAGACACGTGACAAATTCGTTTTAACATTTGAAGAGTGGGGTGCCACAGTGGAAGAAGCCCTATAATCCAGTTTGTTTTTTCGTCTAAAGCGAAATATCGTTTCATGTTATGTTGGCAATAAAAAGACTGGTTATTGAAGACTGCAAAGTATATTTTACAAAATCACGTAATAGTAAAAGAAAGAAGGGGACTAGATCAATTTATTGGGACCAGCGAGGCGTCTAGATTCTAGACTCTAGAAGACCTCTCGTAAAATCGCGTTGGAGACGATTGGTTCAAGGGGTGCCCCCGACGCGTTACCGATTGATCTAACCGGGCGCCTGGAAATGCACTTAGAAATGTTGGTTGTGCTTTTTTTGTTACTGCTCGCTCTGAATAACGCCCACTTAATGGCAAAAACTAATACAAATGTAGTACCGACAGCTGCACTGTAAGGCAGTCCCAGGCAGAACTGAACCGTTATAGTACAGTGCAGTGAATGGTATCCGCCCCGGGCAATAGCAGACCAGCCTAGAAATAGAATTAGGACTAGCTTTTTAGACTTTAGATATCCGTGAAAAGCTTCTTGTCGGCCAGTTAGGAACGCTTTGGAAATGCCGTTTCGTACCAATACTTATTTTACCCAAAAGTGCTTGATAAGATATCTTATAGGTAGAACTTCTGTTTACCGCATCTACGTCTGCACAGGGATATACGGAATTAATCGCAAGCGTACCTCATCCTGGCATAGATTCATAGTGAAAATGTTTCAAATCAGTCCTATATATACAGAAATCGTTATCCGCTGTTGTTGTCAATTTACCAATTAAAATATAGTCCTCATCCAAATATAATCTAATACAGGGTTTCCCAAAGTGGGGTCCGCAAAGACTGCACAGGGGGTCCCTGATCATATGGCAAAATGGCGAAAACATGCTTGACATTATGCGGTGCCGTAGGTCCATTGTCGCGGATGAATGCCGCTGTCATTCGTTACTAAAATAAATTATTTAAAGAATGTTAGGTCTTGTCAATCGTAACTATTTAAAATGAATTAGCACGTCTTGGCAGATGCTCTATCTTAAAAATTGTATTCGTTGTCTGTGACGCAACAATTAATCCTATACGGTGTATGTTTGTCTGGAATGTTTGCTGTATAGTTACAAGGCTAAACTGTTTACCGGTTAGATTCCTGTATGTCCGAGCAGGTTATGAAGTTCTGAAGTTTTAATTTTTGTCCGAATTGGCCTTAGGCCTAGCTTAATAAGTGGCTAAAGCGATTGCCTGCTGCAAAAGATTGTGCAGAAATAAATTTGTCAAACGTGTTCCGGTAGTCAGCTGCAGTGACCCTTCTCCGATTTTTCTAATATCCATACTGACATCATATGACTATCATATGCAGGAATAGAGACTGAAGAAAGATATTGCAGAAAGATATTATTTGATTAAAAGTCAAAACCACGAAGATCAACACTATCAGAAAGTCAGTGTAGAGGCAATGAATCCCAAAAATTAGACAACCACAAAAAAAAAAAAACTTTTGCATGAAATTGTTCGTAACACTCGAACTAGAGAAGATAAAGTCTTTTTAGATATGCACAGGTTTCTAAACATTTTCTTTTCAAATGCTGATACTAATATCATGACATTATTGACTATATATAACATCGGCATAAATTGTTAGAAGAGAAGAATCGGTCAAGATATCTCTTCTTCATTATGCCCGTCAAGCTCTCGTTTTGATATCTTTTTTTCTTCACTACCAATATCCTAACTCAATTTATGTTCAGGTCAAAATTCGCTAGCCACCGTGGTTAAATCATTTGACTATCATGTTATGACTCTAAATATTTATAATATCGTGTTAGCCAATTTTCAATCCATTCATATATTGCCAAAAATTAAAAGATTTCTTTTTTTGATACATAATTGATAAATAGTTTATTTTCAGATATCTTTCGACGGGAGATTCATACAGAACAATGGTTCATCATATAGGGTTGGTTGGTCTACTGCCTCCGGAATTATTAAGAACACATGCAGTGCTCTGTATGATGTTTCACAACCCTTATTTATGGCTCTACCATTCACGAATTACTGGAAAAATATCGCTGAAAATTTCCTTGACAAATGGCAGTTCCCGAACCGAGATGAGAAGCATATACATATAGAGTCTCATGCTAACTCTGAATCTTTCTTCTTCAATTATAAGGGTACTTTTAATATAGTGTTGTTGGCAATTGTTGATGCTGAGTAAGTTTCCTACAAATTGTTGCAAAATTAATTTTATCTTGGGCCTACTTAGCTAAAATTCACAGGATACTGAATTTATTGTCAATGTATGTAGGGCACATAGCAGCAGTGGCGTAATTAGCAAAATTTTAATGATAAATTTACGATGTCATAATGGCCGCCACAGGATGAAAATTAATGAATGTTTGTTGCAATGACATCAGATTTAGATTTAAAATTGTGCCAAAAGCCATAAAATTATTAGAGAAAGATCGGATTCCAGGGCCTAAATAAACATAGTAATTGCTGAGCGCCGAATGTGTATGTAAATTTTTTTTTTAGATTTTGTATGTTTTATAGCACTTAAAAGCCCACTCTGCGATTTATTTTCTGGCATGCACCGTGCACCCTCTAAATACGCTAGTGCTTGGAATTTTGTACCCTGTAGGTACAGGTTTTAGAATAGTCTTAATGCATTTCATGCATGTCGTAAGATGGTATGACCATGATGGTTTTTCGTTTATAGTGCAGTTGTTGGTTCTACATCTTCTAGTAGCTCTTTACTACTAAGTGGCCGTTAGCTGATTCCTTTTGGGAACAGCTTCTGGCCTTGCTCTGAGTGAATTTTAATAAAAAAAAAAATGAATTATTTCACCAAGTAGTAACTCAACTTCCTATTGGGCATGTTAAAAATTCTATATAATCACCATTAATGAACTAAACCAATGTAAGGTTAATTTAGAATGGTAGGGGTTCAAATTTTGCTTTGTAGCATATAATTTTAACATAATATTCGTCAATTTTGTATAGCTTTAAAGGGAATTTTTTTCAGGTACAAGTTCCGGCTTATCTGCGTCTGCGGATATCAGATAAACTCTGATGGAGGAACCTTTGCCGATTCAGAGCTTGGACACGTTGTAAAAAATAATACTCCGAGTCTCCCAGATCCGAAACCTCTGTCTGGATTTGGTGACATTCATATTCCATATGTGCTTGTGGGGGATGCAGCATTTCCACTTGGCCTTCATATGCTTAGACCATATCCCGGGAGAAATTTAACACAGAAAACTGTATTTAACTACCAACTCTTGCGAACCAGAAGTGCTGTTGAAAATGCATTTGGCATCCCATCACAAGGTTTAGGGTGTTTCTTCGGAGGATTTGTTTTGTGGATGGCATGCAGTCTATCAAACTAGGTTCAACTTAAGAGTCCCTGCGTATCAGCATCGCAGTACATTTTGTTGACCATAGCAGTGATGAGAGAAAAACTAGACTTGACAAATGAGTTTGCAATCACCTTTTGAAAAGTTCCATCGTCATGAGAAGAAATTGCGCCTCTTGGAAAGGTATAAAGCATGCAATGTACCTGCCCTGCTATGAAATAGGTGTTGAGAATGATGGGAAACAAGTGTGTACTAGATTTGGGACCATAAAATCTGTTTTGGCTCAAGACTCGTTCCTAACAAGGTTATGTGCGCCCCTGGCATAAATTGGTAGTGGCCAGTCCTTTTCCCCTACTGTTTTCTATAAATAACATGTGTATGTATGCTCAATTTTATTCCACATACAGCCAAAAATGTTATATGTACATAGCGTTTCAATCATCCAGAGTCGGTGGTGTTATTGACACAGGTCTGAATCCGGTGAGGGATGATGAATATATGCAAGAGGTCTGCTAGACGCTTCGCCGGTTCAGGGAAGCGCCGCTAACAGCTCTCTCCGCCAACCAGATTCATGCACAGGAAAAATGAGAAATACAATAATCAAAAATAGTTCAGCCTGGTTCGGAACTGGTATCTGCACCAAAGGCCGTGTCCACCATATGGTTAAGCTGTATTCTCAGTTTTCCTTTCCCGCAGGATAAAAATGATATCCTATCGTAGAAGCAAGGATACTACTTCAAGACTCCGATACATACAGATTTCTGTGTTTTGGCATGATATGGCAGAAGTTGAATCGGTAATGTTAACAGTACAGAAAGTCGAAAGAGCAGGCCCCTATTACTACAAACTATTTGAAAAATGTCATGAAATCAGATTCTGAACATTTGGTTAAAATACATCTGCAGACCGTACCATTTCTTACCGTATCACAGAATACTATTTTTTTATTAGATCATATTTCCTTTGGTAGTCTTGCGAAATACCAGCTACTCATCTCTCAGATACCCAAAAAAAAAAGTCTGCCAAGAAAATAAGCAATATTTCATGATCTAAATCGGTGGTTCTCAACCGCCGGTCGGCGTCAACTTTCCTATCGGTCCGACAAACATATCACAATTTTTTATCTCAATTGCAAAATGCAATATGTTGAAGGCTTGTCCATTGCTTAAAGAAATGAAACATGCAATTTTGAACTGATGTAGAATTTCGCACGTTCCGTAATTTGCAGTATTGTGACGCAAGACGAAGTTCAGAGTCTACTTTGTACTCTGTCGTACGTCACAATGCTGTAAGTATGGTGCCAAAATGTTTTAAAGCGCAAAATTTAGCAAAAAACTTTGATAGTAAAATTGGAGTCAAGCAAACTAGTATTATCAAGTTCTTTCAAAAGAATACCAACAGTGAAAATCAAGTTAGCGGTACTGGTGAGGACAGAGGAAGGACTAGCCTTACTGCTGCTTCAGTTAGTGGTGAGTTACTGGTGATCACGGAGGAAGAAACTAGCCCTGTTGCTTCAAATTTACAACATCGCTTGAAACGATGGATCATCAAGACCAAACAGAGAAATCGTATGGACTCAACGCTCTACTTCGCCTTGTATCAAACAGACAGCAGAAAACTTCTCATTAGTTTGAAGTTTTCATGCTTCTTTGCTTTTGCATTGCATAGTTTTTATCGTAATTACATTTTGGGTTGATTTTAAAAGTCCACCGGTCCGCAAAATTTTTTTTTAAAATTTACTGGTCCGCAAACATAAAGTGCTGAGAACCACCGATCTAAATAGTTCACAAACTGTAGAAAGAGGTAAAAATCATCAATACTACTATAAAATAGCATTTGATGGTTTTTAAAAATTTTTCTCTGACCGAAGAAAATCACATAAACTGTTTACAAGCTGTAGAAAAAGGAAAAATTCATCAATATTACTATAAAATAGCAGCGTTGATGGCTTTTTAACTCTTTCTCTGACCGAAGAAAATCACATGAACATTTCAGACACCCAAGGTAAACAATCAAGATTCTGACAGATGGGTAGTTTCGACTTCAGCGTTGATCATTCCAACAAAAAAAAACAGACAAATCAAAATTGTTCAGTTTGCACATCAGTTGAAAATTGAGCTTTATGTATGACGACCTGTATCTTCAGTTTTACTTCAGATCTAACACGACGTCCCATTGCTCTTAAAGTGCATGCAATGCTTGAACAAAAATGGTCCTCCTCGTCCAGCTTATTACCTGTTTGAAAAATCCCCAATTAGACACAGCACATATTTACACGTTTATTTAGCCTTGAAGCATGTAGGGATGATTCGACGACGACTAATATATTATCGGAAACACAATATATGGTTCAAATTAGGCTATATTGATGAATAGTTTGTTTAACATATTGCAGAAGTACTAAATATCTATTTCGCTGTTCGGTCTCCAATTTGGTGAAGAAGTTAAAATCTAAAATTAGCATATTTCTAAAACTTGATATCATGAAATATTCCAATTAGAAGAAATTATGCAACATACAATATTTTTAATATAAAAAAATTGTATCACTTGCCTTACTTTTAACATAATCCAAGATTGCATCTTCTATTTTCATCTATCGGAGATGCCTTCCTTTTTTGGTTTTTTGGTGTTTCCTCAAGAGTGTTGTTATCTTCCCTCGGGGGGAATGATCACATCCTCCTCTAGCGTTATTAAACATGGATTCTGTATCTCCAAATTACCAGAGGTGCTAAAACAATACATACGGTAGGTATAAGAAATGTATAAGCATGGTGTCACTAGTAGGGATGATCTTATAAGAATACTCTGTTCTAAAATATTGATCAATAGTGACTTCGGTTTTAGAATATTTTTTAATGCATTTATTGAAAATCATGGTAACCATATTACGTTGTGTAAATTTAATATTATTTTTGTGTTAGCTGATTCCAAATTTTGTGACACACCTGCAAACAGTATCAAGGGTTGTTATTCGCGATACGCACATTTCCCTCTTGTGCTTTTCAACACACGAGTGTTTCATAAACAATTTCTGGCCTTGCTCAGAGTGAATTTCAATGAAAAAAAATCCTAATAGTTTTGTATAACAACTTCACCAGAAGTTCAGTGTCATCAAGTATGTTTTAAACATTTCTAGAGGAAAATTTGATTTTTTTTGTGCATATTGAAAAATTTTCTTCTTTTTACAAGTGCAGTTAAAAGTAAAATTACTCCTATGCACAAACATGAAACACAACCTTCTGGGTTGAACATGTGGTTCTAAAAACCTCAGAGGTTCCATGAACTGCCACTTTCCTCCGTAATTGGCCCCTGCCCACTCCTGTTCAATTCTCTCTGCTTTCTCTTCTCGATCATCCACTGTCGAAATTTAAAATTAAATTTTAGCTAGGAATGAACTATTGCTGCAACCCTGTAGAGCATTTTAACATCAATATACACTGTACAGTATCAAAAAATATGAATCTCAAACAATGATGCAAATATACTTTAAAACATAAAAAAAAAATTTTCACTGAAAATGATATACAAAATCTGACATATCAATGTATACTTTTCTGTGTTGCAATATCAACATTCTTTTTATTTTTAACTCTAATATAGCCTATACAGTTTATATATTAGTATTGTGTCAATAATCTTCTTTCCTTCATATAATACCCCAAAACTGTAAAATATGTATAAATATTGTATGCTCACGATTTGCATTTATTACAGATCCAATCAATCCCCAACTTTGCTCCCTTAGATTTGCATTTCTGTAGCTTCTAATGGAAGCATCATAAAGATGTGGATGTTGCTCAACGAGATTGATTAGCATTCCCTCATCACAGAAGATAGTGATCGTACAGCTATAAATATGTAATAAAAATTATTTTGCTGAATTTAAAAGTCTTGCACTAACTTACATTACAGTGTCTTTAATATGCTAATGAAACTAGACTTGACTTCAGACAAGTAGGTGCTTAGTTAGCACAATAAGTTGTGAATATGTCTAACGTCTTGGGTTCGAATCCTGTGAGGGATGATTATAGCAATTGCGATAAGTCTGTTGACTGCAAGTGCACGGTGGTTAACTCAAGAGTTACTTATGACTTGCATGTATGTATGTATGTTTATTCGCCCCGTAATAATCAATATAAAATATAAGGATACAGAAGAATAAAAGACAGGATAGCTAGTTAGTTGCACAAGGCCCCGTCGACGTAAAACACTGGTGTGCGGTAAATCATGGAGTCTCATGAGGTTCAGTACCTAACATAGCCTATATCTGATTATTATAAAAATTCCATATGTTGAAGTGAATCATATAACACGAGATACAATGCTAACTATACCGTATCCTTGCTGTATTAGACACCCCCTGGTTAGCAGGTCATGATGATGAAAATATTTTTCCAGATTTCATTTTGATGACATTCCGGAATAAAGTACCGTAAGGGAAGGAAGTTTTGCCATCGTAAGGTATCGGAAATGCCTGCATGAGGGGTCGACCTTCCCTTGCTCCATGATAAAAATGACATCTTATAACGTTATGCTGCCTGACCATGATGTAAGGTACCTAATAAGAACAGAAACTCAAAATGTTTTGAATGATAAAATTTTAGGGTCTAGTGAAGTTTAGTACCATATTCCCGAATGTCATTAAAATAAAAACTGGCAGAATATTCTCATCCCAACTAGGGAGCGCCAATGCTGCAAGTATCTGGCATCGTCTCCCGGGTTAGGATGAGTCGCTTGCAACATGGGAAATTATTATGATAATCGGATGTATGGTACTAAACTTCATGAGACCCGTTTTTTTACTTACTCGCTACCCGTGCATTTTGTATCCAAACATCACCAGATTTATTGGAACAATTAGGCCACGTACCGAACGATTAGAAAAAAACCAGAAGTCGTTGCGATGATTTTTTCTTCCTAATTCCCCGTTTTTATTAATTTAACATACCTCGCGATAAAAATGTAACTTCGGATGCCTCGTTCTGTCTCTGTTGATGGGTTACGCAGAGAGAGAATATCGTACGTCGTGACAGTTGAGTGATCACGCATCTGCGTCGAGTCGCGATGTCATTTACGTATTAATTTGTATGCCTAGATACACACGTAACTTAGGCCGCATATTACTTGTTTTATTGGGCAATGGCGACTACGACCAGTTACCAATTTCAAAGTCTGCATGAAACCCATTCCTGCCAAATATATATAAAATTAAAAAAATGCAACCGATAAGTATTAAATATAATCTTTGCCATCTGTAAATGTGACAAATGATGACAATTTCAAGATAAAAAATAATTTTCATAGCGTTTGATTTTCACATTTCAAATGTACATTGCATTTCTATACGGAATTATTCAAAAACGTATGCCATGAACCTACTCGGAGACGAGAACGGTGGAAAATTGACTATCAGCCGCACAAAGCTTAATTTTTTCCCGGCATAACATCATAAAAAATTTTTCTAATTACAATACCTGGCAAAATATATCATCCTCGGCAATATATCGAATACGGTTCAGCTGCTTAACTATAGTAGTTCAATAAAAAAATTTAGCATTGCTCAGCTAAATATTCAGTCCACGATGTCCGTTTCCGCTAGCGCGGCGACATCACAGACTGGCGCAAGCAGACCGGTGACAGAGAGAAACTTTATACAAGACGCTACGTAAAAGATGAGAGATAACGGAAATAGGAATCCTAACTAACGGGAATTTGGGAGATTTGGAAGATTTTCGTCAATGTAAATAACTTTACCACGGTCCTACGTCGACATCTAACGACCACTTAAATTTTAATTTGTACTCCCTCTAGCGGAATCAACAATTTTGGTGCGGACATTACTTCCGAAGTACCGTTTTGGACCGTTTGAAACGGCGCGCTGTATTTTTAGGAGAAATTACACGTTTTTAGTGATATAGAAGACAGGGGTCATTTACAATGTCTTGTAATGTTTAGCAAGAATTTTCATATCTACAATAAACACATAGATGACCCAGATACACATTTCGTTGTTTATCAGTAAAAATCTGCGATGTTAATTATCATGAGTTACCAATACGGTATGGTACTAAACTTCATGTGACACAATATACAGTACTCGCTACCCGTGCTTGTGGAAGACTCCACAGAGAAGACAATCATCAGATTTTTTTTTACTAACTTAGGCTACCGTACCTGTATGCAATTCTGGAAATGTACCGGTAACTATAGTTGGCAAATTTTTCTGTTCATTCAAAAGTGTAGTACCGGTACCAAACACCGACCTAAATTCACTGATCCAACGCGGTACCGGTACCGCTATGACAGAGCTACCGACCAATATTGCGGTGGGTCGGCGACGGTTTAAACATGAAAGTGAAACCGGTCGAAACGGTTGATTAGGCGAACGGATCGGTCGCTGTGTGTGTGGATCGGTCTTGAGAATGGTTTTAAATGAAGACAACAATAAAGCTGTCCAGTTGTAAGTTTGATTCAACATTTCTTTGCTACAATGCCCCCAACAATACAAGAGAACTGGTATCCATAAAAATACGCTCCAAGCACTGAACCTTCTTGTGCAGTGTTCCATTCTAGCTCACCAATCTTTAAAAGGAAAGATAAAAAGAAGCAAGCATTCATAATTGTTTTATATGGTGCATATTTAAATGTAACATAACTGAGCTTAGCTTGTGACGTACATGTTAATAAACTATAACCGTGTACATCGCACTACGACGACTTTCGCTTGGCCATACTAAACACTGTTATCATCCATGACTGTTAACTTCCATGAGTGCTGGTGCATGATCTGAAGGGTGTCTCATAGAACACAGATTTCTAGACAGAAATTCTAGGTGACACGCAAAGCTATGTCATGATAATAAATCAGGCTTTGTATACTGCCGCTATATTTCAAATCAATCATGGACTATTCACAAGTAATGTTGCAAAAGTTCCTTACTATCAACAAGACAGACGCTGTGTGAAGTTTTGAATACTTCAATTGGATCATACATATTTATTAGCCGCGAGTGCCTGAGGCAAAACCCTTATTCCCGAACTTCCGAGACAGAGGCACGAGATTGACAACAATTTTTTTTATCTAAATTCGCTCAGGGAGTGGTTTTAAGCGACTTTCAATAATAAGATTCATTCAAAACCACTGTTGTGAAAAGAGCTGCATGAGGGCAGAAACGAAGGCTGAAGAAACTTCATTCCCAGAGGACACATATTGACTAGAGTTTTGAAAGCTTTTTTTTTTCTTGAGGCCAAATTAGAATTAAATTCATAATTCCATGTGTTTAAAAATATTCAACTTTTCCGCAGCCGGATATAATTAAAATGTGCAATTAGTGCTGTGCAGTTTTTATTTTGTTTTTAAAACAATTGCAATCAGTAAAATAACTATTTATCTAAAACCGTTCGCTATACAATCTAAAGATGAGCAATGCCGCTTTCGGTATTTTATATTCTATTTTATATTCAATAGCAGGAATGACCTCCGGACAAACTGCAGTAAACACGTCATATTGCGCAATCAGCAAAAAACGACTTATAATAATTTTTATCACGCAAGAAAGCTGACTGGTCAGAAAAAGTCACAGGAATATCGGGCATGAAATTCAAATGGAACACAAAAAATCCTGCCCAGCTGACTATTTCTGCCTGATTTCAAGCTTACGCAGTCTTTTTTTACGAATAATACTCCTTGTTCTCAATGCGATTCTGCTTAACTTTTTTGTGCCCGGCAGCTCAAAACATGTCATATATTCAAGATTTTATGTTTCCAAATCGCAATATTTTCGTCCTTCTTGAATCACAAAGCAAGTTCAGTTTAGGAAAAACAACACACAGCTTGAACCGATACATTAAAGGGCAAATTAAAGTTTTGGACAAAACGTCAGCCTGAAATATCAGTCATGTAAATCGCAACCAGCAATTCAAGACAGCGTAGCAGAATATTGTTTTTATTTTCTGGTGATTTAAATGATTTTAAAACAACCAAAACTATTTAATGCATGAGTAGCCTGTCTGCCTCGAGGTTTATTCTCCATGCGCTAGCTAATGCAGTGTACTTTGCATTGTACATACAGCAGATTTCTCCTCTAATTTTACAAAATGACACTTAATAATTATTTTACTAAACAGGAATATTTTACTAAATATGTGAGGGACTTGCAAGCTTTAAACATACTAATATTTTCAGAAAAGGGGATCTCTCAAATATTCAAGCAACTTTGCATTAACTAGGGGAAGGTTGGGTTCAGCTAGGTCGCGATAACTCTCACTTAACTAAGGATTCATTAATTTGAAACTAATGTGAAACTAAAAGGTTGAACTTTACTGCGAAATAATCCTGGTCAGATATTGCAATGTAGTCTAGGGCAAGATAGGATTTGCTATTCGGGGCAAAATGGGACATGTTACCACATACTCAGAATCCACATACTCGGAATCGGAATTTGTTACTTTATTTTAGATCGCTTAGTAACTTTCTAGATAGACCATTCAAGTATGCCTTAACAATGTTTAGAAAATATTCAAGAAAAACAAAAAGGGAAGATTGGAGCGCAGAAGACATGGGTCGAGCAATAGCTGACGTCCGAAGTGAAAAAAAACTTTGCGTAAGAGAAGCGTCCGATCGTATGTCATACCAAGATTTACGTTAGAAAGACATGTCAATAACAAGGTTAGCATGCTAGGAAAAGTTTCAGAAAAGAATAATATTGAGAATCGTTTCAACCAGAAAACAAAAAGGCAGGGAAAGATTGGCTGGATGTTTTTTCGGCGGAATCCCGATCTTTCGCTTCGACAACCAGAAAATACAAGTCTTTTTAGAGCGACAGGTTTTAACAGGGTACATATTGAAAGATTTTTCGACAAGCTGAGGGATGCTATCAGAAAAGGTGAATTCAGTGCTGAGCGCGTATGCAACATGGACGAAACCAGTATTTCTAGGGTACAAAAGCCACGAATAATTATTGCTTGTAAAGGAACAAAGCAAGTTGAAAGAGAAACAAGTGTCAAGAGAGGGAAAATGTCACAGCTATATACGCAATGACTGCCGTTGGAAGTTTTTTACCACCAACTTTCATTTAACCGCGAAAGCGAATGGTCATCATATTGATAAATCACATTAGTTCTCACCTGGTTCTGTTGGATATGCTAATTCATCAGGGTGGATAGATTCTGAAATTTTTTTGGAATGGCTCGAGCATGTTAAAACGCATTCTCAGTGCTCTGCATCAAGAAAAGTGTTCCTTATTCTGGACAAACACAGTAGTCACCTGTCTCTTCCTGCTATAGATTTCGCTAGAGATAATGGTATCGTCATGCTCTCAATTCCACCACACACGTCCCATTGCTAGCAACCACTGGACATGACTTTTTTGTCCACTAAAAATATATTACAATCAAAAAGTTGACAAGTGGCTTCCCCGGTCTCCTGGACAACGTGTGAATGACAATCTCATACGTGAATTGTTTTGTGGTGCGTATTCGCGAGCTGCTACGGTTCAAAATGCAATCAGTGGATTCCGTTCTGCAGGAATATGGCCATTCAATCACCACGTATTTGGCGATGCTGACTTTGCGCCTTCCTCTGTCACAGAATTAGATGTACCTGAGATGAGTACAGAAAGTTCTAATTCTCATACCGGCTCACCGGCACTGGAACCAACCTTTTCATCCGCGCAGAACAAAAGAACAACGTAATGAAGAAATTTCACGATGCAACACCATCAAATACTCCAACACATTCAGTTATTTCAGAGCGTATTGCTGTTGCTGATTCTTCACCTTTACGAATGGCTAAAACAGCGGCAAAAAACATAAGACAAAGAAGTCGGAAATTCTCACTAGTTCGCTTTACAAAACGTCACTGACCGAAGCTATAGCGGGAAGAACACGAAAACAACAAAACAAAACTTCTTGCTCTAAATGTGCAGCATAACCTAGAGATCTTAACTGCATAATATGTGGTGAAAAATACGTTACTTCGCCTCGTGAAGACTGGATACAATGCTCAGTGCAGTAATTGGAGCCATGAAGATTACTCTGACTATGTCGGCGGCGGGGATTTTGTTTGTGATATTTGCCAATGAATGATAGTATTGGAATGATTGTATATTGCAAAACACTTTCTGAAATATTTTTTCCATTACTTCTGATATCTCTGCACGAAAAATTGAATCTTGGGCTCAGTTTTTTTTTTTTGTTTTTATTTTTAATGAGTTCCTTAAACCGTTCGTTACAAAGCACATTAGGGTTTAGGACTCGAAGATACGAAATGTACTTATCCAGTATTGTTGAATGCTTTATAAACTGACATTTTTCCGTTATATGTTCGGTATGTTTGGAAGCTTGGTGTTATATACTGTTTTCCATTGGTTATTTGTTTGTTTTTTCTGTTTTACCGTCATTTATTTAAAGGTAGTTTGCCTTCTCAACAAACAAAAAAGCACTCATATGACTTATTTTATCAAAAGTTTGCTCAAAGTAAACTTTTGTTAAGACCATGTTTTGTTTAAGAGCGTCTCAGAAATTCTGCTGAAGTACGGTACTACTTAAAAAAGTACTAATGTGATAAAATATGATCTGAAAAACTGTTCGATGGTTTAGAGATCCGCAGCGTAAATGACTGCGAGAAAAATGCTTTCAAATGTTAAGATCTATGCAAAATTTTGTTGCGTGATAAAGGATGTGTATGCTGTTTGCAGAGGATATCTATTCATAACTAAATAGATTCCAATCCATTGGAATCCAGAGATACTCGTACAGTGAGGTTATGGTTGCATCCCTTAAAAAAAAGCTGTAGACAGAGAGGCCAAAACTAGATGTATTCAGTTGACATTCAACAGCTGTCCCGTTTTGTCTAAATACAATGACAAAAGGGGACTATTTGGAAAAAAATTTCAAACATGCCTATATATTTGTTGAAACGTCTGCGAAGGGCCAGCTGCTCAGAATGGTTGGAGTAGTTAGTCGTGCATTTCATACTAAAATTGCCCTTGCTAGGACGTTTTGTTTTCGAGAAAATGGAAATATCAGTTTTGCGTCCTACATTACCCCACTTTCCCCTGCGCTAGTGTTTTGTGTTGTTAATTCTGGCAACGTTTGTTGTGTTGTTTATAACACGGTTAATTGTGACGTGTCCATCGCACCATGTGCTTGTTGTTGATTGTTTAATAAACGTCAGTCTGGACTGGACCTCGAAGAGGTTGTTTGTGGTTCTGTTGTCTGCTTAGGAATGGGGAGTCTTGGCTATTTACTGGCGTGGTGTATCAAATTTTACTTGACATATATTAGGATTTAAGTGTCAACGCAGAATAACTGAGAACCGAAATTATACATTCTAGGATACACAATTTTAGGATATCAAATGTGTCGGAAAGTAAAATCATTGCAAACACCAAATTTAGTGCGAGTGAAAAGGGCCAAGAAGAGCTCAAGAGCAAAACATTGCTGTGGCTGATCTAACAAGATTTGATGATAAGTATCTGCATTCTCCAACCATTCATCAAAGGAAACAAAAAAAATAAAAGAATCGAATTTTTTTACCAATATCTAAAATATCAACTGCCTGTGTCTGTAATTGCTTGTGAATTCCGTTTCTTCTTTGAACCTTGTTTGCCTGCACATTATTACAACGCTTTCACAATGCTTCGAAAAAGCTTCCATAGGGTTCTTTTTTACAACATTGAAAGATTTGATATTCCCACACAACAGCCAAAAATAACGGTCAGCTTTGCAAAAATACTTTACCAGGTGATAGCAGGAACTCTCGCAAGCATTGATTGAGAGAAAACGGTGACTTTATCTCACCAGGGTATTCTTTAAGTTTGGCATTTTTATTTATTGGTCTTAGATAGGTGACACTAAATTTGGAAAAAGTCGAGACTTCGGTTGGGTGTAGCTCTTGCTGATGATCGAACCTCCAAAAATTCCTCGATTTCACATGGTTCTGACCAGGCACTAGAGATGCTGTCGTTTAGTTCATAGGGAGAGTAAACTAAGACTGCTATTAGCTGAAACTTTGTCATTAGAACTAGAATTGCAGTGCCGTTTTATGTTAGCCTATCTTTTTTCTGATTAATGTTGATCTTTAAGTTAGAATGGCTGATTGACTGTCGACTAATCGGCCCAAGTGTCCGCACTTGGGAGACATGACGCAGAGAGAGGTTTGCTATATGGGTAAAATGAAATACAATCCTTCTGATGTGAAGCGTTTTCTTCAATTTTTTCTCGGACATGTATCAGACTTTCTGCCACGCAATGACAAATGCGGCAATTGAGATTATAAATTCCCGAAAGACAGCAGGGAAGCAAACAAGACACCTAACTAATAAGTCGGGGAAAAATTTTTTTTGCAAACTATAAAAAACTATACTGACTCTTCTTCTGAGGTTTCATTGCTTAATGATTCAACTGTACCCTTCAAGAACTTAAACACAGACTTTCTCACTCCAAATTTGTATTTTTTGAATTCGTGATCTACGTCATCCCGCTCCAATTCTCTCATATTATGCTCTGCCAAAGTTAAATGTACGACTTAACACTGGTACCGGGACTACATACCGGGCAGCTCAAAACTTGATACTGTGAAAAGGGCAAACAGATTAGCAACGAGTCTGTATGCTCTGTAGCGTTTTTAAAGTTTTCAGATACTGAAACACAATACTATCGCACTTTTTCATCGTTGGTTTATTTTGATAAATTTCAGAAAATATCTTTTAGCCTATTTTATTTGAACAAAAGCTCATAAAGCTTCAACGTTAGTGAATTCCATAGTTAATTTTGTGCTGGATTTAAAGCGTTCAGCTGGCACTGAAAATTCCATGTGCATTTTTAAGATTTGAAACGACTTCTGAATCGCCACATATAGCTTGTTCCGTCACCTACAATCGCGAATACGATTATGGATTGCAGGTTCCCGAATTTTACAAAAATGGCCCGGCGAACTTCGAATGTCAATGAATTTCGGGAGAACTTTTTTTCTATTTAATAATTTTCGCGGTATTATGCATAATAATAACTAAACCCTGTCTTTTGCTTAAAAAGTAACCCCTTATCAAGGGGTTACAAAACAACACCTCTTTCAAGAAATGCGTCTCTTAATAAGTCCTAACGTGACTTAGCTTCAATCATGATGCCCTTGGATCTGACTATGAATTTAAATCCTTTCATACGCATACTATTTTATAGTATTAGTTCAAAATACGCTTTATAATGTTTTCAGTAAAAGGCAGAAATACCATGAGATATAAGTTACCAATATGGCACGTCGTGACGCGCATCAAGGTGCCTTATATGGTTAAGCGGTATTCAGTATTTGGAATGGAAGCCTTTCCTCTCCCGCAGGATAAAAATGAAATCCAAAATATTCTGCTAATTACTGGACTACTCAGCAAGACACTTCATGGTACGCACACAGACAGGAAGCTACACACCGCAAAAGTCATTATTCGCTGTTATATAAGCAAAGATAGCTATTATTCACCACTATAACGCTCTCAATGTTTTCAATCAGCCTTTCGAAGAGACAGTTTCATAGCCATTGCCATAGTTAATCTCCTAGATTGAAAGGACAAAAAGTAAACAGCAATGGCGGCGGTGGATCTGTGTATGACAATTAATACTTTGAGATGTATCTGGACTATTTTTATGAAGTTGCTTGCATCCGATGGAAAACCCTGTTTTGAAACAATTCACCCGTAATTCAATAATTATCGTACATCTTCAACGATGGAGCTCAATTGAACACTGGACACTCGCAGATTGATTTTTTTTATAATTTCTGCAGAAAGCTGGGCTTTTGCCCACCCGATGTCCGTATCCTAGTATGGATTTTGTTTATATTTACTGTTTTGCAAGCTATTTCACCAATTCACAAGGCTTTTTATGGCGCCCGAATAATTGCCTATATAATAATAAAGCGTTGTTCGTGATTTTAATGTTTTCGCTTGTGTCATCCAATTTGCTGCACTCCTAAAATAATGCCCGAATATTGGCATTTATTTGATAACGATATTCGTGTTTTTATTATTGTTATTTTGCATTAATCTCACTTCTTTGGGTAATTGAGCTCGTTTTAACGATTTAAACTTAGTAACTTTTTCCTGGTTTTCCGCCTTTTGTATTTGATGTGTTTTATGTCAGCGGATGAATCGAAACAAAATCTATCTATCTTAGAACGAAATTACAACAGCTTAAAAATTACGATACCTTTAAGTTCACGTACTACGTCTGGAGAGAACCTTTTTCTTACACTCTCATTTATTTTGTTCGTTGCAGAATCCATTGAATGATCGATGTCGAAGGATAAACAAACCCTGGAAACTACAAAGCAAAAATAGCGCAGCCGACGATAACGAGAAAAGAAATCTCTCGAACATATTTTTGCGCCTAAATTCACGACTGTTACATCACAATATGGTAGGATATCATTTTTATACTGCGGGAGAGGAAAGCTGAGAATACAGCTAAACCATATGGCAAGCCACGACCTCTCGTGCAAATACCAGTTCCGGATCGGGGTGAAAGGTTTTCTGGGTTATCGTATTCTTCAATTTTCCTGTGCATGGTTGGTGGAGGAAGCCGCAAGCAGCTCTTGCGTGAACCAACGCGCACCGGTATATAATCGTATATAATCATCATCCCTCACCAGATTCGATTCTAATTGTTCGACGTGTCCCTACGAACTATTATCGCTAGACATAGACGGTTTCCACGCAACAGTATATTCGATGATTACAGACAATGCTATAAGATCAAGCAGATTTCTTTTTCCACAAAAATATATAAACTGAATAAACGCGAGACATATTCAACATGAAGTTGTAATGCTAAAAATTCAGGTCATATCGTTGTGTGATCGTGAGAATTGCTATAGTGTCGCACGAGAAATATTTAAGTGAATCGTCTAATGGATCATGCTTGATAATGATATCGCGACCATCATTAATGGCTAATGTTGTCCACTTAGAGTGCAGTTGCCTTTGGCTACAGTAATTCTAGGTACAAATGTGTTGGTCATAGGAAAGTCTGAAAAAAAATACACACGCAAAAAAATGAAGGCAAATAAAAATAGAATTTATAAATATATTTTTTCAAGTTATTGTCAAAGTCGTAATCTCGTTTTAGTATTTGAAAAATAGCAATAGAATGTTGTTTTCGGGTATCCAAAACGTTGGCACTACTTTCTTTGGATGAAGAAAATAGTTTCAATCATCTAAACTGATACTACATGACATTACTAATATTTTTCTCTTCAATTTTATTATTCTCAAAGAAAATAAATAATGAATTATAGTCCTTTCGTTAAAATATCTTCTGGTAGAATCCAATTTATTCAGGTTTCTGAGTAGCAAGGTAGTTGAAATTCTGTCAGTTTAATTTGAGATTAGCTAAGTAAATGCATTGCCTCAGCCTAAAAATTAAATGGTTTCCCAGCTTGGAGTGTAGTTTTAATCAGACAGGGTTTGTATATAAAGCAACGGTCACTAAACGACGTAGCACATGCAGCGTTAAACAGAAAAAAAAAAAAAAAACTGAAAAATGGGTATAACTGATTAATGCATAAAACAATTGTAAATCTATAAGCGATACCAGAGTTGAAAATCAAGTCTGCTGTTTTTTTTTATTGTCAGTAAAACAACCAAAATGAAATTAATACAGCATTTGGGAAAATACCCGGTTCAAACTTGCTTTTACGTGACGTTTGCGCGACAACATAATGTTGTTTTTAGATCACAGTCCATAAAGTCCGTCCTTATGATGTTCAAGCATGCTTTTCAGGCGGTGGCACAACTTTAATTTTACCACATTTTCGAGTCAATATTGTTGGGATTACTGTCGAAGACGTATAGTTGAATTTATAGCAGTTTTGACAGTTTCTTCGGGTGTCATGTCAGGAGGTTCAGAGAAAATTCGAAACAACGGTACAGCTGTTGCTTGGTCTGGATTAGTAGCCATGTTTTCAGTTTCCGATGTGCCTTGTGTTATCTTCGATTTAAGGCATATTCGAGCATGATTGCATGTTGAGAAACTGATATGCTTTTGGCATATTTCGATGAAGTGCCGTAAATGTACGAGATAATCCCCAGAATATTTTTAAGAGAATTGAGACGACGAATGGGAATATATTCTTCGTTTTGTAAAATTCCAGAACTGATCTTGCTAACCGATAGTAATCATGCCAGTCATATCTGTGGTTCAACGTTTCGGATATGTTTCGAATATATCGTACTCAAGAAGTGGTATATAGATTTCCCAGGCGTGAAAATGGAGAGTGTGTCACATTCAAATATCCAAAATGTTTTTCCCAAAACCTAGTCATGTTTGGTAGCATAGCGATTTTAAAAATAAAGAAAAATGAAGAAAATTTGACAGAGAATTCGGTTATGTACTGTTATTCGGCATCAAATGAACGTGACCATCAGGACGGACGATTTGTGTTGCCTGAAACAAAAACATACTCACTTATTGTGAAGTCTGCAAATTATGCATGATTGGAGCATCACCATTTATTAAGGCTCCTTCTTGTATGACGGATATCAGAACTGACCACGATACTAATATTAGCAATGAGAAAATGATCGAACATGATTGATAATCAGGGGGATTTTGATATGTATTTTGCACTAATTTATTGTGCAACTAAAATATGAACATGTAAAATCTGTTAAATATATCAGCAGTACAAAATGATCTGGGTTCCCATACAACCGCAAAATTTGTCGCACCCTGTATATAAGAATATTATTTTATTTTTGTTCAAAGCAAAACTTGGTGTGAAAAATAACATAGTAAATTAGAAATATTTATCCTAACAGGAAAAATTACCCAAGAAAACCAAAATTGTTCAGTCAATCTAGTGATGAAATAGTGTATATTAGGCAAATTTGCTCCAAAATTGATTTCCTCGCCAGAATTTTCATTGCTGTGTATTCCTACTCTTATCTTGTTATCAACAAATTCGGACCAATTTTTGAATGAATGGAATACCTTCATTCCAGATGCCGCCGTCCATACAAAAAAGTTATCAACAGGCCAAAATTAATTCCAATACCACTTATCTGAATTGAAAGTGATCTGAATTGAAAGTGATAAGTTGACGTCGCGAAAAAATACAAATAAACTGCTGGATGTGGACAGTGGAGGTAGTTTATTATGTTCAATACACATTTTTGTACCCCTACCTTTTGTTAACACATATGGATTTCATACTTTCACGACTATTTAGCAAGAATAACCTTTCAAAATTGTATTCGTAATATATATGAATATCAAAATCAAGGAAGGGGGGTGATATTCAATCTTGACATAAAAGGAACTAGAAATCAGCCGTTCTTCGATTCAAAAACACCAAACACAAAATATAAGCAAGAAATCACCTTCCAATTGAATTGCAAGAAAGCACAAGTATCTTTGAAATGTGATCTTCTTTCAGACTTTGCTTCCTGTAGTCTTTTTTTGCTTTTTTTTCATGTTCTGGATTTTCCTAAACTGTTGAAATATTGAAACTTGTAATAAAATGATTTCAGCTAGATCCTTAACATATTCACCTGTATTAGAGCTGGGCAACTTGATATAATAATTTTTTTGTGCTGATAAACCACTGACAAAATGTTTGTATTAGCAGAATGTTACGCTATTTTCTGTTTCAAAAATGCATGCTATTGTGCCAGTTCAAAGAGATGTGCGAGGCACGACCAAATTAGAAAAAATCCCCAATTAGCCCCCAGATATCTTTGAAGTAAGCAAACGCGTGTTACTTTCTTCTAATGTTTCTTTGAAACTTATCCTGTGGCACGATTTTAAACTTTCTTTTAGGTTTTGTTTGCTTTCTTGATAACTCTGTAATGTTATATCTTTATTTGTATCGCCTCTTGTGTCGAAATAAACTAGGTCTATGTCTATCTAGTAAATGTGGGTGGGTTGCTGTTTCACGGTATAACCAAAATTCAGATGTGACTTATAAGCCGGTGTAAGTGATCTGAAGGCATGTTTTTAGTCTCTACTAGGTGCAATATTGCATCCATCTGCAACCATTTTAGGCCTCATACCTATTATGCAAGCAATAAATACTGCCACACGGACAGGATGGCCGTAACTAACTCGTAAATTACCTGATCAATTAACTTTAAGAAGCTGCTAGTGTATTATGTAACTCGAGAGACATTAATACGCTTAATTTGTCATTTATTCAACTAGTTTCTTCTTCAGAATTCGTACTAAACAGGTCATAGAAATAAATTATTCATTGAACACCAACTAAAAACCATGTTGTTCTCTGTACTGTGACACGATAACGATTAATTTACGAATTATTCTTTTTCATTACGATTACGAACTCGTATTCTTTTCTCTATTTCCTCACTCGGATCTATTTCTCTTACAAACTCTGCACCAGTTTCCTGTCAGTAAATTATACAGACAGATGACCAAGAGATAAATAATTAAATTCAATACACAAAGACAATTCGCCTAATACGTTGAGGGGATAATGTGCAAAGAGGAAGTTTGGACACAGGAAAATTGATATTCCATTTAAACATTGAAAAAAATTAATGCTCAATCATGATGAAAAAATAGATTTAAAAAGATACAGATTCAGTTGTATTTCCATTGTTTGGACTCCTAAATTTTATATTATATTTATTGAAACATTACTTCACTCTACTGTCTGAATCCCGGGCCCTTCCCTAATGGCTCGTTGCTAATGCATGTGTACCTTTTCTCGTATATTGTTTGGTAATATTTACAAAGTAACCAAGCACACACATCTGCTTGAATTTGCTGTTGCAAATTATGTTGTATTCTCCTTCCAAGTTGATCTCACTGTTGAGCGATTCCAAGGGTAGAATATTCAGTATGCTTATTGTCAAGAATTAATGTTTTCTCTAAATTTGCTCAGATCTGTTCAACTTCATCTAGTTCAGACCGAAATGTAAAATTAAACAATTCTATCTGAATGAATTTGTTGTCAGAACTTTTTACGGTCCTGTCTCATCAAGACAATCCATCGATGTAGGTTCAATGTCATCACGTTATAATATTTGGACAATAAGAAAAAACTATAATGTTGAAAAATTAAATACAGCTAAGACTGATGTGTGGAAATGTGATGTAATACACTATTAACTTCCATCATCAATAATAAAGCTAATTGTCGATGTCAGCATCATATTTAAGTAATGGAAATCTAAAGCAAAGTGCTGATGTATGTTAATTTTTTATTTATCAGTTTTCATACCAGTTAGTCCATTTGCTGTTAAGTTTTTTAAATTCTTTAGCAGTACAGGTTATTAAGGACAGCAGTAAAATTTTACATGGTGTGGAGTAATGAAATGTTTAAATTGTTAGACTTAGTATGAGACTTACACTTAGCATGAATAGCTTAACAACGTTTTCATTTGTGCGTTCAATGAATTCACAAGTTTTAGACTTAAATTAATGTATTTCACTATTCTCAATATCTCAACATTTTTTGTTTTGATGTGCAGAAATTTGTAATTGAAGTTGATAAATAGGTACTTAAAATAAATAAATACTATTTGCATTAGGGATGTAAGATTCAGAATGTTGTCAGACACTGAAACCAAATAATTTATCATTTTTTGGCTTTTTATAGATTTTTATGAATTCGCTGTGCTCACTTAAAACAGATTTTTTGTTCATGTTCGATAACTCACCAATTTGAACTACAAACGTATTTTTCATTTTGTACAGTAATATAGTATCTTGAAACAGTTGAAAATTACTTTTTTTTCAAATAGAATAATATTCAAAAAGATTTGATTCAAAATTGTTTGCAATTTGCTTGGAAAAAAAATTTACGAAACTTTCATCTCAATTGGCATAAGTATTTATTTGATTATAGTGATATTTATTTGAGTCAAATCAACATTCCAAACTTCCATTCAATCTTGGATAACTATTTCAATTACTCATCACTAAACTGAAAGTTTGGCATTCAGGATTACCTTCAATTTTTTTGACTTCCAGTGATCTCTTTTTCGTTGCTTCGATTGGTGATTCCAATTCACCAGGCTCTTCAACCATACTTGCTCTAAAAATCACAGAATTGTGTTATAGGAAATCAAATCAGCTTCATAGGTCAGGCTTGAGAATAGCCCCAACGTACTTCCAGCGCGATGAAAGATGCAATCGAAAAGTGGTAGATGGTTTTACCATCGCTAAAGGTAGATACCACTCACTGCACTTTACCATGGTAGTTCAGTTCTATGTGGGATGTTTCCTGCTCAAGTGCAGTTGTTGGCACTACATCTTGTAGTAGCATAACCCATGTATACCAATGCAAATTCACATGAAAAGATTCTTTGCAAGTAAAAAAACAGTGCTAGGCATACAGAGCAGGCCGATGAGATTATCGCATTGGCCCAGTAGGAGAATAATTATGAGAGTGAAAATGTCAAGAGAAGAGCGAAAAATGTGAGGCAGGAGATAACACAAAATAAATATACTAGATGTATAAGTAGATATGGATAGCATTACACACCCAGGGTTGGAAAGTTTTCGAAAACTTTGGATAGTTATCCGAAAAGTTTCTGGGAATTTTCAAGGGCCCAGAAATATTGACGAATTTTTGTATAATTGCTTTTTCGAATTACAATCGCCCTAAAAAATATTTAAACTATCTTCATATGTTGCTTATATAATTAAACTTCATAATTAGACAGAAATTGTAGATTTAAACTGAATATGAATAGTTGGTCATCCTTGAACAAGTCCCCGATAACTTTATCACAAGTTAAACGACAAATCAATTCAAGTTGATATAAATTAAGAGGGGAATTTTCATGTCAAGTAATTTACTTCTGAAAAAATCGTTGAGGCTCAAGTATATTTGGAGGAGATTTCCATTGGGTTCGCATCCATTCACTTGCATCCATACCATCAGATCCAGACGATCTGATGTGATAACGAATTCATTGATATCAACTTGAGTTGATTTGTTGAATTACATAGGGAGGTAACATAAAAAGATAGTTTAAATATCTTTTAGGGTAACTGAGCTCTAAAAAAGCAATTATACAAAAATTCGTAATATTCTCAATATTCCTGGGCCCTTTAAAATTTCCAGAAACTTCCCACCCCTTTGCAACCCTAATTACACCACAAATATACATGCTTAAATTTGATAAATTACAGTTCGTCATATATTGTCAAAAAAGGAGTTGTAGTCATAACAAAATTTGCTTCTCCTTAGAATTATTCTTGTGTACTTGAAGAGAGTTGCACCCCTATCTCGTTGGGTAGTGAGCAACTTCATTCCCACAAAGTTGTATTTAGTACCTAATTTTTGTTTGCCGAAATTTCAATTTTCTGTATGACTGCGTGAAGCTATTATGTGAAAACTATGGCAAAATTTCTGTGCATTCTAAACTAATTTGATTTTTCAGTTCATCCAGTTGCAAAAAGATTCTTCGTCCATGGCCTCAAATATGTGCTAATTATTAAAAGAGCTAACAGTAATTTTCTGTAATAAAATATCAGCATAGAATAATAATGGTGGCGTGATCAATTTAAACCATATATTTCTAATTGGACTGAAAATGTTGGTTACACATGGCTCATTGGTGGGTGTTTTAGTAATGTTTTAGAATAAGAAATTTAAGAAAATCATCCAACATGACATCCATACCATTGGTGAATAATACCACTCTAAGTGTAATGCATGTCCGACTCAAGAGGAAATTGAATAGGAATTTCTCATCTCAGTGAGCCATTTGTGGAAATCATTAGCTTTTTCTGCAAAATTCATTCTCCTCTTGTCTTAATCTTTCTCTTTCCAAATCAGCGTCTCCTTCTGTTGCAAGTCGCTGGACATCTTTCCACATTCCAACCAAAGCTTGTGTATGGGTGGCAGGAGGACTGGTTCCAGTCAACTCAGATAATTTCTTATTGACATCTTTTAAACTATTCAGTTCTTGCTTTGCAGTATCCAGAGATTTTTCGTATTGATTCTGCTTGGAAATTAGCTCCTGTGATCAAAAATATTATTTACCGAATTGATCTCGACTATGTCTATTTAACTAATATGTAATTTGATATAGACCTTTACGAATCATCACATACCTCACACCAAGGAAAGGATGATTTCATAAATGCGGATGAAATTAGTGCTGAATGAGATCATAATCAGGGCATTCCATTATATTCAAAAGAATCCATTTCTGCTATAAAAATCCCTGAAATGGTCTTCAGTCTCCCCATTATCAAAGGAAAAAATAATTTTCTGTCATATCTACCCTTCACAACCGACATTGGTGTTAATATTGTTTGAGCTCCTGAAATCTGTTTTTTCCTCATTCTTTCAATTAATGCAATTTATATGATCTCATTCATGGAATGTGAAATTCTAGTATTAGCCTATGCCAATTGTCATAGAAATATCGAGTAATATCGATAATTTGTATTAGGATCAAGTAGGTGCATCAATTTTTGTTCCAGAATTAACATTGAATTATTTTTCCTTCAATGCTTTCAAACAATAAATCTCTAAGCAGGTATGGTAAATGCCAAATATTTTGCACTTTCAAATGCATTCAGAATGATTTTTTTGACTATTCATGAAATAATCCAAATTCATCATTGCGATGAAAAACAGAATCCAGGCTTTCTTATTCTTAAAACAGGGATCGGCAAACTACGGCCCGCGGGCCAGGTCTGGCCCACCAGGCGCTTCATTCCGGCCCGCAAACAGTTCCAATCAAATGCACGCAATGCGGCCCGCGACGAGAAATAAGTTGCTTTCGCATGCTAAAATCATAGTTCAACAAAACCATGGATACTACCTCGTGCTACAAATTATTTGCTTCGTTGCACACGTTTCGTTTTTGTGACGTAATAATTGCAACTGGTTGAGTATTTCGAACGATTGTACGCAAAGGCTACTGCGAAGCCTCCTGCGTAGTAAGTACTGGTTGTTTTAAGAAACTTTTTTACACTTGTAAGTTAACGTAAGTAACGAGGACATGCAAAGGCACAAACATGAATTCCCGGTACTGGCAACACCTTTTGATGTTGATCCTCACGATGCGGACAATGGCTCGCGGATGGAACTGATTGAACTTCAGAATAATACAATGTTAAAGTCGAAGTTTCGCGTTACTTATCCGGAAGCGTTTTTCATAGAACATATATCTGCAACTCTATTTCCGAAATCACGAGATAAAGCGAAAAAATTGCATCCATTTTTGGGAACACTTATATTGGCGAACAATTATTTTCCAAGATGAACTTTGCAAAAAATAAACTTCGATCACGTTTATCTGAGGAACATGTTAATGATGTTTTACAAATTTCTTGTTCCAATATCAGAACTGACTTTGACAATTTGGCAAAAAAATGCAAACAACATCAACATTCACATTAAATTGTTACACGCATTTGTTGTTTTAATAATCGGTTTCAAAGTTATAAATTCCTTTTATCGTATCAATGAACATATTATATAAGCATGAATAGGAATGTAAAACGGCGTGTAATTTAAGAGTACGATATTCGCGTTTCAGAAAATCTGTTCCGACAGTGACGGCCCGCCAGTATATTTTATTTTATCAACATGGCCTGCGACTCAAAAAGTTTGCCGACCTCTGTCTTAGAACAATATATTTAGCTAGTAAATTGGGAAAACATATGTTCCCTGTGAAATGTGTATCAGCTGCAAAATAAAAAAATTGTGTCGATAGGTAATATATCAACAGTTATTAAAAAATTGCTTTTCTGAATTCATACGAATATGCATATAACTTTATATGAACATAAAATTATGAAATGCTGATTACCGGTACATCTCGTGGGTAAGATTTTTAAAAATCCATTCCGTTTTGCATAAGAGGAATGCCAAGAATCTGCACAGATGGCGTCAACTTTTCTTCAGACAAGTGCCATTTATCCTTCCATGCAATGTTCTATACTATATTCTATACTATATAGTATAGAATATATATTCTATAATATATCGTACTTCAAAGATGCTGCCTATGTATAATTTTTGACATTTTGTGTTCCGCCTTGTATGAATGAGAGATATTTTGAGATAACTTTTGTTAGCTATGGCCGCAATATGAGTAACATAGAGAACCGCAAATAGATTTCAAGATCACATATTTTTCTGTAATGAAGTAGTAAAACATTAGAGGGTCCCCATGTGAATATGCATTTTGTTTATTCAGGACAAACTCCTCATTTCTTATTACAAACGTTGGATCACAGTTTCATATAGGTCTATCTCAAACTTGGCCGATAAAAAAATGTTGCCTTGGTGATGCAATATATATACCTGCCCGTTTGCAGCATCTATCGTGTGTCAGGTATAAGAATGTGACATTCAACAATGCAAAATCAAAAAGTAAATCTATAGCATTACTTACATATTTAGATATGAAGTAATTATTGTTTCAACCGGATCTTGTAATTTAGGTAGCATATACCAAGATTAATTGAAAAAATTTTAGTTTGGTATAATAAGTAAAAAGAAAACAAAATCAGATATTTCAGAATTGCCTTAATAAGTTGCTAATAACTCTGCGTATATACACTAAAGCTCCGAAACCCAACCAAAGTACATTGAACACCACGCCATTTTCATTTTTCCATCTCAAGATAGTTTCAGTAGTATACAAAACAGACCTTAATCGCTGTCTCATATCTTTGCTGGTCCAGATATAAATCATTTATAGTTTGCATTACACATTTGTTCAAAATATTAGAATTGTCACTATTATCTTCATAAAATCAAAAAGTATGCATGTGAATCGTATATTTCAATCTTCACATAGTGAAGAACAAGGCTTCATAATTCATTGGATTCTCTTTATAATGTATATTATATTTGCTAACAGTGTCTAGGAAAGAACAAATCGGCACAATTAAGACTACGAGTATATTGTGATGACCTTATTTTGATAATTTAAACTACAAATGTATTTTTTCTATTTTGTAAAGTAATATAGTATCTTAAAACGGTTGAAAATTACTTTTTTTTCAAAGAGAATCATATTCAAATAGATTCGATTCAAAATTATTTTAACTGCAATTTGATCAGAAAAATATATTCGAAACTTACATCCCAATTGGCATAAGTATTTATTTGAAAGGGGGATTTCATAAATGCGGATGAAATTAGTGCTGAATGAGATCATAATCAGGGCATTCCATTATATTCAAAAGAATCCATTTCTGCTATAAAAATCCCTGAAATGGTCTTCAGTCTCCCCATTATCAAAGGAAAAAATAATTTTCTGTCATATCTACCCTTCACAACCGACATTGGTGTTAATATTGTTTGAGCTCCTGAAATCTGTTTTTTCCTCATTCTTTCAATTAATGCAATTTATATGATCTCATTCATGGAATGTGAAATTCTAGTATTAGCCTATGCCAATTGTCATAGAAATATCGAGTAATATCGATAATTTGTATTAGGATCAAGTAGGTGCATCAATTTTTGTTCCAGAATTAACATTGAATTATTTTTCCTTCAATGCTTTCAAACAATAAATCTCTAAGCAGGTATGGTAAATGCCAAATATTTTGCACTTTCAAATGCATTCAGAATGATTTTTTTGACTATTCATGAAATAATCCAAATTCATCATTGCGATGAAAAACAGAATCCAGGCTTTCTTATTCTTAAAACAGGGATCGGCAAACTACGGCCCGCGGGCCAGGTCTGGCCCACCAGGCGCTTCATTCCGGCCCGCAAACAGTTCCAATCAAATGCACGCAATGCGGCCCGCGACGAGAAATAAGTTGCTTTCGCATGCTAAAATCATAGTTCAACAAAACCATGGATACTACCTCGTGCTACAAATTATTTGCTTCGTTGCACACGTTTCGTTTTTGTGACGTAATAATTGCAACTGGTTGAGTATTTCGAACGATTGTACGCAAAGGCTACTGCGAAGCCTCCTGCGTAGTAAGTACTGGTTGTTTTAAGAAACTTTTTTACACTTGTAAGTTAACGTAAGTAACGAGGACATGCAAAGGCACAAACATGAATTCCCGGTACTGGCAACACCTTTTGATGTTGATCCTCACGATGCGGACAATGGCTCGCGGATGGAACTGATTGAACTTCAGAATAATACAATGTTAAAGTCGAAGTTTCGCGTTACTTATCCGGAAGCGTTTTTCATAGAACATATATCTGCAACTCTATTTCCGAAATCACGAGATAAAGCGAAAAAAAATTGCATCCATTTTTGGGAACACTTATATTGGCGAACAATTATTTTCCAAGATGAACTTTGCAAAAAATAAACTTCGATCACGTTTATCTGAGGAACATGTTAATGATGTTTTACAAATTTCTTGTTCCAATATCAGAACTGACTTTGACAATTTGGCAAAAAAATGCAAACAACATCAACATTCACATTAAATTGTTACACGCATTTGTTGTTTTAATAATCGGTTTCAAAGTTATAAATTCCTTTTATCGTATCAATGAACATATTATATAAGCATGAATAGGAATGTAAAACGGCGTGTAATTTAAGAGTACGATATTCGCGTTTCAGAAAATCTGTTCCGACAGTGACGGCCCGCCAGTATATTTTATTTTATCAACATGGCCTGCGACTCAAAAAGTTTGCCGACCTCTGTCTTAGAACAATATATTTAGCTAGTAAATTGGGAAAACATATGTTCCCTGTGAAATGTGTATCAGCTGCAAAATAAAAAAATTGTGTCGATAGGTAATATATCAACAGTTATTAAAAAATTGCTTTTCTGAATTCATACGAATATGCATATAACTTTATATGAACATAAAATTATGAAATGCTGATTACCGGTACATCTCGTGGGTAAGATTTTTAAAAATCCATTCCGTTTTGCATAAGAGGAATGCCAAGAATCTGCACAGATGGCGTCAACTTTTCTTCAGACAAGTGCCATTTATCCTTCCATGCAATGTTCTATACTATATTCTATACTATATAGTATAGAATATATATTCTATAATATATCGTACTTCAAAGATGCTGCCTATGTATAATTTTTGACATTTTGTGTTCCGCCTTGTATGAATGAGAGATATTTTGAGATAACTTTTGTTAGCTATGGCCGCAATATGAGTAACATAGAGAACCGCAAATAGATTTCAAGATCACATATTTTTCTGTAATGAAGTAGTAAAACATTAGAGGGTCCCCATGTGAATATGCATTTTGTTTATTCAGGACAAACTCCTCATTTCTTATTACAAACGTTGGATCACAGTTTCATATAGGTCTATCTCAAACTTGGCCGATAAAAAAATGTTGCCTTGGTGATGCAATATATATACCTGCCCGTTTGCAGCATCTATCGTGTGTCAGGTATAAGAATGTGACATTCAACAATGCAAAATCAAAAAGTAAATCTATAGCATTACTTACATATTTAGATATGAAGTAATTATTGTTTCAACCGGATCTTGTAATTTAGGTAGCATATACCAAGATTAATTGAAAAAATTTTAGTTTGGTATAATAAGTAAAAAGAAAACAAAATCAGATATTTCAGAATTGCCTTAATAAGTTGCTAATAACTCTGCGTATATACACTAAAGCTCCGAAACCCAACCAAAGTACATTGAACACCACGCCATTTTCATTTTTCCATCTCAAGATAGTTTCAGTAGTATACAAAACAGACCTTAATCGCTGTCTCATATCTTTGCTGGTCCAGATATAAATCATTTATAGTTTGCATTACACATTTGTTCAAAATATTAGAATTGTCACTATTATCTTCATAAAATCAAAAAGTATGCATGTGAATCGTATATTTCAATCTTCACATAGTGAAGAACAAGGCTTCATAATTCATTGGATTCTCTTTATAATGTATATTATATTTGCTAACAGTGTCTAGGAAAGAACAAATCGGCACAATTAAGACTACGAGTATATTGTGATGACCTTATTTTGATAATTTAAACTACAAATGTATTTTTTCTATTTTGTAAAGTAATATAGTATCTTAAAACGGTTGAAAATTACTTTTTTTTCAAAGAGAATCATATTCAAATAGATTCGATTCAAAATTATTTTAACTGCAATTTGATCAGAAAAATATATTCGAAACTTACATCCCAATTGGCATAAGTATTTATTTGAAAGGGGGATTTCATAAATGCGGATGAAATTAGTGCTGAATGAGATCATAATCAGGGCATTCCATTATATTCAAAGGAATCCATTTCTGCTATAAAAATCCCTAAAAGTGGTCTTCATTCTCCCCCTTATCAAAGGCAAAATAATTTTCTGTCATATCTACCCTTCACATCCTACATTAGTATTAATATTGTTTGAGCTCCTGAAATTTTTTTTTTCTCATTCCTTCAATTGATACAATTTATATGATCTCATTCATGGAGATGACATTTGTGAAATTCTATTATTAGCTTGTTCCGATTGTCATAGAAATAACGAGTAATATCGTTAATTTGTTTTAGGATCAAGTAGGTGCATCAATTTTTGTTTCAGAGTTAACCTCGATTTTCCAATAATGCTTTTAGACATTAAACCTCTAAGCAGGTATGGTAAATGCCAAATATTTTTCCATTTCAAATGCATTCAGAAAGGTTTTTTTTTGACTATTTATTGAATAGTCTAAATTCATCATTGCGATGAAAAACAGTATCCAGGCTTTCTTATTCTTACGAAAAAATATTCAGCTAGTAAATTTGGAAAGCATATGTTCCTTTTTTACCCTGTGAAATCTGTATCAGCTGCAAAATAAAAAAATTGTGTCGATAGGTATTATATCAACAGTTATTATAAAATTGCTTCTCTGGAGTCAAAATTTTACTATTTATTATTTGACCAATCTATATCATGCTGCGATATTTTCCTTATATCATTTTGTATGATCTATGAATATCAGAAATATATTGTTTCGATATTGTGCACATATACACAAGTAGCTTAAGCAGAAGATGATGCCACTGTAGGATTCTACTTAGGACATGTATAATTTGGAATTCAGAATCTCTTTCTCAAAAAGTGACACATATTAGATTGCAAAGTAGTAGTCATTTCCGCAACATTTCTTGCAACACTCACAACTTTTAGCTGCAACTGAAATCATTTGGGACCCAAGCCTGAAAAAACTAAAATATTTTTCCACTCGAGATAAATTGCAGCAAGAAAATTAGGACTCGACAAAAAATTCAACAGCCTATGAAATGCGAGAAATTACGACTCGAGTTGGGACAGAGTCAAATTCACAATACAACTACAGTATTTATTAATTTCTATCATCATCTTAGTACTTCTAAGAAAAATAACATACCTCAATTTCCTGTATGTAATTACATCGAACTGGATCGGTCAAGTCTTCTTCGACATTTTCAAACCATGAGTGAAATAGAGAAGCTTGCTTTGCAAATTTAAGGAATAAATCATCAAATCCTCTAAGTCGACGTTGAGAATCCAAGAGCCAAAGTCTTGCGTTTGGCAGGTGTCAACATCAGAGCTTCCCAGCAAATAGTGAATATTACCAATTGAAATTGAAAACTTGCTACTTGTATCAGAACAAATGGTGATCAGTACAACGTCAAAAATTGAAATATTTCCCTTGCAATTGGAAGTTTAAAAAATCAGATATCAAAAACAATTTTTGAACACTCCAGCATCTTACATGGACAAAGGAAAAATTTAATATTGTAGAACTGCTGGAAATTTCATGGGCGCGATGGCCTTGTGGTCAACATGTTGGCATCGCAGGTTGAAGATCTCTTCCAGTCCCGGCGAGTCTGGCTCGCTTATCCATGCCCACCACTCAACCCAGGGTGTAATAACTTGGGTAGGCCAAGCCGAACAGGAAAAGATCATATCTATACAACAATTGTAACCCTATCAGTCTATAAGTGGCCAGTGTTACAGAGCCTTGGACAGGGTGATCCACTCTAAGAAGTGGCTATAAAAAAATAGGAAAATTGAAAAAATTCTGTTTAAAAGATTGTCAGAGCAATTTCAAACCAGCACACGTTTTATTAAGCCTAGTCTTTGATAAATGGGAGAAATGACTATTCAGTAGATCAGTCGTCAACAGATGTGCCAAATTAGCACAAACTGCCAGATTAGTGAATTTTCACAAGACTTGTTTATATCTGTACATTGGTCTATTAGTACCGATAATTGATAACATGATATCTGTCTGGCACGAAAAACGTGGAAGCGAGATTGCTGAAGGAAGAGATGAAAAGATTATGCACTCATACTCGAACAAAGGTGAATTTGTATATACCTATCAACACAGACCTCTACCGTGCACGATCCACCGGGGGAATTGCATGATTCCGGTTAGAATTATTTTATGTTTGTGGCAGATACAACTCGCAAATGGGACCAACTGTCAATCATTTATATTATATCATGTGTGGGTTGGGTATGTTTTCAGGAAATAACATCATTCTCAATCTCATATTTGGCACCGATATATGCATTTTCTTCCCTGATCAACGCTGGATGGGGAGGAAAGCGTAATTTTGACAATCTACTGGTGACTACTGTGCAAGTACTTTCAAGATTCCAATGAAATAAATCACAAAATTCTCATATGTGTTGTTCATCAATTATGTGCCCATGCTTCATCCTTTCTTGATAACTAACATATTATATTAGTATCGCGGTCATTTCTGGGAGCGAAAACACAAGAGCCTAAACTTATGACGCCTTGATCATGGTGACCATAACATTTAGTCAACTTTGTAAAAAAAGAAAATACAATTCGAAAAATATTATATCCACCTGTCCCTTCAAATTAACAGAGCATGGAAACTTTAAAATTTCACAATTGTGAAATGAAATATTCTCCTAAAGAATCTAAACTCAGCAAATTGCCTTGATATTTCAAAAAGACCCAAATTTAATTGACGCCACCCTTTTGATTAACCGAGCAGGTAAAGTGTTTCGAAAACCTTTCTAAATAATCTAAACTTAACAAATTTGGCATTGTAGGATGTACCTGACCAATGGAAACCCGAATTGCGCAAGGATATTACACTTAGAAATGGCCCAATGTTGGTTGTAGTTCTTTGCAAGTAGAAAAACAGTGCCAGGCATACAAAGCAGGCAGATGAGATTATCGCATTGGCCCAGTAGTATATTTATCGTGGTACTGATTGTCAAGGCCGATCCAAGATAAGGTATTTTTAATGACTTGACAAGCATGAACATTCATGACCATGACGTAAATTTAGTGCTATATCTTGCATAATGTTATGTAACAATGAAAAGATCCCCTGATCGCCAACTGTAAATTTTGGACAGCACAAAAATTACCATTATGCTGAACACATCATGGTAAATTACGCATGATTGAAGTGTAATCATTTACAGCATAATCACAGTTGTGGAAATTTGAATTTTTTTCGTCCTTTCAAATTTTCTAGATAATTTGCAGCCAATTTGGTATGTTTAGATTCTTTGGAAAGGTATTTCAAGCAATAAAACATTGCTTATAAAGTAATTCAATTGAATTCGAAAATTTGGCTAATAAATACGATTTCAAAATTATGAGAATTTCAATTTGCCGCCTTCCCGAGGTAATTCGCGCCCAATTCGTTATTTTTAGACCTTTGAAAAGGTATTTCAAGCAATATATCAATGCTGATGAACTATTAATGTTTTTTTTTAATAAATTCGATTGATAAATATCAGAATATATTCTTTGTTTTGTAAAATTCCAGAACTGATCTTGCTAACCGATAGTAATCATGTCAGGCATATCTGTGGTTCACCGTTTAGAATAGATTGTACTCAAAAAGTGCTATATAGATTTCCCAGGCGTGAAAATGGAGAGTGTGTCACATTTAAATATCCAAATAGTTTTTCCCTGGTCATGTTTGGTATTATAGCGAGTGTAACAATATCAGTAAATTCAATAAAAATGAAGAAAATTTCAATCATTTTTCACAGACAATTTGGTTATGTACCGGTATTCGACTTCACATAAACATTTATTAAGACTTTTGTATGACGGTATGAACATGTAAAATCTGTGATATATATCCGCAGTACAAAATCACCTGGGTTCCCATACAAGCAAACTTTGTCGCACCCTGTATATAAGAATATCCTTCTATTTTTGTTCAAAGCAAAACTTGGTGTGAAAAATAAGATAGTAAATTTGAGATATTTATCCTAACAGGAAAAATCACACAAGAAAACCAAAATTGTTCAATCAATCTAGTGATAGAATAGTTTATATTATGCAAATTTGCTCCAAAATTGATTTTCTTTTGAATTTTCATTGCTATGTACTCCTACTCTTATCTTGTTATCAACAAATTCGGACCAATTATTGAATAAATGGAATACCTTTATTCCAGATGCCGGCGTCCATACAAAAAAGTTATCAACAGGCCAAAATTAATCCCAATACCACTTATCTGAATTGAAAGTGATAAGTTGACGTCGCAACAAAGTACAAATAAACTGCTGGATGTGGACAGTGGAGGTAGTTTATTATATTCAATACACATTTTTGTACCCCTACCTTTTGTTAACACATATGGATTTCATAGTTTCACGACTATTTAGCTATCCCTAATATATATGCATATCAAAATCACGGAAGGGGGGTGATATTCGAACTTGACAGAAAAAGAAACTAGAAATCAGCCGTTCGATTCAAAAACACCAAACAAAGAATATAAGCAAAAAATCACCTTCCAAATGAATTGCAAGAAAGCTCAAGTATCTTGGAAATTTAATCTTCTTTCAGACTCTGCTCCTCGTATTCTTTTTTGCTTATCTTCCAAGTCGTTAAAATCTTTTATGATTTTAACATATCCTGGATTTTCCTAAAATGTTGAAATATTGAAATTTTTAATAAAAATAATTTCAGCAATCACTGGCATCACATTTCAGGGATCAATCAAATAATCAATTGATAATTGACACTTTCACATAGCTTGATCCCTAATATATTCACCTGTATTGGAGCTGGGCGGCATGATATAATATATTTTTTGTGCTGATGAACAATATCGTACTTCAAAGATGCTGCCTATGTATAAATTTTTACATTTTGTGTTCCACCTTGTATAAATTAGAGATATTTTGAGTTAACTTTTGTTAGCTATGGCCGCAATTTGAGTAACATAAAGAACAGCAAATAGATTTCAAGATCACCTATTTATCCGTAATGAAGTAGTAGGATATTGAAGGGACCCCATGTGAATATGCATTTTATTTATTCAAGACAAATTCCTCATTTCTTATTACAAAACGTTGAATTGCAGTTTCTTATAGGTCTATCTCAAGCTTGGCCAATAAAAAAATATTGCCATGGTGATGCAATATATATACCTGCCTGTTTGCGGCATTTATCGTGCGTCAGGTATAAGAATGTGACATTCAACAATTCACAATAAAAGTAAATCTATAGCTCAAATTTGTTACATATTTAGATAAGAAGTAATTATTGTTTCAATCCGAATCCTTTAATTTAGGTAGCATATACCAAGAATAATTGAAAAAATTTTAGTTTGGTATAATAAGTAAAAAGAAAGCAAAATCAAATAGTTCAGAATTTCCTTAATAAGTTGCTAATAACTCTGCGTATATACACTAAAGCTCCGAAATCCAACCAAAATACATTGAACACCACGCCATTTTCATTTTTCCATCTCAAGATAATTTTACGATACAGACCTTAATCAAGGCTGGTCCAGATATAAACCATTGATAGTTTGCATTACACATTTGTTCAAAATATTAGAATTGTCACTATTATCTTCATAAGTTTTTATACAATTACGATTTGCATGCATACAATCAAAACGTTTGCATGTGAATCGTATATTTCAATCTTCACATAGTGAAGAACAAGGCTTCATTATTCATTGGGTTCTCTTTATAATGTATAGTATATTCGCTAACAGTGTCTAGGAAAGAACAAATCGGTCCACCTGTGGTTCGTGGTTTGAGAAATAGAATTCTTTATAGAGAAAAAAAATTCAACTAAAAATCTTAAATGTTCAGGCACAATTAAGACTAGGCGTAAATTGTGATGACCTTATTTTGATAATTTGAACTACAAATGTATTTTTTCTATTTTGTAAAGTAATATAATATGTTGAAACGGTTGAAAATTACTTTTTTTTTTTCAAAGAGAATCATATTCAAATCGATTCGATTCAAAATTATTTAACTGCAATTTAGTCAGAAAAAAATATTCGAAACTTACATCCCAATTGGCATAAGTATTTATTTGATTATAGTGATATTTATTCGAGTCAACTCAACATCCCAAACTTCCATTCAATCTTGGATAACTATTTCAATTACTCATCACTAAACTGAAAATTTGGCATTCAGGATTACCTTCGATTTTTTGACTTCCAGTTTTCTCTTTTTCATTGCTTCGAGTTGTGATTCCAATGCACCAGACTCTTCGACTATACTTGCTCTGAAAATCATAGAATTGTGTTATAGGAAATCAAATCAGCCTGAAAGTCAGGCTTGAAAATAGTGCTAACTTATTTCCTGCGCGTCGAAAGATGCAATCGAAACGTGGTAGATGGTTTTACCATCACCAAAGACAGATACGACACACTGCACTTTACCATAGTAGTTCAGTTCTATTTGGGACGTTTACCGCTCAAGTGCAGTTGTTGGTACTACATCTTGTAGTAGCATAACCCTCGTATACTAATGCAAATTCACAGATGAGAATATCGGAGCATTGGCCCAGTAGGGGAATAATTGTGATAGTAAAATGTCAAGAGAAGAACGGAAAATGTGGGGCAGGAGATAACACAAAATAAATATACTAGATGTATAAGTAGACATGGATGGCATTACACACCCAGGGTTGGAAAGTTTTCGGAAATTTTGGATAGTTATCCGAAAAGTTTCTGGGAATTTTCAGGGGCTCCGAAATGTTGCGAATTTTTGTATAATTGATTTAAACTGTGAATATGAATAGTTGGTCATCCTTGAACAAGTCCCCGATAACTTTATCAAAAGTTAAATGACAAATCAATTCAAGTTGATATCAATTAAAAAGGGAATTTTCATGTGAAGTAATTTAAAAAATCGTTTGATGTTCAAGTATATTGGAGGAGATTTCCATTGGGTTCGCATCCATTCACTCTAATCCATACCATCGGATCCAGACAAGGTGATAACGACTTCATTGATATCAACTTGAGTTATTTGTTGAATTATATAGGGAGGTAACATAAAAAGAGAGTTTGAATATCTTTTAGGGTAACTGAGCTCTAAAAAAGCAATTATGCTAAAATTCACAATATTATCAACATTCTCGGGCCCTTTAAAATTCTCAGAAACTTCCCACCCCTTGTTACACCACAAATATACATGCTTAAATTGATAAATTACAGTTCGTCATATATTGTAGCCATAACAAAATTTGCTTCTCATTAGGATCATTCTTGTGTACTTGAAGAAAATTGCACCCCAATCTCGTTGGGTAGTGAGCAACCTCATTCCCACAATGTTGTATTAAGTAACTAATTTTTGTTTGCCAAAAGTTCAATTCTCTGTTCGACTGCACGAAGCTATTATGTAAAAATTATGGCAAAATTTCTGTGCATTCTAAACTAATTTGATTTTTCAGTTTATCCAGTTGCAAAAAAATCCTTCGTACATGGCCTCAAATATGTGCTAATTCTTATACATCATGTCAGAAGATATATTCAAGCAGATATAATCACTATTCCTTCTTGTTCAAAGCAGACAAACCATCATCAAATGTTTCCTATATGAAAAAAAAAATTCAAAAAGTTTCTGTATCTAAAAATATCAATAGAATAGTGTATATTATGCAAATTTGCTCCAAAATAGATTTTCTTTTAAATTTTCATTGTATATCTAAGCATTCCTATTCTTATCTTGTTATCAACAAATTCGGACCAATTATTGAATGAATGGAATATCTTTATTCCAGATGCCGGCGTTCATACGAAAAAGTTAGCAACAGGCCAAAATTAATCCCAATACCACTTATCTGAATTGAAAGTGATAAGTTGACGTCGCAAAAAAGTACAAATAAACTGCTGGATGTGGACAGTGGAGGTAGTTTATTATGTTCAATACACATTTTTGTACCCCCTACCTTTTGTTAAAACATATGGATTTCATAGTTCCACGACTATTTAGTAAGAATAACCGTTTAAAATTGTATTCCTAATATATATGCATATCAAAATCAAGGAAGGGGGGTGATATTTGATCTTGACATAAATAGAACCTAGAAATCAGCCGTTCTTCGATTCAAAAACACCAAACACAAAATATAAGCAAGAAATCACCTTCCAATTGAATTGTAAGAAAGCTCAAGTATCTTGGAAATTTGATCTTCTTTCAGAATCTGCTTCCCGTAATCTTTTTTGCTTTTCTTCCAAGTCGTTAAAATTTTTTTATGATTTTAACATATCCTGGAATTTCTTAAAATGTTGAAATATTGACATTTGTAATAAAAATGATTTCTGCGATCTTATTTCAGGGATCAATAAAAAATCAATTGATAAATGACACTTTCACATAGCTTGATTCCTAATATGAATCCCCTATATTTATTAGAGCTGGGCGGCATGATATAATATATTTTTTGTGCCGCTGTAACCCACTGACAGAATCCCAGATATCTGGTAAATGTGGGTGGGTTGCTGTTTCATGTTGTAACCAAAATACAGATGCAACTAATAAGCCGAATCAAATTACTGTAGGCCTGTTTGTAGTCTCTATTATTCGCAATATTGCATTCATCTGCAACCATTTTGGGCCTTATACCTATTATGCAAGCAATAAATACTGCTACACTGAGAAGATGACAATAACTAACCCATAAATCTGAATGATTAAACATGGAATGCAAAAAATTACCTGACCAATTACCGTACCTGTTTTTCCAGTTTATTGACATCAGCAATACAATCCTGGTATAGTGCAAGATCAGTCTCAAATGATTAACGCTTTTTCAACAGACTTTGAGCAGCTGCAAGTTAACTCAGGAGCCATTAAAACGCCTATTTTTTCATTCATTCCACTAGATTCTTCTTTAGAATTCATACTAAACAGGTCATAGTGTGAAACAAATTATTCATTGAACACCAACTAAAAACCATGTCATGCTCTCTACTGTGACATGACAATTAGATTATTTCATTACGAACGATTATTTAACAAATTCATGGATAGTGTTTATAGTACTATCTTTCAGGTAAAATTTCTTAGTCTTTATACTTCCATTGAAAATAATATTTCTGTGAAAATATGGGTTATCTAGTCACTAACCGGAATTGCTGATAAGCACTAGCCTGTTCCAATCTAATCTTTCTTTGATCAGTAAGTTCTGTCAATTTCTTCCAATTTTCATTAGAGTCTTGTATTCTTTTCTCTATCTCCTCACTTAGATCTATTTCCCTTACCTACTCTGCTCCTGTTTCCTGTCAGTAAATGAAACAGACAGATGACCAAGAGATAAATGAGTAAATTCAATACACAAAGAACAATTCTGCTACTACATTAAGGGTATACTGTGCAAAGAGTAAGTTGACCATACTTGGATAAGTTACGTCACAGAGGGATGCAGAAAAGAAAACTTTAGGGAGTTTAAAATTCAAGGTTCAGGAGTTCAATATTAGTCAAAGATGACACAGAAAAATTGATATTCCATTGAAACATTAAAAAAAAATTAATGCTTAATCATGATGACAAACTAGACCATAGGAATTTAAAAGGATACGGATTCAGTTCTATTTTTATTGTTTGGACTCCTAAATTTTATATTATATTTATTAAAAATTTCTTCGCCCTATAAACATGTGCCTACTGTCATATTAGACGACAGCAAAAAATATTTATAGGCATTTAGCGTTCTTTAGAATAAGATGTACCATAGTTCAGTGTATGCTTTGTTATGCCACAAACTCCATTGTTTTAATCAAAAACTTGCCAAATCATCACCTGATAAAACAACATTTTTATCCTACTAAAGATCAGCTCGACAATATGACAACCTATGACCTTAATGTAGCTTCCAGACATGAGTTAGGTGCCTGCTAGGGGGCTTAATTATATAACAAATTTTTCACTTCCTATTTTTATACACACATTGAGTACATGCATCCTGTCAGTCGAACAAAAATCAGTCGACGATTCTTACTCTTGGGTGTTGCATATACATTATTAATAATAAAAAAATAGCTCTACATTAGGTATTAAATTAAGCTGTACAAAATAAGTTTGGAAAGTCTCACATGAAATTCATAAATATGTCTACTGCAGCATGTGTACATAGTTACGGTATATATTTTACGCTACTTCAAACACGCCACAGACTTTTCACATACTTATCACTTGCAGATACTCGCCGTTTCCTCAAATTATTGACGCTGGTTAGATTTATACCCCAATCCTCAGTGCCAACTTGTGGTTTCTTTTTGCTGTTGATAAATACGTAGGAAGTAGGAAACAGATAAATAGAAATATGATAAGATGGAATAAAATTAAATTAATTAAAAACCTCTACTTCAAAATATGACATTGGGGTCAGTTTCAAATTAAAAAGTTGATTTACTTGATCCAAGCTTCCTCATTTGCAACATCTCAAATAAATTGATGAGTACGTTGTGATTCTTGAAGTTTTGTTCTTCTTGCACAAACTAATTCCTTGATTTCGATCAACATTTATATGAAGAGAAATGCAAAGAATATAGCTTGACTATATGAGAGACAAACAAAATGATTGATGTCAAACTTTGCCTCAACTATTTAACAGCGCCGTTGCGACTTTATGCATTAGTCCATCCCAATTCTGTAATTCTACAATCTGAGCATCCGTAAAATCGTTAATAAAATCTTCCTCTTATTGGGAATATGTATGAAAAATGATAAATAATTTTCCTTTATTGTAACACTAATAAATGCTTCAATCGACATATCATCTTTTAAACATTCACCTCATAATAATCTCATCTTTTTTTGCTTCTAGAGTTGAAGGATTCAATGCATCTGATGTTCCGGCACCAACAAGCAATACATCAGCATGTGACGTGAGATCGCGTACACAATCTTCATGCGCTGCAATGTCAGCTTCTATGAGTTGTTGTTTTGATTAAAGAATTTTATCAGAAACAACATCTCTACCAAAATTTTCAGATGCTAAAACAGCTTCAACCTGAAATGATTCGACGAAGAATTTCAACTTTCCAGGCTCAACCTGGATTTGGCTCTTTATTAAAATGGATTAACATGTCCCTATAAACAAATACTTTCAGATAGCAATTCAGGGAAGTGCATTGTGCATCAACTCCAGAAACTGTATTTGATATAACATAATTAGCAACACCCATAATAATTAAAGTTATGAAATGTTCCTGAATGATCCTCTTTGCCGCACAAGGAGACATAATTGTGCAAATTCCAGCATGTCTGTTATATCTATGCGGATGCATGATAAATGGTAATTTTGTAAGAAATATTTTGAACAAGTACCGTAATCATTATAACCTTTTGAATCCCTGTATACAACACTTTTTTCGAGCTATTTCTGTTTGAAGACTGTCTTCCATTTTGTTTTTTCAATTACACCGCTTAGAGCAGACAACCCGAAAAGTAGGGATGGTTATTCAGGTACTGCTTATTAGCATTTGAGTGACATGCATGTTACGGTGGATATAACTTTGTCATACTACAATATAAACTGTCAATCCATGGCAGTTGAAAACCTTTTTTGCAATTTATCTATATCCAATTTTGTATTCTCAGCATCAAGTTTCTCCTAATTATGTGCGTATATTGGGATTCTGGGGATAAGACAAATAAGTTGGAAATAGCTTCGGGGATATTTTGCATAAATGCGTAAAATCAAAATCTCGCTATTAAAGTATTCGACATTTTTTTGTTCATCAAAGGGTATGCTTATAATAAACACTGCAACTTATTAGCAAAAAAATACGTTAACGTGTTACAAACCTCTGACAACCAGAACTCGATATTTTTCACTGCAGTTATAGAATTATGCTGCTGATTAGCCTCTCTCAGCTTGAAAGCCTTTGCTGCAGATTTCTGACGCAAAGCATCCTGTTGTTCAGCAAGCGTCTCAATGCAAACCTAGGTTGGAGAAGAATATGCACACAATTACTGTACCTATATTTTAATCCTATATAAATAGTTCATGTATTAAAATTAAGTAAAAATGACTTTTATAGGGAGCGTTGATAGTTAATTTTGTATGTGTGTGGTGTGCATAAGTATTGTTTACTGTCAATTGTTATGAGGAATCGAAGAATTAATTTTGAATCCTAATTGAGTCAGTATCCCATATCAGAGAACGACATTTCATTTATTTTATTTTAATCCTATGAAGACATTTCTTGAGAGAAAATTGAAGAAGAAACATTATGTAAATGATGCAGTTGTTTTAAAGAGAATGTGCAATTTCCAATACATTACTACCTGAACAGCATCTTCAGATCCAGCACATTGATGAGTATCAATTAGCTGTCTTTCAACATTTACAACCGATCCCACTCTATCTTCATTTACGTCATATTCTGCTACGAAAGCCTGATGGTTCTGATATTGGCTCTGAATGAGTTGAAATCTCTTTATTTAATTTTTTTCATTGTTCTTTTTTTGGAAGTGTCAATAACCCATTTCCATTGTTGTTGTCCCGTTTCCAGCTCTTTGGACTTGGTTTCTGCCGTTTTTTTTTTTTTTGAAGGAATGTAAAAGTGGGTTAACAATACTCTATAAATATAATCCGAAGTTACTTTACAGAATTGTTTTTTTTCATTGAAATGACCAATTTTATAAAAAAAAATGGTCCAAGTCCACTTGAATATTATGATCTCACAACAGTGAAAAACCTCCTGGGCTTAAGTTGTCGTTATGAAATATGTATTGAAAAGTGTATTACATAATATTATTAATACAGAATTAATATCATGCAGAAATTTTGTATGACGAAGAGTTTCAACTTGTTTTTCGTAAATTATCAAAAGTGGATACAACTTTGGAAATAACTTAAGTCTATTTAGGATCAATGATTTGTGTGTCGATTTGAATATTTAATTTCAACTTCATAAGCGAAAGTATCTTTTATTTTGCTGTGGAGATAAAACGCTACAACTACTTAGAACATGCCAAAATCAACAACACAATAAGTTGGGTTCAATTGATAGGTCAGACAAGTGACACACAGACAAATTATTTACCACATAATGTTATTCTTCAATATTGGCCTCGAATATCCAACACTATAAACCAGTTTCTGACTTTCAGCAGTCGGAATCCCGTAAATGAGACTGAAGTTGAGAACATTGCTCAAGTAGGATACGTCCTGCTGACCCTGCCAAAGCTCTGAAAAACGACGGAAAACAAGATATTATTAAAAACTTGGCAAGGATATCTTATGATTGATATCTGATAGCCTTCTAAGCAAGGATTATTGTTGAAAAATTGACACGATTATACCAAAAAAAACCATAAGTATAATTTTTAGTGGCACAATGCTTACCTCACCATCATATCACAATCCCACATTATGGATAAAACTTACTGGTCTTAACATAAGTTGTTCAGCCCAATTTATTCAAATCAAATTTGACCGAAATAGATTATATTTTTTCGTCAAAATATGAAAATTGTTGTTTTCATTTCATTGTTGTTAGACATGGAGTGTAAAGTGGAAATAACCAATAAACTAAAAATTAATGATTTTTACAATGGAGACAATTTGTAATACCAGAAATGGGAAAATTTGTTATTTTCATGGAAAAAGTGATTCAATCAAATTCGAAAAAATATTCGAATCAGAATCGAAGTCTAAATGATTCATTTTGCCCAGTATACACATAAGACTATAAGTTTTAGGCACGATTCAATCTTCTGAGCAAATTGCTACTGAGAAAGACCAGTAAAATTTCCATGTTTTGTTTGTCAGGTACCAGTACATAATAGCCAACCATACTGGGTAATTCGATAAAAACATTGAACGAACTTTTTTCCCTGTATTGTCCCAGCTCTTATTCCAATTTCATATAATTTTTGGGGATGCGCTCATGTGTAGTCATTTTTTCAATTAGATGTTACATCGGATTTACAATACAATCTTATTTTAGCATCTTAAATTGAAAATTTTCAATATAGAATTAACCTATTGTGCATCATCTGGGTGACAGGCCAGGTAGTTATTATATACATTATATATAAATGTTATCTAACTTCTGATATCTATTTATTTCTTGCTACTGAGGGGGCTCCCAAATCCTGGTTTTGTTCCACCCAGATTTGTTTTGAACTGGAAATACCTAATAGAAATGCATCCATAATTATCAGTTAAGTTTACTGCATATCGATCTACGATAGAAAAAAATTGGCAGTTACTTTTCCAAATCTTCTCTACTAAAGAATCTGTTTGTCTTTCAAGTGTATGAAATGCTGGTGCTCTAGCGTCCATTTCTGTTCTGTGCTCCTGAGAACATTAAAGGCAAATCTACGTCAAACAAATGGTTATTGGAAATTGTACTCTGGGTTGCTTGAATTAACCTACACGTCGAAGAATTAAGTATTCAGGTGTGTGTCTGTGAGAAATTTTGCAATAAGGCCAAAATAATATGTGATTATCTTCTTCATATATCTAGCATGTCCGTCAGTGACGAATTTTTATCCATAAGGCATGTCGGTCAGTGATGACTTTCTATCCATAAGTCCTTCGATGCCACAAAACCGTTTGACCTCAACTTTCAGAAAATGCTTACATGCCAACACGGCACATCATGACCCTTTTCAATTTTTATTTAATCAAGGAATTAATTTAGTTGTATTTATAAATAGTTCCTAAGTCGGAGAAATACTTGAGTCATTAGTCTGCACAAAATGGTAACTGTCTATTGTGATGAAACATTAAAATAACATGAATTATGATATCGCAAGCACTTTTGGTTGGCTCTAGACGGCCACGTTAGGTTAGTCGAAATTATGTGGGGTTTTTGCTCTGCTATCGAGTTTTCCTCATTTTATTTTTTATTCTGCTTTAATATCACATTTGTCGAGATAGAGATCTATATTTGAAAAGTTGGCAAAATGACACAAGTTTCAGGCCCTATTCTAAATTTTGTGTATTATTATTCAATTTGTGGTACTGACTGACCTGAACAGTAGGAAGATCTCTTCTTAGGTTGGCATTATCGAGTGCTTGACATTTTCTCCATCAATCCATTCTCTTGCCTCATTAGCATCTTTGAAATTGTCATAAAAGTATTTCATTAATATAGGATTAGTCCATTATATATGTTTCTATTTCTTTAAGCTACACAAACACCGAGCAAAGTTGGAAATAGTGCTTGATAGTAGCTTATTAGTGACAACTGATATGCAAAAAACCATTTAAACAAGTGTATCAATAAATAATTTTTCATAATATTTTCTGCAATACATCAAAAGTCTATGCATCAGCATCATAATTGCAAGTAACTGTTGGAAGTCTTAACCCCATTGAGACCTTTTGAAGGAATGTAAAAGTGGGTTAACAATACACTATAGATATAATCCGAAGTTACTTTACAGAATTGTTTTTTTTTTCATTGAAATGACCAATTTTATAAAAAAAATAGTCCAAGTCCACTTGAATATTATGATCTCACAATAGTGAAAAACCCCCGGGGCTTAAGTTGTCGTTATGAAATATGTATTGAAAAGTGTATTACATAATATTAATAATACAGAATTAATATCATGCAGAAATTTTGTATGACGAAGAGTTTCAACTTGTTTTTTGTAAAATATCAAAAGTGGATACAACTTTGGAAATACCTTAAGTCTATTTAGAATCAATTATTTGCGTGTCGATTTGAATATTTAATTTGAACTTCATAAGCAAAAGTATGAAAAGTATGAAAAGTTCTTAAATAATAATTTAAGTAACTGTTGGAAGTCTTAACCCCATTGAGACCTTTCGACAAATTTACCTGAGTAATCTTTATACTTTATGAGCAGATTTCAAACTTTCATTTCTTTGAGTTACCAAATCATGTAATACTACAGACTATAAGTCACAACACAATTATCGTGCCTCAAAAAAGTGAGCACATGAGTCTAGCTAGAAAATTACGAGAGCCGGCTATCTTTTTTTTAAAAAATATAATGGCACTAAAATCAAGTCAACAGGGTTTCTTAAAAGGCTTCGGAAAGCAGCTAACTGAATATAAAATAGGTCGCAGCTTTAAAATGGTCTATTGATTGACGACTTTATAGTAACTATGTAGGAGTATGATCTAATTTGAGCGAAGCAAGTTTGGGAGAAGCATTATAAGATTTTGCCTGAACTTGCATGTTTACTGTTAGGGTAAGTTTACTATTAACTTATGTTAAAGAGATTAAGTAAAACATAGACATTGGTTGCATTCGGAAATAGCTTTAAATTAAATAACAAACGCACGCAACGAGCACATTCTGCTTGCATAAACTGTTCCGTTGCGTAGGGGAACGTAAACTTTGATAAAATATTTGATTTGCAAAAACTATTCGATGCAATTTCAAAATAAAAATATATTAGATTCTGTCAAACCAAGTCCTGTATATCCATAAAACACCAAAACTAGTGTTCATTAAAAAAAGGAAAAACCTACATCATACCATGAACTGAAAAAGAGGTAATAATTTCAGTTTAGTTAGAATTGTTGATCTTTAATAAAGCCAGAAGTTCATTTTTTTAATTAACTACATAAATCTAATGGATCAACTCGTCTCTTCTAAAGTCAAAATTTAAATCGATTCAATATACAAACCATTCTCTCAGCTATTTTGTTGACTTGACAAACTCTATCACCTTGAGCAACAAGCTCAGCTGATAATTCATCAAACTGCCTTTGCAACATTTGGACTGTGTTCTTAATCTCCTCCCTCACCACTTGACAATATTAGCTTCCTAGAAACATGTTTAGATGGTACAGATCAATTCATCGCTTTCTCAGAAATAAAAACTGACAATTCTCCACAGGTTTAAAAACTGTTCTTGTATGTCAGAATGCATAATGTTGCATGAGTTAATTTCATTGAAAAACTAGCAATGATTAAAGGGGACTAATATTCCCAAGTTTTGCAGCCACACGATACAAGAAAACTTTGTCACATCCGCCAGGTCTCAGACTTAATTGTAATGAAGGAAATAATAATAAAGACTTACTTTGGTTCGTTGTATTTGTTCGATTCTCCACCCAGGCTCTTTGTGTTTGTGTTTTGTTGCTTCCAAGTGACACTGATTTTATTTTGGTTGATTGTATTCCACCGTCATGGTAGCTTACCATTGCAGTCCTCTTGCAGCTTGGACAATAAAAAGGACACAACATTACTAAACTAGATATCATCGTTATCATCAACAATTTAAGATGAGAAGTCACACATACATACATGCATAATTAATCCGGTCATCAGACTTAATCAAAATAAATAAAATAATATTAAAGACTTACTTCGGCTTGTTGTATTTGTTTGACCATTATCCACTCAGGCTCTTTGTGAAGTTGTTGTTGCTTCCAAGTGACATTGATATTTTTTGATTGATTGTGTTCCACCGACGTTTTTGACATTGTTGTCGTTTTTGGTTGTTGTTTTCCTGCAGCCGTTGGTCAAAAATATCAGGATAAACTTGAACACAGTTAAAATGTTTAAAATATTTTATGATCGCATTAGAACTATAGCCATAGCCATTAGAATATTGGGCTATAGCAACAAAAAACGCCACGGCATAACATTGACTGTACAAACTGACGCTACAAAAATCTCTGGCCCAAAAACGATCTGTGTCAAAATATTTGAAATTGGCCGATTTTAAGTAACCGGTTTGGGTGTCTACAAAACTCGAAAAACACAGTTCTGGTCAAATAGGAAGACTGTACTGTCTCAGACATTCTTGTCCTACATCTTATGTTAAACATGCGATACTGATGGGTCACGTCATTAAGATGAGTTCTTGACAAAATATAATTTCTGATTGAGGTGGACATGAAGTCAGTTTTTAATCAAAAAAATGGTTAAATTGGCTTAATATATTTTCTAAAGAGTCATTTTCCTGAATAAATGACTCAAATACAATAAAAATCGAGGAACACACAAAAAATCTACAAAATGTATCTAAAATTTTTGGAATTTCATAAAAGCAAAAATTTTAGCATACAGTTTATAAAACTACCATAATTTAATTTTATACAAGACATATAAAACATTTTTTACAAATCCAACAATTTCTTGATAAACCCAAATAAAACTTATTTCATTCACTTTATTTTTGTTTTACTTGGCATTGGCCACATATGGATAAGACTTCCTCGACAATAAACTCAAGCATAAACAGAATAGATGTAGGCAGCGGTTCAAGAACCTGGCGATTGGCGAGAAACGACCGGTTCAAGCAATGAACAATACTGGAATGAATTGATGAACTAATTACTAAATAATCAAAATGTATCAAAAATTTTTGGTATTTCATAAAAGCAAAAATTTTAGCATACAGTTAACAAAACTACCAAATTCAGATTATATAAGGCAGACAAAACATTTTTTACAAACTTTCCCAAGTGAAACCCTTTTCATACACCTTATTTTTGTTTTGCCTGGCATTGGCCATATATGGATAATACTTACTCACAATACCACAGTATCAGATTGTACCAACTTCATAACATGATCCAGATGCACCTTTCTGCATAAATCATTTACTTTACGTAAAAATTCAAATTCGGCTTTTCCAGTGGATCTGTAAGAGAAAGGAGACTGGTATTTTCACAGAAAATAAACAAATCGCAAGCAAAATTGAAAAATTATTAGAGTGCATATTTTTATCAATTTTAAATCTGATAATATTTACAATAAAGTTTTTGACTTTTTAGAACGAGATTTTAACTCTGAAAATTATTTGCTTTGTTTATTGTTAAATTAGTGAATTTTTTTTGGCTTTGGAATTTTCAAATAAGTGAACTAATTTTTCTAGATATAGCCCCATTTTCTTACAAAATATTAAATCAAAATTTAGAATCTCAAAATATTTTCCTGCTCCTTTCCAAAAGATTACTCGAATCATCGGCCACTCAATGTACATCTACAAAAATATACATAATAATTTCAGAATTTTTGGAATTTGTTTTTCCCTCAATTTCTATTTTAGCAAGTTAGAAGCGGCATCAAAAGGAATTGAATAATCATAACTTATGTGACAAAAACCCATTACAAAATGTCCACCAGTCCATTATATATGCAGCTCATGCTCAAGGAACAAGACAAATATAAAAATAATGAATTCAAAATTAACAATCATTTTTGTTAAGATTTGTCGTATTGACATTTGTATAGTTTCAATGTTGGTATTCATCTTCTTTATGTGACCCATGTGACCCACAATTGTGTAGGTAAAGAAAAGTTCGGCAATCAAAATAGAATTTAGAATTTTGGAAATACATAGACACAGTAATGGACAAATTGGAACCAAGAAATCACCGTATTTGGTCATGAATAGGTAAAGAAAAAATACTCAGATAGACTTCCTTTTTTAACATGCATATAATTGTGATGTTTCTGCCTTTTGTTATGAACTGGTTGTTTTTGCTGCTTCAGTATTTCATTATTCTAAAAATATTATGTATAAATCATGAATGGATAAAATACAAACAATTGAAATATTATTCTAACTATACTCTCTGCAGGAATTCTGCAAAACATGCAACAAAAATAAAAGATGGGTTAAATTAGATATGTCATAAAGCCATAAGGACCAACACTTACAATCATTCAAAATTCATTTTTATATCTAAAATTGATCGCAAATGCTTATTTTTGGGTAAAATATATTCATATCCCATATTTGGGTGGTGAGAATTCTGCGAACAAGTTTCAAATACAAACAGCAAACTGTTGCAAATATAGGAAAAGCTGACTCCACAAATCCACAATAGTGAAATCCACAAAAAGCACCAGTGTTCCCTTCGGCTTTTGAATAAAATCCAGAAAAAATTTCAACATTGAGGATGCAGTCATGGTACACTATTCTGAAAAAACTTCAGTTAATGGATTTAAACCAAAATTATTCCCCACAAATAGAATAGAATAATGGTTCCCATGGCAGTTCTCAAATTTGCTGTGGATGTTATCCGTCCTTTGTTTGTTTTTGCATGCAATTTTTGCACATTATTACTTGTATTTTGTCCTTACAGGCGCGTTACTTATTATGTATTTTTAAACTTTATTCGAGGTTTTGTCCATTCGCATGATCTTTCTAATGTGTAACTCTAAAATGTAAATATAATATTCATTTTTAATACTATTGTCACGAAAAGGTTGTGATAAATCTATCTATCTATTTATTTACCAATAATGGTCTAATTTTTCAACAATTCTTAAAATTTTGTCAACATGGCAATTAAGCTAAATAGAAAAATTCATACCTGCAAGACGTTATAAATTATGTAGTACAAGATGTTCCAACCCCCAGCATGTTTTTGAAAAGTGTTAAGTTTATATCTTCATACCATTCCTCGCGTGTTTCGAAACCGGAAAATGATCTAAAAGGATAGTAAATTTATATATTAATTACATGATTGTACTGATGGCGTCAATGTATATATAGAATTCTCAAGTGCCAGATATTACTAATTAGGTGAAACAAGAACTTGCATGACATAGTTCTAAACTGGAAGAAAATTCCACAAAAATATTAAACACTTTGCAATTTCAATTGCTAGTAGCAAACATATATGTCTAGAAGTGACCTATGCTTTTCCAAGTAAAGACAATTTGACCAAGCAAAATTAAATTTCATAAGACAATTGGAATACAGGTGTCTCAATTTTAATTTTTTCTTATCATAAAGATATGAACTACTCCCAAATAGGTTTGGTTAAAAAATTAACACAGAATAAAATAAATAAGTATGATGAACGAGAGGATTAAACAGTCAGAATATTGTTTCAGAAATGACCTTCTAAGAGCTGCGAAACATAGGATAGCTTAAAGCTTTTTGTGCGCTCCCTAAGCACAGGTATAAAGCTTGTTTAGACCATTTCAGCCCTGAAACCACTTTGTCTATGATGGGAGTTTTTGCAGTAATCAATAAGGAATTGGTATTGTAAAAATATTCAGATTTAAATTCACCTTTTGTCACTTATAACGAATTGTATAAGTATAGAAATTGTACATAAAATACCAACAACAGCACCCTACGCAGTAAATAAAAACGATTTTAAAGATTATATATTTATAATATTTTATTTTATGAAATATGTTAGGACGAAACATCTAAAACATAGAAATCAACGAAACATTCAAAACTTAGTTGTCACATATTTCTTTCGATTTTGAATCTGACAGTATTTTCAGTTCTTTTTAATCAAAAAAAAAAAAATGGTAAAATAGGCTTAATTTATTTTGTTAATTTAATATTTTTTCCTGAATAAATGACTCAAATACAATAAAAATCGAGGACCACACAAGTAATCTAGAAAAATGGTATCCAATACGGAAATGAATTAATGAACTAATTACGAAATAATCAAAATGTATCAAAAATTTTGAATTTTATAAAAGCAAAAATTTTAGCATACAGGTAATAAAACTACCATAATTCATAATATAAAAGACATACAAAACATTTTTTTACAAACTGAACAATTTCTTGACAAACCCAAGTGAAACCTATTTCATTCACTTTATTTTTGTTTTTTCCGGCATTGGCCTTATATGGATAATACTTACTCATAATATCAAAGCATCAGAAAAAAACAGCTTCAGACATCATCCGGATGCACCTTTCTGCTTAAAAAAATTGCTTCACTTTAAAATTCAAATTCTTCCTTACCAGTGTATCTGCAAGAAAAAGGGGAATGAAAGCTTCACAGAAGATCAACAAATCACAAGTGAATTGAAAAAATTATTAGGGTGTAAGACATTTAACTCATCCCTGACAAAGATGAGTTACCGTACATCCTATAACAAAGAATACAAAACGCAAAAACCACTCCTATAACAAAGAATACATACACAAAAACCTGCTGTTACTTACGTCGTGGAAGACATTGTAAATGTTATCAGAACAAATCAAAATGCCTGTATGTAGCAGGATTACCAAAATATTATAAAGGAAGAATAATCATTTCGGTATAGATTGACTGGTTAAAAATATTTCTCGAATGTCAAAATGAACCATTTCGTGAATAGTTAAGCTTTTCCAATAATCAATAAATAGTAAATGCAATGTATAACACTTTTACCAAAAACTTGTTTGTTTAAAATGGGTAAAGATGTTTGATACTTGAAACTTGTTATGCTAAGTATACCTACACAAAAAATTTTTGGCATGAAAAACTTATTGCTTGCATATTTTTCCAATTTTAAAGCTGGAAAATTACAGTAATGACTGATCAATTAAATCAAAAAAAAATTTTCCACCACACACAATACTTTACTGATTATAGACAAAAATGTATAGATTCTTGGTTGTATGCAATACTCTGTTCTGGGCTGGTAAAATTCGTGCAAAAACTAAGCAAATGAGAGTGCCTGCCCGGCGCTTTGTACCGGTATCCCGTGTCTGAGGGCTTAGACTTACTTATCTACAAAATACTCCCATGGGCGATTTTCGACTTCTTCGAGCGACATAAATACTACGCATTTTACTAGCCAGCCAGCGACAAAATTTGTGACTGCGAGTAAATGCTGCTAGAACAGATTAACCAATGTTTGTTCAAAATGAAAAGGTGCGCCGACCAAGACGATAACAAGTGAATTCAAAATAAACTAAACTGTAAACGACAGCCCACCCAGATTTTAATTATCCTCTCTGACTCTCTGATGAATTTCGGTCTCACTTTAGCTTACTTGAGATCTGTAACACAATAGTTGCTTTCCTAGACACTTTCAATATAATTATATTTGAAGTGTTGAACAGAAGGCACGAAACCAATACTTGAAGAGCAAGAAGTGTGTTCACGAACAACGAGCGAAACCCGGGACGGGGAAACTGTCCAATCACAGTGAAATCAGCTGATTTCATTGGCGCGCTTTTAGTCAGCTATCGGCTTTGCTGATTGAGACTATCAGAGACTACTCAAAAACGATGAGCCAGAGATGAAATGACAAGTCATCACGGGTACGCAGGACTTTTAAAAAAGAAAAAAAAACTTTGAGTATCATCAAAATACCGAAATAGGTCTAAAACAACAACCAGTTCAATTCAACCAGGAGTAATTTTTCCGAATTATCTCAATCGAATTAAAAATTATATTTATTGTCGTTATAGACGCCACTGGAGCGTTATTTTGGAGGAGATAGACATTGGACAGTCCCCCAAAGCCCTCAAATTTTGGAATTATGCAACAACAACTTTTGAAGGAGCAAGATTTTCGCGCGTCTTCAGCGACATTAACACATTACGTCTATTTTTCATTTTGTCCCAAAATAAACTATTTTTCCGAAAAAAATTCGAGCAACTTAGAGTGCCCCCAAGATTTGACTCCTCCCCACAATTGTTCAGAATTATCATTACCTAAATACAACCGATGAAATCGTTCAAATAGAATGTTGCCTATTCAATACCAACATTTTCTGCATATTAAGACAGTGCAAATCAAGGTTGTCGAATAACATGTCATTTTTAAAGTTCCAAGTGCATGCCTTTCCACAAGTAACGACTGTAGTGTTGTGAATTTATATGACGTAATAATTCAATTTAATCATGCGTAAGATGTAAGAATGTTCTGGAAGCATGGATGGAATCTGGATCTGAGTTAGGTGCTGTTACTGTTATTATGTATTTTGTATCTGTTGAATATAAACTGGAATTTCGTTCATAGCAAAGAGTCTGTTATGTATCTATCAATCAGTATCAGACAGAAGTATTAAGAGCACATTATAATCATCATATCGGCTACCCACAAACATTATAACGACTAATTTCTGACATTAGATATTTAAATTTTGAGTGAAAAAAATTGACAAGACCCGCCTGACCAAAAATGTTTAGCCATCCCAGATTGATATATTATAATGACAGTTATATAACGAGTGAAAATCAGTATTTCGTTTTTCTATTGCATAAAATACGATGACCATTTCCTCATATAATCAAATGCTTTACTTTATATCCAGTGGGAAGGCCTATCTGTTATTTCCCAACTTAGGATTTTAAATTACCTGGGTATACATTTGGTCCATATTTTACCCGAAACATAGTTATGGCCCATATAGATTTTTACAATCTTATTTTGTTCAGTTTCCAATAAAAAAATGTCGGACAGCTCCAGCCGTAAGCGGCGGCGATTTCAATCTCCTACTACGATAAAGCGGGCAGGTCTTGAAACGAGAACTTTGTAATTTAAATGAATGTTGCACGAGTAACAAGATAGGCGTTTCCCTACGGCCTAAATTTGCCTTTTGTGTTTAATGGATGTTAAAAATTTAAAGTAATTAACAATATTGGCGTATACATTTTTCGTAGATATTTTTATGAGTGAGATAATTTTAAATATAAAGTTAATAATATTAAAAAGTTCAAATACAAAATAGTCTACACTCGACTTTTTCCCAAATAAAAGACCAATTTTGAAAGTGAATCTTTGCTCGCGTTTGATGGAAATATGCATCGATGTGGACTATGAAAAGACTGTCATTGGGTAAACATAATCGAGTTAAAACCGATCCCATAGTAACTATTTACAGCAATAAATCCCCTTTGATATGGAAACATCTTTTGTGGTTCTCCACAATTCAATTTTTTGACTTTCTCCAAGCTTCCAAGAACATAATTAAATTATGTAAACAATCCTTGAACAAAAAAAATTGCGCTTCGTACGCAATTTCGGGCTATTTTGTACAATAATGGCGCTATTTTTATTAGAAAAAAAATCTGCTTATGGCGACTTTTGTGATGTCATAATTTAATCACAAAAAAACGTCAGTGCGCATAGATCTCGATCAGCTATGACACAAAGCGCTTAGTAATGGTGCATTTAAGCATAGAATTTTAATTTTTTCTGCACGATGTTTTTTTTACTTCAGACATACCTCATAACATATTTCAAATTGGCATATCTCAAAATGTCCGTGTAAGAGGTAAATATTCCGCAAACTCTCGTTTTATTTATAATACACGGAGCTCCATAAGCAAGTAAACTAGAGGGCAGAGTTGGCAAAAGTTACATTGCAAATTTCATCGATGTACGTACTGAATTCGGTATCATATTTTCATTTACATATCATCACAGCAAAAACAAGCTGGTACGAATTGCACAAAGGTCAGTATCAGTCGGAGAAAGGGAGTGTGTGCTTAGCGCTATAGGCCCACTTCGACGACAGAAAAAAAGTTTACGGCTTTTAAAGCGCTATAGGTAATAAAAGCCTAGAGTTTTTCTCAAATTGTTTCACGACAATTTTAGTATCTTAAGGACAGGGCAAGTTGTACTTCAAATCGATTTGGCTCTACGAACGGAGAAGTTCGTTGGAGTACCTGTTCTAGGGTCTTTATCCAATTCTCTTTGTAAAAGTCAAACCGTCTCTGACGTTTCTATATATTGGCTGAAATAAGCGATCAATACGGACACACCTCACAAAACCAGTGGTTTATAAAAATTTAAACCGAATACAACCGAACACTACTGGTATGTGCCAGAAAATGCTTTAAAACTTGCAGCAAGAGTTGAAATAAACAGCAAACATGAGAAAATACAATTCAACAAAATACAATTGCAGCAAATTCTCCGAAGTCCTCGAAGATACGCCCATACAAATTATGTTATGGTGAACGCAAGGGTAAATTTAGACAACCTCTGATGCAGCGTGTGCCTGGACGTAAACTACATGATCACCACAAAACCGCGACAAACGGTCAAGTGGCAAACAACCCAGGACAACGTCCGACTCTGTGGAAGGAGAATCGAGTCTAACTCACAAATAGGTTGAATACAGCTCCAAATGACATAACCCGCGCGGTCGAAACAAGAGGAGTCGGTACTTCAACTAAAAACTCTTGTTTCGCCAAGCGATATCATGTTTGGATCGTGCACTATAAACAAACGTGAAAGTCACTAGCATTTCGCTACTGTCTATAATAAGAAATCAGACAAAAAAATTAAGCAACTCAATAAACTGGATAGTTAGGGACATGTTTTAGCTTCATAGTACAAATACGAGTCATCTAAACTAAATTCAACCATTTCTCTAAAGTTGAATAACCAACATAAAGCAACACACCTCAAATCCACCTAAACCTTAACGCTACCGACTTGAGTCACACAGAAGCATACCAATGGGTAGAAAATTTAACGTGTCGAATTCTCTGTCTCGTGGCACGTTTTACCAATACGGTCACCAAGCAAAACAAAACAATTTAGAAAAGGACAGCTCAAATAATTTCGAATAATTGAGTTAAAAGATGGTTGGAGGACTATTAAATGGTAAGCATGATTTCAGGCGGACCAAATTAAACATACCGGCTCCAAGTATAAAAGTGTGGAGCTTAAAGAGAAGCACATGAATACATTTTTCACCAAAATGCCGTATGAAATAAAAGTGGTTACATATTATAACAGGATACGCAGTTTAAATGTTCACTACGTTTATTCAAGGAGACAATCTTTCTCACGTCTCTGATGTAACTGCAGTTGGCAGTTCTGACGAGGACTGAGGACTCGGTGAATTAGATTTTCTTGATCTAAATAGACTTGTTCAGCAATTGCTTTAGGCCACAAGGCCCTAGGTGTTGATTCATTGAGTAACAGGACAACATCATCAACTTGGGGATTGCGTTTAGCATACATCGACTTCTGTCGTTGTTGTAGAAGTGGTAAATAATATTTGAGACGATACTCCCAGAACTGGTCTGTAAGCATTTGTATAGGTCTTCATGTCTTCTTATATTCATCAGCTTTGATGAATACATCAGGAACAAATGAAGAATCGATCTATGGCTTTAAAATTGAATTTGGTGTGTGTGGATCGACATCGTTTGTATCATCGGAAATATTGGACGATTGTTGAGAATCAGCTCGGCGTGAAAAAGGTGTAGAGTAATTCGTCACTAATGTTCTACTGAATGCAAGATTCATAAGTATTTCACGAACAGAACGTATCATCCTTTACCAATTTGCTTTCTTGGTTTGAATTCGGTTGGCAACATACGTTTGAAATCTTTTCTTTTTGTTGTGAGACTTCCTTGACTCCAACAATGCCATCTTCCTCATGACATTCTGCGTACAAAGTGATCTTGTCGACCCTTCACCCAGTAATGCATAAGCTGGAATTGTCTTACTGACATCTGGATGACTAATTCGAACAGGAACAACTTTGAGTCGATTTGGGGATTTCGTCATCATGCAAACAGCACTTGCTGACGTGACATTTGTACCGGCTCCATTGGATACTGGAGAATCTGCGACCCTATGAGAATCTAACACGTTACTTGTGGCGGGAGACAGATCTTTGTGAAGCACAGCATTGTGTCGCTCCCCGCATTAATTTATCTGACAAGATTGTTCAATCTCGCCTTGCCTCGCGAGATGATTACTCCGGAGACAGTTGAAACACAGCTTCCGTGTTCCGGCAATTTCTCTACGTTCATATAAGTTTAGATTCAAACACAGAACACCTAAACAGAGGATGGTTCCCGGAACACAAAATGCATTTGCCAGCTTGACCATTTCGTCAAAATTTGCTAAAATTTTGTTCTCTCTCGATCGCAATAGTTTTCCATAAAATTATTAGGATGTAATAGCTTTTTCTTCTACAAATTTTATCAGGTGAAAAAAGGAGGAATGATTCTTCTCTTGATTCTTGAAACGGATTCTCCACTTCTGGCTCGTTTCTCCCTATCGGATTTGAAATGCCGACTGGGGGATTAGTTATAGAGATTTCACACGCCGTTGGATTTCCTCCCTGTTAAACTACATCTGCTTGCGTAAATGGATTCCCGACTTCCAATTGATCACGGGAATTGCCAGCTTCCATTCCATGTGCTAATTCTTCAACCACTGCAGTTGTTTGTGAAGTGTGAGTGCTTGGTGGATCGAGTTCTAGTCGTTTTGCGACCTCTGGTTTGCTCTCTTGTGTTGCTCATATTTGAAGTCGGTTTTGCAAATGCTCAAATGCTGCGGTAGATATTAGAGGCGTTGGCTCGCCAAAAGGAGGAAACTTTCTCAACTCTTCTAGTGTCTCAGAACGATACTGCGACCCAATTTCACTTGCGTGTTGAGCCACTACAGCAGCTTTGGAACGAGCATGCAAAATTCTCTTCATCAATTCCAGTTTCTTTTTTTGGAGATTCTTTTCCATGTTTCTCTTTTGCATTCGAATTTGCATTTCAATCTCCATCTCTTCCCTTCAATCTCAAATTACAACTCTTCTTGTTCTTGTATTACCTTGGCTCGCGTATTCTCCAACTCCGCTTTTAAGGTTACAGAAGACGACGTCGTCGAAAATGAACGTTTGGTTAGAATCGGTTGAGTTGACGAGGGGGTTCGCACAAATGGAGGAATTGACTTTGAGTTCGTTGTATGAAATCTCGATAAAGATTTGAGCAGGCTTGTTTTAGTTCTTCGACTGGGGCTAGTTTGTTCTACCACTGTTAATTCTGCTGGCGATTTATCGTCATTCACCAACGACGGTCTGTGTAAGATCCAAACGGCCCTCCGATGTTTCTATCTAGTAGTGGCCTGAATTCTTAGCGATCCGCGCCTATTTCATTGTGCTCTATTCTTCTAAATCCAATATGCGCACACCTCATAAAACCAGTGGTTTAACAAAAGTTTATAAAAAAAACATTCTTCGACTACGGGCCTCGAATTTACGCCCATACAAATTATGTTATGGTGAACGCAAGGGAAAATTGTTTCAACCTTTGATGCAGCGTATGAATAATGGCTTTCGTGGACGCAAAGTGGTCTCAGCAAAAGCAGTCAATAAACTAACAACTCGCCAAGCGCGAGTAAATAGTAAGTAAATAGTAACCTAAGCCAAATTCAACGATTTCCCTAACCATGGGAAACCTACATAAGACTACAAAACTTGTCCGCGGTGGCCTGATGAAACCGACAACAGCTGCCGAACGTAAGGCCTCATAAATGACGCGGGTTCGAACCCCAACGAAGTATGTTCAAGATGGACAAACAGAAATTAATTCAATGAGCAATACATGCAGGGTGCCCCTGGGCGAGGCAACTGGTTATTCTTACGTTCCACACGGGATGGAATGGCAAGACGCAAGATAAATCTCGTAACCAGATATAATCGTAAACGCTGTTAATTGCTCACTGTGGAATAAAGTTCATTTCACACCCTCAAATCCTTAGCGCTGCCGACTTGAGTCACAGAGAAGCGTACTAATGGGCCAAAAATTCAACGTGGCGAATGCGCAACTCCAGTAATGAACAAACATTTCAGACGATTGAGTTAGAAGATTTTCAACAGTAGACGATTAAACATGATTTCAGACGGGCCAAATATAACAACTATTGTATGATCATATCTATCATAAAAATAATTCAGACATGTTTTTACATGAATCCATGAAAAATGATGACGTTAAATGTGAAATTTCCGAAAATAAAAAAATTGGCAACATATTTTTATATTTTTTACCATTTTCTATATAAATGGTGACCAAAAGGAAACAAAGAAGTGGTAGATGGTACTTTATTATGATGGTTCAGTTTTGCATGGGATGTTTTCCATATCTCTATAGAATATCTTGTAGTCGCTTTTTACCATTCGACTTACGCCAGTTGACTCTTTTTAGGCGCTGTTTCCGGTCGCTGTTAGGGCAAACTCGTATAAAATACAAAAAGTCTAATTCGTAATTCCATTTCTTCCTAAATTTCATACAATATATTGTATCGATGATATATTGCCTGTAAATCTTGATGAATATGCAAACTGCTACGCCTCAGTTTGCATCAGCTGAAAAAATTAATTTAAAGGTTATTGGAGACTTGGGGGTGCGTTACAGCAGTAAAAATGTTTAAGATAAAACCATAGACTTCGAGCTTTTTTCTTTTTGTCCACATAATAATCTTAAGTTGTTTGTTGGAAAATCCCACTGTCTATCATCTCACAGGAGTCACTGAAATACAGTCAAATTGTTCTTGAAAGATGTTATATGACAAATCATGAGACACCAAAACGATGAAAATAATGTAAGCGATTTTGAATAATCAGTTAAATTGACCATTTATTGTAATGAAAGTCCTATGATTTCAATGATGTACTCGAATTAGCTCATGAAAATTTCGTGAGAAACAAATGACCACAATGAATTGAGAATATCTGACGATACCCCGACAGGTATTAAACAGAAAAAAGTATTTATTTCTAGGAATAAAAACAAACAACGGTGTCATTGAATCAGATCACATGATGGAGCCGCAGTTTTGGCGATAGCAGTAGATGTGGACTTCATAATGATAAGTTTGAAACAAATTGACACGAAAATATACCTAGAAGATGTATATAGGCTACTATATATCTCATCTAAATCGGTCTATCCATTAACCTATCACGATATCAAATTTTATGATATTACGTGTCAGCACTGGTAGAATTTTTTTTTTCATTTTTCAACATATATTCAGATAGTAGCTCTTTCAGAATTGTGAAAGGGGAAGGGGCAATTTTGGAATTTTTTTGAGTTTCCGAAATGGCGTTTTGCTTCAAATACTAAAGACTTTTTTCTAGTGAAATTACCACAAAACAAATCAAATTTAAAACTGGGGTTTCAGAGCCTGAACATGGTTAAAAACTATATTATACATTACGTGCCAAAGACGCGCAAAAACTTTTGACATTTCCTACGTTTCATAGGCCATTCTGCGATTTTTTTCGGCTGGCGAGGGGGAATGGCCCCAGCTTAGTATATGTGTGTAAACGAAACGAACTACATCCTACATGTCAAAATTATTTAAATGTGTGCGTATTTTTTTTAGAAAATTGCATTTGTGGAGCATTGACAATCGGAATTAATGCGGCCGACTGTTGAGTCTCGCAACATAAGCATTGTTTGTCTGCAGGATCTAGAGCCACTTCATCATGTGCCTCGCACCTTAATTTGCAGGAGCGTTCCGGCGAAGTAAACTTGAAGTAACAAAATTCGCGCGCCCTTGTGGCGCAATTTCAAAAAAATACCATCTTCATTCTTAATATTCCATTTCGACGGTTCGAGACCTTCCGTGTCCCCTGGTTGTGTAAGGACGCATTGCAAGAGCAACTCAAATATTGACATCAAGATGATAACAAATATTGCGCGACAATTCTCTTAATATACAGCTAACACGTGCCGCTTGGAGAGAATGCTTTTTGCACAAACATGTAACTTTTATCCAAATGCGAAATATTTTAATAGTTTCCAAGTCTCGAGTAAATAAATATTATTTAAGCATTTCAAAAGCACGGATTCTATTAGGAATAACTTATAACTCAAAGAAATCTACGCCACTGCTGAAGAAACCGTAACGTAAAATTTGATATTTATTAGGATTTCATTGCAAAATGATTTGCTTTGAAAAATAATAAATGAACAAAATTAACTTTAATCAAAATTCTAAAATTCTGGAATGTTCAAATAAAGACATCGCTATCGCGTGTCAGTGTTTATTTTACTAAAATCATTAAATCTAAACAATACCTTGACATTAACTCTTGTTGATGTACTTTCACTCTGTGATTTCGCCCAATTCCGTTCAACTCCGGAAGCGAAAATTGCATACACTGGAAGAGTTATCAGCCCAATTCCACCCGTTAGCCTAATATCGTTCCATCACGTTGTTGTAGAATATACATGACACTTTATTTTCACCATGTATTTCAGATTTTATATTTTGTTTTAAAAGTTTATTGATTTTTTGCTATTTTTTACTCCCATATATTTTTTATTTCTTTTTGATGGGCAGCAATTTTAATTTTATCATCAGCTAAGTAACTACTTCATGCACTAATGATTGTGTCAATTGAGAGATTTTTAGGTTGATATACGAATCCCGAGTTTACTTTGAAATATCATAAGAAATTGTTTTTTACATATTTGCTCTGAATTAGTCACGTACTGATGAATTGCATTAAAATTATTACAAAAATAACCCAAAATCTATCTACCACTCAAATGTTTTCAACTCATTCCTCCTAAAAGAAACAATCGGGCTCTATTTGAGTTTCTAGAAATCCGGCAATGTATCTAACAGCATTTACAATCCCGTACATCACACCACCCTGCTGAGGTACATTATCCACTATGTTCGTTTCGTGCCCAGAAGCTATATTTTAAAACGTGTCAATGACTCATAAAACAAGTTTGGTCAAATATTTTAGACTGAGGCGTCACGATGGCATAATAGGATTTTATTTTTTAGAAAACTAGTTGAATTCACTTTTTTTGTGAAATGAACGGACGTTGCCCAATATAAAGTAAAAGATTGATTTAATTAATAACATGAGTTAGGTTGAATAATACGATGAGCACCATATGCGAAATAACAATATCTAAACATGTTTATTTTCAACTTCTTAACTTCAGAACTATTGCAAGCGAATCACAAATTTCATTGGACATGAGCCTCGAATGCAGGACGCGTCCGATAAGCATAGGGCTTCCCGGGTATTCGCGTTTTCCGAGAACAGTGTTTCGTCGAAGACTACAAATTTTTGTCACCGACAAACAACAAACTAATTTTATTACACCGAAACAAAGTGTGCCATAGCCATAAATGCAAAGGATGCATCATTCAAGTGAAATAAATCTAAACCATTGAAAGAAAAATTGTTTCATGAGTCAAATAAAAAGGTGAATGAAAGTTACTCACTTGCAAAATCGAGAAATGAAACTGAAATATAGAAAAAGATGATCGCTGCGGTAGTATTGCACCCGATACATCCGGCGAGCACAATAAAGATGTTTGGGACCACCAAGGATGAAAACGAGACGAACTTTCTAACAGTTACAGTTTTATCCCAATTTCGTTGACGAACGAAGTCGCTTGAAAGTCCAACCTTCGTCTCCAGTGCTTTTAACACGCATGAAATAGCAGACAAAATCCCACTCCATAAAAAATAGGATATAGTGAATGTAGTGAAAATGCATGTTTCCCTTTAACCTGTTATAAGTCAATGATAACCGATTGGTCGCTCGGCAATTTGTGGCCCAAGCTCAGCAGAACTTACTTTTTTCGTAGTCATGAAGTCCCCGACTACGCAACATGAGAACTGAACGATCAAAACTTCGGTCTCACACGTTTTAATTTTAATAGGTGCACAGGCCACTCGGCTCGTCAAAACAAATACATTTTTCATGCTTAGCTCCAAGCAAAGTCCTTGCTACTACAAACATAATGGCATTGGTGGTTGCGATGATAGAACTAAAAAGACTAAAAATGAAGACTACAATAAAGCTATCCAGTTGTACGTTCAATTCCACATTTCTTTGCTAAAATGCCTCCAACAATGCCAGAGAACTGGTATCCATAAAAATACGCTCTAGGGCTAAGCACTGAACCTTCTTGTGCAGTGTTCCATTCTAGCTCGCCATTATTTAAAAGGGAAGATAAAAAGAAGCAAGCATCAATAACTTTGTTTTATGAGGTGCGTATTTGAATGTAACATAACTTAGCTTGTGGCGTACATGTTAATAAACTAGAACTGTGTACACCGCACTACGTTTGCCTGGCCATACTAAACACTGCTATCAATAGTACTTCCATGAGTACTCGTGCATATCTGAAGGATGTCTCATAGAGCACCGATTTTTGTACGCAAATCCTAGGCGATACGCAAAGCTATGTTATAATAATAAACCAGGCCCTGTATACTGCCGCTATATTTCAAAGAAATCATGGACTATTCACAAGTAATGTTGCAAAAGTCCCTTACTATCAATAAGGCAGACGAGGTGTGAAATCTTGAATATTTCAATTGGATCATACATGTTATCAGGACTGCGTCAAATTGCTCTCAACGTGTTTATTCACGTTTTTCGATCGGATCAATAAAAAGACGTAAAATTATTCTTCAGCGCATGTTTACACACTTTCTGATCGATTAAACTATATGTGCACAGGCCATCCATGGAACAGACAGTCTTGAAATTATAATTGGATCAGACGTGTCAGTACTCTGTCAAATCCGTCTCAATGCATAAATTTTCACGCATTTTGATCGATTCAATGATATGTGTATGGGTTGTATAAGGAACAAGACACGATTTACAAAAACGTGTTTTAAAAAGTTTTGATTTTCTTTGCACTTCACATCAGTAATTGGGGCATGAAGACTAGCCCTTATCATAACAGTCTGTACGTAGCGAGGTCTATCCTAGATTGGTCATTGCATTATTGTAAAGAGTGTTTTAACGATCGAAATGGTCAATAAAGGTTAGATATGAACTACCAACACACCTTTCCGCATTTTTGTGATTCGAAACCTGTATCACTTGGGAAAATTGAAGAAGAAGGTCTCTTTTTATTGTTGGAATTCGCTCAGAGCAAGGCCAAAGAAGACAAATCATACTTGAAAATTCTTCTCAAGCGACTAAAGTGCAAAGAGCTAAATGAAATGCAGTAATAGGCAAGTAGGGGACGCCCATTCCTGATGAATGTCTATTAACACGAGTTTTAAAGCCATGCAGATCAACACGACGAAGAAAAGAGTGAGGAGGCAAGGAGTTCCAAGTTTAAAGAATCCTGGAAAAATCTTCTTGTATAGAACAGTTTGTGACATTGCTGAACTTTCACAGTAAATATGTGCGAATTGGTAGCCAATCGCATTTACCGATAAGAAATTTTGTTCGGAGGGACGAGAGCAGAAAGCTTCCTTGAACAAAGACCACTATAATATTTGTAAATTTACAAAGTGATGCAACGTTGCGACAATGTGAAAATCTTTGCAGACCGGAAGAAAGTTTAGGGCCAATCATATTGATCACACGCCGTTGAATACGGTCGAGCGTGCTGAGAATAGTGACGGCGGCACTGCCCCAAATGTGACAGCAATACTCCATGCAGTACAATTGAAGAATGATTCCGGGGGTGCGATAACGGCAAGCTCGATATAGAGAATCGACTATCATTGAGAATCAGAAAATTATGTGTGTATTACGCACACAAACGACGGATGTCTGCTGCTGCTTACGGGGAATATTTCATTTTGGACTACCTACCTCGGGAATCCGAAGGATTAAGAGAGAGATTTTTGTTGGAATAAGGTTTGATCATCTTCCGCCAGGTGAGACTGCGATTTACTGTTTATGTCTTGTTATTCTGGGGGCAGCAATGCCATCCAGCACAAGCCAGGTAAACGAGCTGGTGACCACAAAGGCCAATTTATGGCAAAGAAACAGGCCACGGAAATGGCATTCGGGTTACAAAACAAGAAACTTGGCCCAGAGCTTGTGAACTAGGTTGTTTTGAAAGGGGTTGACCGCAAGTTATGAAGCTATCGACCTACAATAGTCGAAAACTCACCTAATTCTTTACTGGGTTTACTGGGTGAAAGACATAAGAGTACTGTCATCAGGTGACTTGAGAGTTGAATGTATGAATGCAACCCAAATCGAACGATTGCTTAACTGTAATATGATCGGAACTAGTGAATACAAAATCCCGATACAAACAGAATTAATTCCGAATTTAGACATTATTACGCGAGTTGTAATCTGGGGCGTTCCACTGGAGATGACTAATGGAGAGATACGAAGCGAAATGAAAAAGAAAAACAAATACGTAACATATGTTAGACGACTTAAGATGCGCTCAAAAGAAATAACCCTATTATCTGAAAATGAAAACCTTGTTAATTCGAGATCAGCCTCCCAAACCAAAACTATACTCAAAGATAGTCTCTCGGTACTTCTCGGTTTTGACACCCAGATTGCCCCTTCAGCTGTGAAGATTGAATATCTTAACTTTAGAACCAGAGCTTACAAACCCTTGCCTACACGTTGCTTTCAATGCAACCGTTTTGGTCATGTTGCGTAATTTTGCCGCGGTGTTAAAAGATGTGCTAGATGTGGCAGTCGTGATCATGCACAGAAAAATTGCTCAAATTCACCCAAATGTGTAAATTGTTATGGCCCCCATAGTGCAGGATATGCTGGTATCGTACAGAACCTAAATTCTATCAATGACCGCAACAAAAAATATTTCCTATTTCGAAGCCAAGGAAAATTTAGCCCAAACTAGTAATTTAAACCAATTGACCCAGCATGATTTCCCCACCCTTACCCAAGTCAATATGTCACAGCCTTTGCAAAACAGGGCATCTTTCGCTCAAGCAGTGAAAACAAAAAAAATTTCAATCTGATCCCTATCCGGGTTACCCAAGCCAGCCTTCTCCAAATTGGTCAAATTATATTCCTGAACAACCTAATCCAACGAATCTACCATTACAAGGACATAGTATGTCATGCGGAAATGATCAGAGATCACAAAACAATTGCAATCAAGAGGGTATGATTTCCCTCAACCCGATGTTACTTTCTATCTTTTATATCAGAAGTTATTAGCCTCACGATCGCCCAAAAAGAGTCCGGTTCCTTGATAGACGTGCATACTATCGTGTCGACATCAGCTGCGAGGTTAGGCCTAATGATCAATGCTGACTGTATAAGGCATCTACTCTCTAATGATATAGAAATTGATTATATCCCAGATGGAAGTAACTGATCCTTAAATATCATACAATGGAACTGCGGAGGTATTTACCGAAAACTATTTTAATTCAAACATTATATTCAGGAAATGGCATGTAAACCAGACTTGATTATGCTTCAAGAGACCCACCTCGTCTCACGATATACACCGGTACTGCCTGGATATGCCTTGTTTCCTAAATAGAAATTTGCATGGAGGTGGCGTTGCAATTTTCATACGAAGTAGCATGCCATTTATTGAAATGGATATTGTATCACCTCAAAGTGTTGAGGCCCAGTGCCTTGAGGTAAACGGCATTAAATTTGTAAATATCTACATTCCACACGCTGTTAACTCCCAAGTAGACTTCAACGACATAATTGACCAGTTGAGTGGGAAGTTCCTAATTGCGGGTGACTTTAACGCCCACCACCCACTCTGGAGTAATCGTATACCGAACAACCGTGGTGCTATATTATACTCGACTATGGAGAGACATAACATGACAATCTTAAATAGAAATGTCCCAACAAGATTGGACTTGTCCAATAATGTCGAAGAACGATGGTCCTTGCCACATCTCACATTGGCATCTCAATCTCTTGCCCACAAAGGCCAAACATCCGTTATTGATGTTTTTTTAGGTAGCTATCATCGTATGGTTCGGGCATAAATGAAGTCACATATAAACTAAATTAACACGTGGCAAGGTGGGTATACAAGTCAGCTGACTGGGATAAATTCTCAATCTCGTGTTCAAGTTCAATTAATGATACTATTGTATCTGATGATATTGACAAGTTTAGTGATTCATTTACGTCAAATATTCGCAATGCCGCATCAGAGGCACTTCCTCGTTCAAAACCTTATACCAAAAATGGTGTTCCGTGGGGGATAAAAGATTGTGAAAAAGCAGTTCGGATCAAGCGTGCAGCATATTTAAAAATGAAAAGGACTTTTAACCCACAAGATATCACATATTTTAAACGCTGTAGGGCACTTGCAAGGAAAATTGTACTAAATGCCAATCACGAATGTTGGAGAGAATACTGTGATTCAATCGACAATACCACTAAGGTTTTTCAAGTCTGGTCTATGGTAAAGGCATTTTCTAGACAAGGTCATCAGGTTAGAGTGCGCATTCTACTTTATGATAATCAAAAAATTGTCTCTGAAAGCGGCATTTCTAATGTGCTCGCTACAATCTATGCAAGTATATCAAGCTCAGATAATTATGACCCAGATTTTCAAATCCGCAAACAGGCTTTCGATTTGAATGTTGAGGCTGCTACGCTAGCACTACGACAAGACCAGAACCTCGACTCTCCTTTCACAATAGCCGAATTACATACAGCTCTAAAACCACGTAAATCTACTTCGCGTGGCCAAGATGACATAGGATATCCAATGTTGAACCACATTCCTGCCTCTGCACAGCCAGTTCTATTGCAACTTTTTAACATGATTTGGTCCTCAGGGATTGTTCCATTATCTTGGAGGCACTCCATAAATGATCCAATCCTCAAATCGAATAAACCTGCTACAAACCCCTCATCTTACCGCCCCATGTCTTTAACAAGCAACATTTGTAAATTCATGGAACGTATGGTTACCAGTAGATTGCGATGGTTTCTGGAATCAAAGGGACTGCTTTCTCCACTTCAGTCAGGTTTTCCTCGAGGAAGATGTACTACAGATCATATACTTCGCCTACATGGTGAAGTATATAAATCGTTGCCGAATAAACGTTCGGTAATAGCAGTCTTTATTGACGTGGAAAAGGCTCACGATATGGTCTGGAGGGATGGACTTTTGTATAAACTTCGTGTATTGGGCATAGGAGGATCTATGTTCAACTGGATTTGTTCTTTTCTGAGTACAAAGAACTTTTCAAGTTCGCGTTGGTAGCACTTTATCAACAATCAGAACATTGAAAAATGGGATTGTACAGGGTAGCGTAATCGGCCCTTTGCTTTTTGCTGTCATGATGAATGACATATCTGTTGGCATCCCCTCTGAAGCGGCGATCTTTGCAGACAATGTTGCTTTTTGTGAAACTGACTTGAAAATTGAGAATATACTTCCTAGGGTGCAATCCTACTTAGACAAAGTACAAAAATGGTGCAGTTTGTGGAGTTTTCGAATCTCTAGAGCAAAGTCAACATTCCTTCTATTCACGAGAAAACGGAAAGTGCCAAACTTACATCTAACAGTGGATGGTGTCCCATTCAGCAGATCGATGCATTTTAAATATTTAGGTGTCATTTTTGATCCCGTTCTCAATTACAGGAAGCACATTAAATATGTTCAAACAAAATGCCTTAAGAAAACAAACCATTTGCGACTACTTTCTGGAACCTCATGGGGAGCCGCAAAGGATCCTTTGCTTACGGTATATCGATCTCTCATCCGCTCTCTTATTGAATATGGAATGGAAACGTAATTTTTTGCTCCGCTCACATTGCTGGAACCAATCAAAAAATTCAAAACTCATGTTTAAGGATTTGCTGTGGCGCGATGCCGAGCTCAAGTATTATCTCCATGCAGGCTTCATCAGCAGAAATGCCATTACATATTCGGCATCTTATAAAATGCTTATTTTACAAATGTCATCTTCTGTCGTACCCATCTCACCCAACCCATGCAATATTTACTAACTCATGGCAGGAAATTTACCCGGACTGCACAAAATTTATGTCTTTCAATATGCTTACGAAGTCTTCATTATTTCAACAATTTACCATTAGAAAGATATCAACGCCATTGATTGCTTATTGGACTCAAATTTGTCCTTGCGTTGACTTTACGTTAACCAAAGTTATTACTAAAGCAGATCCTCCTGAAGTTAATCGTCTTTCCTTGATTGAACACATATCACAACATTATCCAGGTTTCTTAGAGATTTTCACTGATGGTTCCAAAAATATGAGTGGTTGTGGGGCTGCTTTTTACATACCTTTCAAATCCGTCCAGTGTAGCTATACCTTGCCGAAACCTTGCTCACCATACAGTGCTGAACTATATGCGATCCTTCAGTCACTAAAATGGATATGTGACCAACAAGATGTACACGAAGTAGTTATTTTGTCGGATTGTCTGAGTGCATTGCAGTCTATTCAATATTCAGTGGATTCTACAAATGAATTCATTTCCAACATTAAGACCCTGTATACTCAATTGATAAATAACAGAAAGTTGTATTGTTTCATTTTAGATTCCTGGACATAAAGATATTCATGAAAATGAGCGAGTTGATATTTTAGCAAAGAATGCTACTATTGCTGTAGACATAGTCCCTATGGATATTGAGAAACGAGAGGCACTATCTCTATTATCAGACGTTTGTCATCGTGAATGGAATATTGAGTATAATGAAAGTGAAGATGCTACCCATTACAAAATGTTTCATCCTGAACTTCCTGTATCCCAAAACGTAAATCTCTGTCGCAAATACCAAGTAATGTTGTTTCGTCTAAAATCCGACCCCTGCCGGTTAAATGGTCATTTATATAAAATTGGGTGTCATGGGGATGGACTATGTATTTTTTGTCATATCAAAGAGACTGTTGCCCATTTGATTTTATTTTGTAGATGTTTTGATCGCCAACTAGTGCTAGTTTAGATGTACCTTTCAGGTTATATTATTTACTTACTGATGAAAGAATTGTATTACATGTATTAAGATTTGTTGAATCTATAGGTAAACTCGTTTGATACTTTTTTATTTTTTTCATATTCATAATCCAACTTTTTTTTCAATATTTGCCTGACTTGACCTGGCGCAAAAAGCTTTGTTCAAGCTATAAGCGCCATCAAATCTTTTATCCTCCTCCTCCTATCATTGAGAATTGTTTACCAACACTAGTGACAAATTCATTCCAACTCATGTCCTTAAGGGTGAATAAGGCTGATCTACGGTCGTTTTTAAACGACTGCCGCCGTTTTCGACGGTTATAACACACACTGACGCGATTTCAGCGGGTGACGCGGTTGCGGCGGATTTCGCGCGGTCGAAATTCTTACTTCTACGGCAAAGTAGAAAATGTTGAACTTTGGCAGGCAAGCAGGGAATGAAATTTTCAGAGGTTCGACGAGGGCGAACTTTTTGTTCGGCTTTGGAGGTCTCGCTAAGGTAACAATAGTTGTGTAATAGGCAACGTTTATTCGAGTTTTTGGGTCTCATGAAGTTTAGTACCATATATCCGATTATCATAATAATTTCCCATGTTGCAAGGCACTCATCCTAACCAGAGAGACAATGCCAGATGCTTGCAGCATTGGCGCCCCCTGGTTAGAATGACAATATTCTGCCAGTTTTTGTTTTAATGACATTCGGGAATATGGTACTAAACATCACTAGACACTTTTTTATTTTCACGTTTCACTCAGGTCATAATATACCCGTAGGCTAGTCCAGCGTTTATCAGTTTACTGGCAGTGGTGAGTATCAGTATAACGTCCCGTACCCATAATCTTTGCTCTGTGGGAGCTTTAATACGATAGAATTTCATTTTTATTCAATCTTAGAGGAAAGCTGAGGATACAGTTTTTGAAATCATATGGCGAACCACGACCTGGCGTGCAGTACGGTACCGTAACCAATCCAAAGTCGGAGATACCGATTTTGGCCTAACTCTGAAGGCATTTTCATTTTTACTATGCATGGACATGGTTAATTTTTGTAATAGGCTAGGCTACAGCTGTAATACATGCTAATGGGCAAAACACACTAAAATGTCGGAACTGTGGGAACAGACAAACTAAAAATATTTTAATTTTTTGCAACAAAACAGCTAATTCTACTTCGACGCATCATTACCAGGTAGATTCTGAAAATACAAGCAAAAATATTTCCAACCTTTCCGCTAATCACATTGCAAACATTGAACATTTATTGCAAAAAAGATGGGCTCTTCGTTTTCATACATATGTTTTCTATTTTAAAAGAAAATCAATTTATGGACTCTTTATTAGACACACTCGTGCTATCAACTATGAAATGAAATACCAATATTAAAAAATGAAGTTTTATTCATGACGTCACAGTTTGAAATAATTGCTGGGTATATTTTTTTTATAGTGCTAATCATAGCAAAGCAACCAATTTTAATAAATGTTAGCCTTGTAGGTAGAGACTTTAGAGTAGTCCTAACCGATTTCCTGCGTGTGGTAAGAGGCGACCAAAAGGAAACAAAGAATTGGTTTTACCAATGCCCAGGGCAGATACCAATCACTGCACAGTTCAGATTGTTTGGGATGTTTTCCGTTTAGAGTGAGGTTGTTAGTATTAAATTGTTTATCACTCTTAAATAATTTATCACTCTTGCACAACTTGGGGTCCACTATTTCTTTGGAATTGAAAGTACATTGCTTTTTTTGGTATTGTATTTTTGCCATTTGCCTGCAACTACATATGTTTAATAACGTGTATTTTGCTTGACAGTTGGAAAAAAAATACATAGATGGATTTCAACTCCAAGCTCATTGATGTGGTATCAGGCAAAGAGCTGTTATATAATCAGTTCAACCCGCAGCGTAAAAATAGAGATGTGATAGATAAACTTTGGGGGAAGTGGCTTGTGAGATGGAAGCAACAGGTGGGGTTTCAATTCATCATGTCTATAAACAGTTGCCTTTGCGCAGTCTGGTTGATGCAGCTCCTTTGTCAGTGTTGTATTGGAATTCTTGAATCTTCAATATTTTATTTTGCCAATTTCCTACCAATGTGGCATCTCAGAGATGGTCTAATTCTGTGTATAGACTTTAGCATATAACAATTAGATAGATGCAATGATTTCCTACATATTATACAAGACTACTGAAACGAAGAGAATTAGTGGTGGCTTTATCATCACCCAAAGCAAATGCCAGTCAGCCCGTTTGGGATGTTTTCTACTTAGAATGATGTTGCTGGTACTACATTTTGAAGTATGACTGTTGGTTACTTTCCTTTAAGCAATGCTTCCCGCTTTGCTTAGATCAACTTTCAATAAAAAGAAAATTATTCAAATTTTTCAATATCTGCTTTTTGATATTGCATTTTGCAGTATCTCTCGCTGGGAGCAAATTTCAAAAAAAATTAATTAAAATCCAACTTAAAAATCTTATTTGCTTTTAACATTGTATCATTTGGTCTACAGTTAATCAATACCGCACACGTTGGACAAGTGTAAGAACGAATTATGGCAAAAAGCACAGAAACGGGCAAATGATTCCAAGTGGGCCTTCCCTGGTCCAACCAGAAAATTGGCCATACTACGGCCAAATAGCATTTTTAGACACATTCATCAACCACAGAAGTCAATGTTGAAATTTTTCTTATGGGTTAGTGTAGGAGGCTATAATCAACGTGCATGTGTAAGGTGTCGTTGCACACATTTCGTGCAGAGTTCTAACCTGTGTGCAGTGTTAGGGAGACTCTAGTCGATGACTAGATTTGAGTCGTCTTGGTTAAATAACTCGACTTCACCAAATGCAGATGTGACTTCGGGACTTGTTAAAAATTAAACATTAGTCTGCGATCCACATTTTTTAAAACCCGTACCTCCCAAAAGGAGCTGCCCAATAATGATCAGATGATGGTTTAAGTGGATACTTTTAAAGTGGGAAGTGGCAAATCAGTCTGTCATTGCTGTTGAATAGATTTAGAAATAGACTTGCGCCTCAGAAATATATGATTCGATTTGTATGTAGAGTGACTTGACTTGAGACTCTAAATTTCAATTTTGGTAAGGCATAGACTCAACTTGCAACTCGTGTGGTCTTTGACTCGACTCTGTGCTCGAAGTGACTCTTTCCCAACACTGATTTGAAGGTCATTCACAAATCTTTACAGAGTGAACAGACTGGACTTTGATATTTATTTAGCATTCGATTAATATTTATTGTTCAACGCTGTAGATAATTTAAAAAGAAGCTTCAACTTCTGTTGCTGGAAGTATTAGTGGAGGTGAGGTAACAATGGCCACTTAGTATTTTATTAGTAGGAGTTATATGAGCTGCTTTGAAAAAAAAGGTGTCTTTGTATTAACTTCTGGTTTAGATTAATTGTGGTTGATAACTTTTAAATTCGAATGAGAGAGAAGGCATACTAAAAGTTAATTGCTATTATTATCGTTTGTCAAATATTCATTCATATCCAGGACGATGGGTTCACACTTATTTACTTGTACAATTTTTCAAGCAGATTTACACTTGGAAAGCACAGAGAGTGCCAGCAATTCCTCACCTATAGGATATGATAGAAGGAAAAAAAATCCAAACAAAAAGGAAGTACAGGTAGAAAGTTTGAGTTTGGTACTACACCAGTAACTTATACATATAGTTTTATTATGGTCACATATGTTTTAATACCATTATATTAATTTCTAGAATGGTGATGTCTATTTAGAAGATTTTAATAAGATTCCAATTGCTTGGATTGTTTGCTATCAAAATGGTGTCTAGCTCAGCTACCGCGCAAGTCATCACAGGATGCAGATGCCTACATGAAGGCTATCAGCAATGTGCTGTTTTCCGACCTAGTAGAAGTATCTTTCATTGATGAGAACTAAGGCAGAAGCGTAATGCTGATGGCCTTAACGTGACTTACTCTTTTCTATATTGTATTTACTTCGGCGATGTTGTATAAATTCAAAATTATAATAAATAAAAAGGTACCTTTAAGTTGAGACTTAATTCAGTATTATTACTTGACTATATTCCAGTGTTAGAGTCGATCTTTTGAAATTTGAGAAGCGTTGGTGATGGCGAATAAATATATAGCATAAACGTGGTATGGCACCATGCCCTATTGAATAAATAGTGATAACCAGCAACTGTAAGAGGGAATTTATTCCAGATAAGTTGAGCCACTATAATAAATTGAAATTCCTCTGCCCCGGGCATTAGTTGAAAGTACCGTTTTTGATCATTCGAGTCCCGGGAAAGGAGATGCATGCGGAAAGTCGCTGGACACCCAACCGATGGTTCATGTAATCTCTGTTTAGGGTTCCCTCCGCCAACCATGTCCGGTGAAAATTGAAATCCTATCCTAGTGAATCCATGAATACTTCTTTCTAGTGGTTAGGACGACAATGTTATGCTCTATTACCAAGTATCGCTTTGGTGAAATTCCAAAATATGATATTATAAACTTCACCAGGCCATAAGACAGTTAAGCTGACAAACACGGTTTGTTGGCAAACAATATTAGTCGCTGGAATGTCGTAACTGAAAGACCAGTCCATGATAAATGCCGTAGGACCGGATCAGCCGTTGCGATTGGTATGTGTGCATCAAGCGTCAATCGGGCGCAAAATGGCGGATCGGGGTTTCCCCGACCGTACCCGTTCATGTGTACGTCCCCCTTTAGACAGTGTGAGTCCAGCGAGACGAATATTTGGAGATTCCTCCAGAATAGTACCAGATAATGAAATTTGAGTTGCATGAGAAAACATCACCAGGATCTGAGACAAAACAAAGATCCATTCGGGGGGAACGTGAGTCTGGTTGTCTGGGATCCTAGTCATAAATTCCACCATCTGTGACAGTGACTCCGTAGTGGCGAAATTATGAGTTTTAATTCCGTGATGGGAATGATTATCGTGATGGGCATTGAAATCTCCCATTACCAAAAATTTCGCGGATGGAAAAGACGACAGAATCTTTTCCATTTGCAATGTCGTCCAGGACAAAACAATCTTGGGTTGAGGGGGATCGGTATACGAAGAACAGGAATGACGTCTATGTCAGAAGCGACGTTCGCATACACACTTAACACAAGTTCATATGCCTTGGAGAATTCCTGCGTATGAGTAGCAGTTAACCCCCAATCCCGAAATCAGAAGATTGAGGAGAATTGAGGTTTGTCTCGCAGAGTGCAAAGACGTCAGGACTTTTATTCGCAAGAATGATTCAGCAGAAACAAAATCAACCCTTAACCCACGAACGTTAGAAAAAAAATTGAAAAATTGTTGACCGTGAAATTCTTGGCACCCCCCTCCCCTATTGCGGGGTGCACGAGAATTGAAGCTATCGGCTTTATTTGTAAGCGACATAATATGTCAAAAAAACCCGCAACTGCACGTTAAGCAGGAAACATTCCAGAGGAAATGAACTGCTATCCTTGAATAGAGTGAGTAGTATCTACACTGGACGAGAGTATGATCTCTCTACCACTACTTGAGATTGTGATTACATTTGGTTTACCCTAGAAAATAACTCCTATCAGTATAGCGCTACAGATTACAAAGGTAAGAAGCTCATCCGCCACGACTAGGAAGTAATCCCATCGACTTGTTATGGATTGTTAAGGCTTTCGCTACAGCGAAAGTCCTATTGAAATTCAACGTTTTTTTTATTATTATCTTTTTTAGCATCAATGCTCTGCTTCATTACATCTCCGGTTACATACCATGTACCTAAGGAGATGTTGCAATTTTGCGAGGATAATATCACATGTTCACATTCATAGATAAATGTTTGCGCAATATGTGCGCAGTACCAAGTAAAACTGATTTATGAATGGGCCAAACGGCTAAATGACAAGGTATTTTATCCAAATGTTCTTGAAATCCATTTTTTATCATTCCTAATGCTCCGATTACAATTGGAATTGAAGTAACTTTCATTTTCCACATTCTGGTAATTGCTAATTCCAAGGCAATGAGGTAGCAGTTGTTTGAGTTTTTGTGTTTATCTATGATATCAGGTCTGTTTGCTCTGATTTCTTTGTCCGTGGGAAATTGCAAATCCCAAATTATTGCTACTTCGTTATTTTCATGTACTGATTTTGGTTTGGTTCATATCATCTGTTTTTTTTTCAAATTGAAAATGTTTGCAAATTTTCCAATGAATGTAAGAAACAGCCCGATTATGTCGATGTATATATTCAGTTTCTGCATGAACTGGACATCCTGGGATGATGTGATCTATTGTTTCCTCAAATTCATTACACAGTAGGCATTTTGAGTAGTTACCTATTTTTCAAACATTTTCTTGTACTGATTCGTGAGGAGAGATTGGTCCTGTGCCGCCATCAGAAATCTTTCGGCCTCAGATTTCACATCTGGAATTCTCAACCAAAGTTGAGTTCAAATCTACGCTTGGGATATTGGGCAGTACTCTAACTTCAGTTTTCTTTTCATGTCAGAGCGATGAATATTATCAATTTCTTCGATTCCAAGATATTTGTAACAACCATCATTCGCTAATTCTTTTATAACATTTCCTGTACTGTGGTGTCCAAGAACGGTATACTTTTAGCAGAGTATTCGAAGGTAAATTTAATTGTTGGATGTAACTCGTTTGCTTGGGTCATAAATGTTTCCGAATTGTCTACTCCGGTGATCCATATCATAATGCCGTCGTCTATGTATCTGAAATAAATAAGTGGTTTTTGATTTGTTTTCTGAAATAAATTTTCTTCGAGTTTGGCCATGAAGGCACACATATTTTGGGGCCATCTTGGTTCCCATGGCTGTGCCTTGGATTTGGAGATAATGTTTTTCGTCAAATATTATGTCGTTGTTTGTTAAAACACATTCACATGCTTTGGTCAACCATGGTATCAGTTGCGGATCTGTACCGTTTTTGGAGAGCATCTGTTGCATGGCCAAAATGCCATCGTTGTGGGGGATATTTGTGTAGAGTGACACTACGTCCATTGTGACTAGTGTGGCGGGACTGGATTTTAGTGGTATTTCTTACTCAATAGCGCCCCTAAGTGTCTGTGAAAAGTCCACGATGTCGAATATTGCGCCAACGTTGTGTAAGGTTGCTTGGGCTTGAAATGCTTGTGAGTCTTCTGCGTTAAGGACAGCATCTAGATTTATCGTTCTTTGTGTTTTTATCTGTTCCGACTGTTGTTGTTTATTTCTTGCTTGTTAATAAACTGAGCATCATCTACGAACCTTTTGTGTGAATTTTGCAGCACACAGGAGTCTTCTGAATTAATACTGAGGTGTACAGTTCTTAGCTAACTGTACCGGCGAGCACACTGTTATTTCTTAAAACCGCCCCGCTGCACTAGTATAGCGCCTTCTGGGATATGTTCAATTTGGTTAATTCTGCTTAGAAAGTCTGAAGTGTCCTTTACGTACGATGGAATGCTCTTTTTGTTCATCAAAGGCGATACTGGATAGATGATAATCTACAAAGGCAGAGAAGTTTTCTGCGGCCATTCCATTACCAGATATTATTGGTCTAGAGGGGTGTCCTGTTTTGTGTACTTTCGGTTGTAATCGTAATCTTCCTGGTTTCGGATTTTTTGGAACTAAAACTCCGAAAAGTTCATCGTCTACAGAAAAAGGATTCAACCATTGTGGTCGAAAAGGATGTACAACGTGCCTTCACTCAATTCTATCAAATACATTTCAGAGTTCATTCACGAACAGGACATACTCGATCTGGAAGAAAATCACATGCGATTCATCAAATGTCATTTATTTGATAACACTCTCACAATGCAACAAACAGTATGTTGGAGAATTTGGTAGAAAACTGAAACGACTCTCAGCAGAACACTTCAACCACTTCAACTCCGCATCCCACAACATTACGCATTTCAAAATAATAGGAATAGATACACTTCCCCATTGTGAAGGCTACAGAAAAAACAAAGAACAATTTTGGATCAACAAACTGCACACTCGGAAACCGAAAGGAATAAACATTAAGGATTAAAACAAACAAACAAGAACAATAGGACAATACTGCGCTACTTATAAAACAAACAGAACATCGATATATACAAACAAACAAGTATAAACATGATCATTTTCAGTCTCATTGTACTTTAATCTTGTCTGAAGAAGTTAGACTATGTTCTAACGAAAGCTTACAATAAACTTATATTTCTGTGGAATGAGAACATGATATTTTTGAAACATTTTAACTTAAATGATGTACTTTTTGAGCATATTTGAAGGCATTTGTGATGAGTATCGGTATCGGTAATTTCGAGTATCGATATCGACTCATTCTACAGTATCGGCAAAAAATGGTATCGGTGCATTTCTAATTAAAACATGAAATCATGGTGGCTGAGACCAACGATCTCGTTGAGTATTAGCATATTCGTGTGAGAGAACTTTTGCGAAGTTTCGAAATGTTTTTTGTGGTCCTGGGGCAAAACTTGATTGCAATCCTCCGTTTAAATATAGAATCCGAACTACTTCCGATCAGTCAGGGAATAAATTGCTTTACCGTATGTCATGGGCGAAAAGACAGATTACTGAAAAACCCATTGGTGAACCCATGTTGACCAACTGCAAGTATGCATTATTCTCTTGTATGGCAAGCGTCTAAAGGGGAGGAACTTGTCATTTCTGTGTTGACTTATAGAAGTCAGGGAGTAAGTCTCTACCCCACTGTTCTATGATGAATATCTTCTGATCCTAACCCCGAACCATAAACGAAACAACGCGACGTATTTGAACCTAATCACTAGGCATCATATATGTATTTTCATTCACCAAATCAACTTTTATTTATACACAAATATATACGTGGTTATTCGCTTGAGGCAAGATCATAATATATAAAAAATAATATAAAACAATACTCGTACATTAACAATCAAAAAAATTATTCTGTCACATATTAATTAACCATGAATCTCGCCTTATTGACTCGATCATACTTGATTACACATGACTCACGAGAAAATGTTCGACTGATAAAATAATAAAAGAAAATATTCCTATCATATATTTCATGTATGGGCATAAGATAACACAATCACATGTCATATTAAAAAGGAAATTGTTTAAGTCTTCATTATAAATTTTAATTTGGTTGTTTTCGAAATAATTTGTAATGAGTTTCCAACGTGATACTTAATAATCTTAATTCTTTAAATTGAACTTAACAACACTTATTAAAAACTAGATGATGCATGTAACTACTTGAATCTTACTCTGCCCTATCGACTTGAACATCCTGATTATACCGCAATGTTTTTGGTACCGTTTTCCTAAAGTATAATTTATTAGCTAAATGTCATAGAAATCCTTTTAATTGACGATTTGATTACAAAATCTTGCCCATTCTCGTGAGATCAAAAATAATTGTACATCTAAGAAAAACAAGAAAATGATGTTTTAACATATTCATACGTTATTCACTATAGACTGCAGGAAGTTGAAAGCAATTACAGTTGCATGCTAATGCGCTTCCACAAATTGACACAATTCTTACATCTTTACACGGAGCGGAGTGGAGTTGCGCTCTATCTTCGCGAGTGGCTACTGGCAGCTCGAAATTAATACTCGTAATCGGGAAAAGACTGCATTCTTTATTTCTTAAAGAGAGACCTGTATGTTCAAAATCACAAGTTTTGGTTTCCGTAATGTCTCGTCACTATTTAATAGGGCAGTAGAGGTGACCCTAAGTGATATTCTGTAGATAAGATGTTTTGCGTTCACGGATGATATCATAGGGCACAAATTCGTTCACCTGGTGTGGTTAACGCAAACCCCTTATCACCACATTTCCAAGACAGAGAGGTACGAGATTGGCACCAAATATTTTTTCATCTGAATTCGCTCAGAGCAAGGTTTTAGGAGACTTCCAATAATAATAGACATCCCAAACCACTATTGTCCAAAGGACTACATGAGGGGGCAGGAACGAAGGCTGAAGAATCTTCATTCCCAAAAGACACATATTACTCGAGTTTTGAAAGCTTGCAAATCCACACGATTGGGAAAGCAGTGTGAAGGCAATAAATCGAACACTCAAGACGTGATGCCCGTATTTCAGCAACAATGTGAATTAATCGAACAAATTTTTGAACAGTATTAAATTTAGGCGTACTCTTTTCCCGAGAAAGCAGCGATATAAAATATTTTCTTGAGTGCAAAATTATTTAGAATTAAACTCATCCAAACATTATGTTTTGAATTACGACTATCTGTACTATCTCATTCAAGCATCCTTGGGACAAGAGTCACATACGGATCCGAGATCACAAGTACACAAGGAGGAGCTCACTGTTCGTTGTACGATACTCTAGAATTTTACTTTCAATTACGCGCATTTTTCTGGCACGAATTCAGTTTCTCAAGAATGTGTCTCTCTCATGACGTAGTGGCATCTCTTAATTTTATTTAGAAGTTTAGCTAGCATTCTTTAATGAATCTCAAATACCTTGACATAACTTGGATTGGGAATTAATAATTCTTGCTAGATGCTAATCGTATATTCGAAATATAAATCAAGCAAATGGCATAAAAGTATTCAATAAAAAAGAATAATAATCCTAATTAAACTGTAGCCTTGCGAAAAATGTTTCACAGTCGAATAATCAATATCAAACTTCTTCCTCTTGTTCATTCTGGTGGTATGCCTCATCGTATGTCTGTGCTCTGTATTTATCAATTTTCATATCATACGCTGATTTTTTACTACAGCTGTAGATGAATATCAAGAATATAAATATATGACCTATTGGTATAATAAAAAATAGTCCTAACGTTTATCCCACGTGTCATATGAGGTGACCAATAGGATGCAAAGAATTGTTAAAGGGTTTTCCTATTGCCCTTGGCAGATACCACTCACTGTACTTTACCATGACTATTCAATTCCGTTTTGGATGTTTTCTGTTTAGAGTGCGGTTGCGGGTACTACATCCTTTATAGCTCTTTGCTACTGAGTGACCGTTGGTTGGTTCCCTTTGAAAGCTGCTTCCGGGATTGTTTAAAGTGAATTTCAGTAAAAAATAAATAAATGAAAAAATATAAAAAGTGTTTTATATGTAACACCCAAACAGCGAAATCAACGAAAAATGAGTGACAAACAAAAACATGGAAAAGCATTGGAATTGGCACACAAGAACGGCCCATAAAATGGAAAATTTTAAAGAAACATTTTTCATCAACATATTGGTAAGACAATGCCGTACCAACGTTTAAATTCTGTTGGTATAAAAATTTACAGAATGTGCAAATCCTAAAAAATTTATTATTCATTTGAGAACAAAATAAGTAGACTTTTATGGGCTCAGTACTATATGCAAATACATATACGACAAGCAAAAATATATATAACAACTTTGGAAATTTTTGTGTCACAATTTACTAACCATAAAACTGCGCATTCAATAGGTCTGTAAATATTCCGAACTGATAGCCGGAACAGGAAAACCTATTTTGGAAAATATAGCACTTACATCCAAGTATATAAGAGTTGGGTACAACCAACAATGACGTTCGCCTTGATGAAAAATATATTTTGGATTTCCTATCTCGGTTTTTGTTTGTTCTTATCGCAGTTTTTAACTCTCGGATAAGTTTTATGATAATATTGTATTTTGTCAATTTCATCAATTCCAAAGGTTAAAATTGTCGACTTTGTGGTGATAATTAAACAGCGTATAAAACAACTTTATACACTTTTATACTTTATACTATATTAATTCAAGAACAGACGTGCGTAAATTTTTATTTCACAGAAGTGACAAAATTCTGCTGATAAACAACAAAATCAAACAAAAATTTAAAAAGAAAATTGACATAATATTTTTACGATTACTGCTATTAGTCCATTGTAATGGGGTTCTGAATAATATTACTTATTTACTAAACTTGTTTACATCTTAAGCTATTGACAGTGTTTACCAATTGATGATTAACGATTTGTTATGACCGTGATTATTCTGTCTATGAGTTTTTGACTTGGCGCACGCCGGTCGTCTCTTAGTTTAAGTTAACAATATAGCTGGCAAATCTCTGTTTTACAAGTTGTGTCTTCTCTGTGTCAAAAGGCAGTGCCAGTACTGGGAATATATTCACTTGTTGCATTATAAGTTGCGTCTCAGGTCTTCACGGTTTTCGGACTATATACGTCGCAACAATATGATGCTCTTTTGGTCATAAAAGACTTTTCGTTTACCTCATCAGATGTATGTTTACTAATAGTCACACTTACGGACAGATAACGTTTCAAAATTTTGCCCTAGTAGAAGCCAAGTTTCCCTGGTTGGGAAACGTCGGAAATATATGACTTCGTAAGTGCTTTCTTTGTATCTAATGTGGATATCTAATGCGAATTGTCTAAAAAAGATTTCGATATACCAGCTGCATAAAAAGGCTGTATCAGAAAAAGACGGATAGTCTTCACATCACGTTACCAATCCCTCTCAACCCAAGTTGGCTACTCATGGGTCGGAATGCTGGATATAGTCAATCGAGTCAATTAGCGCTAAATCAACACAAAAATAATCAAATAATGTCCCCCCATTGTCACAGAATCTGGCGACATTGATAAGTTGATACTAGAATTTTTAAGATATCGGTGTTTGAGAAGGTCATTTTTTAGCTTAAAAGTTTGAATGGGCGCAAATGTCTTGGTTCGATCAAAAAGTAAATGGGATTCAGATCTTCGCTTTTGTTATTGTTAAAACTACTGTTCTGCCAGAGTTTTTCGCTTAAAATACTACAACAGGACGGCAAATCAAGAGGATCTTTCATAGTTTTGATTAACATCATCCTTTTCCTGGATTTTTTGTATTTGTTTTATGAGCAAGGTATAGCACGCATGAACATTACGGATATCTCCAAAAACTATTAAAGTGAAAGTTTCACCAAAAATATTTGCCATTTCTAGATTTGAAATGTGTCTTTTTTAAAACACTTTAGCTGCCTTTAATATCTGATTGTGTTAGGTGAATGATACAATGTTTTTTACATCAGCTTTCTTCCGAATATCTACGCTATTACAAAATAAAATGATAATGCAAATATTTTACAGTGGCCGCTTTCATTACATATTTTTCATCCAATCACCTTTTTTTATTGCAATTCAATCTGAGCGAGGCCTGAAGCAGTGCCGAAAAGGAAATAACGACCATTCAATAGCAAAGATCTACCACAAGATGTAATACCAGCAAATGTACTAAGCGGAAAACATTCCAAGCGGAACTAAGCTGCCGATAGTCTATTACAAATGTAAAAATTAAAGAAAAAGTGAAATCCATTAGGCCCTACTTCAATCCTCACTTGGAAATATTTATATACGATAAAGCTAATTTTAAAATAAAATCATTAAATAGCAAAAACTTACCGAAAACTTTGAAATCTTGCGTAGAAATATATTATAAGAAATATTGACAAAAGTCCAAATAAAGACCCAACAACAATTCCAACAATAGCTCCTAGTAGAATAAATTTTCAAATTAGAAGTCACTACTTTTATTCACGGTAGCGGTGTGTGTTCAAACATCAAAATGCTTAGTATTACCTCGAACGCCGAGCATAAATTCCTAACAACATGAACAAAATTACTGGATGACTTTTTACATACATACATCACTTACATCCTTTTTTGACAGCTTCATGCCAGTAAAATTATTTTAGTGAACCTTAGATTGGATAAGAAATGATACCGCTATTAAACCGCTTCCCACTTGTCAATGCAGGAAGACACCTTTTTTGGTGTTTTTTTTCTACTCCTTCAATGCGTGTGCATCAGACGTCAAATATTTCAAAACGCAACTTTGGTCATGCGGAAAATAGTCGAAAAATAGTAACTAAATATTTCTGTTGAAAACCACATTAGACGAGATAGTCAATAAAATGAAAATGGAATTTCTACAGAAAAAAAAAACATTTTCGAACCTCAGCGAGCGATTGGCCTAATTATTTCAATTAAAATTTAGTTTAACGGGGTCGAAATAAATTTACCAACAACCACTGAAACCAACTATCCAGATTATCCAGATAAGAACTGCATAAGATGAATAACTAGCATTTGAACATAAAAAATCATTCAAAACTAAACCGTTTTTACGTTACGATAACATCCATCCTGAGTGGCGAGAATAACATCTACTACACGTATTTACAAAGTAAAGATATCATTTTAGAAAGACCCTCTCCCAGTGCAAACTAGCACTGAGGAATGCGAAAATCAAAGGGAAGATGCACTGTCATGATATCGTTTGAGGTAGTGAAAATACGAACTCTGACTATATATATAGCAGACGAATTTTAACAGAAGCAGCTAGCAGTTTTGTGTACTCTACTATCGGGGATTTAAATCTACTTCATTTTGGCTATTTCGGCTATTTTGGCTATTTCGAATCAGCAACTTTCACAACGAACCATAAGGGATTCAATCTGTGAATTACTGTAGAACAACTCAATTCCTGTATTCTCAAATGTTTTACAAAAATGAGCTTTAAAAAAGCAAAAGCAAAACTAGGGCTGGGCAAAACCAAATCATTTGGAACTCGAATAATTTTTTCGAATCGAATCACCAATTCGAAGTAAATAATCAATATACCATTTTTACCATTACAATTTGTCTCTATTGTGAAAATCGAGAAATTTATAATTTATGGCGTATATTCAATGTAACCAATTTTAATATTTTAACGACAAAATTTGATCGATTTTGATCAAAATCGATTGCATTCTGACTTTAAAATGAAATTTTTTGTCCAATTAGTAAGTAAGTTGTTCCCGTGAACGATTCACGATTGATTCGAATATATTGTGCATCGAATCAACAATGCATCGATCATAGAAACAATATTTTCATATTTTAGCGTTAAAATACAACAAAATATTTTCGATTTTGGCCCAATTTATTCTGCGCTTGAAATGAGGTATGAAAGGGATGTATAATGCATCTTACGCTATATTTATTACTGATTTGTTATTATCATCAACAATGCATTCATAGAAATAACTTTTTTATCTACACAATCGATAATCAATTTTTATAATAAAAACGCGATACTTGCTTTATACATAATTTAGCAGTTCAATCCGATTTGAAAATTATGCCAAGCATATTCAAATTCCAAATGATGATGTAAAAGATGCTTCAAAACTATTAATAAAACGAAAAAAACAAATTCATATCTAATAAATGATGATGCAGTATACAAAAATCCTACCATCAGATATCCCGTTCAATAAGGAATCTTTCGCCGTGGTTGTTTTTGTTGTAGCTGTAAAAAGGTTTGCAAGTCAATATCTTAAGTCGTGTAAATAGTGTAGCATATTTCCATATAATAAGGGAAAAGGGAAACACAGACCTTGTAGTCAAAGCTTCTTGTAAAGTATACAGAACACCGACATATTAAATATGTGAACGTTGGACATAATTAAAGTATATTAACAAAAACGAAGGTTTCTTTAAAATGGCATAGGTAGTTGTGTACGTTTCTCTCTATGGTTATTCAACCATCGTTCTGATCTTAATTTCCAAGCAAAAACTTGCTCAAAACCAATTTGAAAATGATTACTATTCGATCTTACTTGTTGCAGCCGTTGTGGCATTATTACTTTCAGTTTTTTCCTGTGTTGTGAGATGAGGTGTGGTTGATTGACTGGTGGATGGTAATGCTTGAAATGTGAATAAAACACAACAAATGTGACAAAGAGGAGGATTTTCCTTGCGTGTAAAAGAGTGAATAGTTTCTACGAAAAAAATTCTCATTCTGCATGGAAGGTTGTGATAGTCAGAAATTTCAAATACAATCGAATTTCGAATCGACTCTTTCTGAATTTGACTGATTCGAGAAATTTGCAAAACTTGTCTCCGGGCACTCACGGGACGTGGGTTTGCAATTCCCTTATCCAACCCCTCCGCTTCATCAACATCTTCGATATGGATGAAAAATGTTGTATAAAAATATTACCAATATTTTTGTCGCTTAATTGCACGAATTTGCAGTAAAAACCAAATCCATTTTCAAACTAAATGTGTTATGTCAAACTTTCTTACTGTCAATATTTTTTCATACTGCGTTATAATCATTTCGAAACTTATAAAATAACGCAGTTCTTCTGCTTTTTTGCTTAATATGATCACGTTTGGTAAAGTAGAACGAGGTGAAGTTGTCAGATCCTCGAAATAATTAAACCTAATATTTCAGAGTACAAATCAATTCAAAAATATTTGCCAGGGCCCGTCTGAGGGCTTCTAACGTGTAACCGCTAGAAATAGTCGATTGTGGTGAATTATCAATTGTTATGTATACATTGTCCCACAGCCTACAGTCTCACTACTACAAACAACGTCCATGTTAAACAAAGAAATTGTATCTGTGTAGTGCTTTACAATTTGAAACATATATGTTTAAAAAAAAATGTATGTTTCGTAAAAAGAATATGATTTTAAAACATAACACGGATAGCGAACTATAAATTAAGGTTTTTATAGTCATATTTGGAATAAAATACTTAAAAATAATTTGAATTAAAGCATTACCGGTTTTTGTTATCCCTCCAACGATCGAAGTTGCTTGAATTGACACAAATGAGACCGTAACTGCCGATGTTGAATCATTCAGTTTGGTAAGCTTTGTAGTTTCTGTTGTTATGTTCAGAAAATAAATGAGCTCGTGAATGGAAGAAAGGGTTACCAATACTAATATGAATGCCCTTTGGTAAAAGTTACCAGTTGTTTCCAAATATGTCTAGATTAACTGAATATGCCAACATTAAGGAATGCCCTAAATAATGAAAAAGCCGAAACTTTCTCGTGCTTTCAAATAAAAATCCTAAAACATCTCCCACAGTTTGGCATCCAATATTGTTCAGTTATGACAAGCCATACCCTGAGAACTTCTGAATATCTTCAATGACTTGTGACTCTCGGGCCAGGAGTGAAGAATATAATGAACAGTCGAAAAACGCGGGAAATAAACATCGCTAGCTTATATTTTTAAGTCTATTTTTAACCCTGGACCTGCATACTCGGAATATTATCACTGTCTTCTTTGACCTTATTTATTTCTTTTGGTTTTACAATTCTGACGATTTGACTTAAAATGAAAGAAAGTTGGGCACATCGACAGTATCTTTCTCTAGAGCCCATTCATGAAATATTGCTGTTATATTTGGACTAGTCCATCTGTCAGTGTACTTAACGCTCTGCATACCTGGCAGGAACTGATTTATGATGGAACCGAATTGTCCTACAGTTTGCATAATCGCAATGTTGCTACGCCCTATTCGTTTTAAAACTTATTACGATGTTATGTGTCCTTTGCTTATGCACTTTCTGTACTGGTTCATCCTCACAAAGTCTTGCTTCCATCTAACTGTTTTACAGTCGAAGTTTTATTTTGTCAGAAACAACTTGCTCAAAAAAGTTTATCATCGGGAACTGCCGTTCTTTACAGCTCTCATTCTTTTCAATGTTTCCCTGGAAATATGATTTTTTTAAATCTCTAAGTAATCGCTGTCTCTTGAGTTGATTAATTACTGATTACTAAAATTACTAATGTGTGTTATTTATTACATTATAGAACATTTTTCTCTGAAGATTCCCTTCTGTTTAAATATATTACGCGCGATTGGGTCTGCGTGTTGTGTAGCATCTCGATATTCTCAGTAGTAATATATAAATATCAAATCAAAACAACCACGTGTGTGGTATACTAAACTACAACACTGCTACTAATATCAAATCATCGCAATACAATAGAAGACATTACCTTATCATATTTTAGGTCCATAATATCTACATAGTAGCCAATTAATAAAACAAAATTTATTGCCAGGTCGTTCTCTATAGGCCGTGAAGGTCAGACATCACTCATGTGCACCACCATGGTGGACAAAACGAATGTTGGATATTAACAAACTATCAAATTTCATAATTAAGCAACAAAGATCCAAATTAATAAAATATGAGGAGTTCGTCCATTTACTCGTAGATATGACAAGCTACAAAAAAAAATACATGAAAGTCATAAAAATACAAGATGATTTAAAAACGTCACCAGATAAAACTCTAGACAACCTTGTATTTTTTTCTTCGCGCTGTATAAACTTGGGCATTTTGGCATAAAGTAGCATTGCGAATGGATTTCAAACAATTATCAGCGTAAAGATCTACCCTGCATGGGATCAACAAATTTGGTTTAACAGAAGAGTACAAAAAATATTGCGTCACCTATATTGTTTGTTGTTCCATTGTAGGGAATTGTTGGATTCTGCACAGTGGCTTCTGTAGCAGTCGATGTTGAAGTACTTTGTGCTGTAAAATATACAAATAATAAAAATTTGTGTACATTGAATATGTTAGAAACCGAATGCGGTGTGCAAGCTCCGCTAAGATTATCAGATTATTGTCATAAAATAAATAATAAAAATCTGCATGAAAAAAGAAATGAAATATTTTTCAAACAATTATCAGCGTAATGATCTACCATTATATGGACACACACAATCACAAAGTTGCTGATAGAGAGGCTTGCAGGGGATTAACGAGTATGGTTGAACAGAAGAGTACAAAAAAGTGCGTCACCGATATTGTTTGTTGTTCCATTGTATGGAATAGTTGGATCATGTACAGTGGCTTCTGTAACAGTCGATGTTGAAGTACTTTGTGCTGTAAAATATACAATTAATAAAGATTTGTATACATTGAATATTTTAGAAACGGTTTGCAAACTCATCTTTGATTATCCGATTATTGTCGTAAAAAATAGGAAAACTTGCATGAAAAAAGAAATGAAATAATATTCAAAAACAATTGCTATCGCTTATCCGTGGACATATCGAATAATTTATAAGCAATAACCGCCAGACATAAGAAGTGTGGAGCATTGGGCGGCGCGGAGGGGCACCTTCGGAAGGGGAGGCGCGTTGGCGACTGAAACTATCAATGGCACATGCATGACAAAGCATCTTTAGACAAACTTTTGATGAAAATGAACACGAGAATGTTCATTAATTTTCTGTCATTCGGTAATTCACTACAATATTAAAAACATCAACATTGCATGTTAGAGTTGAAACAAAAATATTCGAACAAGGAATTGATGATAATATTTGTTATTTGTTTGACTACTGGTAATGTGGTTAGTCGAAATAGACGGCAACGTGAAAAACCAATTAAACTCATCCGGTCAGCATCGATGGACATTAAACTAAATTCTATTTCGTACACAGAAAGGTAGAAACGGGAAGTTTCCGAATGTGATGTGTGGTGTTCTAAGTAGTAAAGTTATTCTCATACCAGGATACCGGGTACCTATGATGATGTTTACTACTCCTCCTTAGAATAAAATATTTTGTCTCCTGGCTACCCTAATTCCATAACTCCTGCTCGTTCGGGAAGTTTACATAATAAATTTACATAATTACTATGAATATATGTACGTTGCTTAATTTAAATGAGAATTTAAGTTTTTTATACACTGAATCAATGATATACACCATCAACGCTACTAATGAAATTACCTCACGTCGCCATGATACGATGTGCCATTTTATTAGGTTTCCCGCTCTTACTAAATAGATACCGATGCATTTCTGCCGCCCCGATACAGACACCTTATGGCCATTTCGTGGTTAACCTGTTCACTATGGTAAAACTGTTCACAATTCTAATTCATTGCTTTTTTGTCATTATTATTATTTTTGTTGTTATGAGTTACACCTATGTCTATTTGTTTGCTGGGTGACAAAGAGAATTTTTATTTGATTTGAATTGAATCGATCGGAGTGTGAATGGTCATCGAGATATAAAGAATATTTAACAAACTCTCGAAAATAGGAGAGTGAGATCTACGACTTGAGAAATGGGAAAAGGTGCTGCGCAACCTTTCCAGAACATGCCAGCGTCATCACACTGCGACTGACTGCTGGCTAATGACGCGCTCGAGTGAGCGCTAGTAAGGTTATTTTTTTTTATTTTCGAATGAGAGACGCCCTTATCCGCGTGCAACACACCCCCTTTCAGCGAAACCCCTTAACAGGCTCAAGTACAGAGTGCATGTAACGACCGAAGTCGCCAGTATACACTATCAGCTATTGAAACATGAAGCTTAATGTTTTCATTGCGCAACTGCCTCAAGTGCTTACCTCTTCCTACTTTTTATGTTTGTTTCTTATTGCAGTGAACTTGTTTGGTTTAGTGCTGGTAGCATGAGCCATCATTGCTCGCGGCATTCGACTTCTGATTGCTGTGTTAATTATTTGGCATTTTGAATAAGTTGAAGCTGACAATGTGCATTTCAATACATAAACTGATTGTCTGTTGAATTCCTGAGTAACAACAAGGGTATCATCACTGAGCAGCAAGTCTTGAGAAGCTGAAGCGACCCAGGGGAATTTCAAGTCGTTAATGTCAACAGTGACTGCCATGGAAGATTTTCCAAAAGAAAAGTTTAAGCCCAGCTTAGACCGGGATCAATCTGTGAAAGCTGTAAGGTAGAGGTAATGAAGAGTAATATAAATGTTGAAACGAAGTCCCTTAAAGGTATGGTTAAAGATAGTATTCTTTTAAGATTTTAGAAAACAATGTGTGGAGAGAAATGAATGTCGATAATGTTGAGTTCTTTAAAGAGCCTGAACATAAATTCCTCGAACCGGGGAGGTGATGATAGCATTGATTCCGGGTGATATTGAGACACTGGGACCTGCCACGGATATTCTGTGACCCGATATTGGTGCGCTATCGTACCTACAAAGGCATTCTTGAAATTGGAAGCTGTATTTGAAATTTGGTCCAGGCAAATCCGGAGTTGGACCCATCAAAGTTCCAACTGTTTTAATGAGATATTGAATTTATTGGACATATATATAATGCTGAATGCAGAATGAGATAGGCTTGAAGTGTGACTCATCAAAGTATGCTGCTGTTAAGGACTAGCCACCACCGACGTATTTCAAAAATGTTCAAGCTTTTTTGGGACTTGCAATTACTATAAAAATCATGTTCAAAATTTTATTGTGGACACTGGTTATGGAATATGAGCTGTTCTATCTCAACTCCAAGAAGGTCACGCCGAAGTGTATGGCTTATGCCAGCAAAACTTTGAATAGAGGTGAACGATCATATTGGGTCACATACAGAGAGTTGCTTGCCGCTTATTTACTCTGAAGCAATATTTGTGGGAAACTCCATTCAAAATTCGAACCGATCACTCTTCATTAAGGGTGGTCGACTCAATTTAGGAAACCTGAGGGCTTGGTAGCCTGATGAATCAGCATCCTTGAAATCCCTAATTACAAAATGGTTCGTCGCAAAGACAAACTTCAAGGTAACGAACGCTGATGGATTTTCGCTTAAACCCAGAAGAAGATACAAACGTGAATCATGTAATCCACCAAGCTTGATTGTTTCTGCTGCGTTGCCTGTATCTAGTTCCGAAGTCGCAAGTTATCTTGTAATTGGTTAGGTGAATTATTGCCAGATAAATTGAGAGATGTGCGAATGTGGCCACTTCTTGGAAGTCAAAAATAGTTGTCTCCATCCATCGTCTTCGCTGGGAATCAAAAGACAGGAAGACAAATCCCGCATGGCAGTGGTTACCTTTGTTTCATTCTATTACAAATTTTGCTTTCGTTTTCATTGGGCTGGAATGATAAGTGACATATCTGAGTGGTGTAAAATTTGTAAGACTTGTGCACATTCGAAAATACATTTTGGTAGGCCTCGAAGTTCGATAAAACTTCGGTCGTGCTTGGTCGAGAGGCTACCTTGCCCACAGATTTAATGTATGGTGAATCGCCACGAGATTTTCAAGCCAAGTTTTATCATGATTATGTTCAGTGGTTCTCAGATGCATGATAGTTTTCGATGTGCTCGAGAAAATTTGGAAGAGCTTCTACAGAAGCGAAATTTTGGTATTCATATGCAAAATACTTTTTTTTTAAGTTGGCGATCTATTGGCCTTGAGAAATTGAGGTATCAGGTGGAATAGGTCCTTTCGAAGTAATGGCTCTAGTTTCTCTAATGACACATATCGGATTGAACGCTATTATTCTGATGAAGTGAAAATGATTAATGTATATAATTTACATCCATACCTTTCTGATGATAAAGAAATATGCAATAATTTTGTAAATGATAATATAAATGTTGAACCTGATTTAGATAATGATTTAGAGATTGATATTATTGTGCCTGTTAATTCAAATATTTCTGGTGCGACGAAGGCTGAAATACCTGAATGACTATACAACTTGAATTTCATCACTGCCTTTCAATATTTTTGTTATTTCACTATGTTCACATTTCGCAAAAATCAAATTTCTGATGCATTAAGTTTAACAACTGTGATGGATTTCAAACTGTGTTTGTAAGGGATTTTAATTGAATTTGGTATTATTGTTTTTTTTTATTATTTAGGTTAGTATAAATTTTGAGCCAGGTTTTGTATTTTTATTGCATCTATTCGTTGTATTGTTGGGATACCTCTAAGGGTAATATCATAGTTAACCTGTTCATAATTATTTCATTTTGAAAAAATTATGGTAAATATATTTAAGTTGAGGACTTGGAGTGATGTTTTTACTTGATTTTAGCATATTCACTTCTGAAATTTTTTTTGTGATTTTATTGAATTTTTTTAATCTTAATATAGTTTCATTGTCAATTCATGAATGTGGAAATTCCTATTTATTGAGGTGACTTGTAATTGGTAATGCGAAGTCACAATTGGGGGGAGGCAATTTTTATGTAACGACCCATGTTACCAGTAGGCGCCATTCAGTCGTAAAGCTAAATGTTGCGATTGCGCAACTGATTGAAATGCTTTCTTCTTCATATTTTCTATATTTGTTTATAATAATTCAATCTGCAAGATTACCGCCTTGTCGTGGCGGGTGAGCTAATTGAATTCGTACTCTGTAGCGCTATCGTGATGGGACAGACAGAAGATAAATTAAATGTAATCCTAATTTCAAGAAGTGGCTGAGAGTACATACTCTTGTCCATGGTAGTACCACCCAGGGCCCGTTATTCACATTTTATGACGCAGTCAAATAAACCCAGTTACACCCAGTTCGTGTTAACGGTAATAGGGGTGGGGTGCTAAAAATCTAACAGTCAACAATTTTGTTTTTCAAACGTTCGTGGGTTGAGAAAAAGCTTTGTTTCCGTTAAAGCATTTTCTTGAATTTTGTCTCTTAAGTAACGTGCCCCCTAATTTGAATGAATCACAAATCGTTACTACATAGCCACAGTTGGAAATCTCATGTTCAGGGACGTATGTGCTAAATGCATGTAAATTACATCTAGATTATGAATTTTCGTTAGAAAAAAAAATCCTGACATTTTCTGCTCTCTGAAAACTTTTAAATAAACCTTTAAAGATGGTAAACACTCATGCCTAGTGGCAATTCGAAAAACGTTGATAATAAACAATCTTGGCTTTCTTTGTTTGATACTACAATCTTGGCTTTCTTTGTTTGATACTTATATTTATTCTCTGTTATATTCATTTTTTCTTCAATCTTCCGTTTTGATTAATTTAATAATATCCTATAAACTTTTAGTTGAAGACTTCTCGCTGTCGACAGCATATGTCGGTAAGATTACCTACATCAAACAAGCCAACCCTCATTGAGACAAGGTTCATATTTGTTCACCCTATATTCTTCAGTTAGACCGTTTGATCATTTTCTGTCGGCGTTTCGATTAGCATATATATCACTGACTGATACCACATACCGTTGGTAACGTGGTTCAGCTCGGCATAAATGTGATAGAAAGACATGCGATTTCTGGCTTGGCCTAAGATTTAGTCATCACACCCTGGATGGGTCCAACTATTTTGGATCAATGAAACAGTATAAGAAAAACTTCTTTACCTATATTGTTTGTTGTTCCGTTGTATGAAATTGTGTGATTCTGTACAGTGGATTCTGTAGCTGTCGATATTGAAGTACTTTGTGCTGTAAAAATAATACAATTTCAATCTACGAATACTTGGTAACGTTTATGCACATCAATTCTCTAAATGTTTATGCTAATGCACACACAAACAAAAGCACATAGTTTCAGATTCAATTAGTTATTGTCTCCATTCACAAATTTGGCTTATTTATGCACTAATCTTCTGCAGTTTCATGTTTGCAAATCTAAACAATATTTCGCGCTAGCAAAAGTGATTTAGTTTATTTTTAACCTGACCAATGGAATGACATTTTGCAATGGGTAACCACCTGTTTGTAAGTTACTAGATTGAATAGGACACACAGTAAAGCAGCAACATCCGAATCAACCTGCACACTACCACGAAACTGGCAAAAAATAATTCAAGTTGACACAATCGTATTTACGAGGATTTACTTGGCCATACTGAGAAAAATAAATAAAATTGAGCAATAAATCAGCCATTTCTATCATCATTCAACTAATTATTTTATAAAATATATAATGGTAGCATATATGAATTGCATCATAGTCAACCCAACGGTGAACGCTAATACACGGGGGTGCTGGGTTGGTTGAGGGGAGGGTATGGATTAACGGACTCGAGCACGAAATCTTCAACTTGAGAAGCCAACATGTGCCCCAATTACGTCAAACCTATGAGTGTATCATGGGCTTCTGTACCGGATAAATACCATTCCCTGCACTGCATTTTATACCGCCACCAGATCTAATCAAATCAAGAGCTCCAAGTTTTAGAAATGTGCTTCAAGTGTCATTGGTCACCAGCTGGTCTGCAGTTCAGGGATATTCTTAGTCATTATCATAATGGGATAAGAGCAAGTTGGGCGCTCATGCATGAAAAGTCTGTGGTCGCTTTTGACAGATTTATGACATATAATTAATATTGAATTTATGATTAAAATCGTTGACTGGACTATTCAGCATTTATAAACCTAAGATAACGCTTACGTTGTTAGGTGGGCGGAACTTAGTCGAGCAACCAGTCGGAACTGAGACAAAAAATCAAATTGCTTGTTGTGCGCCACAGTGCAGACACGGTGGGGCCAGTCATACTCGCACAAGATATTTTTGGGACCCACTCCTGACTGTCACTGATTCCTGTGATGTATAGAGTTAATGTCGTTGTAAAGACATTCCCCGTGATCCAAAGCACAAATTATTCCAGTTATTTGTAAATTGATCATAGGAAAAAAACTTGTTAAATGAAGTAAAATTTTCATTTTTAACGACAAATTGCAATAGATTTCGGTCAAATTTGACCAAAATCGATTGTATTGCGTCGTTAAAATATCAAACTTTCCTACAGATATTCGAAGATATAATTCGAAAATTCATTTCCTTTAAGCCTGTTTATGCTAATATCAGTAATTCGTAACTATAAATTTCCTTATTTTCATAATGGAGATAATTTGCAATAGCAATGCATATGAGACTGATGATACCATCCGAATCGACAAAAAAATCAGAATCAGTTTTGAATTTCAAATGATTCGGTTTTTCCCAGCTCTACTTGTGATTGCGTTTAGTTATGCCTAATTGTCTACTTACTAATACGAAACGCGATGGTATGATTCGGAAAGGCTCCTATGTTCCGGACTAATTGTAATAAAGTGTTCTTTAACTCTTCAATTTTTTTTGAATCAGTGGTGTCTGAGGGAGATATCTCAAATATAACCTTTAAAAATAAAAATAAAATTAACGATTAGTCTTCCGAGGTGGCGATAATAATTGTTCAATAGAACATGTAATAGTATCAAAATGTGCACTAGTATATTTAAGTCAAATATACACCCGGTACGCTTGTTCTACATCTCCGCTTGCAGAATCGACATGAATCGACGTATTTATTCCGAATACCACTACGAACGCGTATGCGAAATCCAAACGTATTGAACCTCACTTGCACATTAATTATGTATGCGTTTAGTCGACCACCACTTGTACATTTATCTAAATGTACAAGCATACATTAAAGTAAAATCTAATGATGTGATTTTAGAGCGAAGTAAAGTATATCCCTAATGATTTTATATTAAATATGGCATCTGAAACTAGCAAAAGATATGTAGGATTCTAGATTGTTTTTTGTACTAATGTAGGGTACCAAAGAACCTAACTTTCTAAGTATTGCTTCATTTCTGTCCTGTCCATATCGATACTATTCAACAACTTTGAACCAAGATTGTAGTTTCTGGTTCTACGTTTTTAGTTGCTCTTTGTTATATAAGATTCCGTTAGTTGGTTCCTCTGAATCCCACGTCTAACCTTGCATAGAGTGAATAAAAAATATGTATGTGTATGTGCGGATTCATAATTGATTTATATTCATTCTTTCAGGTGCGGTGAAACCTCCAGGAGGCCTTGAATTTTGATTTAAAAGAATATGAACATATGCGACGATGAAAAATGATAACATATCTATAAACACAGATTCATACCACTTCAGAGAAAAATGCTTACTGTTTTATTATGACTCAGGACAGTATAGTTGAACGAATCCAAAATACCGCTACTTTGAATCAAGTCTATCTCCCGTTTTATTCTCGACAATTGAGGTTTTTTTTCATTTGTTTCTGCCCCCGAGGATCTAGGAACGTGCTTCACAAAATCTGATGTTTCCATTCTTTTCTTTCTATCCCTACACCACACAATGCTCGTTGAGCATATACAAATAATGACAATAATATTTATTTTTTTGAGCTTACAAAGCATTATTCAGCTTTATGACAAAAAAATCTAACCACTGCTATGGCATGCAAAATTAGAAATATAAAATATTAAACTTTTTCCAACAGTTATTTTCACGATTTGTTACATAACTTATTAGAGATTTTCCTCCGCATCATACTATGTAACCTCTAGAGTTAATTACTACAACATCAGTCTGATTGATAACACCAAAATCGAGGGGATTGCAGATGGTCCCGTGGTCACATGGTCCCGCAAAATCTCATTTTTTCCCGAGTTTCAATACAAAACCTCAATTATGGTTCGGCGATATTTGGTTTTGAAAAACTCTATGTGATGATGACCCTGTAGCACATATTATGTCAAATTCACTTAAATTTGGAGAAATTCGATGCTTTTTTAAATGATATCATGGCAAATTCATGATGTTCTAAAGTATATGCCATTGCCAAGATTATAACGTGTGGCTAATTGAAAACAAGTACGAACCAAATTATTTTTATAAAGCTTTCAAGGCAAGTTTTGACCTTTTTAAATGACCGTATAACTTGTTTCGAAGAGGGCATATACAGATAGCGACACAGAGAAATACGAACGGGGGTGCAGTAAGAATTAACAGGCCCTTGGCCATCTGACCAGACGATTTTACTTTTATATTGGATCCTAATCAACTATAGAAATATTTCATAATATAAATATAAAGAGCGGGCTTTCAATAACAACAGGAGGACAGGACAATCAACAACAAAAATACCAATAAATTACCTACTTTTGTACCATACTTTGGTAACAGTTACACGAAAATACTCTTTACCCCACAACCATGTCCCTTTAAACTGTTAACCTTTTCGCCACATGGCTGATGCACACCCATAGTATCAGAAACTTTGGATCCAGTATTCCACAACTCTTGAACAAACTCTGTGCTATAAAGGTACATGATTATTCTATTGATATATCGCTTCCCAATAAATAAACAAGCGGATTTGATTTCACTTGTTTTATTGTTCGCTTTTAAAACTTTCAACGCTCAATTCATTTAACATTGTTTCATCATTCAGACAACGGGAAATAATTAGCTTCGTTTCTAAAGAAAAGACGCTTATAGACATTGTTTATGAAATATCATAAAAAGTAGAATATATGAAATGGATGTTTGGGCCTGATCAAATTACTATAGACTCAGACGGTAAAAATCAGGTTCAAATTATATCGCGCAGTTTCATTTTGACCGTGTAACCATAAAATTGAACATTTCATTCACATTTTTCTGCAATCATTTCATATACGTAGTTGATATATGTAGACTGACCATTTGTAAATAATCGATATTACAGGGATTCGTTTGAAAACATGATGTTTCAAACAGGCTTTGTTTTAACTGCAGTTTCAGAATGTTTATTTTTTTAACTAATATACACCGATGAACTGGACAAAAAAGATTATAACATTACATTAACGCGGTGGAATCGATTTTTTATCGTGATGATGATCTGTTTCGTCAAGTCAATGGACCGAATTATTATCTAATGTATTAGATTATTCTAATAGGATTGATTTCAGAGCTTAATCCCTAAAAGAAGAAAATTTAACATCAGAACAAACATCTTTTTAATACGTCCGGAGGGACTCTTTCTTCCTGCTAAATTTTCTAAATTTTTTTTAATAATGAAAGATGTCGTATTTTATTTTTTATAAAACGAAACATCATGGCACCTCATTAATTATTGTTTGGTTATGTGCGAGCGTTGGAATTGTCTTACATACGCACCGTTTTTAAAAACTTGGTGGCAAATTAAAAACATGAAATATATTAAAAAAGCATCACCTAAAACAATCTAATTTATATTTTAAATCAATTAAAATCGAATCCGTGCGTAAGTTTATGTGTAGCCATTGACCTGTACCAGCGGCCGCTTATTGGAAAACGAGGTTAGTGCGTTTGAAAAGATGTGAGCTTTCCGGTTCGGCTGCACCTATTCAAGTTATTACTCCCTGGGCTTAGTAGTGGGCAACGATTTACAAGTCGGTAATTCAGCGATATTCCAGCACTTTTGGATGGAAGAAATAATACAAAAACATCTGCCTATTAAGGTCTACCCATTTTCGTGATAGGTTGATCAGAAAATTTCGTGAATTCGCTACTCCATGGTGAAGGTAGAAGTACCTTAGGGCTGTTGTTGAAGACGGCCAGTACGGGAAGATTGCATTTAAATGATGTCGTGAAATGCTCAAACAATGGCGACATAAAAAGTGAGGAAACTGTTACCTTTTAACAGGGTACCCCTTAACCCCGAATTTTGTTGATTATGCGTTGGACGCATGATGCTCGAACTCAATTAACCTGATACACTGAATGCCAAATTCTCCTATAGTCCTGATTTTTAACCATGTTTGCTACATATATGTCGACCCCCTAAACACGGAGTGGCTTTAATTAGGGAACATGAATGGTCAGCTTCTTGAAATATATAACGATATATAAAGAAAACAACAATAAAATAAGCATACATACTTAAAATTCACATCTAAAACAAAAATTAATACCACCAAGAGAGGTGAAAATTTAATAAGAGAAAGTAAAGATATAGAGAATGTAGGTTTGAAGATGTAGACTTGGCGTTTTATTTAATTATTAAATTGATTTTGACAGATGGAACAATGTTTGAATTCAATATATTTCGTTACACAATGAATAGCTTTTGCGCCTTATAAGTAAAAAAATGTGACATCGTTTGCCTTTGTAGTCGTTTTAGTGCTTGCCATCTTTGGGGTTTGTATAAAAAAAAGGTTTTGGATTGATACTTATTGTAGCGATGTTTTTTTAAGTATGATTCGATTAAATCATCTTTCAACTTTTCATTATTAACGTGAAATCTATTCAACAAAAACTTTTGTTTGTATCTGTCACTCTCAATTAATTTGGTTTAAAAAGATAATTTACTGATAATAAAATTAACCACCGACGCACAACTAATTGATCAGAAAAATTATGCATGGTTAAAATATCAATTCAAGCAATTTCTTTGAGAAATTGATAAGCCGAATTTTAACGCCATAAAAAAGGAAAATACTAGTAGTAGTAAAGTAGTTTCCATAGAAGGGAGAAAATTTTAAAATTCTTTCACTGTAAAATTAGCATTATAATGACAAGAAATAAAACCGCAGCACAATTTATAAAAAATATGACATCTAAGCAATATAATTTCTTAGTTTTTATCAGCTATGTCTATATTTTTATAAATTTGATTGTTAATAGGGACGAAGGGTCAAGATAGAAGACGAGATAGAGACCAAAGTTGATATTCTTTATTATACTTCAACAAAATAAATAAATTCAGAATCACGATACAATCTAATCTTATCTTTTTTTTCTCTTCCCTAATAGATAAAAATGCCCTCGCATTTATACACATTATGTGACCATTCAAGTTAGCCTTAGGCGGGATATTATATTTCTTTTCGACAGACGTGATCACAACATAAACATTAAAACTTGTTTTGGAACTACCAGGGCCGGTTTTGAACACTTATAAGAATTTTGTTGATTATGCGTTGGACGCATGATGCTCGAACTTAATTAACCTGATACATTGAATGCCAAATTCTCCTAGTGGTCCTGATTTTTAACCATGTTTGCTACACTGTACGAGATATTTTCTATTGGAAAACACCCCCTGCAGCTCAAGCAACACCAGCAGCGCTTTTACAAATGGACACTCCCTCATTTGACCCCATAGTTTTTGAAAATCTAAATGCCGCCGCACACGCACGGAGGCGCCGGACCTTCAGGACTGGATGCACATGCGTGGCGTAAATTATGTTGTTCTTTTATACTGGCCTCTAATACCTTATGCGATGCGATGTTAAATGGTGCACAAGGTTAGCGTCCATGTTTGTGGACCCATCTGACCTGTTCCCTTCTATAAATTTCCTGGCGTGCGTCCCATTGGCATTGGTGATGTTTCCAGAAGAAGAATAACGAAGGCAGTTCTCCGTATAATTGGAACTGGTGTAGAGGAAGCCACTGGATGCTTACAGGTCAGTGCTGGACGGCTTGGCTGCTGCTAAGCTGCTGTTCACGCCAAACAAAATATCTTCAAAAATACATCTACGGAAGCTGTCCTACTGGTAGATTCCGCAAACGCATTCAACGCGTTAAAAGTACAGGCATTTCTACTTAAAAGACTTTGTCCATCCTTAGCTCATGTTTTGTGCAATAGGTATGGACTGCCGATACGACTGTTAATTACAGGTGGAGAAATTCTTTCTCGAGAAGGGATTACGCAGGGTGATTCCCTTGCCATGTATGGCATAGGGATAACTCCATTGATACATCAACTGCAAAGAATCTGTCAAAACATATGCCTGATTTAGTATGCCGACGCCGCTACTTGTAAATCCTCCTGTGATAGCCTACGGTAGGACACCATTCACAAAACGGGTGGATCGTTCAGATACTGCCCAAACGCAAGAAAATCATGTCTTGTTGTGTAGGAAGAGTTTTTGGATCGAGCAAAAATTCAATGAGACAGGAATAAATGTTGATGGTCAGAGACATCTAAGCGTGTGCGGCAGGATCACAGAACTATTTGAAACAATATATTAAAAGGAAGATCAGTGATTGGGTCAGTGAAATTAATCGGTTTTCCGACATTTTTCTTTCACAACATCATGCTACGTACTCGGAGTTCTTTCATAAAATGTCTAGTAATGTCCTACCATCAGGCGTAAGAATATTGTAAGATCGAGGTGTATTGTGTTGAGACACAACAACTGCTGGATGCCACTCTTTTCCTTCTTGGAAACGAACAACATCCTCCTCTTATATAGGGGTCTTACTACAGCTGAACGATCATGAAATTTCTTTTGGTCGTTGTCTATGTAGTGAAGATTTCTTAACGTCATCATGAACTTTGAGCAACAAACATTTCTCTTTAGTCGGAATTCTTGTTCGAAGTCCTCTGCTCATCAGTAGTTCCGCTGGACATTCCTTCATTCTCGTTATCGGTTTATTTTGAAATTCTAGAAATGCAAGAAAAAATCTTGGTTGGAAAATTTAGCTTTCTTTAACAAATTTTTCATCGTTTGCACGCTGCGTTCAAACAAACCATCAGAACGTGCACCCATGGGTATTAACTGAGACTTAACGTTACTAAATTTATTTACCAAATACGGCAAAAATCGTTGAAATTCTTGCTATTGAAAGGCATATTGTCAACAATACTTTTCTCTGTCCTTCCTGCATCTTATCTCGGATGAACTAGTTTTATTCCTCAGTCTCACAATCTCAAGAAGCCTTGTTTGTCATCTAGAATCTCGGTCCAGTAGTCTGTCTGCTGTGAGAAATCTTTTAGAGCATGTTTAAGTACTCATTGAAGATCTAGTTTTGACTGGAATTTTATTGAGGCTTTATAATTTCTCTAACCAACTAACATACTGCTGGATATAGGCAAAGCAAAAGGTTTATATTTGTCTTGTGCGAATTGACTTATGAATATGATTTAATGACATGTAAAATTCGTGTATGGCAAACTTTGAGCAAAAGAAATATGTTATGTGATTCCTGTCCAGAAAAGGAAGTGCTTCAGTTTTACGAAAAGTTCGATGGTTTATCTATACGTAATTCTGGCGCGTGATAAGGCACGGAATTATGTCGTTTTTTGTCCTTCAACTGTTCCTGAATTATTTCAAGTCGACTGTATAATGTACAATATGTGCTAATATAATCCACCAGAGAGCAAGAAAAGTTTATTCTGTACTAGGTCGGTGGGCTGATAATCGAAGAAATCCAAGGGAATGTGATGTAGCATATATTATATTAAATTCAGTTTAATTTGGTTATCTTCAATGCATTTTTAAATTATATCATGGCAAATTGATGATGTTCTAAATTACATAACATTGTCACGATTATAACGCGTGGCAAATTAAAAACAAGTACGAACCGAATCATTTTAATAAACCTTCAGTTTTGACTCGTTCAAAATGACCAGAAACATGTTTCGTGAGGGCAGATAGAGATAGCGAGAGGCAAGAACGGGCCGCAGTAAATAATTAACAGGCCCTTGCCCATCTGCCCAGGCGATTTTACTTTTATAATGAATTCGAATCGACTATTGCATAATATTATCTTAATAAATACATCGAAAGACTTGGCTTATGGTTTTTTCAAAAATATCAGGATGGACAGGACAATGAGCAACAACAATAACAAACAACAAATATTTTTGCATCCTACAGCGGTTTGAAACCTGCCTTGGATGACACGTTGCGTATCCATCATAATGGCGCCATGGGCGGTGGAACCGAGGGTTATGGCGTAACCACTCCTATCCTAACCGCATATGCGAGAGAGTGCAACTGGCCTAGCCGCCTCATAGGCTTGATAATTACATCATCAAAAGGATTGCGTGAGCTTTTCAGACCTGTTAAACTCCAAATATTGTGGATGCAATTTGAATCAAACAAGAAATATTGTTTTTGAATTAATCAAGTCATTCGAATAACACATTATCACCATGGTATTCATGCCCACACACGCTCAAAATCCGAAATGGCTAATTCCGTTTTCCCTTGTGGCAAGTTTTCACCATCATGTCGGGTTGCCTCGCCGATTCTGGATATCAGACCTCATGCCACCTTACATGTAGGCCAAATCCATACATGCATCGGGGCCGATGTGGATTTGCATGAACGGGTCACTCACTGACGAAAAAAGTAAATTGACAATTTCCTATTAATAAAAATGAGCGCCTTAGGTGCAAAAGAAATTCTGTATTCATTTTGCAAAAACGGTAATATTTTAGCTGAAAAATATATTTAAGGATATAAGTAGGCGGTATAACACAGGAAAAGTAAGTTCACGCCAATTGCAAACGAAAAAACGAGCGTGAAAAATTTTTGCTGATTAAGGAGGATCGAAAAAAACAACAGGCAGCCGACAGTACACCAGATAGAAAATAAAAATAACACTATTTTTTGCACACAACGGTTAGTTGCCTCCTTCAAAGTGGTGCTGCCATTCCTACCTTTCTTTGAAACAGTTCAATCAAATTTTAAAAAATTGCCATGAGCAAACAAAGCTCTCTTCACAGCCTAGTTTTATGGTGTCAAGTTATGGTTCATTTTGTAAGTGTTCTTGCAGAAACAGTCATTGCATCATTTGAACGATATAATATAGTGTGAAATTATTATTACTGTTGTAATATTTCAATAAAAATTTGAAGTTGAAATCCATTTTTTTATTGAAATTCGCATTAAATAAAGGTCAGAATTGATTAACGCTCACCCCTCAAGGCACACAGAAAATATTAGGGCATTTTCGAAACCTGTGATCCATCCATGAAAAATGGAATTTTATTCTAAAACTGTGAATCCTGAATAAAAAAATCAAAAATATTACATACCCATGAATTGCATCTCAAGCATTAGCGGGGGGGGGGATATAGATTTGTGTTTTTGCAACACTTATCCAAGAATGAAAGTAAAGCAATTCATACAGTTTCAGATCATTGGAACCAAATTGACAAACTTCCACTACCTATGCATTTTTGTATTTCTTTACGGAATTCACTATACGTAGAGCTGGAAGATAATAGGCACTCAAATTGACATAGAGCTACCGGTATATAAAACGTAGTACCAGCACTCAAGTATAAAACATACCAAACAGATATGAGTTTTTATGGGAGAGTGCATTGAGTGGTATCTGCTTGGGCGCAAGTAGAATGCTTACTTTTTCCCTCGACCCAGAGCATAATATACAGACAAAAGTTTGGTCAGACGTTTTTCCCACGATTCTGAGCACTATATGCGGACAAAAGTTTGGTCAGATAGATGCGATGGAATGTTGTTGCAATGCTAGGACAGTTTTCCAAACTATGGCAATGCAACAACACTTACCTCTTCTACAGGCATTTTGTTTGCTTGCCTAATATTGTTCCATTGTCAATGATGTCATAATATTTCTGGCAGAGGGGAGAATATATCCGATATATTGGTCAGGCTCTACTAGTTAATCGTAAAAATATCAAATCCCAACTTATTGCACAGATTTTAACTAAAATACTCCATAAAACATTACCATAATAAACATTAAGTGCATATCAAAATCATTTGGAGTAAGATGAATATGACAGAAACAATATGAGCATTCTTCATATGATATTATTACTGCATTTGTGTCAATTGAACAATTTCCATTTCACTACAAAAGACTGCACCAACGCTCAAAAACCCCAGATTTAGACTTAGTTTGTTCTGCTACAACAATGTTCTTTACTGTGGCATTAGAGTCCATCTTACTATCCATCTTCCTTTTGATGTCTCTGGCTATGGTGTAAAAAGCTTCTTCAACATTTACGCTTGCCTTTGCACTTGTCTCCATGAACTTAATTCCATACTCAACCGCAAGAGTCTCGCCACTTTCTTTTGCAATGGCACGTTTGTCCTCCATGTCACACTTGTTTCCAAGAATCATTCTCTCTACATCTGTAGAAGCGTGTTCTTCTATATTCCTTATCCAGTTTTTTATATTGTCAAAGGATTTTGAATTGGTTATATCATACACAAGCATGATTCCCATAGCCCCTCTGTAATATGCAGTCGTGATGGTCCTAAATCTCTCTTGTCCTGCAGTGTCCCATATTTGTAACTTTATTTTTTTCTCATCTAGTTCAATAGTTCTGATTTTGAAATCAATACCAATTGTTGATATGAATGTGGAATTGAACTGATCTTCAGAAAATCGAAATAAAACACACGTTTTCCCCACTCCGCTATCACCAATTAATAAAAGTTTGAATAAATAATCATATGTTTTCCCTGACATGATACACTTGAAATAAGATTTCAATAAATCATACCTAAAATTGAAAAGAAAAGAGTAAGTCCAAAAAGGGTAAACCTTCTATGGACCACTTCGATTAGTTTAATCGTTTTCTGCTACAGCAATGAGCAGTGGGTGGTAATTCGTAGAGTTCAAGAAGTATATATTCACTCAGGTGTAAAAACCTTGACCCCCCGCCCCACCATATGAAATTCACTGTACTTTATTTTCGAAGAAACAAGAATCTGAATGGACACCTAATACTCAGGTGTCAAAGGCAAAACATACATTTACAAAAGAGGCAACCAAATATTTTTCACTCACAGAAAATGCAACTTGAGTGCGCAGATGAACTTAAGTTGAAGAAACTGGCAACAATATGCACTAGAACAGTCGGGTACAAGACTAATGGAGCTTATTTTAACGAAAAAGCACGAGTATAGGCTTCAAAAGGCCTGACCAGTATGATACCATTATCACATGGACTGAATTTTCCATCCAAATTCTGTCAATTTTGTAATTTATCACTCCACAAATATAACATGCGATGGTCGTGTACTAACAAAGAAACCAATTTTGTCAACAATATTTTGCCAAAACAGTAATTTAGTTGGTAGATAATGATCATAGATTTATTTCTATGTAAAATGGAAGGAAAAATCAGTTTACAATCGATGGCATGATGACCACACCCAGGTTCCTAAATGAGAACAAAACTTCACTGAGACACGGATAACAAAACCCAACAATTTCAGCGTTAGAATATTGGATTATTTTTGTTTTCTATATCCGAATAAAACAAGCACAAGCTTTGAGAGATTACGGCCCACTTATCACTCCACAAATAGAACATGCGATGGTTGTGTACCACAAATAGAACATGCGATGGTTGTGTACTAACAAGGACATCAATTTTTTCAACAATATTTTGCCAAAACAGTAATTTACGGTAGTTGGTAGAGCACAAAACTTCACTGAGACACGGATAACAAAACCCAAACCTTTTCAGCGTTAGAATATAGGATTATTTTTGTTTTCTATATCCGAATAAAACAAGCACAAGCTGTGAGAGATTACGGCCTGGAGTCTTCAAGTACGCCATTAAATTTGCATAGAGAGCAGAATAACTGGGGGGTCAGAAGTTTACGCAAAATATTTTATCTTATCCTGCACAAAATTCAACAAATGAAAACTAAAAATAAATTATATTTTACCATGTTTTTACACCGTGGGATAGGGGAAATTTTGACTTTTTACCAAGTACTCCAAAGTACTCTTTATTTTACGACCAACATTCAGTAATATTTTCTTCAATCTATTGTTGTAGGAAACGGACCTGTTGCAGTCTCCAGTGATCGAAATCAAAATACCAATTGGTTTACAGAAGGGTCATTCCATGCAAACTGAACTGCCCATAAACCAGCCCAAATTTTGATAAATAACAGTATCCACACTGTAAAATAATCCAAATTGGAAGAGGGTGGGTTTTTTGGCGGTTCAGTTGACATGGGAAAGATCCAGAAACAATTTCGACCCTGTGATACACTCCACTCCCAAATTGCACCAATACCATTGTTTCTATTGATACTTCCCATACTTAAAATTACGTCTATCACAGTTCAATTCAAACAATATTCAAAATCCTGAATAATTATATAAATAAAAACTTAATAGGTAAAAAGGCAAAAAAATAATATGTGGTAACACAGCGGTTCCCAAAATTTTTTAAAATATTTTACCTGGTGGACCCTTCGCAATTTTTGATATTTCGTGGCCCTATGAAAATCAAAGAACTCTACAAGAAAAATTCAAACATCACAATAAAAAGAAATCGACACTAAACAAACCAATGGAAGAAAAAGCAAAAAACTGTCAAATACGGTAAGAAGTTTAATGGGATGGGTGCACTTGTTTCGCTGCAATTACGTCATCAATGTTTGGTTTGGGATTGCGCAACTCTCATGTCGTGCACTACATCCAATCGGTTTTGGTATTTGTTTTTCAGATTGAATAGAGTGGAAAAGACTGTCTCACACTCATAGGTGGTTACTAAAGGAACGAGAAATTTTAAGGCCAACTTAGAAAGATTTGAATAGGACTGTTCCATTTGTATCCAAAAGTTCCTATTCTTACAATGCTGATAATATAATTTACTGAAAAACTTTAATAATAACTGATAAATAGGTCTGTTTTTAAAAGCTTAATAAATTATCGATAACAGTGTCTTTCTAGTGATCAAACCGTACTGACCGTATAAACAGTAGTTGACTGAAGTAAAGCAACAAGTGGTATTCTAATCATAACGATTGTGAAAACATTAAACACCCGAGAAAGCTTTATTATTGAATCACAATTACTAAAAAAAATCGCAGACCCTATGAAACTGCTGTATGGACCCCAGTTTGGGAACTGCTGTGCTAACATTTCAGATATGATATCGTAAGCGCAAAATTTCACTGAGACACGGATAACAAAACACAAACATTTTCAGCGTTAGAATATAGGATTATTTTTGTTTTCTATATCCGAATAAAACAAGCACAAGCTGTGAGAGATTACGGCCTGGAGTCTTCAAGTACGTCATTAAATTTGCATAGAGAGCAGAATAACTGGGGGATCAGAAGTTTGCGCAAAATATTTTAGCTTATCCTGCACAAAATTCAACAAATGAAAACTAAAAATAAAACATATTTTACCATATTTCACACCGTGGGATAGGGGAAATTTTGACTTTTTACCAAGTACTCCAAAGTACTCTTTATTTTACGACCAACATTCAGTAATATTTTATTCAATCTATTGTTATAGGGAACGGACCTGTTGCAGTCTCCAGTGATGGAAATCAAAAGACCAATTGGTTTACAGAAGGGTCATTCCATGCAAACTGAACTGCCCATAAACCAACCCAAATTTTGATAAATAACAGTATCCACACTGTAAAATAATCCAAATTGGAAGAGGGTGGGTTTTTTGGTGGTTCAGTTGACATGGGAAAGATCCAGAAACAATTTTGACCCTGTGATACACTCCACTCCCAAATTGCACCAATAGCATTGTTTCTATTGATACTGCCCATACTTAAAATTACGTCTATCACAGTTCAATTCAAACAATATTCAAAATCCTGAATAATTATATAAATAAAAACTTAATAGGTAAAAGGGAAAAAAATAATGTGGTAACACAGTGGTTCCCAAAATTTTTTAAAATATTTTACCTGGTGGACCCTTCGCAATTTTTTGATATTTCGTGGCCCTATGAAAATCAAAGAACACTACAAGAAAAATTCAAACATCACAATAAAAAGCAATCGACACTAAACAAACCAATGAAAGAAAAAGCAAAAAACTGTCAAATACGGTAAGAAGTTTAATGGGATGGGTGCACTTGTTTCGCTGCAATTAATTCATCAATGTTTGGTTTGGGATTGCGCAACTCTCATGTCGTGTACTACATCCAGTCGGTTTCGGTATTTGTTTTTCAGATTGAGTACAGTGGAAAAGACTGTCTCACACTCATAGGTGGTTACTAAAGGAACGAGAAATTTTAAGGCCAACTTAGAAAGATTTGAATAGGACTGTTCCATTTGTATCCAAAAGTTCCTATTCTTACAATGCTGATAATATAATTTACTGAAAAACTTTAATAATAACTGATAAATAGGTCTGTTTTTAAAAGCTTAATAAATTATCGATAACAGTGTCTTTCTAGTGATCAAACCGTACTGACCGTATAAACAGTAGTTGACTGAAGTAAAGCAAGTGGTATTCTAATCATAACGATTGTGAAAACATTAAACACCCGAGAAAGCTTTATTATTGAATCACAATTACTAAAAAAAATCGCAGACCCTATGAAACTGCTGTATGGACCCCAGTTTGGGAACTGCTGTGCTAACATTTCAGATATGATATCGTAAGCGAAATTGTTGATTTTTGACCATATTTTGCCCGTTTCATCGAGTTATGATTTTAGTCATACCAGTATATCATATACTTTTATTATCAAAATTCATTCAGAGCATGGATGCAGGAGACATACCATACTTGAAGTCTCCAGAAATCACTAAAGTGCGAAGATCTACATGAAATGCAGGAATAGGAACTACGAAAACCTCACCCCTGACCGAAGTATATTCAGTATTGATGCGAGTTTAAAGCCATGCAGATCAACACGATGAGAAAAGCAGTGAGAGGGCAAGTAATTACAGAGCTTAGAGATTCTTGGAAAAATTCTTACATAAATCTGTTTGTGACACTGTGGAACCTGAATTGGGAGCCAATCATATTGATAACACATCGTTAAATACAGTTGAGTACGCCGAGAACAGTGACAGCGACACTGCTCGAAGTGTGACAGCAGGGTCGAATTAGTGATTTGCCCAAATGAAGAATGATTTCGGGGGAGTGATAATGGCGTGCTCGATATAGAGAACAGACTAACATTGCGGCTTGATTAGCAATACTAGTGGCATACCGTATTCATTCTAACTCATGACCTTAGATATTGCGAGTCCAACAAGATGAATATTTAAGGATTCCTCTAGGACACTACAGGATATTGTAATTTGAGTAGCATTCATGTGTATTGGTGTAACAATTATTTGACAAAACTTTGGTCTTCTCGGTCTGTCAGAGTTAAGATTTACATGCTAAGTGCTACCCCATTTATATACTGAGGCCAAATCACACTCGAGCGATTTTGTCAGAGCTGGACTTTGTTCCGGAAGGGATTTTTCGTTAAGACAAGAATTGAAACAAAAAATTGACCAGAAATCTCATACAATTGAAGTTTCTGCAATAGACCATTCAGCATTACGCCAAACTATGTTGCTTAAAAAATTGGAGCAAACTATGATTGTTTATTGTCGTTACTTTTGAAACGGCATTACTTAATTACAAAGTTTGATGCTAATTATCTACATAAATATGTAATGATGATTACTTAATATGGTCATGGCAATATTTTCTTTTATGCAAAGAAAATGAGCAATTTCGTTACTTACGTCACATGAAAATACTCTTTATTAAAATGCTTGTACACAAATTAATTATGGATGGAATACCAATCTTGTGGCAGGACCAAAATGTCTGAACCACACTAGCTTTCGCTATACCACACCACAACTGATTTGCCGATATAAATGGAAAAAAAATTATAAGCATTAGTTTTATATACCAAGCCTGATAAAACTGACTTCAATTGACAGCTAAAATTATCTCAGATGAAGCGGAAAAATTTTTAATTCAAACAGAAACGCGAGATTGTTGTTGTTTATCTCACTCTGAGATATACAACACAGAACATCTTATCATGTACCCCATTCTGCATTGGTGTTAGAGAAGCTACTCAATTTTCATCATAATTTGCCCCTAGTCTGTAGTTAACTTACATGGAATTGCACTACTGCAACATAAAATTAAGATTTATCAAAGAACTCAATTAGCGATTACTTTTAACGAGAATTCTAGATTGCCTGGTAGGCTTGCAAATCCGTTGCAAACTGCACGATCCTAAAATTTGCTGCCACCTGGTCACTTCTAACAACTAACTTATGGCAGTTTCCAATCAATTCGTACCGGTACCCAAAAAATAGCACATACTGCATACTCAGTACTGGTGGAATTTGCAATGAACTCACTCTGAAAAGTCGGCGATTGCTGATTTGTTGTCGGACTTAGTCAAGGTTGCAAAAACAAATCGATTTAAAAGTTACGTACCGGTACTCAGTCCGATGAAAATATTGAAGGGCGGCCGCGACACACCCAGACGTCCTATGCAACCGCTGTGCAGTGTGAAGTTAGCGGAAAATTGGATTTTTCAAACTGGCTGAATCGTACAGCGTATCTAGCCCATACGCGTTTTTATTAGTGTTCCATTCACATGACATATGGAATAATATCAAAATAGAAGAAAAAACATTCCCAAACAACTCACCTGAACAGAAATAGAATTTGAAGCCAAATTAACTCCTACAAATCATATAAACGCACATTTCAAAACTATGGAGTGATGGAAAATAATATTTTACATGCACTCATTGAATTAAAACAACAGACGAAAGTTTTGAGGTTGTGAGATGAAAATGATAAATAAGACAATTTTTTTGAAAATTTAGCGTCATATTGAAAAATTCGCAACTCCTACAAATCTAATGAAGGCAACATTTCAAAATGCTAGGGTGATAGATGAGTATATTTAACATGTACTAACTGAGTTAAAACAATAGTGGAACGTTTTGAGGTTGTCAGATAAAAGCTCGAAATATGTCAAAAGTGTGCCTATTCTGTATAAACGATGATATAACTATCGCGTTTATGACCATTTCTGCGAAAATTTACTTCGAGCTACAGATTTCAAAACCAGTTAAGTTTTCCAGGATTTTGAGCGATATAACTATTTACCGATAATTTTTATTCGATTTCCTCTCTGTTATTAACTTACAATGCTACTCAATATATCAAAATTTGTAAGCATGTAAGGTTTTGCGAATTTTTGGCAAGGGTACAAATTGACCAATGACGATTTTTTCGGGGTATGAATTGACCAATCGCGCCAGAATGAAATCATTATCTAAAATATAAGAAGTTTCTGATTGAATTATATATCCTACAGGTACGAATTGACTGTCACCCCAAACACTGAACAATTTAACCGAGGTTACCCCAGCCCACAATTCCACAGCGGTGGTTCACGGTTAAATCCTATCCATATTTGCTTGTGGGATGTATATATATGTTACAGCAGACTACACGTAGTTCAATAAATAAACTAATGAAAGAAAAAACTTCCTACTACAAACAATTCGCGATTGTACTGAATTGCATGGGAAGCTACGGCGGAGCGTGGGGGGGGGGGTGATAGTGGGGAACCACCGTAGATAACTGTGACACGGCGGTCAAAATTTCCATGTATCATCTCCTGAAAGAACCTCAGTGGCCTGGAAGTTAATTTGGAAGGGAGTTTATTAGCACACATACCCAAGTTTGGCCACTAGAGGTCTGTAATGAGGCCTGGCCTACGATTCACCGGGTGCAAGCACGCGGCACATGTTGCTTCCTGTCGTGCGTTACTTTTCGCTCCAAATGTTGGCAAGAGACCCAAAAGTTATTCAGATCCCTTTCTTTCGGCCGGAGTTATATATATCGGGTTATATGTTAATATTTTAGTAGTTCAAGGTTATAAAATGCTGTATTTCTTATCTTACGTTAAATTTAGTTCTAACTCTCATACCCTGGACACACTAAAATTATTTACCGTTTTTTTTCTTTTTTCGTCATTTTAAAGAGTATTTCTGTTCGACCTGATTTCCTGCATTTACGTTGAATCCTGTTGCAACATACTAACATCGTATCTGGTTCAGTAGACCAGTTTTTCTCTGGGATTCTAGGGAAGTGCAAGTAATTCCCGTCAGGACAGATTTGAGGAAGGCTGTGTGCACAAAATAATTTTATTTTCAGCATTTTGTGGCACGTTGTGGACTAGTGGACAACAATAATTTAGTCGGCGCAACGTGACTACCACCACTACAGTAAATAGTTACAGTAAATAAATAATTAAAGTGATTATTTCGACAACGTATAATCGAATTCTTCAATCAGTTCGAAGCGAGCGACAGCTGAATAATCAAGTTAATGTCGTCCAGTTGCGTTAGGATTAGTCTTTGTGTCAAATATGTAATGAAACTGGAAGTTGACGGCGGAACGTCATTGGGAAGTTGTAAAGACAATGGTTCAATGGAAGGTGGCGAAGAGTCGCTAAAAAGTGCGGTCAAGATGACCGCTGCATACTCCGGTCACTTTGTTGAGGTGAATAAGCATTTCAAATATAATATCTCCCATTGTAACCAGCTCCTTGTATTATCGGACGACATTAAAGAAATCTGTGAAAGATTTACGAAAGTGACAGAGGGTCTTTGGAATATCTTTTCAACTGTATGCAATATTGTTTTTCCTCAGAAGAATTGAAGAAGATTCAGAAGGTCTGTTGGGGAAATCAAGAAAACCTATCTTCTGGCATCCGACATGATTAAACAAGTATGGTCCATAAGAGATTCTAAAACTAGATCACTCAAGCGATTTTATATGACTGCTGCTGCTCCGACGAGTTTGTTATTGTCGTTGTGGATTTTATCGTTTTAGTCGTAATTGTAATATTAACATTAGTGCTTTTAATAATTGGCTGTCGATTGATAGTTTTATTTACGTATTTTCCGTCATGCCTAGGATTCGAACGCCAAATAATTTAAATGGTAATTCCAATTTTAATGTATTGTGGGGACAACAAAATGTAAGACAAATTATGTCTTTTACCGAATTTATGGAGCATGACCCATGTTGGTTTGTTTCGACCGAGGCCGGTTTTCGTGTCGAAAATATAGCTGACCCCTTTGCTATGTTTAACTACGTTGTTCGTTGTTAATGGCCTCATTAAGAAAAGTCGTTCTCGCATGCCCTGTAATACCGATCCCGATTGTAACGTTCAGTGGCGCCAACTGTTACTCGGCATTTATTTTGTTCCGTTACGTGAACACGTTCGCGAGCTACTCGATGGTAGTTGTCGAGGTCAATGCCCATCCGTGGTCTTAGATAAACTTAGAGCATGTTTATATTATTAGCGACGAATATCTCAAGGACATGTTTTTCCGCCATTTACCGTGTAATATTACGCCTGTTTTGCATATTGACGATAATTGAGACCGATCAGCTCGTCGCGCAGATAACATTTACGATAGGACCTCTAGATCATGTGAATGAATGAGGCTTGCCGGGCGCGCCGCATTTTAAATTCCCACCTGATGCTGAAGCAAGGATGGTAAAGATGGTGTCGGACATGGTCAGTAATTTTGAATCGCTTCGGAATGATGTCAGTGATCTTTAACAATCTCGTCATCAACCGATGTATAATATTCCTCGAAATGTTGGGTCTCTTGATAATAATTCGTCGAAGATTTTGCGAGGAAATGCCTTCATGTCGGCTCCACATTTCAATAATACAAATCAGAATCAGAATTGTTTTTACCATCGAATATTCGGAAATGCGACTTGGTAGAAGAAGCCTTGCGACTTCCCAAGTAATGGCCAAGGCACGGAAGCTATTTCCGCAACTCAAATAGGCGATTCGGAATCAATCATGTTAAAGCGCCTCAACATTCAAAGCTCATGAATCAATCATGTTCAAGCTCCTCAACATTCAAAGCTCATGTATGTTTTTAATCGAAATTCTAAACAAAAATTCCTAGTTGACACTGGGGCTTCAGTTTCTCTAATTCCGCCGCCACGCAGATATTTTTCCTAAGCGTCGAAAGCGTCTCTATATGCTGTGAATGGAACGAAAATTTTCACCTATGTTCAACACACTGAGCTTATCTTTTTATTATATTTTGGTAGTTTGCTTTCAATTTTCCTGGGATTCAGTTTCGTTTTCTGAACATTATTAAAAAATGTATATATGTTTTTTAATTTATGCACGTAGTTGACAGTGACAGCTGATAGATCGACAGATTAAAAAGAGAGAAGTAATTTTGGAACAAAAGTTGACAAGAAATATAGAATGCCTGGTCTAGTGTGAAGTTTTTGCTATGTTCCTGAATATCATCAAAATTAAAATTTGCAGGGTATTCTCAACCTAAACCAAGGAGAACCAATGCTGCCAACCAGTTATTCAATATTGGCATCACAAAGAGAAATTTGATTTTTCAAGCATGTGCCACAGATGGCCCACTTCTCATCCATGATCCATCGACCATCAGTGATACATTTAAACTTCATTAACAAATTTTTGATTGGGACTAGCTCTCAGGTTTGGATGACAACTCCACGTATAGAAATCTTTTATAATATTCACATATAGGTACCAGTACTAAGGTACAGTACGAGGGTCTAATGAAGTACAGTACCATATTATGATGATCGTAAACATTTCCCATGTTGAAAGTGATAGAATAGGATTTCATTTTTATCCTGCGGGAGAAGAAAGCCGTAAATACGGCCTAACCATATGACGAACCACGACCTCTCGTGCCGATATCAGGGGTGAAGTTTTTTAGTTTAACATATTTCTCATTTTTTCCTATACATGGACCTGGTTGCGTCGAAGCGTATTCTCAACGCTCTACCGATTGAGCTAACCGGGCAACGCGTCCTAACCTGATAGGCATTACTATATGCTTTCAGCATTGGCACCCTCTGGTTAGCATGAAAAATATTTTGCTCACTTTAAAATTTTGATCATATTCCGGATTATATTATTAAATTGTTAGTTAGAATTCAATAGATTGCTATTCAATTTGTACCAGTTATCTTGTTGGTAGGTCAATTTGTATCCGAAAATAGATCAATTCGTATACGGTACCCCGATAAAATTTGTAATGGACTCACTGTGATAGGTCGCAGATTACTGATTTATAGTAGAAGTAAATTGTTTTAACATGTGATCAAATGTGTATAAATAATGCTGAATACCGTAACTAGTCTAATCAAGTTTGATAAGCAAATCTATTCAATAAACACCGGCAATAGCCTATGGACATACCGATACATAGCTGCTGTCTATAGGCTATATTTTTCACCGTATGATTAATGGTATTACTTTTTTAAGCCGCATTATTTCTATTTCACATCCAGAAGCCATACTCCCATCGAAACACAAGCAAGATTCAGTCGAAAGGACAGACAAAACGCCAGATCGCATAGCATCTCCTTGTAAAGAACTGAGTAACGAAACGCACGATTGGCTTCACTTTCGAATCGTGGTAACCGTCCCTTGCCCTAAACCCATTCTAACCACGACTAGATTAAAATGTTAGGATTTGCTGTTTAAAATTGACTCCCCGCTTTTTCAGATTTCGCATATATAGTTTCCCTCCGCCTCCCACCTTCGGTCATTGTACATTTTTGGTCATCCCACTGTTGGTAACGTAAAACCGGGCGACTTTGAAAGATATTTCTGCTTTAGCTGGACGGTTAATTCTTTCGCAGTACTAATACTGTGCATCTTTTCATCCTGTAAACAAAAAATTGAGGAGTTGTCTGGTGGTGAGCGCTTTTTCACCTTCAAGAATGCAGGGATATGGCTCGTTTTCGATGGACTGCGCCGGTGAGCGACTCTGATAAGATCAGATACAAAATAGTTTATTACTATTTTTGATATTATTTGTTTCAGAATTTAAAAGTATTTAAAGTATACTTCCATATTTGTTGTTAAATATGAAAAGCTTAGGTGGGAAAATCGAAAATATTTCATTTCAGAAAAGCCAAAGCACGAAAAGTACTAATATTAAGCTTGTATATTTTTCATCAGAGTCACCCACTTTATCGCCCGGTTTGCCGATACCGTAGCTCGCTTCCGTTTTCCGCCTTGCCGTCTCCCCTAATCCGGTCATCCACGCCTGGATTGCGCCACTTTCAATTTACTCACAAGATACGCTGTACGATATCCATAGAAATCTGCAGAGAATTATTAATCAATTTTTTCACGTGACAACGATGTGCCACCATAGACAAGCACCGAAGCATGACAAATTTTGTTACCATTGTTAAAATCTGGATTGAAACAATTTTGATTTGTTTTAACAGAAAATTTTGTTTTTGTTTACTACTTATTTGTTAAATCTTGCTCCAGGTGCTACAGACTTGGATGAGCTAAATGAAGTCCCTTCACAATGCCTCGGAAAAGACAATGAATTTACATTCAAGAATGTATATTCTTTATGATGATGTTTCTTAGGGTGTGACTATACTTCTTGCATTTATAAATAAAAGTATTCATTGAATAATATTAAAAAATGAATGCAATAAATTAGCATCAACAAGAACCAATAAAGAGATCCTAGCTTTGGGAAGACCATTTTAAAATTATTTTATTGACCACATATGACACCGTTCATTTATATGATGGAGAGGTGAAAAGATAGTGATGTGAGAAAGGGCAAGGATGATAACACAAGATTATAAACGTAATTAGCTATTATACCATACGCATTCTTCACGGCAAATCATTGGCACAGAATCCTATCTTGTATTGACCTCAGAGTTTCCCATCAGGCTCATTCAATCTCAAAACTTTGAAATCACCGTTCCTATCTCTCCAAACCATCTTCATCAGAGTACATTCCCATCATCGGTGTTCCATTCTCACTAAAACACGTCGATATATTATTGACTCAGTAGTACGGGTATCGGAATATTTGTTTACTATCATGCGTACGAACCGTGATACTCCCATTACGACGTACGTCCATTTCGCCCTTATATGGAAACAGCAACTGATAAATAAGCGTAAGCCGGAATATATTCATCCGCCAAATATAGCGTGGAATATTCGTATATATATATATCTCGAAAACAAAAGAGAAATCTAAGTGAGGAACATAGGTTGGCAATCCTTGAATATTTTTCTGTTTGGGAATAGAAAGAAATTCTGGTTCCCTTCGATGCGAAACGGAGTTCTATATTTAACCCTCTTTTGCGTTCACTGCCGCCTACTGGCTATTTCTCTTTTTCTTTTCCGGTAATCCAAGGATTGCAGCCCATATTATTAATTGACTCGTTGATATAATCCATATCCAGACCCTCAGATGTTGTATTCGAAGCTTCATGCTCATGTACAGTCCCTCGAAGCATGTCCAGAATTCCTTGAGTGCTCGGCCATGGCTTCATATGCTAAATTAGCAGAACCACTTTCGTTACCGGTGTCCTCACGTATTTCTCCACGGAGTTCGTTACTTATTTCAACTCTTTATCTTCTTGACTGAAAACACCACATTTGTATCTCGGGTCTAAAGTTGTTGCAACTTTGTATAAAAGCCCCTTTGTGACAGAGGAAAACGTGCAGATCCGCCTTGTTTCAGTTCCCCCATGTTTGATCCAGACCAAAATGCGTCCCATTGTTGGTAAGATATGTTGCGGATGGCGGCTGCTACGTCTCTTGTGTTGCTACGCGTCTGTCCAATACAGGGAAGCACTGGCTTCTGTTTACAGATGGTTTTAAGCATAAGATGCCAGCAAAAAAATTCTACAACGTGTGCTCACATCTTGAGAGATCTTCTCAGCATCCATCTCCAATTCATTCGGAACCTTCTGTAGATTCGATCTCGACCCGCATTCGGGATGTTTCAATTGAGGAACATGAGGAAAAAGTGGGCAAACTCCAAGCATATATATTGTGGAAAATCCATTTGCAATTGTCGGTAAGCATCACTGCGCGTTTGATAGTAAAACTTGGAAAATTATTTGTTAAATTCGAAGAATTTTGAAGAGGAAGAATTGGAAAATTTTAAATTCGGCATAGGATCTATTATGGCATCACAGATCACCCAATATTGGTTCTATGGAAACGCAATCTTCATGAAAACTTAATTTCGTTTCTGCTTCGCAAAAACTGGAGAGGCAAGCAATTAACTCGCCAGATTTATTAGTAACGGATGTGAATTGTTTGTGGAGTCAATTTCGAATAAACGAACTTCATCAAATTATAAGAAAATAAATGATGAAATTATGCACTGGAGGATGAATGTTTTCTTGTTACCTACCTTCTGGTACTTCTGGAAGAGTTTGCGCGTGAATTAGTGAAGTTATTTCATACTTATGCTGATAATTCTGGTTTGGAAAGCGTTGCGATGAAAGCAATAGCCATTATCCAAATACTTCTATTACAATGCCAAACAGAAACAGTAAGGCAAATCACACGCTTGAGATTTGCAACGAAGAATGGAAATATTGAAAAGCGGCAATATGTATGCGCTATTCGATGAAGGTAAATATAGACAAAAAGACTGAAATCTAATTATTCGTATAACAGCAATGATCAAATGTGTCGGAAATTCAGGGACTTGATGAAACAAGGAAAATTGAAATATGCTATTCGAATGCTATTGCAACAAGGCGGTTTGAAACTGCATGATGAGCTTTGTGGAGTGACCTCGCATGGTGATGTAATTGAAAGGACAATTAAATAAGTTTTGATCAACAAGCATCCTCCTCGTAAAATTCCCACTAATGAAGTACTTCTCACCACCGGCATAACGGATTTCAATAATATCATGTTGGACTATCTAGACATGGAAGGTATCAGAAATGCAGCTCTACGCACCTACGGAACGGCAGGACCTTCCGAATAGGATGCACACCAATGGAGACGTCTGTGTTGCTCTTTCAAGTCGTTATCAGATAATTTATGTTCTGCTCCTGCAAGACTTGGACGAAGAATTGCTACATCTGATGTCAGCGCAGAAAGTCTCCAAGGTTTCACTGCATGTCGATTGATTCCATTACACAAAAATTCGTGTGCCCGACCCATAGACATTGGCGAGGCTCCGAGACGAATTATTTACAAGCAATTTTGGGTATAATTTGCACAGACATTCAACAATCACCTGGCTCACTTCAACTATGTGTTGGTCAGGAGGGCGGATCGGAAGCAGCATACATGCGATGCAATGAAAGAAACATACGAAGAAAAAGAAAATGATGCTGTTATGTTAGTCGACGCAGATAATGCTTTTAATTATTTGAATCGCATTGCAGCGCTTCATAATATTAAAGTAATATTTCAATATATCTGACACTAGCCACAATTCTAAATAATACAATAGAACCTGTAAGGATTTATAACCGGAAGAGGAGAAATTGCGTCCTGTTAAGGTACAACACAAGGCCACTTGCAATGGCCACGTATTCTGTGGCTATCACTCCTCTTCTAAATATACTGAAAGAACAGGAAACAGGCGTGGTTTGCGGATGATGCATCAGCTGCATCAACTATGGAAAACCTCCGAGCTTGGTGGGGTGATATTGTGAACTGGGACAAAAATTTGGATATCACCCCAATGCATCAAAAACCAGATTATTTGTCAAATCTGAACATGAGAAAACAGCTATAGAAATTTTCATAGATACGAATATAAACATCACGTCTCGCGGCAAGGAACATCTGGGAGAAGCTCGTGGTTGTCGCGATTATGCAGTCGAATTTGTGACAAACAAAGGTGATACCCGGATTACACAATTAATAAACTCTGTCTAAAATTTCCATAACGCAACTCATGCTGCGGATTCCGCTTTCGTACATGCATTCTTCAGTTAATGGACCTACCAACTAAGAACGATACCTAATATTTATATTAAGACCTGTTGAAACCTATGGAAAATACTATTCATTCAAATTTTTTTCCAGCGTTGACAGGCCTCCTCCCTCGCCAGTAGAACGAAAATTATTGAGCCTCCCAGTACGGAACTGAACATAAAAGACAATATGGAGGCTGATAGGGTTGAAACAAGACCTCGCACATTCGTTGAAACGATGCCACTTCTTACTGAAAAGGGAGCTTCGTCATCGCTGTCTGTCCCCCCCCCCCCCCCCCCCCCCCCCCCTAGAAGAACACGTAAAGTAAAGAGCAAAGCGAAATTTCGCGATGCATTGTGCTTGCGATACAATCATTCCCCACACTTTTGCATATGTGGAGAAAAATTTTCGCAAAACCATGAGATGTCTTGCCCTACTGGAAGTTTCCCGATTGTGAGCCGCAACGAAATCAGAGATATCACAGCCAAGCTCCTGACTGAGGTCTGTCATAATGTCGCAGTCGAACCGATCTTGCAACCTCTGACAGGTGAAATATTGAACGAATCTGGTAACGCTGCAGATGATGCTCGTCTTGGCATTCGTGCAAAAGGGTTCTGGAATGCAAATCAAATGCATTTTTTTGACGTAAGAGTGTTTAATTTTAACGCATCTCGTAATTTGTCTACCAATCTTTCTTCATCGTATAACAAGCCAAGAAACGTGAATACAATTACCGAGTGCGGGGCGTGGAACGTGGAGAATTCACGCCTAGAGCTTTGCGCGACTGGTGCGATGAGACGTGAAGCAACAACATTTTTCAAAGGATTGGCGGACAAATTATCATAGAAACGACAGCAGACATATGCAAAAACTATATCTTGGCTGCGATGTCGATTATTGTTGTTCGCTCCAGCGGGATGTGCATCCGTGAAATTAGACATATATGGCACCCGCCGGTCCACATCGGCGATTTACAACTCACAACGATAGAAGGTCGAATTCCAACAACAATATAATTATTTCATATATTCGAATTTCATTGTTTGTCTAATTTACATATTGCTCATTAAACTTACTCAATTGTTACTTTTTCACTTGCCTTCCACTTAGCCAATTCTCAAACGTCTGAAGAGTTGTGGAGCGGCATTGTGACGTAACAATTGAATATAAGAATGTTCAAGCCTATCATTGCGCAATAGGGCTCGTGCAAGTACATCATAATCTGTTGTGTTGTACATAAACGATAAATCTTGAAGGGCTAAAAGCGTATTTTCACAATGGTAACGTATGAGCGTACCTGCTTTTTGATCGAACTACGTCAGCTTTGCAATATTTCGGGCGGTTTCAGTGAATGTAAGTCATGGTTCTTTGAGCAGGTAACTTATATATATATATATATATTATCTCGCTGAACCGTTAAAAGGATTGCCTGAGTTGATCGTATTTATTGCTTGATTCTGTGAAGCCTAATCTAAATGCTGACAACGGCTTGATGTTTTGAAAAACATAAATAGAAAAGGTTGCTAACTACCATGAAAAAGTATCGACCACATTAGCAAATCTATGTACCAACTCACACCGCAAACTAACTTTGCTAAGCGACACATACATACAAACAAGTGGTAGGTCTCCAAAAATATCAACCATAGTAAAAAACTATAATTGTTCCAAAGGCGACGATAACATAATCTCCAGCATTAACGAGGTATTGAGAGAGATTGTAAATGAATTCGAGCAAATGGAAAACGAAGGTTCAAATAATAACATGTCAATCATCAACAGAAAAGTGTTCGAATCTGTTTACAGATTACGGAGTAGTTAGAGTTTTTGTGTGGGATTTCTCCAATATTTAAAAACTCGCCCACTAAATTGATTGGCAACATCTCTATTAGTTTAGTAAACAACTGATCTACAAATCACCTTCAGAGTTCCTTTGAAAAATTGGAAGAGATATATATTCACGTGAACAACTATTGAGCTACAGCTACGATGAGATACTTTGTTTAAAAAAATCTGCAGCAATAAATAGCATGACCAATACCCATATAAATCGGGATTAATTCTAGATATTAGCAAGTCCGTTGAGAAGCATTACAAAATTATGCCAAACTTTTAAACTCGTAAAGTTAAAGCTGGTGCTTCAAACCCAAGTTCGTGTTCTTTGACTCTCAAAAATAAGGGTTTTTATGAAGAAGTTAAAAAGACAGGGTGATCACATAAAACATGTGTGTACGACATTGAGTAACGTTATAATATCGCTATATTTCTTTGTTTGCGTGTTTTCGTTTTCCGTTGGTGATATTTTTCTTCCGAAAACTGGATTCATCATGCCCATAAGCTGTGTTCGGAAGTGCGAGCGAAGCGGTCAAGGGAAGGACTTTGTTTCGTTTTACTAATAATGGTCAGGATGGGAGAGATGTCACCTAAAGAACACCGCCCATAATCTTGACCCGGATACGCTGTTGCTAATACGATTGGATGACTGGGAAACTGTTTAATAACCTTCCCTTCGCAAAGAAAATTTTATTTGACATATTGGTTATTATCGAAACGAATGCACATATTAAGATTGTATTCAAAATACCCACTTAGCACATATACAATATTAATGCTAACCTAATCGAAGCATTCTAGGTAGCTTCAGCAGTAATAAAAAAGCGGTTGATGGTTTTACCATAGCCCAGAGCGGCGGATACCACTCACTACACTTCGCCATTGCGGTTTAGTTCCATTTAGGATGTTTTCCCGCTGGAGTGCAGTCGCTGGTACTCCATCTTTTAGTAGCTCTTTGCTATTAGGTGGTCGTTAGTTGGTTCCTTTAAGACACTGCTTCCGGTCTCAGAGTGAATTTCCATAAAAAATAACATTCCTTTGCGACAAAAATTATACTACCAATTGTATATATAAAAAATTCCAAAGCTCTTATGTGATTATGGAAATACCGAGGGTTTAAATCACGGAGTTGAGCTGTTGAATTGTTTATTTTACTTTCAAATCACTAACACTTGGGACTTATTCCTGAAACAATGAAGATACGGCCAATTATTTTGATATCAACTGCAATCATACAGCATATTACTAGAATGACTTAAAACATGTTAAACATAAAATTACTAAAATTGAAGTAAAAAATTTTTTCTTTCGTCTTGGTATTTATTCTTGCTTCACAATGCATGAACTTACCCGATACAATTGCGTCGCATAAAAATCACATTGTTGCACAAAAATCTCATTTTTAGAAGATGCTGTACGGGCACCATAAACATGAAATCTGCATCATAAAATAATCAAGTCTTTTTTTACATATAGCTTCCCCTGTATAAATACCCGGAGAGAGCTGACCATTAAGGTACTTGGATTCATAAATATACAGATATTTCAGATGTGTACAGTGGGCTGGTAGGATATGACATGCTCCTGTACAAATATTATGATGGGACAGATACTGGTTTCATATACTATATAAGCAACAGACTGCAGTATGAACAGACCTGAAGGCATTGCAATAGTCACGCCTCAGTGCATATATTAGTCGCTTCGGCGAAGCCGTAAATAAATAATTACCCTGCCAAATTCATGTTGCGTTCCCCATTTTTTAGACAAGCGGTTCAGTGTTACTAATCATAGAAAACGACACGATTACATCAATCATTCTAGAATTAAAGCCAAGTTACGTGAACATGGAAGCGAAGATTTTCCCCGTGTATCCGAACTCGCGGCCCATCGTTAGCATTTTTTTGTGGGTCTGACGGAGACGCGCGAGTACGCACTGGCTTTCATTAACGAACCACTTATTGCTGGGATTACCTTTTAGACTCATTCATCCCTCAATCTTCTGGCCAATAATATTTAGCATATTCTTCATGAAAAGATTTCTTCCAATGGTTCATTCAACGAGGAAGATTCGTACAAATACATGCCCCACAACGAAGGGTACAACACAGGGCAGGAGATGATTCAAGCATCGGGAGGGCCTTGTAGAAATAACAAATGAACATATTTTACAACTTTCGGAAAAGATTCGGAGGAAACGACTTTTATTATGTTTTTTTTTATCAAACTCTTGTACAAATCACTCCCACATGTGTAAAAATTTATTGTTATAACGGATATCATATCGCCATGGAGCAAACTAATACCTTTATCTAATACCTAATATCTGCGAATGACGATAAAAAAATGTCCGGAAAGGGCGACTTCTTTCGACTTGCAAAACCGGCGAGTAGAAAGAGCTCATTGTGTATATACTAAAATAATGATAATTGCCGCAAAACGCAGCATATGCATAGTACAAAAGTCCGGAATTAGAGCCCCTGCATAAAATTCATAAAATGCAAATTCTGCCATATACCCAACACCACTAACAATATTAAGAGGAGAATGATATTTATTGAGAGGCTACATAAATATACAATAACAGACATAGTTATAAAATGAAATGCATGCATGACGTACTAGAGGTACATATTTAACATTTTACATTCAATTGTCACTTCATTAAGCTCGATGAACCAATAAAAAAACTTTCGAACTTGGGGTGTTTCCATTGCAATAAAAAAATTACTTATTTATAAAAGTAAAACCACTTTGCTCAATTTTCCATACGGAGTATCGAATCACATATTGTCATACCCAAAAGACTAGTACTATAGCTTTGATCGAAAAGATTTCGCAGTAAATTTTACATATCAACTAATAGATTTTGTCATTCATTCACTCATTCCGCCAAGTGTATCTTGCTACCAGTATATTAAAAAAACAAGGTATGATATTTTAACCAATGATACTTAGCTAGAAATAGTCAACGGGAACCAACCTGATATCATGAGATTAAAAAACAACAGTCAACGGCCCTGTGAGTTCAGACTAATTCTGCACGACCCAATCCTACCCACGCTATGTACTAAATAGTATGACTTGTATCAATTTTAAATATAAACAAATAAAAACAATCCATCAAAAATAATCTACACGCACTACATACAAAGGTAAATGCAAACTGCACATGATCAGTCGATTAGGATATCAATTAAATTAGCTCGTAAATCCAAGCAATTAGTGAAAATGCTCCTGCTAACTCACTACCTTAATGCAAAGCATTTGTGGTTAGCATCAAACGCAAAAGATTTTTCTCTGGTGTGTAAAATAACAAGCAAATCGAGAACTCAATTTGAACATAGTAAGCTTTAAATTTTATCCTTAAGAAATGGCACATTTTCTTCCAGTCAGCATTAGGCATATAGCTTTCATTCTTCACCAAACCTCTAATTACCATGTTTCAACAAAGCAAATTGATTATGTCCAAAAATTAGTTCATTAATTAATACATAAATCTACAAATGCATAAAATGAAAACATATTTTTAAAAAATTGTAAAATGCAAAATGGAGGTGATACAGTATAGCTTTTTAAACAACAGATGTAGTTTACTTATACGACCTCATATTCTTTCTAGGGCACCTTTCTTCGAGTTGGAGAACCTAACAAACGAAAACAGAAAGTAAATAGATGAAATAATTGACTATCACAAAATACTCGTATCTAGTGGTGAATTCATTAAATGCTATTGTAATCATCAGATTTCATGGAAACATTCAGTAGTAAACATAAAGGTTATCTTCGAATCTTATCAAATGCCAATCCTATGGGCTCCCAAAAGACAAGATTCAGCTCCCTATTACTTTTTTGCACATATCCCTAATTATGAAACTAATACAGACCTGCAGCAGACTTCATTGGTCGACCTCTAGCATTCCGTGGACCATGTTTTGTATCTTCAACATAAGTTGGTTCTAAATCTGATCTTCCATGTCTACGAGTCAAATGACGTTGACAATTGTATCTGTTTACATTTGCATACAAGTAGTAAGAGATTTTGATTTAAGATATAGCTATGTAGGGTGGGTCCAGGCTTTAACGTCTTAAGAGGCGACTAAGAGGATGTAAAGAAATAGTATATGGATACATCATTAACCATGGCAGATACCACTGATTGTACTTCACAATAGCACGTCAGTTATCTGTTTGGGATGTTTTCTAATCCCAATGCACTAGCTGGTACTACAATTTGTAATAGCTTTTTTGTAGTAAGTTAGTTGGTGCTATTTAGGTGCTTTTCTAGCTTTGCATAGAGAATTTCAATGCAATTTCAATTCCTATATTATTACATTTCTATATTAGTTTGTGAAGGAAAGAAAAAAATCACAGCAGCAAAAAACCACATTACTAGACATATGTAAACCTAGAATAATCAACCATATATATTGGAGAGGCATCAAGAAAACTTTTCAACCAAAGGTACTTACTTGTTAGTAAATGGAACCCCACACACAGGACAATGCCATGCATGAGGCACATCATGAGTATCAAGATGAGATATTAGATCCGGAACGGTTTTGAAAATTTTTTTGCATAAACCACACACGAACTGAGAAGACTAAGAAAAAATAAATATGTATCAGTTTAAAGTCAATTTTTACTACATTGCAAATTATGCTGTTCAGATACATAAAAAATCTGCAAGCTTTAAATGTAGATAAAGATAAAAAACTTTTTTATCAATAATTAAAAATGATACATTTGAAATCTGGCACAAAATTCCTTCCTTATTCCCATGCACTATATATTGTGTTACGTATACATTGTGCGTAATCACGCAGCCTCCCCAATAGCGTTCTCGTCTCGTAAACACGTTTTCGTACTCTCTGTGTTACGTAACTACTTAAACAAATAATCAGCTACATATATTATTGTGATATTGACAGTACGAACGGCGGCGAATATTCGTTTTTGATGGAGCACTAAAACACTATGATTATTAATTAAATCAGTCATATGCTGGTGTTTCACGGAACGCAATTTATCAACTATTGTCTGCGCTTGGTCGATCACAGTTTGACAAATATGCCAAACATATTGATAGAAGCAGTTTCCACAGGCACATTCATTAGTTACGTGTTATTAGTTAATGTGGTCCTGCAAACGGTTTGTGATAGGGTTGTCATGCTATTATAGGATTGTTTAACACCATAAAAACACAGCGAGGTCGGAAATGATGGACTGTATTCAACGATGAATAGTTGTCCTTTTTTATTAAGTTCGGTAGGTCGAAGTGTTATAATTTCCGCTGAGCGCGGTTTTAGAATTGATGATTTATTCAATTACTTTTATCAGCGTGTTTTTATTTAAAAGACTTGCATTTATTACCTAAGACATGATTTCCACAATGTGGAAAATAAAACAAAAACGTTCTTTCACTGGCGCTGTTTTTTTTTTTTTTTGATGAGAAATAATTTTATTACCTGCGATACATAGATTAGAGTTCAATAAATATAAGCTTGACAAGATTGGGCAGATCTACTCTGCAATTTTAAAGCAGATTTTGCGGTGAATAAACTTTAAAATATAGAAAAACATATATAAAAAATAAAAAAAAATTGAAACTTCAATAAAGTAAATGAGAAATATTTTTAGCTGGTAATTAAGTTTTTTTTCATTGAAAATATGAAACATATTAAAAAAATTTCCTTCTATCTCTTTAAAAGTTAGCTGACGTTAGCCTTTGAAAATCCCTGGCTGTGGCCCTGCGAGTATTAATCTAACAAGATGATAGGGTGGGAAAAATAAAATTGTTTTTTGGTTTCCAAGTTGCTGCTAAGGCCTGGCAAATAATTGTCATAGGTAAGGTCAAAGAAAGTACAATATTTCATTTCTTTAGGTTGGGTATTAGAACATTGCCTGAACAATCTTTTTGAACTATACCTGTTTATTTCTTCCCTTTAATTTGGCAGAGTCGCGTGATGGCACAGAAGGTGAAAACGAGACGTTTTCCATTTTAGTTTCTTTAGATCTTGCCTGATGAGTGGAGTCCTCTGCAGCACCTGCTGGGGACTTTGACGGCAACAATCCCTGCACCGAACGTTTTCGAAGATTTTTTCCACGATGGTAATGGGGTTCAAACGGCTGATCATTGTCAGCTTGCTGTAAAGCCTGGAAAACATGAATAAATTTGACGAGCAAGCAATCACCAAGATAGTTCCAGATACTTGGCAAAGTATTATGAGAGTATGTAATGTATAAGTACCCAATGAAAATATATCAAGTTTCTTTGAGACACTTGACTAGAATTTTTGGGGTCCGCTTACCTCTCTCCAATTTATAACCATTTTTGTCCAACCACAACACAATCTTGTAAACAAGATAATGCATTAACCAGCCAGTAAAATAAGATTTTTTTGCTCTCGTTTTTCTTAAGAATTTTTGTCATATATTGTCCAGGCAAATGTGACCTATTGCAACTATTCTGTCCAGCATTTCACCTCATACCACAATGACATTTGAAGCACTAGCATGAGAACTTTTAAGGTATGCAATACAATAAAAGAAATAATGAGACAATATCACACCTCAGCAATGTTTATATCATTTGACATCTGAGTCAACGACATATCAATCGGAACATCCTCACTTTCTTTTCTAGATCCTGCAGTGTCTCTCTCTCCATCCACATTTTCAATTCCACTCATGTCTGCCTCACATTGACTATCATGAATGCTTTCATAAGGTACCTGTATATCTCCTTTTTGAGGTGATGCTTTAACCTGAAATTTACATTGAATTAAGTTTGTGCACATGATAGTCAGGGGCACAGTAAGAGATGGGGGAGGGTCGAAAGACATCTCATTCTTATTGTCAACAACTTATCTAGCACAACCTACGAGTCAAATAAATTGTATCTCTCAAACGCCTACATGTAACACCCGTGCATATGACTGGTTCCCGCTTCTGGTGAGGCAGGGCCTGCGCAATTGAAAAGAAAATATGATATAGCCAAAACTATACGCATGATTGCTTTTATACGTTTCATTTTTACTGAAATAAAAAATAGTAAATACTGCCAATAAGAAATTCACTTCGACCAAAACGAATCTTAAAATTTCTTGTCGAACATATTAAATTGCCTACTAATTTATTTTATTTTTCGTTTATGTAGTACTAGGATCACTGCCTTTAAGAGCATGATTGCTTGATAAACAGTTTGCTAGTGCCCTTGATTAAAGCACCGTTTCCATCGAGATATAAATGAATAAATTTCGGACAATAATATTTTATTACAAATACAATAATGTTTGTTGATAATAGAACTGAAGAATTAAGACACTGTTAAATTTTCACTTGAAAAAGTAGGAATCTGGTTTTGGACGAAGGTAAAGACAAAAACTGGATAATTGTTACTGCATCAAGGCAATAGCACAACAACTTACCAATGTCGAAATTTTCAACTTCTTGGCTTCTGAGGCGTTAAGTTCATCACGGGGGCTATAATCCAAATCAACAAGTAAAGTTTCTGGATCGTCTTCTAACATTGACTGAAAATCCGAAGCAGTGCCTCTCTTTTTCCGAATTACATGCTGCAAATCATCATCTTTTGTTTCATCATCTTCAATAGTAGCATTTTCGATTTCTGTATTCCTAATGCCTATTACAGAGATCTCATTTTTCTTACTGCCATCTACCCGACGACGAACATCGGCCTCAACTTCGCGTAACAATGTATCCGATGGGTGTAGTTTGGCCAAACAGGAAGAAAATTCCGGATGTGTTTTCGCCATACCATGGCGACGAAATACATGTCTTATCAAATTTGATCGTGTAGTGAATCTCATCTTGCATAAACGGCACATATACAACTGAAATATAATGTTTGCAATTACATTCAACCTTAAAAAGATCTTTAAAAATTTATTTTTTTCCTATTGCGCGGTGAGATCAATATCATTATGTTCAAATTACAATAATTTGCTTATTTTATAATCCTGAAACGAATATTGAGTTTATAGAATATCATATATAGTCTGCTTTATCGCCCATCATTTACCAGAACTAGGCATCAAAACAGACAGTTAAATTAATACAAACAAAAATATTTAATCATTTGTGAAATCAAAATATAGGTGGTAGTAAGATACAGTGCAATGGTGTAACTTTATTATATATTAGAATTGACTATCTTCGCTACAGATTTTCTTGAAGAGAAGTGAGCCAAATACGGTAATGTACATCGATTTCACCCTACTCCATTGAAGATGTTTTCAAACAAGGTTGTAATTAAATTCAACGTTCGATGATAACTAGTGTGTTTCCATTTCATTTTATAACAAACATTTTAAATTAGAAAACTTGCATCTCTGGTCTGGGTACAAATGTACAGACCTTCGCCAGATTTGGAAATCTGGACATTCTGGAAACGTCACACTGACACTATTTAAATAATTTAAATTTCTAATTTCGAAATGGTATTTCTGCAGAAATAAAAAGAAAAACCTTCAATCCCGTGTGTGTCATGATATGACGTCTCAATGATGAGGCCCATGGAAAAGTTTTCTCGCATTGTGGACATTTTCTTCCAGTAAAATATTTTCCTTTGTTTGGTCCCAAAACTGCGTCATCAGAATTATCAATAGATGAATTGAATTTGCTCTCACGATCTGTGGTTATGATATTTACCAAATAAAACTTTTAAAAATCTAAAATCGTTGTGAAATTATTTGACATCATTTTGATAATTTTGAATACATATTTTATTATTTCAATTTCAAAAATTTAAAATAAAAACCGATGGAATAACGTAAATTAATCCTGCAAACAGATAAATTAATAATTTATGTTGATAAATTAATGTTGTCTTTTCATCATTTTGTTACACAGCATCGCTCCACAACTACATATTAAAACCATAATGACCCCCCTCCTCCTATACTCATCAAGACAGTAAAGAAAATGGAGAGTACAAGGATGACCTTTTAAAGCAAATTCAGCTGTCCCCTTGGAGCTCTGTCTTGTCCTTTGTTTTTCACTTTATTGAGCTCTTTTTGAAACTTGAAAATCAAACTCATGATGGCTATGGCATAACTATAACATTTGAAAGATACTTACCCTGGTATCTTAACCTGGCTCCAGTGGTACTTTGCATATTGACCATTGTTGGAAAACTAGATGAATACCTTGAAACTTCCATGTTTGCAGGGCTATTTAAAGTGTAAAAATTAACCATATCAATATGGTGTAGAATCAAGCCAGTATGGGTAATATTTTAACATTGTTGATAACCGACCGAGCACACACAGACCTTGAGTCACAGACTGATTTGAATTAGGTGAGCTGATCTCAGGTTTGCACTACCACAAATAGTCTGTACATATTTTCGCACATTAACACTGCACAGTCACCTTTTTCCTCAAATTGAATGTTAAACACATCAGGTCATTTCAACATTTAAGCTGAAGACCCTTCCTTCTATACTCGTTCAGGCTGAACGAATTTTAAGTGGTCGTGTGTATAGGTATAAGAACTTAATGGTAAAATTCCTCTAAAAGTCCCCAGCAAGATAATTTATCAAAATTAAATAAAAATACAGATAGGCGAGCCGTAACAAATAGTTAATGCAGTAGAGAGGGGGAATAATTTTTTTTACCTTTTCTGAAACAAAAATAACATTGAAAATTTATGCTGGTGGTTAACAGATGTCAGCTACAATACATGTCTGCGATAAATCGCTTCGCTGGCATGGATTAACTTGAAGTTTAAAACCAATTGTCCATACATATTTATCGAAAAATGAAAATGACTATCATTAAGAAAAAATATTGCAACAGGGATCGATACTACAATATCTTTTTTTTATTTCAACTTTTCTTGCTTTTACACAAATCCTTTTTTATTATTGGAAGTGGCTCTAAGCAAGGACGAAAGCAGCGCCTAAAAGGATTCAACCTACAAGTACTCGCGTGGCAAAGAGCCACTACAAAATATGATACTAGCGACCGCACACCTAAGTGGAAAACATCCCAGAGAGGATTGGACTACTATAATAAAGTGCAGTGGTCTCTGCCCTGCCAATTTTGATTGTACCTCTTTCAATTGTTAAATTGCTATTAGGTCGAAGCTTGGCCGATCGATTAATTTTGCCACAATGGTAGAGATGATGCTTCATCCCAAGGTAATGTGGAACATGATAATGTACCTGTTCACCAGCAAAAAGTTGAACCGGCACAGTTTATTGAAAATGTTTTACTACCTTTACTACCTGCATTACTGGTTTAAATAATCTAAACTTTTTGTCAGTTGCATGCAAATAAAGTGCCCAGTCCTACCATGCAATTTTTAAAAATAATGATTATTCACTTGTTAAAATCAGCTTCATTGTTGATATGTCTTTGTTTCCTTCCTTCTCCAAACATTGACATCAACAAACTATCTTCCACATATGAGGATTCTTTCGACAATCCATTGAAAGCTGTTTGAGCTTTTAACTCATCCAGTCCCACTAATGAGTATTCACGGCCAAGCATATTTTCCATGGATTTACCTAAATCAGTTAATTGGTTTGAAATATCCTTCTCATCATGTTAGCAGCAAATAAAAAAATAAAATAAAAAAATCCAACTAGCGGATTACCAGTTTCTCAAGACAGCCATAAAAAAAAAAGTAAATAAATTGAGCAAATGGGCAATACTTCATGATCTAAATAGTGTGCTGATAGTTTAAGCTTGAAGCTGAACCTGAAGAATGATATGAAGATCTCGGACACCCGAATGAAAACTAAGATTCTTCCACCCTGACGGGAATGAAAATTTAAATGTCATGGAACAAACAATATGCTGGACAATCAGACAGGAAAATATGCTGGACATCAGAAAGGAATGCACAGCAGAACTCCTCTATGACATCAAAAAACATAAACAACGCCGGTAGCCAGTTCAACTACACATCCCATAACATTTCACATTCAAAATAATGGAAATAGACACGGTCATCCTTTGTGAAGGCTACAGTGAGAACAAAGCAATTTTGGATTAGCAAACTACACACCCGGAAACCTAAAGGAAAAACAAAGGATTAAAACAAACAAACCGGAGGGAATCGGTTTTACGGTACACTTATTAAAAAACTAATAGAGCATAGATTTATACGAAAACAAACAAGAGTATAAATCTGGTCATTTGCACCTTAATCTTGTCTGAAGAAGTTGGACTGAAAGTTGTTCTAACGAAAGCTTACAATAAACTTATATTTCTGCGGAATATGAACACGATATGTTCGTCATCAAAGACATAAAAGGCACTTGGACACTTAAGTGAAAAATATCAATTGAGCAATACAAAGTTTGTTCGCCGGGTTCATGTGGCCTGGTTAGCCGCCTCATGTAGTATTAAAAGGTTGAGAAAGAAAAAAATATGCTTCAGCGCATTTTGTAGCGATATTACTTTGTTTAGTCACCAGCCATATGTAAAACCTGAACTTTTCTCTTAGGTGCACACAAATTATCACGTTATTAAATTATCACGTTATTAAACAGTCTCATTTTTCTTTCTTGTAAACATGAAATTGTGAATAGTGAGGGATATCCCTGTCAGTTATGTTATTCCTTTGAGATGTTTCACAATTTTAAAGATCGCATGTGAAGACAAAAGAACAGGATACCCGATTACTCTGTGCAAAGCGACATTATCTGTATGTTTCATAAGAACTGAAGGATATGCATTCGAGAAATCTTTGCAAAAATCAAGTTAGGGGATACAACAAAAATAAGTTAACCGTCTCTAAAATTCGCAACATTTGAGAAACCTAAAACTATGACTACAGTTACTTCTTAATCTTATGCATTCAAAATTTCGAACAGTATCAATAAAAATTTTATTTTTTTCAGGAAAAACATTAGTAATGGACGAAGTCCACTAGGACTCTGGCTGAGTATTCCAATCGTCAGACTCTGACCGTATACACAAGAGTATCAAAACGTCTAACCCCTCCGCTTTATTCCTGCTATTACTAAATTAGGACAAAAATGAACATGTGTTGGATTTCATGCATTTTTTCTCATTCGGTTACAATTAAATGCAGCAATAAACACTTTGCATATGCTGTCTCCCTGCTTCATATTAATGTCAGTTTATAAGCAGAAAATTTCTTCAGAATGTAACAAATGATATAACAGATAAGAGCCAGACTGATAACGGCCTGATTTTGCTGTTTACCAATATATCAGCAAATCACAAAAGCAGCAGATAATATCGGCCAACCAAAATATACTTACGGACATTCGTAATTATTTTTAAAATGACGTCTTTGTTCAAATTACGCAATATTTTTCGCCTTTATCTAAGGAAATCCCCAATAGATCTCATTCACGCAAGATGAAGTTGAATTCCCCCCACAAAAATTGCCTAGTAACACATAAAAATGTTAGAAACATGTTTCGGAGATGGGATGAAGAGGTAGCCAGTCTGGCCTAACGCATATGCTTTTGGACAATTCGGACTTCGACATCTTCAACCTGCGATGGCAATACTCTTGGAAAAGAAAAAACTTACCACCAAAATGCGACGATGAATCCATACTCTTTGACAATGAATTAGTTTCATCTAAAATCGATGCAGATTCAGTTTCATTAAGTGGAGTTTCCGTCAAACTCTCCTCCCAGTCAGTAGTTTGTCCAGACTGTAGCGAGAACCATTCATCAACCATGTCTGAAAAGAATGTGACAAGTCACAACACAACTTTGATATCAGAATTTAGGGTAGTGTCTTCAAAGCATATTATTTTGTTTATTATAGTTGAGAGCGCATCATATTTTTGTTTAGACGAAAAGGCATTCGTTGAATATTCTCACATCTGAACGCACTGATATCAAATTATGTTTGCATTTTAATCCGAATATTGTCCCAAATCCTGTTATTTTTCTGAACCATTTAAAATTTTCTGTAAAACATGAAATACAAACAGTGTCGTTTCACTACCACTCATATTCATAGAAAATGTTTACCATTCTCATTTTTCCAGCTGTTGTCAGAATCTTCAGTTGGGAAAAGTCTACGTTCCTCGTTGAGCATTTCATCCACATCTAAAAAATACAATGTCACAGGCAAAAAAGCAGACTACTGTAATAATAAGTTTTGTTTTGCTTGGATCCATACTCTTGTAAGAGGGCAACAGCACAAAAGCTGTTTTACCTCGTTTAATTACAAATTGTCTTCAACATCTTACCATTTAAGCTGACTATTTTGCACAACTGTCTTGCTAAATACAAGCATTTCAAAGTTACTAATATGACAATTCAACTGAAATAAATATCTTTGAAATAATAGCGCTGTCAGTGCGCATAAAATAATGATTATTTCGATTAATGAATTGCGTTAACTGGATCAATATCTATCTAGATAGGTTGAGACACTTAGGTATGTAAAAATGATTGCAAAGCTTGTTCCCAAATGGAGAACACAGACATCAATAGAAATATAGTGTCAAGTCTGCTAGCCTTTGGTGATTATTATTATAGTAAGTTTTGACAATTCAGTTGTTTTTTTGAGAATCTAAACAAAATTCTAATATATTATATTCTTAAAACATGATTTAGCACATAAGTAATTGAAATTTTCCTTGATCAGAGTGAATCGCTCAGGTACAACGGAGTTACATTTAGCAGTTAATGCTTCTCATATCACAAAATCGATATATATCTTTAAAAAATATATATATATATATATACCGGTATATATATATTATATACTCTGATTTGAGAGTAAACTAATTCAGTAAATAAGATTAAAAAAAATAATCACAGTACCGTAATTGCAGTGTTGTACTTTACTATATGGGTTATGTCTTAATTAAGCATTCATCAACTGTCTAGTCCAACAAACAGTACAGAAAATAAAAAAAACATTCTATTATTTAAGCACTTCATATTTTAATACCTGGTTTATTATTAGAGTTGCATATGAGTAAGTGATCAGTGAGGTGAACCTCTGTATCGAAAGTTACTGAACACGATTGACAAACGAATGTTGTTTCCATTTCTTGTATATGTACTTTCATTTCATCTTCCTGGAAAAGTCATATTTAGAGCGTAATTAGAAATTCTTTCACTCATTCCCCCCAATTTTTAAGGGTTTCAGGCTAGCTCATTCAGTAGATTCGTGAAAATTATGAATGGATTTAAAAACATACTTTCCAAGCTGTCACTTTCCCCTCGTGAGCATAGGAAAGAAGCCTTTGCAAACCAAGCACTCTTGAATGGAAACAGGTATTTGAAGGTTATACGGGAGCAAGGATGTTTGCTTATTTTTTGTAGTGTTCAAGTGCCGTATTTATTAAGTCAGTGATCAAATCAAATATGACATTAGATATGACCAATTTTGGCCAAATTCTTTTTAATTACGCAAAATAATCTTTAAATAGCAAGGTTGAATGATTTCAACAATTTCCGTATATCAGCATCTGAGATAAGGTTTAATTTGTATCCTACCATTTATTCGATCCGATAGGTAGCTGAGCTATAGTTTTGTTCAGAGATACCATAATCAGAATATCAATCACACATAAATGATAGAAAAGTGTTATTGCGGCCAAAATACCCAAAACACAATAAAAACCCAACTAGATTGCATGGATTAAACAAACCACGCACAAACGAACAATTAAACCACTTATTTCACCTACGGCCTAATGTGACTGGTTTTGTTTGCTATCCCAATTGCTATCAAATCATATGCCAGTAACACTATATTACTACTGAAAAGAATTTAAATATCTAATGTTTGGGCTTATTTTGAAACTTTGAACCCCTTAATTCGAACCCTGGCACAGCACAGCAGAAGTTTTTCAGTAGCTCTCTGTCTATCATCAATGCCGTCGAGTACCATGTCAAGGTCCGTCATGAACAAAACAACCTCAGACTCAAAAGTTTTATCAAATAATCATTAAACTAATATCAAAGATACTATCCGGTACTGCTCTTGAGGAATCTTCATATTATTTGTCTCCTTCAACTGATATCTTTTAAAGACTTGGATGACTATGTTATATTGCTAAAAATTGCCCAACAAAAGCTGTTTCATTATATCAGGCTTGTCATTACCTCCCACCCGAAATCATACTTCAAGAGTTTTTAGTGATTAAAAAAAGACATTCATCATTGTAAACTTTACTACATCTATTTCCGTAAAAACAGCAAATGGATATAACAAAAAATGTGTAGTGAATCTAATTGCTCAACCGATGATGTGCAAATGATATTTTATATTTTGCCATCGTTTCGAATGTCTATGCAGACGTTCTTCATCAGGGCAAATGATTTGCCCTGATGAAGATATAAAAATAATATAAAATATCATTTGCACATCACCGGTTGAGCATTTAGATTCACTATGAATTTCCCTGGTGGCAATCACTCAATCTTTAAATGTGTAGATTAGAAACCAATGCACACACACGAGGCTACAGACTGACCAGCTATGACTGTTTTCCAACCGCTACTGTCTATTACGGCATTCCCAATGCACACATGAGCGGTCTACAGTCATGGTGAGTCGGCACTCGATTCTCATGCTCTGATGTCTGTTTTTTTGAAAGTAGAATACAGCCGTAAGCAGTGCTTTACACGAACCTTCATGCACCGACGAGGCGTCCAGCAAACCTCTTGTACATAATTGTCATACCTCACAGGATTTGAACCTACGTAAAGACGATAGAGATACGTAGCTCGAAGTGCATTCTCAACGCTTCACCGACTGAGCTAATCGAACATTTAGTGTAGGCCATGGATATAATGGCCTAATGCTCATAGGCATTCAATGAAGCTAAAGTCTAGAATAAAACCGCGCTGATCCACCTTAAATGTGTGCAGTGGAACTGTAAGGCATAGGTGTTAGCCCACGGCAGCTCAGCACGACCAGCCATTGTCGTTTGCCGGTTATGTGTGCATCAGCCTTTGTCGTTTGCCGGTTTTGTGTGCATCAGCCTAAGTATAGAATACCAAAAACATTTTAGACTTTTAGTGAATTTCCAAGAGGGTCAGAGCTTTATTTTTTTTAATATTCTTACCTTGGAATATTCATACTAGGGAAAAATACTAAACAAAGGATCATTGAAAATATGTAAGAATAAAAAATACAGTCAATGTCTTCATAAGAAATAACCAATACAAAGCAAAACAATAAAGTTACCTGATTTTTATTTTGAGATTGTGGAAGAGGCGTGATTGTGTCATCTAATGGATCATTAACAATATTGTTGTTAAAAAAATTCAAATTTTGATAAAACACCACCATGTCTGTATAAGACTTTGAGGCTGCTTCACTGTAAGCTTTAATCTAAAAAAATTAATTCGAACATTTTTGAAGGAGGTGCAGTTAGATTTTTACATTAAAATACTTGTTGCAAGAAGTTTTTCTCCGAAGGTCACAATACATGTAAAGTTGTCTTACCAATGCATTGCGTTTCACTTAACGAAACAAAAACGGCAACGGTGTGATATCTGTAATCGGTATCGGTTGGTGGCACACAAAAAAACTGAATATCGGTATTGGTGGGGAAAATGATATCTGTCTAGCCCTACATTCCATGGAGCCGATAAAATTGGTTTCCTAAAAAACTGATACAAAATAGCAACAGGTTCACCAAGACCACTTGTGCAAGATTTTTCAATAAAACTGATTTTTTCATTCATACACAATGTTTTCTCCCGAAAGGGATTGTGTTCTGAAATAATATCCCAAATCATGCATTTGGTATAATCTTAAAACAGATAATAGCTCTCTCTACAAATTCCAATTCTCCTATCGGTAGTTTCAAAATTGAATAGGTACGGTACTCAAAATTACCTTGAGTAAAGGGATGAGTTGTATTATTCTTAGTTGTTCCTTATCTTGTTCTTTCTTCCATTCATCGTTCTCAGGCAAACTCAGTGGAATGATGCCATCTTCATCGGTAATGATATTGTTATTCTCAGAGTCTGTAACCTCATTTGAAATGAATTTTGGCTTTTTGGACGGTGGCTGACCATGACTGTGAAAAACAAGATTTTATATTTTGTCGGGCGTGATGGCCTAGTGGTTAAACATGTTGGCATCGCAGGTTGAACATCTCGGGTTCAAGCCCCTGTGAGTCCGGCTTGATTATGCATGCCCACCACTCAACCCAGGGTGTAATAACTTGGGTAGGCTAAGCCAAACAGGAAAAGATCGTATCTTCCCAGTAATTGTAACCCTGTCCGTCTATAAGTGGCCGCTGTTACAGGGCCTTAGACAGGGTGGACACTCTAAGAAGTGGCTATACAAAAAAAAAATTTACAAAATTTTTTCAGAAAGACTGAACCAAATATTTCTAAAAATTCATTAAATTTTGGCATTTGACACTATAACCGAAGCTATATATAATAACACCATCTTCAGTAGATTGCAGATAAGGGCAGCCAAAATCAAATATTTGATTTCAAAATGGAATTATAAAAAAATCTTGCAAATCTAATAGAATTTTCAAATCGAAGTTTTGCAATAAACAAAAAAAAGCATATTTAAGTTGTGAAATGCTGTAAAAAGCAAAAAGAATAATCTGCAAATTTCAATCCAATATTTGGGAAAGATCTAATTACAGGTATCCTACAGAGCCATAGGGGCCACTCGTGAGAGCCGCTGAATTTACAATTTACGGAATTATGCAGTGGTGACGGAATTACATGCGCAACACACTTACATAATAAAGGAAGTTTTTTTAAATTGCTTTTATATCAAATCTTTATATCAATCAATTGTGTCACTGCCAACGCCCATTTTAAATGACAGATTGATATTAGATATAAATTGTTATGTTAACTTCTGGTTGCGATGAAGCACTTTTGAGATTTCAATGTAGTAATATGTGCATTGGGTTATCGCCACAAACATATAGTTTAGCGATGTATCAGATAAAAATTTGCAGGAACCAGAAATGTTGATATTCAAGGAATTACAAAAATCACTCTTGACGTAATTATGTAAGGCCTACAGCAACTACGACCCAACTTTACCGCTCATGCAACAAATGTGAAAACAATTCAACAAAGAAGGGTATTTTACCAGACCTCCTACCCGAACTAAATTAATTTTGTTATGCAACAGTGTTCAATCTAAGGATGTAAGTGAGACTGGATATATCTGTATATCTCCACACTGTTAATTTGCCAGTCAATATTCACATTTTACCAGTATGTTATGTCAATATCATGCATAAATAATGAATGCATGTATGTCCATTATGCAGTAGAGATTTGAAGTGCGAATATGCAATTGAACGCAGGATTGGACAAAAATCAGTGATCTTTAATAGGTGAAATACTGCACATATAAAACTACTAATTTTCTATTAAGCCAAAATAAATGAAATTAAAAAAAAAATATTACAAATTGATATTGCATCAGTTTAAACAAAAAAGCACAAGGAGACATGCCACTCATAAGATTGTGACAGAAGAATACACATTTCTTGCTATTTCTATGATAATCTATTTTGCAGATAATCTGCATCGATTACAGTTTTTACTAAGCTATGTTTAAAAGCAGAAAAAATTGAAAACAGAAATCGCAATATTAATATCAGGGCTGAATACTTATATTACACATTGCAATAATAGCTATAATATAAGATTGGATGTATTCCATTATGTATAAATTAATGAACGAAATTAAACTATCTTTGAAATGAAAATAATAGATTAATTCTATGAATATGAATATAAATAAAATACCTTAATGGTTTCGTTCTAGGCTTCAACATCTGTGAATTACGTTTGGTTGATTTTCTACCTCCAAGATGACCTGAAGAGATTTTTAGAGAACAAGTTTAGTCAAATTTAATCAATTAACATTGGTCGTTGTAAATACCAGTAGAAATAGTAAAATTATACAACAATCGTAGAAATAGTACAGTGCCTGGTGTTCTCAATTGGTATAAAAGCATGAAAAACACACTTTGGCTATTAATCTCTGATTGTCCTAACAAACACTATGAGGGATGATTATTATGCTACTATAAATACCTTTTCAGTCGCAACAGTGTGTATTCCATTATTTTTGAGATTTCAAGAGTAATTTGTGCTGAACTTGACCAGTTTATATTCTTTAGAAAGATATTTCGAACAATATATTATCGTACCGAACTTGCTAAAGTTTAGTTTCCTTAGAAATATATATCGATTACATTATCAGAATAAAACACATTTATTTCTGTTTAAAAATCGGACTAATAAATATAGAAATATATTCCTGGATTCCTTTTTTGTGGAATCTATCCCCTTCGTTCTGTAATTTGAAGGGTGGGTGAAGGCGTGGATTGCATCAAACTTGCCATGGGTCGAAGCAATATATAAGAAAAAATGTTGGAAGAAAGTACGGTAGAGACATATAGTCTGCTAAATATGGTACATGCAAGATGTCTGCTGGACGACTTTCCGCAAACTGCGCAGGCCGATCCACATGAGCGGTGCATATGGTTTCTGCCACCACATATGGTTTCTGCCACCAACTATGCCAATGCACAGGAGAAAAGACTAAAAATTGGACAATAAACCTCCAATCTCTATTTGGAACTGAAGTTTGCCATGTACGCTTCCAGCCTCCAGCAGGATAAAAATGAAATCTATTTCAATTTTAATTTCAAATAACGAAACTAGAGCAATCAATCATCGGACAAGCTCTTTCTATTTGATATATACAGTCATAGTGATATGAAAAGCAAAAAGGATTCAATATTTGTGTTGCCTATTTTTCATTCCTACCTCTACCGATATCAATGTTTGTTTCTTCAGCAGAACTTTGTGTTGTTCTTATGTTAAGTATCCTATTCCTAGTTCCCGAAACTGTGATAATATTGTTTGCTTCCTGATGTGGAATTCCAGGATGTTTGTAAAGAATATGTCTAACACAATTGTTGCGAGTCGTGCATTTGACATTGCATAGTTGACAGATGAACCTTGAATCGATTGTGTTGAGGATGAGGGTATTTTTACTACACAAATAATAAAATATTTAACACTATTAAAAATCATATAAGGTGCTGCACTGGTAGAATGTTACAGTGATACAACTTATGTATGTACTGTTGAATTCTAAGAAACTATACAGATCAATTATTTTAAATGATTCAAAACGAGTCATGATATTTTTTTCATAAAAATAGATGATGAAATTTGATATTTTTGAATTTATATGTACGAATTTAAATCTAGAAAATTTTGAGCTATGTCTATCACAAATTTCACAAAAAACAACAAAAAAAATTAAAACACGGTATATTTTGCCTATTTGTTATGACCAAACAAGTGCTTGCTTTCAATTTTGTCTTTCAAAACCAGAAGGGATGTTGCAAAGTCTCAATATTAGTTATAATGATAACTCACTGCTTTTCTTCATGTTCCTTCAGATGTTGACGAAGATCATTATTACAAGAAAATGATTTGTTGCAAACAGGACAAGATGAATTGCTACCAGATATCATATAAATATCATCTTTTGGAGCTTGTTTCAACATTTCTAAATCACATTTCACCTATGGGAAAATGATGAAGACAATAGTACATGTAAACAGGCTTAATTAGGAAACTCGAGAGCTCAAATAAAAATGGGAAATTACAAGCTTCAGCATTAGCTGTTCAGTCCAAGTGCGGACCTGGGTCTCGCTCAAGCAAATGAACTCGCCACACATATCACAGATCAATCTAGTCATAAGAGAGAAGTGATAAAAATATGGTTTTGATCAGCTTACCGCGGCATGTAGTTCTGCTCTTTCAACACAGTTATGTCGTTTACGGACATGTCTCTCACAATTAGCTTTAGTTGTGAATGCATAGTCACAAATTTTACAGAAATAAGGACGGATACCACTATGTGTAAGAAGGTGCCTGTAAAATCGAAAAACATGAATTTAAGGATAGATAAAGACATTGTCAATTCATTTTCGAAGGTAATTCAGACCACTATACTCATTTATGCCACAATGTTAAAATATAATTAAGTTCAGAAAAAAAAAAAAAAATTGAAATAAAAATAAACTACTTAAATAAAGACTATCAATGGCAAATAAATACTTTAAAATTTATAGACTATGATAAAATTTTTGTTTTTCTAAATGTATGATAATTTAAATCTTCAAGTTAATTTCAACTAAGAAAAATTATCCTTCAATTTTCATGGATGAATTTGTGCTTTGATGTGCTGCAAAAATCTACACAGAACCACAATGTAGAGTAAAAGCCAGGGTTTTCGTCGTTTTATTTTTCTTGATTTTCCCTGACCACACTTACCTATTTTTTTGATGTCAAAACTTATAATTTCACAATTTTAAATTTCTAAATGTTGCGAAATTATTATTTGGTCCAAGCCCGGTCGACTGATAAGGTGTGTCGCATTAAAGGAGTCTGATGTAACTCAAACGCGAGTGTGGAATAACTTTTACCAGGCAATGCTTCAATAACACCGAAAGTGCTCTATCAACGTATTTTAAGTTTTGTATCCTTGTGCCAGGAATGGTACATGTTTGGGAAGAACTACCATGATTGTGCCGATGCATTTCTTATTCTGTATCAATGGGTCTAGCATTGTACATGCATGGAACAAACTGTCATAAACTAACATGGCCGAATCATTTTCACATTGATGACTGCACTTGGCCTTGCGTTATCAATGCTTTACGAATAGTTCAAATTGACATGGATGTGTTTTCGTGGAATTCAGTTTAGAAATTAAGAAGTTCGCAAACAGAAATCAAACCCTTTTTGATAAGGAGGTTTTGAATTAATATAATTATTTTATATCCAATGGTATAGTTTTGTTGCCACAAAATTTAAAAAAAATTTGCTTTTTTTTTAAATAAAAGGTAAATTTATCCAGATTAAACAGAGTTCAATTTAAATTAATCATTGTATATTCAATGGTATGTTGTTTGAAGTAGCTTTTGAAAGTTTATAAAATAATAAACGCAATCATCACAGGGCGACCTATAGCATAAAAAAAGTCACAAAATCTAAAATTAATGGCAAATAGATCTATAAAAACATGAAAATATAAGAATGCGCAGGATTAATACATCAAAATATTTTTAATAAGCGAAGTTGTGAAATTTACTACCAAATTTCACAGAACAATTTAATTTGGGTTGATATAGATATATGGTGAATGAATTAAATTCAGAAAATTTACGAATTAAACATCAGAACAATTCAATGACAAGACAAATCAGTATCAGCGAGGTATTGGAAATCTATATATATTTTATGACCACGATTTTCAAAAGTACTATTTGGATCATCACACCATTAAAATTAGGGCACGTACGATGTATCAGCTCAGCGATTATCGACCTCAAATTTGGGCATTTTATGATCATCGGTATAGATCAAAATAATCCAATATGAATCAGCCATTTTTGAAAAGAAAAAAGAAGGCGCCACTGGTCTCTCACACCGAAAATCGCAAGATAATTTATGCCATCTATTCTGGTTTAGTAGAACGCGATTGTTAAAGAGCACTGAGGGTCTTCTTTTTTGTTAAAATCACAAACATGCATCACTTCAATCTCCTCTCCCATTTACTTGCATAGGACTGGAATACAGTGTTTTAAGGCCGCAATACAGGCTTGCGTAGGTTGCGTTTTTTCTAGGTTTGTTTTATTTCAGCCTTGCAGCAGATTAAAGATTCCTTAGCTCTCATTTCCAACATTCATCTCTTAGTGGTTTCAGGAGACATTTCATGTTTTAATAAAAAAGATGGATGTTTGCAAATATTAGTTGCCTAGTTTACCTCACAAGTGCACTTTTTTCATGAGAGGAATAATTGCATATTCTGCACCAAAACACATTGCGTTCCCCTGATAATTTATCTCCATCTACTGAAGGATCATCAAACCTGAAAGTAAATTTACATTGTGCACAAACTAATATTAAAGTTGGCATTATGAAATAGCAAAAAAATTTTTATACACTAGGTTATTCAATAAGAACATGTAACATGGAATTACGACTCAATGTCATGGCTATAGTGGTAAAGACTATAGAAAAGGTTATATTATTATGTCATATATAGCAAATATACATCACACATGGTAATGAAAAATTCCATTCAGATTATTTTAGTGTAAAACATCAAAACGAAATTTGAAAAGATCAATCAAAAATTAGTGAGGTTGCATATCGCAAGTTGTAGTCAAAATAAAACTTTTAAGGGAATTCAAGCAGGCTTCAGTAGTGTTTTTTGTTTTATTCATGACGTCTGCAACTCAGACATTGTGAACAAACAATAGTGCACATCCAGGCAATAAAAATCAGAAAATAAATAGAAAATGGAAAAAGCAAAGATGATAACTAACACTTTGTCTTGAGAATTAAAATGTCACATACCTCTTTGTGATAGTATCGGGACTCGCATCTGAATAAATGAAAAAAAGGAATGAAAATAAAAATCTGAAAAATATATATACTTGAAAAATAAAATAAATTCTAAAACTTACAATTTCTGGACTTTCGTTTTCCTTGGAGTCTGAAAAAAGAAAGTAAATGTGCAAGCAAAGAAACAAAGTTTATGGTCAGAAATTCCCCCAAAGTTTTCGAAAGTTTCATGACCATAATTCCCCATTTTATAACAATGTCATCAAGTTCATTCTCGGATTTATTTTTATTTAAAATTCGCCTATACAGCAAACACCTACTACAAATTGTAGTACCAGCAACTTCATTTTAAGCGGTAAACATTCCATACAGAGCTTAAAATTATACAAGTCCAGTGAGTGGTATCTGTTCTCACTCACTGGGTTCAGTAATTAGTAGACATTTTTTACATATATAAAAGAGCCCAAATATCAATCCAACAAATTACCAACATTGCAGTGATTACAAACCTAAGACTGTTATTTCGATCTTTGCTTCCATTATACTTTACAAGTTGATTATCTGATTTATCAATAGATTGCTTCCTTCTGATATGTCGGAGTTGAGGGGCTATGAAGCTGACATCATATTCTAAAGTAGTGTTATAAAAATGTAACTTTTTTACATTGAAGATTGAGAGAAGATTGAAATTGGCAGTCAACTTATAAATGAAGGTCGTCGTATTTTGATAGAGAACCAATCCATGATATCATTAAAAGTAACTAATGATAAATTTATTACAAATTATAGAACCAAATTTGCAAACCTTTCTTATAGCTCGACATTTCAAAATCTGGTACTTCATTCAACCAAACAGGAATATCTTCTAATACAACGGATTGAGATGTGTATATGAAATCATCATCTACACCATGATGTACTTTGCACAAAGCATTCTAAAATAGTGATAAAAAAATGGATTTCTGCACACCCAACAGGAAATGAAACTTCAGATTTTTTGCAAAAATTCAAAATGATTAGGACATCCTTCAATACAGCATTTCTCAAAGAATTGGTCGCAAAGGTTGATAACAAATTTTTTTTTAAAGTATGTGTCTTGAACAGCGTTGGTTATAAAATGGGTCACACAAAAATAAAATTTTTCAAAATGGGTATAGTATCAAACTTTTAAACGATCTTAGTCTTAACTGTACAAATGCCAGATTATTCCACCAAACCCCAGATTTGGGTCACACTCAAAAAAAGTTCAAAAACCACTGGTTTATAAAAGTCAGTCAAGGAATTGCAGTCAGGCAGACATAAATTTTAAAGTTCAAGTGGATTTTCCAACACTTTTTATTCTGTTCCCTTTTTTTTAATGATACCGCAGACTGAATTATCGCGTAATAGCATTACTATTCTTCTTCAGATACTTCTTGGTTATCGAGTCATAGACTTTGGTCAAGCTGGTTGGGCCAGTCATACATGAGCAAGGATCCTGTGCATGTTCTGACCAATTCCGTAGAAATAGGACAGTTTTGGTGACTCCGTCGTTTGACCGTGTTTAGTTTGGTGATTTGCCTAATTGCGAGGAAGCATACCTTTCAGCAAATAGAACATCATAGAAAGCTTTTACAATACATACACTGCCACCTCATGCCTTCCGGTATTGGGTGTAGGCGCCAACGGGTTTACAGGATTAGCAGTGATAAATACCGCTAACTGGATTTCCCGCAAAAATCCCATGTGGAAAAGTATTTACAAAAGAATTGATAATTCCCTGACCAGAGAATATTTGTTCATGTTTACAGTTAAACAATTTGCTAAAATAACACTGAAAACATGGGCTCAGTCAGTCGCCCTTTATCTGCACAAGTTAGTGGTTCTGCGGTAGCACTAAAATGGCGTTTTTTTAGAAAGTTTAGATACAACTTACTTTTAATGCTCATTAGAATTTAAAAAAGTGATCAAATGATGTTTGTAAAATTTGGTATCTAAATGTTGTGGTTAAGGATGAATGGAGTCCTGGAGACTGCTCAAATGGCTCCATAAAACCATCCCCTTCTCGTTAACTTATTCTAGCTTTTCTAAATTAAGCATGTAGACATCCGTTGGATTTTGTGCGTATTTAGTCCTTTGGTTAGTATAGAATGGAGCAGTAAGTGCCCTGACAAAGTTTGCGATGTCAATGTGTTTTTCTCATAATCTGGCATTTGATGACTAATAAACGTCAAAAATATTTTCGAAATATAACAAATGACATATTCATGTATAAATTTTGATTAAAAAGGCTCTGTCAATAGCTCGCTTTGGGGAAAATCTTGTAATAAAGAAATAAGTAATAATAATCATGTCAATATTGTTGTGTTTGAATTGATAAACTAATATGCGATGTGAACTTTAATAATAGTTCCAATAATATAAAGTTACATATTCTGCAGAAATAGAAATTTATAAAAAGTGTTATTTGTTAAATTTAGTAAGTAAAATAAATTAGAAATTGTGATATCAGAATAACCCCACCAATTCGTTGACTATTGAGTTTATTCTTTGATATGTCATGGATTTTATATTTTTATCAACAGACCTGTCAAAAACATCATTGTGCACCTGAGATCAGAAATTTAGTATATTTTTCATTGGCCAGTCGTAAATACCATTTGAATGTTATTCATGAGTGGCAACGCTTGCACAAGGACAAGGTATACTTGCAATGCAATGAGTGCAATTGGGGAGAAAAATATGATTTACCCTTGTCCATACTTAATAAAATATTCTAGAACACACATTTATTAGCAGAATGTGTAATTCACTATGTGTAGAATCTTTCTGATAAACTATTGAAAGATATGTACAAATTTTAATCATCGACTCAATAACATTTTTTTGACATAAAAATATCGCTAATATCATTATAAAAGACATGGAATTGTGACATAGTTGGTACTCTTGTTTTTTCAGCAGATTCTGGGAGTACAAAAAAATAGACAGACTCAACCAGAGTCCTGATTAATTGCCAGTCTCTAATGCTTCTTTTCTAAATTACCTGTTCAGTAAATACTGTGGACACCGATGTGGTGTTATCTCTAAGATTCAGAGCGCTGAAGAAATTGAAATCCTCCATCTTCTTTGGCACATTGTTTTTTGGTTTCAAATGCATATTTATAACATGTAATTTCAAAGATCGCAAGAGTGGGAACGCACTGTCACATTTCTTGCACACAAAAATATGCTGTGTGTCTTGTAATGGCTGACCTCTATGAGACGTTGTACAAGCAGCCTAAAAATAAAATATTTTTTGTAAATAAGCTTGCTCAAAGAAAGGGTGTCATCATCCCAACATCAAAAAGACTACAGAAGCACACAGAGCTACTATTGAAAAGCCTTTATTAGTTTGAAACCATATCGTATTTACAATATTTATTAATACAGAAATTAAATTAATATAATCTGGAAAAAAAATTTGAAAACAATGGATGCAGAAATGTTGCTACTAGACTACTTGACACATGGGGAAAAATGGAATTAGTCAGAATGAAAATTTATATTAAAAATATTAGACATTTTTAAAAAGCTTGAGAATTCAAAATTGAATACCCAAATTAAATAGGGTTTATGAATATCTTTGAAAAACTTGCCAACATTAAAATAAGTTAATTTTGTGACCTTTTAGTCATATCAAGTTGCAGTGCTCCATACTTCTGTCTATGCAAAAATTATAAATCTAAAAATGACAAAAGTATCGCAAAGTTTCTGCTTGAGGCGATATACAAAATGTGAATCTGAGGTTCTTGGAATATTCCACAAAGACCATAAACCTCCTAGAAGATCATTTAAACAAAAAAATAATAGCACGAACCTCAGCAACAAATGGAAATTTATTTGCAGAAAAATCAACCATAGAAATATCTTGAAATCCTCTACTGCCAGACTTGAAGAGCGTTCTCTGTAACAATTTGCATTATTGCATTGAGAAAAAAATTGTAGGAATTGATTTAACAAAAATTGACACAAATATAAAAAAAAAGTTTGCTCATCAAATCCGACAAATTACGGTTTTGTACCATGCTGAAATATAAACTAGTGCAATATGAGAGGTATTCATTCATGTGATATGCAGAGTGAGAAAAAATAAATGTGGAATTCATCCTATTAGCATGATGAAAACTTAATTTCATTTAATTGCATACTAAGACCATAGCAATTTAATAAATTGGAGGTTTCAAATTCACGGTTTCAAACAAAATTTCAATTAGTATCACATCACTTTGTTTTCAATCTTTTAGTTTGATCATTATTGTTTTACCAGAAATTGTAACAAAACCCCTAGCAAGGTATTTGTCGTGTATAAAACATAACTTCAATAAAAAAACCTAATAACCCCAGTACACATTTGATAACATCAAAAAAAATTTCTTGTCAAGACAGAGTCAAGACAAAACAGAAATGATAGATTACAGTACCTGCTCTTTGCTATTCCCCACTTTATGCACAATTACATTGTGAACGGTTAAACCTTTGTGCGTAGAAAAATTCTGATCACAAAGATGACATCTATACAGAATTAACAAATTGGATAGAATTAACAACCTGTTATAATTTTAAACTAGTTAAACTAGTTCAGTGCCTGGGTTAGAAATTTCAAGATTTTTTTTCTAACTGTTTGATTTTTAAATGCATAGAAGGCTTGTGAAAGAAACCGTCCAATGTTCAACACCAACACCATCAAGGTGTCAAGTAATTTTCTCTCATACAACTATCCCCTACTGCATTCCAATTTACGTCTCTCCCAGAATTGACGATTACAGATGCATAGCACGAAGAGTATTCCTGGCAGGTTTACAGATATAGAGCTATAAATAAAATAGACTATACACCAAATAAATACAGATGGGGCAATTACTGAATTTTTAATGCCTTTCTCAGTATGATTACAGTACTGAGAAAAATTGGAACAAGGGATTGACGGAGAGCACAAACAGCCTGCAGTTTTGCAAAAATTCTTTGTATTGTTTGAAAAAAAATCATGTTTTTGAACATTTTCGACATGGTTAAGTTCCAGAAATTGCCAAATTCATTGTTATATTGCGTTCAGAAGTAAATCTAGCTTAAACTTGAGTAAGAGACTTACTTTGTAGCAGAATTTGGTTCTGGATGAGTAATAGCATGTGTCAGAAGTCCAAATTTAGAGATGAAAGTTTTATGGCACAAATGACAGGCTAAATCCTCAGGTACTTTAGAAGATGCACTTCTTGGGGAATTCAAGTCCGGTAAATCATCATTTATATAATTTTCATCATTCACGAGTTGCATCTGAGTCCCAACACCAACATCCATAATATCATTTTCTTTTGCAGTTATTGGTTGCCGCTATAATTATATCAAAAACATACAATTTTGCAGAATATTTGCAACTGTACATCTGCTTAGTAGAGATGCGGAGGATCAACAAGGATACGAATTCAAACGATATAGAATTCAAGCGGCGGATTAGCACGGATCGACCAGATCCAATTACGACAAATGTTCAAATTCATCAGACAGGCATTTTAAATAATTTGCAGCCAGACATGTTCAGGTCTGGAAGATTGTAAACTGTTTGCTTTTCATGTTTGTTTTAGCTTTGCGTAGCAAGCATGTTCGGACCATAAAAGTCCTTTCGCAAGCCCAACATGATATAGTGCATGTCACCAAAGTAGCAGACTTTACTCCTATTTATCAATACTATTTCTTATTAATAAATCACGTTGAATCATTATTCTTGCTTTGTTCCCATTTAATGAGTTCGACATGAATTAGAATCGATGACAAACCGTGACGACTTTTGAAAAAAGTGATTCTGGTTTGGCAAATAAATAAATTAATTCCCGTTTCGCTATAAAGTCTCAATCAAATATAAAAGTGATCCTTATTTTTCAAAATCTAATAAATGATGGCAAATAGATAACTATAACATTGATTCGATTCCAGTTTCTCTAAATTTTCCTTTGAAGGTTCATCAAATTTTAAGTGTAGAGAATCAATTTGTAGTGATCATAAATGGTATAGGTATGCGCCAAACTTAGGTCATTTGAATACATATCTCATCACACCAATTTTTGTTGTCTGAAAATCAGAAAAAATCGGTGCCGGCGGTCACCATAATAACAAACATTAAAATTCGTTAACATGCTTCGTTGCGACTTCACGTAAGTAAAGTCTCGGCCGAACATGAATGAAATCCCATTATTTTATAAAGACAATTTTAATATAAAAGCACCTGTTTTAAATTAACAAGAGAATCTTTCGGCTTCGAATATGACCGTGCATTTGTTATCATCGCATCATTATCATTACTTCTTGGTCCAACACCCAAAAGATCAACATCAAACTCTTTGTACTTGTTTGGTGTGCGAATATTCTGCCTGGGAGTTCTCTGATTAAATGATGTCTTTGGTTGTTTATGAATACCAGTTTCATCATCTTTCACTTCTCGAAAATGAATCCGTAAATGCCTGAAAAGTAATTAACAACAACACTTTATATATCACCATGGCATCAATGACAGTCTTGATGGCATCAATCATATCGGTGAACATTATCAAACCGATCTTTATGGAATTTTTTTATCTGTCTGTATGACTTTTTTACCGGGTGAACAATTGTGTTTTTTTTGTATTTTAAAACTTAAGATGCCTTCAATTTCATATACCTATCTCACTCTGAATAGATTTCTACAAAAATAATTAAGCTCGAATTCAAGGATTTGTTGACGCATATAAACGTTATTTTATATTTTAACGAGTTTCAACAAACTTTGTTAATGGAAATTTGATCATATAAGTTGATTCATTTCAAATAATTGTAAATTATGCAAATGATAAACCATTTGTGTACTTTGCTGAAGCAAGATTGCAATATAAACACCAAAAGTAATTTCATATTCTCAAAAAAAGTAGCTTCTCTTGTAACCAACAATTTTGTTTAAAATACCTTTAAAATCTCCACCTAAATATAATCAAAAGTAAATTTGACACTGATCACCCTCTGGTAGAAAAATAATTAATCAATGTCTAACTCACATTCAAACTTTAATTGAAAATTATAAATTTACCACTTGTCGAAATGTTAACCTTTTCAAATACTAAACAATATTTTAAAAAACATAATTGTCTATTAAGCACTATTGTCAAATATATTACTAAAATATAAATTCAATTAATAATCTCAAGATAATAAAAACAAATTCTTGCTGCTTTGCAGCTTTCATGATTTATTTTAAACTCCGTGACGTTAGGGTTATGGATTTTCTTTGCTTTCCTTGATAGCGGGGATCTTTGTTATGTGGCACTAGGAAAAATTTCCTCTTTATCCATTTTTTTTGCTTGGAGAATTATTATGCGCAGAATTATCCGAACATTTTGGAATGCGAAGACATCAAGGATTAGAAACCCATTACATATTTACAAAACATGTAGAATATAACAATAATACGAAGATTTAAAACAATAAAAAAAAATACTTTAGGCACTGTAAGGTATAAGCTTTAAAATATTCCTAATGTATTTCCTGGTGTCATAAGCCGCGATCAAAAAGAAAAAGTGGTTCAGGGTTTTACCATCGCTAAGAGTACATACCACACACTGCAAATTCACCATAGCTTTTCAATTTCGTTCGAGACTTTTCCATTTAGAGTGAATTCGCAGGTTCTACATATTTCAGTAGCTTTTTGCTGTTAAGTGGCCGTTAGTTGCTCAAAGTGAATTTCAATATTAAAAAAAATGAAAAAAATTACCGGTGCATATTAGAAGAAGTTTTAAATCCAGCATCACATCTTGGACACTGGTATGGCTTGTTCTCTGAATGAGTTAATTTGTGACGAGCAAGAGACAGAGAAGAGGCAAGAATTTTTCCGCACTGTTCACATTTTGTTCCACGCCTTGATCGTTTCCCTGTATTCACACAATTCAATAGAAAATGTAACAAAATTACATTTTTTTAAAACCTAGTAGGGGGCAGAATACCAAAACAAGACAAGTTTAAACTGAAACAAATGAAGTATTTTTTAACTAATTTAATTACCAATCAGCAACAAAATTGCGATTTACAAGTGCAATAATGCAACCGTTCAACAAAATTTTTATACATGTTTAAACAAGTATGTTGGGCACATTAACACTACCATAATATGTGATAAGCTAATTGAATTATACAACCATACCTGTTTCATCTCCATCGCTGGAGTTTCCACTGTAAAACAAATGAGAATATTGAATAGAGGTAATTAATATTAATAGCAAACAGAAAAAATTCCCTCAAATGATTGCGAGGCACACACTTTATTATCTTGCAGAGCTGTGTTTCGCACCTACGCCTGTGAGGACAGTGGAACATATATATGTAAAGAACTTATGTTTCTGTGACTTGGAGAGTTTGGAATAAATATTTCTATATGTATCTATGTCTATATGAGAGAATATGAACATACATTTTTGCGATAGTTATACGAATAAGTGTACTTGCCTGAAGGCTATATATGGACGTACTTGGGTTACCCTTTTAGAAGGAAAATTGAAAAAACTGGGCAAGACCGATATATGGGCTCCTCGATAAATCGGCCTTATTTTTAGGCATTTTATGAAAATCGCTATCGTTCATTGTTTTAAAAAAACAAGGCGTCTATCGCAACAAAAAACATATCATTTTGGTCACCAAGTTCATATCACAATAACTCAACTTTTCAGAGCATGACGACTGTTTTTGTTAGAATCTCAAACACGAATCTTTGTCTCTCGGGAAAGTGAGAGTAAAGCCGTTTTATTTCCTCTTCCATTTGCTTGCGTATAGCGAGAGCTGTGTTTTAATCTCGCGTCACAATTGCACATACTCTGCTTATTTTTTTGAGTCGCAAACACCCTTGTGATAGCAAACACACTTGCTGCCATTTTTGTTCATAGCTCACGTACTAGCACGATATGCGTGATTGGCATTGCAGCAGAAACAGAATTTTGCATGCTTTAAGACGAGCTTTGAAATCATATCATGAGAAAGTACATGATGACCTTAGTCGAAAAGTAAAACTGCAGTTAGAAATGACAGTGCCAAGCAATTGGCAGTTAACATGGTATTTAGTTCAACATTGGCTAAATATTGGTGAATATCTGACCTCACATCGGTCGGGCCCTAGAAGAGACCCAATGTCGTGGTGCGAGAGAAACGCACATGCCTGACAAAATAAAATCTGTTTGGAGGCACAACGTGGGAGGCATTTTTCAGGCATTGTGCGAGTTATTATAGCTATCCTTAATGCACAGAATATCTCTGCCGACTGACTCTACTTGTCACTGTCTGCAATATATGTCTGCTATTATTCAACAAACCAATTATGAAATGTTAATCTCAACACACAATACAATGGCAGAAAAAGTTAAAATAGCAAGCTTTGTAAACAATGGTAGTTGAGATACCATAATAAAATAACTCTGCAAAAAATTGAATCTTTGCAGTCTTTAAGTAGGGAGGGATGACTCTCTCCCCAAACCCGAGATCTTCAAGTTTTCTTTCAAATATTTTATTGAAACAATTTACTGAAACGAAATATTCAAAACATTTTGGTGTACAAAATTGCGTTGCAATTTCTGATGTTTGACTGCCCAAAGTATTCATCATATATTTTGAACTTATTATTGGAAATATATACATCTAATGATTGAAACCTCGTACCACTGCTGATGAAAAAGTCTACTCTTCAAACATACCTATTTGCATCATTATGAAAAGATGATTGGTGAGCATTTTCATTAGCTTTTGGTAAAAGATTTCGAAGCTTTGGCTTCTTCTCTCTTTTTATCACCAATTTTTCTGGAAAAAAGAAAAAGATTATACAGTTAGTGTGTCCTTTTTTCCAATCAAGGCCCTACTGATGGGGGGGGGGGGGGGGGGGGGGGTGTTCAGGGGTCTGAACCACCTCCTTTGTGATACTCAAGAATAATAGGATAAAGATCCCAATATACGCTTGCTTAATTTACAAATTATTCTTATTTTTTAAGATAAAATAAAACAAAAAACACTTATGCAAGCGTGTATTGTAATCTCAATATTTTCTCTTCCAGAGATCATCACGTTTGGAAAATCCACTTCACTTACAAGTGATGACGAAAATGTGTCTGTGTGAAAATATATAACATGCTGAATAGCTAATACCTTATAAACGGTGGTTAATATATTTAACGCAAGCATTTCACCTACACAGCATAGTCGAGTAATAAAATCTCTAAGAACGAACGAGACGAAATGCCGCAATACACATGAAGATGTCTTACCATTGCGTTTCAGGTAACAAAACAAAAACGGCTCTCACGTTTGCATTGCTTTGCGTTAATCGTGGACACAAGCACAAATGTACGCAACGAAACCCCTGTTAGATTGCATAGCAAACCGTTCGGTTGCGTTGGAAAATGTATTGGTAAACACATGCGCAACGTTGCGCTAGCGTAAAAGGCTAAGTTAATACAAATCAAACCTGGGAAAAACACAACCTACGCAAGCATGTATTGAGCCCATGTAAGTGTTTTTTTTTTTCAAGCGAAAGTGTTCAAATAAAGTATGGGATATTGTCTTATAATAGACTGATTAAATAACTTTGATATTTTTGCGTCATAAATCACAATTAGGATTTAATAAAATTTTTAATACATTTTCTTCGTAACAGAGATCGACTTCGTCCAAAACTAGTATCAAAATGAGTAATTCATTTTTGTAGATCACATATCCATGCCTGTTCATTGCTCTCAATATGGCACTGCGAACGACCATGATTCTTGAGTAGTCATGGTATAGGGTGATTGGATCACATAAAAACAATCATTCGAGAAGGAAACTAAAATTTTGCTGATTTTGTATATCTGCAAAGGAGTATTTTATCGGAAGTTCATAGCACATATCTCACATGATAGTCTTTTAACATTTGACACAATAAAAGTAGACTTGGTTGACTAGAATGAGAACGATTGAATTTTGGATTCTAACTCAATTTATGACAAGTTTACCGAATCGACTATATTCAATATGATATTTAACAATACTAGTTCCCCCGATAAACTTGGAAAATAAAAAAATAAAATTTGGATATGCAATACACCGAACAGAATTTTGGATATTTTCTCAAAATCTATAAGGACTAACTGATTCTGGTGGAATTTAGCCTGAAAATCCCAAAAATTGAAATAAGAATTTGATTCGACAAAGTTATAAGAACCCATAATGAGGTCAAAGGTCACCGAAAAGGCTAACAAGCATTTTTAACCATGTCGACAACCGTACAAGGTAGACTGGGACATACATCCAAATGATACGGAAGACCCATTTTCCAATCTGTCTTAATAGAACTTTGTAAATTGCGAGGAGCAAAGATTATGTCAAGTCAATAAATTAATTTTTGCATTATTATAGAATGATATTGACACGTTTTCCAGTTCGGATCTCTTATTACATCATATTTTGGGCCCTCATCCTAATTGTAATACATCAGGCCTTGGCATATTCAAGATTCTACTTAGTGTAAGTGATTTCAATATATATTTAGTCATCTCTTCTCTTCTGTTCCTATTTTCAAAATTTTCCTGGGTTTCAGCCAGAATATTTTAGGCCTATGCTTTATTTTTAAATACCCATATTTGGTAAGTAATAGCGTACCGGTCATGTTTTTGAGTGAATGAAGTTGAATACAAAAATTAATGATGTTGCAACAAGGAATAGAAGTGGTGAGGTTCCACTGAACAACCTCCAGAAAAGAGAAATATGCAAGGAGAACGAAAAAAATCACAAAATTGGGACCAGAGTACAGACTGTAGGCGGGCTATTGTACATCTAGACACATGCAAACATTTGGTTACCATTCATATTTCAAATCAATATATTTTATTGAAGAGATGTATTTTGATTCAGGATTGTCAACAGAAAGAAAGAAAATTCTCCTCAAGTACCAGATACGAAGTCAGGAGATTACCTTTTGAACTGCAGAAGCAAACATTGCAGGATTCCATTAAAGGTAGTTGCTATCAGTGTCATTGAAAAAAGATATTCGTAGCTATTCCAATAGTTGTTCTAAGGAGTGTTGAAGGAGAATTAGCAGCTTAATGTTCTTCCATGAATTTGTCGTTGTAGCCAGAATGGCAGAATACCCAGAATGGCAGAAAAGATACAAGGAAAAAAAGATATTTTTTTTGTCAATTTAATACTGTATACAGAAACAAGAATTGATACCATTCAAATCAAGATCTGAGGAATAAGAGAACAATGACATCAAACATTTGTTCCAGGATGAGGTAAATATGCCAGTTTTTCTTGGGTCATTAGAGAAGCCTCAATCGAATGATTTCAAGGTCAATACATCATCATTCCAGATGGAAACATCAACGTATCCAGAAAATTATGAATTATGACTTTAAATAGGATGTAGTCTTCTCCACCATGCAGTAGCACAGATACTGATTTCTGGGTTGCTCCTGTTGATGTTTCTCCTTGAATTTTCTTCAATAGAGTTTTTATGATATGGAATAGACATATTTATCTTCTCATCCACCGGTAATTAATATAATATTTTTTGTTCTTCATATTTTGATTTGTCCTGCTGGATATATGTAAATACCTCTTTTGAAGATGCATCAGTGCATCAAATTTGATAACGAACAAGTTCACAAAAAAAAATTGAACACAGCAAAATGTTGGGTGGCATAACATGTTATTTTCTGGTTCTGTATACACCATTAAATTGACAAAAGAGTGTCTTATTTTTTCCTGTCTCTATTCTGCGGTTTTGTGTAGTCTCTCACAGAAAGAAAATCATGGAAAAACAAACTGCTTATTTTTCTTTCGACACTCCTTTGAACAACTATTGGAATAGCTATGGATACTCATTATCCAACGACACTGATTACAACTGCTTCAATGACATCGATTCAATTTTTTGCCATTTTTGGGATTCTCAGGCTAAATTCAACAAGAAGTTTGTCCACGCAGACTTGGAGAAAACATCCAAAATTCCGGGTCTAATATGCAGTCTATTGAAATGATATGCAAAATATGTAGAATAGTGAGTGACATATTTAGAGAAAAAAATTTTTTTTAATTATTGCAGTTCTACCCACCTTACAATTAGCACATACATAGAATTTGTGATTAATTATGAGCGTACAGGTTACATTTCCATACTACAAGATAAAATGTAACAATTATTAGTGCATGATTTACGAATGGGGCATAATAACAATAGTATTTTTTCTTTAGATTGCATAACATTTTACACATTTATTTCGCAAAAAAAAAATAGTATTGCCCCCCGCAGTTAATATAGCATATATAAAAAATATTGTTTGACTCCCCCTCTTTAAAAATTCCTGGATATGTGCTTGCATGCACTGCTTCTGGCCTTGGTCTTATAAATTAAATTATTAGGAATAAATTATAAATATAGTCGCAAGATTTGCCAGCAGTGGTTCTGCCTGTACCAGATTTTTGAGGGGTTCTGTAATCAGCACACTCAATTCATACATGACCAAACTAGATATGTACTACAGAATTTGCTGATGCTGCACCTCTGCACAAAAAGGGGTTAGGGTATGATCTGCGACCAGCGCAGGTCATGTGATTGTTCAAGGATATGTTACATAACTTGGGATGTTCAAAATAAAAACTATCAAAATCAGGGCTTTAGTTTAATTTTCATTGAATCCACTGATATTATTACGGCCATTTTGATACCAGGCATGGCTAGAATACTTCCTATCGCAGAAAATTGTGATATTATGTAATATTCACATTCTAAAGAAAAATGAAATCCGTTTTTACATAATATATGCAATTTATAATACTAAAAGCGATTTTGATTAGTGGTATCTGATATGAATTTGTCGATTGGATGCCCGGTTAGCTCAATCGGTAAAGCACTGGGAATGTGCTTCGAGCGACACATCTTATCATCATGATGCAGGTTCGAATCCTGTGAGGGAGGATGATTATATGCGAGGGGTCTGCTGGATGCCTCGCTGGTGCACAGTGATTCACATAAGCGCAGCTTACAGCTTCCTCCACCAACCAGGTCTATGCACAGAAAAAATGAGAAATATAATCCAAAAAGCTTCACCCTGATTCGGAACTGGTATCTGCACGAGAGGTTGTGGTAGGCCATATAATTAGAATGTATTCTCGGCTTTCCCCTCCCGCAGGATAAAAATAGTATCATATCCTATGGTTAAAACTAAGTTGTGAGATTGATGCTCACTTGCTATTAATCTATTGTCAGCAGATTATTCTAAACGGAGATAACAAAATTGTCTAAACTTTTACCGGGAAAGTGGTGCAACTCGTTCAATTGCTCAATACAATTGAAAAGTACCACAAAAATTACAAAATTACTTGCACCTTAAACAGATCTGAATCAACGCTGATCATGCTTGATTATTCAATTAAATGTATAAGCACTTGGTCACTGTCACTATCGGTTGGTTAAAGTGTAGACTGTGTTATGTTAAATGAAATGGAAGAAATTCTTTAATTTCATTAATATGATAGATGCTAGAAGTATGGGTGGTGTATGACGTATGGTTGGGTACAATTGTTTTCATGGTAATAGTTGACGGGTTGAAACAGACATGATACGGGCCAGCTAATACACATTAAACGGTATGTTTACCACATGTTTTGACACAGTCAGCAGCCAACGTAAAGGACAATTTTTGATCCGGTCGAGTGCCGGACCATTCTACAACAGCATTTGATGATGACAGAATACCAGCGCATAAAGAAATGTGTGTATACCTCACCTCGCTTATCTAGTTTTTCATGTATTTTTCAAAAAAGTGACGCCTATAATAGAGGGATAAATGAAAGAGTTCTAACACAAATATATTCAAGGAATCAGAAATTATAAGAATAAACAACACGCGTAGCATGATAGGGGATTTTCAAATAACTTAATCATGAATCTGAAGAAGACTGCTCAAGGCTGTCATGTACCAAAAGCAAATAGAGTCTTGAAAAAGTGGCATTTCTATTCTGAAGGAGGAAGCCGTAAGCAGTGCTCGCATGAACCCACCGTGCACTGACAAGGCGCCCAGCAGACCCCACGCATATAATCATCATCTCTCACGGGATTCAAACTTGCGTCACGACTATCGGAGATGCCTAGCTCGAAGCGCTTATTTTGACATTTAAGGATTGGATTCTACACTTATTTTGCAAGCAGGAATGCTGAGGATACTGCTAGTTAACCACATGACGAACCACAACCCCTTGTGCCGGCTTTTTCCCAACTTGTTCGCTAAGTTATTCATTTCTTGTGTACACGGACATGGTTGGTGGAGCGAAATGTAACAAGTGGATATGTGAACCACCAGTTGGGTGACCAGCGCAATACGCTCACAATCAATCATTGTGCGTGGACACTGGATTATTAGCGTGTAGATGAAAGTACAAGTGAATTTGCCGACAAGGATGATATGCCCCACTTAACTCAGAACTCAGAGACCTCTTGATATTTTTTTAATTAGGCTAATGCAAAATTATTATATATAATAAAATAGTTAAGTTTATATATATACCTAACGACCTAATGTTAATTCCAGTTATTGGGCTAACTTATAACTTATGTGTTTTAAAGCATTGCTTTAAAAATTGTAAAAATGAAATGGCTATGAGGTTAGCAGGTTAGGCGAACTTACCCTAAATATGTCAAAAACCTATCTTTCTGAATTTTGTTTGTTTCCAATCAATAATCCTAAATTACTTGCAAAGCAAAGCAAGACTTGATGTTTAATTATGATGAGTGGTCAGGTAATATAATGCTACGCTTTGAATAGTTAGTCTACCGGTATTAACAATAAGTTACAAATCCGAGAAAACAGGCACGATTTGCGCAAGATACATTTCATTTCGAACGTTGCGTTTTGAGCAGGAGATTTTTGTCGCTGCCGTCTGGCGGGTCGTCGTTTCACATCCGAGGTCGAATAACAGAGATCAGCAATGCCAGGCGATAAGTCGTCCTCCATCTCCAAAACAAGTGATGCGTGAACGTACGCTGTCGAATAAACAGCGCCAGGCAGTTGTCCGTGTACATCTACAATCCCTACGCATAATAAAATTGCAACGCCGAGTGGTTGTATGTTTAACAACTCCCTTAAAATAGCCAATGGTCCATCACGCCAAAAAATTTCAACATTCGTGATTAGTGGCAATCTATTTTAAAATCAATCGCGAATATGCTAAGTCAGTTAGTCAACTTCTGCGTGTAGACCTGATCGATCCGTTGCGCTTGATGTTATTATTCCCACCAAACATCCTACGGCAAAGTACTGACAGCAAATGATTCGTATTCCTAAACCAGTTGTTAAGAGCCAGCACATTCACTTTTACTGCGTCCGTGGCAAACAACACGTATTGTGACGTAAAGCATCTATTGACCCAGCTACCGACCAACTTACCTTATCTATACGAATTAAGATGAAATATATAATATGCCCAATTAAAAGTATTTTTACGTAAAATAGTGGATGTACAGATGTAATTAAATAGTCAGTAACAACGTGAATATATTTTCGAAAGCAAAAATTTCAACATCGAATCGAGATAAAAGTGGCGGTGGTAACCATTCGTTATTGAATCTAGATATCCATTTCTAGAATTTCTGTGGAGTTTCAATGAGGTGAAATGAATGAGGAAAAAAAATTAAATCTTACCTTCAACTTTGAATGGCTTGGTTTGTTTTCTTCGAGACATTTTATAAAAATTAGTATGGATGTTGCGCAAAAGTCTCACGAACAGCGGGCTGCTGACTGGTACACGCACTGTTCGATCAGCGTTGCTTCCTCTTCAACAGCATACTCATCGATTAGTCAGACGTTCCAGTGATTTACGAAGAAGGCGTTGCGTGTTGTAGCCTTTTACGTGTCACCGTCTTCTTTCGTTGAAGCGGGCCATAGCAAACTCTACAAGCGTCATTTATTGAATCGAGAGAAGTCAACAGAGAAAGAGAGACAGACTAGAAAAGAACATCACAAAGCGGTTGAGCTCAGCCGACGGCGTAAAGTGCTTTTGTATACAATACATCATCCCAAGTCAACCTCTTTATCATTATTTTTGTACGATGTGCTTTGACGGTCTGTGTAATATTAACTTTGCGCGCTGCTCTCGTTGTATCCTTTTTGTGCAGCACAGATCCTGAAAAAGTACAAAGGCAAACTTGGAGGAAATGTACCTTAATAATAACCTCCCTGTAATCACGATCCCATCTGGAGCCAAATAGTATCAAATTAAATGTACCGCATTAAATTAAATGTACCGCTGATGTTGCCCTTTCAAAGCCAGAAATACTTTTGAACAAATTTTGTTAAATGTAAGTCACTGATGAAGCCTTTGAGGAGCGGATTATCTCATCTGTGGCTCATGCTTGACGAAAGAAAGTGTCCTACAGGATTAGCAAGTAGCAAAACAAATAGCTCAAATATATTTAAAATTGCCGAATGCCCTCTCGAGTAATCGAGCTTTCAACGTTTATTAAAACATGGCTCAGAAGTCTATGTTCACCAAAACATTTTCGTTAATTATTCGATTACTGACTACAATTTGTTATTGTTATATGTCGAAGTTCAGGAGAGATTACTCAAATGTATTTGTTCTTTCTATATATATATGGGGTCAGATGGCGAAAATATATACACTTTTGCAATACATCTTCGGCGTGGACGTCCTCCCGTTGAAATGTCCTAGCATACCGTATCAAACAATTAGAAATTATCGGTCGTGAAGCAACCAACTAGCAATCCTGCCGGCCATCGCCATGTCAGTTTTAACGCCTTTTAAGACAAGTCATTTTGGTTGGAACATACACTTATTGATTACGCGGTTTTGTTCATCCGTTTTCATTTTACATTGTGCTTATCGAGGTGATAAGCTGTATCCGTCGTGGCCAGAGGCGAAATTGCGTTTTATGGACATGTATTCACGCACTAATATTCCCACGCGAAGAAGAAGAATGGTGGTAGGGATATAAGATATACCTCGCGCATCCAACTCAAATTGTCAAAGCATTTTGGTGAAGTTGGGAAAAGGGTCAAGGAATAAAGTCATTCGCGAGCAGAAACGTGTGATTGCACAAAAATAAATCACGAAGGAGCACAAAGAGTTTATGCGCTCATATCCAGTATGTATGCTGGATAGTTTGAAGCTCTATGGGCTTGGGACCCCAACTTAGCAAGTCCGCACATTGTGACGTCACATAGTCCGCGATTTGATAATATTACCTTACCATTTTTCATAAAAAACACCAATAAATAAGAAACAAAACATTAGAATAAAATATACACAATATCAACAGCGCAAAACTTTAAATAAGTTGAATAATAGAAGTGCAAATAAAAAATCAGTAAAAAACAACTTAGAAAAAAATTAAAAATTCGATTTAATTCGACTAAAAATGCATTTTTATAACAATTTCGCAATTTATGAGCATGTCTAAATCGCATCCAACAATGAGTTTTAAAAAAAATCAATTAATATACTTTTTGGAATATATTTTTTAAAATGCCAATCCTGAGTGCCGGCGGCAATCGAAAATTTCGAAATACCCATGCATAAAAGTATCTAAGAACCCATTTCAGGAGTATTTTAGGCTAGAAACGGGCCCAAGCGATGTGATAATAATTGCCATAGCAAACAACTGCCCCATTATATATTATACCAAGAGGGGACGAACAATCATATTTTCAACCAAGATTGCGCTTTATAATCTAACCCTACTATATTTCTACTAATCTCGCCTTGCTTTCGATTAGCTGCATTTCCTCGAAGCCTTTTTGGACCTAGTTTGGTTGCAAAATCCACATTTTGGTCTCAACCTTTCAATTTCGGCTTATAGTTTTTTATCGGCGGTTTCGGTAGTCCTGTTCATGCGCTTTAGCAATCCCGAAACGTTTTTTTTTTGTAAACCGTGAGCGTTTTTAAATATTTGAAGATTACATGTATACTACTGAAAAACATGTAAATGTAAGAGCATTTTGTTGTATTTCGAAACTTCATTTTTGAATTAGATTGTGTTTACAACTGTAGTCTCTCAATCCGAGGCGTACTTATTGCGTATCTTTGCCATTTATAAAATAGATTTTGAATAATATTTCGTGATTTATTAAATAACTCTGAGCACAACGCTCGACGTTTAATTTTGGCGATTATTTCCACCGTGCCTTTAGATTTTGGTTTGTTTCCGAGATACTTTGAATCACATCCCATATTCACTGTGTACATACATTTGTCTGTGTGGTTGGCCGGGGGGCTGTGAACAAAAATTCGGTGCAAATGCCCGATCAAAGGCGTACGTATTGCGTATCTTTACCATTTCAATCATAAATTTTGAATCTTGTATAATATTTTGTAATTTGCACTTCGGGCACAACACTCAACGTTTAATTTTCAGCGATTATTTCCACTATGCGGTTAGCTTTTTTGGTTTATATTAGAGATTTTAAATCACATCCCATATTCGCTGTAAAAATGCGTTTGTCTGTGTGCTTTGTTGATGGGCTGTGAAAAAATTTGGTGATCGATACTGATGATATTTTACCGGAATTGGTCCAACAGAATGGGCCGCGGTGATTTGAATGATTCAAACCTAGACAGTGACCGAGAACATGCCAAGGTGAAGTGCCGCTACCTCATCCTTACTAAATTCTAACCACTATTTGTAAACATTTCTATATTCTCATAATTCATTTTTACCGACCTTTCACCGACTGCTATAGGATGTGTGTGTTATTTTAATGTCTGCTTCACGACTTTTATCATTTTCCCCCTACATTTTTACGCCTCGACGATCCCACCTTTCCGCTATATGCTCCCATTTTTTTATCATTTTCTCACGGTCCGCTTTTAGCTCTGGTCCTTGGCATTCGAATTTTTGTTTTGCCGGGTTCGACAATGATTTGGTGAGTTAGGAATAACGATTTTATGAAACGATGGTTTTACGCTTTTATCTGTTTTAATAAATGAGATTTTGCAACATTTCGCCAAGTATTATTGCTGGTCCTTGGCATTCGAATTTTTGTTTTGCCGGGTTCGACAATGATTTGGTGAGTTCGGAATAACGATTTTATGAAACGATGGTTTTACGCTTTTATCTGTTTTAATAAATGAGATTTTGCAACATTTCGCCAAGTATTATTGCAACAATAAAGAATATAAAACGCGTTCTATCGCATTATTTTGGAGTCGGCGGAGACAGAACGACACCAAGATATGACACAACAAACGCACCTTTCGATCGACATGGTTATAGAGGCACCGCCCCATTCAACCCATCGCTATAGAAAGTTCGTGACATCCCCTGATCTAGATAAAGAATTTCGATCTTCATTCCTGGCCTACAATCGTGGACTATGTTCAACTACAATTTCGAATTCGTGCAACACTTTCCGACTCCGTGGAATCGTCAAAAAGTGTCAATCATATCTTTGTATTGAAGTTTTAGGGTCTTCTGTGATCGTGATGACGACGAGTAAGTCGTAACCATGTACTTTCTATAGTTCGAACTCGATCCAGCCATGTGTAACTAACTGTCCACATGACAGCTGCCGATCTTGCATGCGTATAGCCACACTTGGTCTGCATTCGCCTCGCCTATATCACACGACATACGGTGAGCTACTTATGGTCCGCATTTGCTTCGTTCTCGCTCAGCTTGCTGTGAGCTACCTTTGGCTCGCTTTCAGCTGCCTCCCATGCGTTACGGACGCGCTCAGTACGCACGATGAGTTTTCTTCCATTGGGTGGATTGTACAGTTCCCAAAATTTGGCTTAACCCAGTGCCGAACAAACACCCGACCACATGCTCTGCTTCAATGCATCAGAATCGGTAATAGATATTTTATCCAAAGTCCGGTCGCCATTTGTTGTCCTAGGCCATTTATATGTTAGAAACAGCTTTTATGCCTTCATTATGTATATATATAAATATTATATTTGCTTCCCATGCATCGAGTTTCAATTTACCTCTCTCATATCTGGTGCTCATGCGTAATCTTTCTCACATTATTTTTCGCATTTATCCGCTTGTTTGCACCTGATTTCGCCGACCATTCTATACACAGCACGTCTGGCTTATCTTCGTTATCGTTTTTTTACGTATAGACGCCTTTTTCGTGCGATAAAAAGAACATTTAGATTCGATAGTAAATCTAGCGCTGTAGGTATGGGCTTTAGTAAAGTCCTAACGTATTTCCTGTGTGTCATAAAAGGCGACTAAATGGAAGCAAAGAAGCGGTAGATGGATATATCATCGCCCAGAGCAGATACCACTCATTGCACTTTACCATAGTGCTTCAGTTCCTTTTGGGATGTTTTCTGCTTAGAGTGCAGTTGCTGGTACATTTCAATGCAAGTTCTTGCTTGTTTTGATGACAACGTGTATTGTTAATTGTAATTCATTTCTGCCATGAAAATTATTCATTAGATTTTATTGCACAACGACTATCACACAAAATTCGTAGTATCCGATTATCGTGGAACACATGCGACAATTTTTTGGCTGCACCTCACACTGTTCAACTGTTTGAACGTCTTATTTACAAATTTTCGCTTTTAATCTGATTTACTGCGTTTTAACCGTTATTCCTTCTCAACAGTCAGGTCATTTTTCACTTAGACACCTCACAACATCAATTTTGTATCGTTTTTGCATATAAGCGCATACAGTTTGATATTTCACCCACTTTTCGGCGTTCCCATTCCATTTCGTGTGATTAGATTTTTCAACATTACTAGCTTGGTCGCTGTTATTTATGGCTGGATCAGTGACACATTTTCGCTCTTCATAATCACAGTCTGTTAAATAGGAACATTTTTTCTTCTTCATCTGCACCTTGCCCTATCTTTTACCATAATAATATAATTTTATATTTTTATTCACCGCAATTCGTCCCATATCCATCCCGAACTTTTGGCATGTATTTCTATATAAAACATTTTATTTTGATGTTTCTGTACAAATTTCCACCTTTTACATCAAAAATAATACTTCTATAATCTTTTACTGATAAGTGTTCTGGTTTGAAATCGGAAATTTTATGGTACAATCGTTTGAATCGTATTTTTTAAACTTTTCCCTTTCGTTGACGTTTTGCTTCAGTTCAGTAATTTTTTTGTAGTCTGAATTGTGTGAAAAAGACCTTGCTAACACAACGAACACGCCTTTTCTTAAGAAGCATAGCTTTTTTTATACAATGGAGACAGCCTCCTTATGAGAGGCATAAACTTTTTATCATTGGCATGAAGTTTGGGGTGATTGAAATCTAAAAAGTTTGTTTTTAAGGTATCGTTCAGTGAACTGTAAAACCTTCTTCCTTGTTTGCTTGCGATTTTGAAACCGTATGTGGCTGTTGTCACAAGCATACTTGAATGAGATAGAACCAAGTTCAAGAACAATACCAACATGATCTCTTTTGATAAACTAACAAGTATATTTCTAAGCTTTTGTTAGGTCTATAGGGTAAATAATCTCAACTCCGAGGGATCAAAACAGAAACTCGATATTGACACCAAAGTTGAAAGTTCTTTGTTTTGAATCGAACACAATGAATACGATTCGAGATACAAATAAAACTTAGTTAAACAGTTAAAAATGCACTACATTATATACATTTTGCATGGCCATATTGTTAGCCTTGATCTTCATCTCTAAATTAGTTTCATCACCGCAATTACGAGTAATGATCGTGTAAAAACAATGAGGCTAATTAATCGGTCGTATCAAATTAGGATAAATTTAGGCTTGTTCTTTTTAAAGTATAAACGGAGCATTCTTCATAGGGTTTTATGACGAGAGCAGCGATATATAATATTTGGGTCGAAATTATTTATAATTATACGATTGTTCAAACATCAAACTTGTTTTGAAATAAACACAGCCAAATTTAATTACTTCTATTTTTGGATCATGCGTTAACCGCGTGATGTTCGAACTCGATTAACCTGACATATTGAATGCTAAATTTTCCCAGTGGTCATGATTTTTATCCAAAATGCTACAGCCTATAGCCTAACTTCTTCAGGCAAAATAAGATAGCAAAATAAGATATGACTACATAGGAGTAAAATAAAATATAGGGCACATTAGGTATATGGCAAAGATAAACAACCAAAGAGACCAAAGCAGCATTTAGAATTGTTGAAACTAAATTTTATTCGACCCATACAGTTTCACCTAATGCTTCCTATATTTTATTTTTCTTGTTTTGCCCGAAGAAGTTAGGCTATAGGCTGTAGCATTTTGGATAAAAAATCATGAACCCTTTTAGAGAAAGAATATGTTTATTTTTCTTACGAAAATTCCCAATATTTCCGGGTCCTTGAAGATTCCCAGAAACTCTTTGGGTAACTTTTTAATATTTCCTGAAGCTTTCCACCCCTTTGCAACCCTAATGACGCATAATATGAGAATGAATACCGGTAGTGATAAATAGGGTTGGGATAAGCAATGTATTCGCGAAAAATCTGTCATAAAGCAATATTAGGCATAATAGTAGTATAATGTCGTCACAAATAATTTTTTCACGACGAAAATATATACATCAATGGGTTTCGTGCAGATTTATTCGAAAGCTTGGATATAAGAACATTTTTTCTAGCAAAGAAAGTAAAACAATCAAGAGTTTGATTTAGAAACCATCCTTGAGCACTCGTGAAAACGAGATCAGCCATTAATTAGAGTATAATGCTTCAAAAGACGTTGATGTTTTGCTTGCATTTCAAACCCCACGGGATTCGAACTTACGTCGTGGCGATAAGAGATGCGTAACTCAAAGCGAATTACCGACGCTTTACCGATTGAGTTTACCGGGCACCAAAAAAAAAACGTAATCTACGAGTTAATTGCAGTTTGTTCACTAAAGTCAGTTCTACTCGGTGACTCTAAAATGTACAGGTGCAGCACGCAAAAACATGTGGTGCGTGTGGTGCACAAATACCAAATACGAGTGGTGCGAGTATCATATATCCTTCAGCTATTTCCTAATTTGCCCGTCTTCCACGGTGCATTCAAAGTGAAGAACACTCCAACACTGTATAAGCTTAGATATATAATATTACAATGACTATACGATTAAAGGTAGCTCACTCATCGCTTATAACACCGATAAAACTATGATCATTGAAACATGTTTGGCATTGTCCCGGCTGATAAAGAGGGAGCGTAACGAGGAATTGGTGTCAAGACGCTGACAGTTAGAAAGCATAGCTCAACGTATTACGTTTGTGATATGGTATTATCGGCTAATGTCAGATAAAACTTATACTGAGACTGAAAATTAGAAATTTTCAAAAATCAAAATCTTAAGATCAGCGTACTGTCACCAATCCAATTGGAGTAGCCTGTGACATGCAGCAAACTTAAGGAAGTCTATGACTATAAAACTTTGCAGAAGCGAGTTATTATCAAGGCGACAATAACGGGCATACAAAATACAGAGCAAATACAGAAGTAGGGTATCAAATTACTTGCACCACCCACCCACTTACAGCAATCAAACCACTTGCACAACTTTGTTCCACTGGCTCCACTAGCTTTGTGTGCACCATTCGCACCGCTTGTTTTGAGTGCACTTGTTGAGGAGACTCGAGTTAATGACTCGACTCGCACTCGAGCCACATTTTCCATAACTAGACTCGAGTTAATTTAGCTAAAGGACTTGACTCCTACTTGATTTTGACAAAATGAAGGCGCGATTTGGTTCACGTGTCTCCTAGAAGGCCCCGGCCTTCGGGGTACAGGGAAGGTACGGGCTTTAAAATAATCCCAACTTATTTTCTGCGTGTGTAAGAGGAGACTAAAAGGAAGCAAAGAAGTGGTAGGTGGTCTTACCCTTGCCCAGGGCAGATAACACTCACTGCACTTCAGCATGGCGCTTCAGTTCGCTCCGTTTGGGATGTTTTTCGTTTAGAGTGCAGTTGCTGGTACTACATATTTGAGTAACTCTCTGCTCTAAAGGGCCGTTAGTTGTTTCCTTTCAGGCACTGCTTCCGACATTGCTCAGAGTGAATTTTGATAAAAAAAATAAAATATGCAATGTACCGTGCTGTGAAATCCATATTCGCCTTTCAATAATGATCAGATGATGATTCTAATTGGGTACTTATAAAGTGAGAAATGGCAAATTATTCTGTGACTGCTGTTGAAAGGCTTTAGAAATTGACTCCTGACTACAGTTGCGCCTCGTAAATGTATGACTTGAAAGTGCAGTGACTCGACACGGGACTATAAATTTCGATAACAGTCAAACTCGCAATTTGTGCGTCTTTCGACTTACTTGGGACTCTAAGTGCAGTGACTAGTTCCTAACTGGACTGCAGATCACTCGCATCTATACATTTTAGAGGCTGTACCTTATAGAATCACCCCCACTCGCACCTGTACATTATAGAGTCACCCACACCGGTACGTTTCAGAGCCACTACTCATTTGTGTACGGACCACTCGCACCAGTACATTTTAGAGTCACCTCCACTCGTTTTTGTGTGCACCACTTGCATATGCACATTTCTCAATGCATTATTTAAAGATTATGATAAGCATCCATAATTTCAAACTTCATTCAATGATTAGCGTTTGTAGATACAGTCATTTTTATCTAGTGTATTTTTTTATTTCTTAATATAATCTCATAAACGCTTTAATTTGACATCTCTGTCAGCACAAATCCATTTTTGATACAGTAAAAGAGCCTGTCAACATGAGGTCTCAAAACGAATTACACAATTTCTAAAAAAAACGTTTCATGGACTATTCCTGAAAACTTTCAAGTGGTTGACTCGAAATTGTTGTTGTTTAAGAATTATAAAAAACATATATGAAATAGACTTATATGATTATTAATCAATACCAAATTTTATCCATGACTGAAGTAGAATTGCACAATTTCATTGAATGCCCTCTAAAACAACAAAATTTTTTCCTGTTTATTTTGATTATTTTCAACTATAAATTCATGCTATATTTATGGCTCATGCTTTACAAAAATCATTTCCGATATCGATAACATGATACACAACACTGTCTTATGCAAAGGTATTCCCGAATCTCACTTAGTAAACTCTCATGATTTATAGATTTTAACGTCAAAAACGAAATCATTTTTTTAAATAATTACAGCATGCATCTAGACAACTTTTTCATTCCTTATTGTACAGTTTTTTTTTTCAAATATACTATAATTAGTGAAGGCTTTTGAAAGGTCAGCATCCATATTTGTATATGCAATCATATCATGAATTTTCATTCTCATCTTGAAAAACGAATTGCATCACCACTTGTCTTTGCAAAAATTTTCATTTTGGATGTTGCGAAATTCAATTCTAGTTTTGTTGCTTTCTTAATGATTTCACTTATTATGATGTCTTCTCCCTCCATTTCATTATAAATTTCTTGTTCAACCTGTTAAAATTTTAGAAGTTTAGAAGAAAAGAAAATACAGCCCCAGTCAATGCCATTTTTTGTTCAAATTTGTTTATTTACTTGTATTTAAAAGACAAACTAAGCACATCATGTAGTGAGGAGCATACTGACCGAATATTGTTTTTCTTTGGATTAACAAAAAATTTTTTACTACCATCAACACCGCTACTTTATAGCAGTATTTATGATTTTGAACCTTTTTTTTAATTGTTTGGTCGCTACCAGACACTCCAGGAAACATTTTTGATTTTCTAGCATCATGGAAATGTCCATAAGATAATTGAACTACAGGATAAGCAATGCCAGAGGACTTAAACAGTTGGTGGTGAGGCGCATGAGAAAATAATTTTGCCAGAAATAACGACACAATTTTTAATTAAATTTTAATTCTCTTGTCATTTATAATAGTAGAAGCTACAATCATATCATTGATTTTTAAACAAGTTGTTGAGTGCTTAAAATGGAATACCATTTTTATCCTACTAGTGAGAAAAGCTGAAAAATACATTTGAAACTATATTCGGAACCAACACCCTTTGTCCAAATAACGGTTCTAAGTCAAGGATAGGGTTTTATTGTAGTTTAACCATGCTGATTGCAGTTCATTAGACATGGCATGGGGATGTTTTTTTTCTCAAATGCAAGGTATTGCTGGAACGTCAAGGAGTGATTATGGTTACTAAACCTATCATGTTCATGCATAGCAAAAATATGAAAAGGTTAGGTAAAAATATCCCAATAAAATATGTTCATCAAAGCTTCGCTAATTTTGCAGATGGATCCTAGACATGACACATCCACACAGGTTTTCAATTACTTCTGATTTTAAGCTTTACAATAAATTTGACAAATAGAGGTTTCTATTTAATAGAAACAATTTTTTTTTTGTTCAAGACACTGTTTTAAGAATACTTTTGCAATTTGTCGTCATTATTTAACTCTTACAATGACTTAAGCTGCCACAGGCAGATCAACTCAAAATGAATAATAATAAAAAAAGATTGTTACACAACTTTGGTATGTTATATTTATCATACTCAAAAAACTTTTTATAAAATTTGAAATATTGAAATAGGTACATTACGATTTCACTTCTATGAGAGTATGCCACATATTAATTTATGGTTGATTTAATATAAGGCATTTTTATCTACGATCATGAAAAAACATTTTCGCACCCCAAATTGAACCCCCTTTTATTGCTATAATAACTTTATTTAATTTCATATAAACTTTATTCAATGCTAAGTGTTTGTAGGTACAGTCATTTTCATCATGTGTAATTTTTTCTTCCTTAATATAATCTCATAGACAAAATAATTTGACACCTCTGCCAGCACAACAAACATTACAGTAATTCATTTCATAAATTTCATATTTACAACATTTTTAAAAAAAGCTTTCAGAAGAGAATAGGCATTTCCTGCATGCCGTAAGAGGCGAATAAATGGAAACAAAGTTTAGTTGAGCCAGGTTTCTACGCTACACAATTTTTGACTTTCGAAAAATGAACCATATCACCCTAATGTCCAGTGATGGATTATTACATGCAAGAAGTCTTCTCTACACTTCGCCAGTACATGGTGGTAAACACAGCTGATTCAGAACTGGTGTTCTGCAAAAGAGGCCATGGTTCGCCAAATGGTTAAGCCATATTTCCTACAGAATACAGAATTGAATCACTACAGCCAATTGTAGTTAGTAGTTTGCTTTTCAAGCTCTTACGTTATGCAGAAAATATGATTGGGCATTAGCATCCTACCACATGTAGAACCATACCGGCAATATGTAGACTGCTGGTTCCACTTTGAAGGAGACTGCATTCCCAGGTTTGATATTTTTTCTGCAGAATAACTTTCTTCCACTTTTGAACAGTGCTATTTCGAAGTTCTTCGAGTTTTCAACATTACTATAGACCATCACACTGTTATCCTCGGTCTCCATACCCTCATCTACGTAAAACAATTCAAATTAGAGATAGAATAAGTGCATGTATTGAGTTTGACAAATCATTTTGTATAGCTGTGAGCGTCCATGTATACTGAATGTAAAATGATAACAATTCAGGATAACAGAGAAACTTGTATGCAAAAGATAATCAATTTTTTTTTTCAGAATCAAAAAAGAAAATAATCAAGTAATATACTCACGATAATACATATCAGGAGCGGAACCATCATCTACAGGCATATCAACTTCCCACACATCACCAGACTCAGCATAGAATGGACCTGTTGTTCTCTGCAACCCATATCCCCCAGGAGCCATGTCTATAACTGCAATTTCAAATTCACTAGGAATCTGGATTGGTCCAACTGATGCTGGCATCTAAATACCGAGTGATTACAACATGAAGTTATTAGGTTCCGAATTTCTGGTTCTGCTTCCAAACTAGCTTAAAGCCAATAAAACAAAATAAATTTTTTTTACAGTGATTGAGCACATTGGAAAATTTTTAAATACATTATGAGAAATAAATAAAATAATTTATATAAATCTCATAAAATAAAATAATATAATTTAACTCCAAGAACTCGGACGTGCAGGAACTATGATAATCTCTCGTCCTGAGCGCCCCCTGCTCTGTTTCGAACCAAGTCACAAGCTATGGAAAATTTTTATGAATTCAAAGCTGTGTAACTTCTCAGCAATTATAGTTATTTCAGAGTTTAGCACCACACAATATTCATCACAGATCTCCATCCCAAAACTCATCCTTATTTAAGAAAAACTCATGCTTATCAAATGGAAGTATGATAGCAATGAAGAAGCACCATTTTTTGTAGCTAGATCAGCACAACGTTTTAACCACAGGTTTAATTTTGACAGTAGTTCTCTTGCTTCAATAGTATTCTTATCAGTTTACTCAGAATACTGAAGTGCAAGTGCTATCTTCAAAGCAGGGTGGCATAATCTTGATTTCCTTCGGGCGACTGATTTTCAGACAGTAAAATTCTTCGGCTGGACCAAAAGTGATATAATTGCCACATTCAAGTGCTATGTGGGACAACTCTGTTTAGTGAGTTGAGAAACAGTGTATTGAAAAGAGGACGTCGTCACCAGGGATGTCCAAAACAAATCAAATACATTAGAAAATGAACTTATCCGATATAGTAAAATTCTCGATTTTAGATATATTTCAGAATAGAACGATATGAAAAAATGTTATTTCTATTGCATAAATCCGAACAGAATTAACAGGAAAACTTGTTCCTTGCAAAGAATAGTCCTGATGTCTTTGCTCGCTGCGAGACCAACCTCAATCCTGGAATCTCATCTTCTGATTTCGAGGTTGAGGGTTATTTGCTGCTCCTACGCAGAGATTCTCCAAGGAATATGCACAGACCTGCTGTCTACGTTCGTAACAATCTGCTCATGCATTTGCCTTCGAGTCTACATCACCTTTGTATCTGTCGCTTCTGACATCGACGTCATTCCTGTTCTTTGTATAAACCGATCCCCCTCAACCCAAGATTGCTTTGTCTTGGACGATATTTCTTTAAAGATGGACAAGATTCTGACATCGCAGGTTGAAGATCTCGGGTTCAAGTTCCAGAGAGTCTGGCTCGTTAATCCATGCCCACCACTCAACCTAGGTATTAGCTTGGGTAGGCTAAGCAGAACAGAAAAAGATAATATCTTACCAGTAATTCTAACCCTGTTCGTCTATAAGTGGCCGTCGGTAAAGGACCTTGGTCAGGGTGATCCACTACAAGAAGTGGCTATAAAAAAAAAGGCTCGGATTAATAGTAAGAGTATTCAGAATTCCAAAAGCACGATACACGTAATCCACTAAATCCAAAATTTCAGAACAAAAATAGGGGTCCAAAGATTTTTGGAAAAAAATAAATAATGTGATGAACAGGGGTAAATTAAGTATCCCTCCTCCTGTGAATGGCCCTGAAATTTTGTGTTCTCAAATGGGGAAACAAAGTGGAGTTGTTTGACAGGATGTTTTCTAATAAGTGCAGCCTTGGTTCAGTTCTTGGTACCTCTCCACCTAATTTTCAAAATCGCACTGACTTTACATTGGAAAACATGTAACTAACTCCACTTCTTGTCTCTAGAATGATTATGATGATTGCTATACTTCGAATATATATTCGAATATATCTCCTGATCCTGACTGCATTCCATCTGTGATTCTGATGACTCTTTTCCCTGAGTTGTCCAATATTTTCACCAAACTGTTTAATAAATACCTCAAAGAAATAACCTTCCCCAATACATGAAGATGTGCAACGATTGTGCCAGCAACTGTGGAGGTCGAACTGATATCAATGAGTATTGTTAAATTAGGCTCTTACCAACTATCAGTAGAATTTTTTGAATCAACTATTAATAATAAAAATTCTGGACACCTACAATTGCTTTGTTTCTTCGCTGACAAGCAGTATGGTTCGTCGCTTGCGCTCTACTGCTGACTTGTTGACAGAAATAACCTAACAAATATTTCCTTCTCTTGATGGTTGTGGCGAGGCATAGTCTGTGCTCTAGACATTTCTGAAGCGTTCGACAGAGTGGCATCAAGGTCTTTTGCAGAAAATTCAATCGTATGGGATTTCTAGTCAAATTTTTTCAATTATCACAAATTTCAAACACAAGATTAATGCTGTTTTAGACGGCCAACGCTCGGAACTTATTCCATTTCATCCGGTGTCCGTCAGGGATTGATTCTTGGTCAAGCTTTGTTCTTGATATGTATTAATGACCTGTCTGAAAATTTGATATGTGATTTGGAAATTTACGCCGACGATACAACTCTATATTCTTGTCCCAACGAAAAATCCCTTACCAAACAGTGTGAGTATCTACCTAATTGGGGTAACACTAGGCATGTAACTCTTCAAAGTTTTATCAAGTAATCGTTACACTAATACGAATACAACTTGAGTGTCAATATCCAGACACTGTTCTAGAGGAATCCTCGTCTTCTTAGACTTGTACTGTCTAAGGATATTAAGGATATGAGATGAAACTAGTACTAGTAGTCACTAGTATTGCTGAACAAGCCTCAATGAAAGTTGGTTCTCTATTTCAAGCTCGTCATTATATCTCTCCTGGAATCATTCCTTTTTTGTACAAATTACTGATTTGACTGTGCATGGAGTACAGCTATCACATTTAGGGCAATGTTGCAGTCACTGTCCTCAGCATGCTTGACGAATTCAACGGTGAGTGGTCAATATGATTGGCCCAAAAGTTTCTTCCGGTCTGCTAAGCTTGTCACATCTTTGCAATGTTGCCTCACTTTGTTTATTTCAATGATAGTATAATGGTTCAAGCGAGTTTCCTGCTCTCGTTCCTTCAAACAAAATTTTCAACCGGTTCACTCATTTGGTTATCAATTCACACCTATTTACTGTGGAGGTTCCACAATGTCACAAACAGTTTAATGCAAGAAGAATCTCTGAACTTTCTTGCCTTCCCACTTTTTTCCTGATCGCGTTGATCTGCTTGGCTTTATTATTTTATTTCATGTGTATTTTCATCATAAAGGTCTTCAATGACACTTTTATTCCCTAAGAATCTGTGCACAAGAGTCATTCAAATGCCACTTCTAACACTTATCTTAGGGTAGAGCTGGGTGGCATTGGTTATATTATCTACAGGCATACCGTCACCAAAATGCAGATATTACCAGTAAGTCACACTATTTTCTGCCATCAATAATTATGCTATTGCACCATTTAAAAGAGACGAGTGAATCACGCCTTGAATAAAAAAAAAAAACAGGTATAAAACTCTCTAAATGTGTGCAGGTTGTTGTTTAATGAAAATGCAAAAGTAATAATAGCCGCTGTAAGTGAGCCAATGGCCCTTTTTTGTTTGACACTAGGTGCAATATCTTATCAAGCTGTAACCGTTTTTAACGGAATGCCACGAAATCCCGGTGTCACGGTAAAATTGTTTAGTTTATTAGGACATGTTATCCTTTCTGCAACAAATATGTCTCATTTATGATCGTGTCAAACAAGAAATTTACGACCACTATATTCTTGAGCAATATCAATTTATTACAAAATTGTTACCTCTGCAATTTCAGCTCCCAGCCATGGTGTAGCATAACTGTCAGTATCATCGATATTCTCTTCACATTGAAAAAGTAAAAACCAAATTGCTGAATTCATGTCTGAGTAAAAATATTAGTATAGGTTTTGTTGTAAGAGTAAATTTGACAATAGCTAGCTGAAAATTGCCTCAACTGAAACTAGATAAAATGTAGGCGCAACTTGGTCCAGTACTTTGTTATAATGTACATAAGTTATGATCTTTAAAAATCATCTATTAAAATACTCTCCAGTAAAAAACATTTACCAAGCAAAACGACATTCAAGTCTTTCTTTTTTCATTTAAAAATTTCATTTTGTTATTGAAATTTACAACACCAAACATTAACATATAGACCACATGGCTCTTGTATGCAGAGGTGTTTTGTGTTTGAAAATAATTGTACAACAGCTATTATTTTTTATTCTGTGGGATGAGGCAAACCCCGACCCCTTGTGCAGATTCCAGTTTCAAGGCAGGTTTTTGCCTAACCATTGACTGATTTTTGTTATGCATGGAGATGGTTGATAAATATAACCTTCGGTTATGTTAATCACCATGCAACAGGGAGGTGCCAGGCAATCTTCTCACTTATAATGGCATTGTTCGGACGTGCCCAGGATGATTGAAGTCGCGTAGCTAATTCGCTGATGAAGTTATGAAATATATTGCCACTACATCTTGATTTATGCAAATTATAGATTAATGGCTCATTTAACCATAATGTATATACATATATTTTTTTTATTGAAATTCACTCCGAGCAAGGCAGGAAACAGTACCTAAAAGGAACCAACTAACAGCCACTTGATAGCAAAGAGCTACTGAAAGATGTAGTATCAGCAACTGCACTCGGAAAACATCCCAAATGGAACTGAACTGCCACGATAAAGTGTAGCCATGGAAAAACCATGTACCACTTCTTTGCTTCCTTTCAGTCGCCTTTTTCAACACGCAGGAAATACGTTAGGACTGTTAGGCCCGTACCTACATTGTCATGTAGTTCCATATCACTGGAAACTTGGAGTTCCCAAATCCTGGATTAAATGCTCTGCCACTGCTCTTCTGAATCAACAAACTGGAAATCAAGATGCATAAAGTTTGCACAATCTTGTATGTGGTTTACTTGTCAGTTCAGCTTCCACTACCTACACATGAAAATCTGCTTTTTTGCTAGTGGAATCAGAACCCAATGGTTATTTTTATCAAAACAATATGCAAAAATACTAACTGTTGGATATAGTCAGCTCTATCGGTCTTGGTTCAACATCTTTGGGAATTCGACTCAATGAATCAACACTGCTCACACTATCTAATCTACCAGAAACAGGCACTTGTCGTTTAAGTGTTTTTCGCTGGTAAAAATATTAAAATAATCATTGTAAGAAGCTGGAATAAAGAGTAGTACAACACAAAAATTACTATGCATTTTAAAAGCATAATGATTAGCAGAAACCAATAAATCTTATCTAGTTGCTCTTATTGCTTTTGAAAATTTGAGCAAACGCATTGAAGAAAAGATACATGGTATCATTTTATGACATGCAATTTTAAGCAGACTCTTTTGAACCAATTTATTTACCCGGGGAAAAAAATTGGGTGCGAATGACAACACTTTACCTCATTTCCTTGCACTCTACGTAACGATGTGAAAGTATCTGATCTCCAGTTATCTTGATTCTCTGGTGATAAGAGACACCCAGCTGGCTGATTTAAGTTACCTTAGAAGGGGAAATGCTTTAATAAGAAGAAGCAATATTTCAAAAAAATATAACTTATTCTCAGAACTAAGTACTATAAGTAGCGCACTATAAGCTCAAAGTAGCGCAATAGTTCCTGAAATAGCCTTAATTTTAAGGTGGGAAATGTAAAACCAAATCACATTAGGCTGTGTTTTTGGAAATTGGGAGTGTTAATTAGCAGTAAATTTTCAAAACAGAAAATACATCATTTCGCAATGTACACTCACAAGCAGAGTTTGAATTAACATTTTAATAACCGGTTGCTTTTTTTACCAAAACTTGAGAATCGATTAAACAATCAGTAGCGATTTTGCGAAAGTTATCTAACAGGTTATGTTTTAAACCCAGCTGCATACTTTCGTCAATTTTGTCCGATTAAAATTCAGATTCTGATTTAGTTTTTTATGAATTTACTGATATTCTCGCGCTTGATATGATACCGAACGTAGCTAGATTATACGATAAATAAAAGAAAATACAATATATATATATACAATATAACTTTTAGCAATTGGAGTAAGTATCAACTTTTATCTGTAGGCCACCGAATACTATTTACTATTTTTAATCAAATTCTAACTTTGAAATGAACAAGTAATGTTTGCTTGCCAGCAGCATTTATATCACGCATAAAAGGAAACATCGTTTAAATATGAACAACTGAATTATAATTGATATTCTAAATTGAAGTAGGACAATGAATATTAGTTATTAAATCGAGTTTTCTTGACTTAAATTGCACGGACTGTTGTTTATCTGATATGAAAGCCACAAGAAATAAATAAATAAAATAGATTCCCCTTCCTCTAAATTAAATATAAACTACCAAAAAAAGTTTATTTTGAATTAATATGGAAATGTTGAGGATTAATTCCTGATTTTATGAGACACATAAATTAATAATATCAACAGATGTTATGGGAATGTTTTAATGTATCATATGACATTAATCCAACACCTGAACAAATAGACACCAAATAAATAAATGCTGGAAATCCCCAAAATGCACTTGGTTCATTCTCGCATAGCTTTTTAAATACACAGAACCAATTAATAGTGACCATATATAGCATAGAAAAATTACCTATTTGGAAAGGCAATTGACCCAGGGAAAATTGCTACCATTTTACAGAAACTATTCTCTTGCAATAAGATAAACATACACAAAAATACAATTGACGGAAATATTAGATAGGAAGATAAATTGGGTAGTTGATTGATGATACCATGCTTTTGTGGCCCATCTTGTGTTCATACTTAGACGATCGCAACTACCATAAGTAAAAGTTTGATACAACTCAAATTTGTCATGTATAGGATAAGAAATGTACCCTATTTCGCGGCCGATAAGTCGCTACATTCCGCGATCGTTTCATAAACGGAAACAATAACATACACACACCTGGAGAAAAAATGATGTTTTACGGTCATCGGCCGAAACGACATTGCACACCTGGGCAAAAACGACAGTGCGCTCGGTTCATGCATCTGAGTTAATAAATTACTGCATGTTATTACTTTAGCGTTTGATAAGGCGCAGCGTGTGTTTCCGTTTTTGAGGAGTCGTTCACGGACACTTTGCGACTATTCCGGTGTTGCGTCATATCTGTGTACAAAATAGCAAAATTTTAGAAAAATGACCCTTTGCGACCATTACCACGGAGGTGCTTATAGGCAGCAAAATACGGTGTTCGCGTTTCTTGGTAGAATTTGTGAACGGGTTGCAATTTTATGAAAACACGTTGCAAATCGTAACCCGCAACTGCCTAATGAAATTCTTGCCCAAAAAATTCCAAAATAAATCATTCATAGAGTGTTATAAAACACAAAGCAACATACCAACAAACTAATAACATCAATATCCAACATTTGAGAGTAGCTAGATAAAGAAATAAAATACACAGTTACACATGTTCTCTATTTTGATCTAATATTTCTAATTCTGTATGATATGATAACATGTAAATATGGCCAAGTTCCTAAAAAAGTTTGCCTCTAATCACTGTGATGTAATTTTTTGATACGAATAAGCCAACTCACTCATGTCATCACCATTATCACAAGATCTTGGGCTTGATGGATGAATCACTCCCAATCCTGGCATTGCTGCAGACAATGTTTCATTTAGTGTTTCTTGAGAGAAGTGAAAGTGCTTCTTACTGAAATAAAAAAAATCAGTTTGAGTGGGTTTATAAGACATTGAGAATGAGATGAAAACTAGTAAGTAAAACTTCAATCACTTAATAGGAATTGGTAAATGAGAGGTTTGGGCAAGATGTTATTTATTATTAACATTCAACTCACGATTCTTGGTATAAAAAACCAACATATCCTATAATGTTGATATGATATATACATCCTGCACATTTTCAAACTTTGTGCGAGGTTTTATCCAACTTCCTGATTCTTCCTTGGTGTTATTACTGTATTTAATGATCGCATACAACGAGAAGGTCATAATAAATTTATACATATCTATTTTATTGGTCTGTTCTGGCCCTGTAGCTACGGGCTTTAGAATAGTCCTAATCCTAACATATTTCCTTTCCTGTGTGTCATAAGAAGAGACTAAAAGGAAGTAAAGAAGTGGTAGATGGCTTCACTATCGCCCAGAGCATATACCACTTGATGCACTTTCCACAGTAGTTTAGCTATGTTTGCGATGCTTTCCGTTTGGAGTGCAGTTGCTGGTACTACAATTATTAATAGCTTGCTAATAAGTGGCCGTTACCAGTAGTTGGTTCCTTTTGGGCATTGCTTCTGGCCTCGATCAGAGTAAATTTCAATAAAAATAAGAATATCAACTTGATCATTTCAAAATCAGCAGCTTTTGCATCTTCACTCGATGTTGTAGAAATACTGTCAGAATCTTGCTGGAATTTCTGTCGAGGAGGCTTCTTTGGAGTTGATCGTTCTGATATATTCAGTGCATCTGTCATTCATAACGAAGAAAATGTGATAAATTTACCAATCAAAACTAAACTCTAATTTTACCAGTGACAGCGTTCTAGACAGCAGTTCTTTGCTAATTCTTTTAACAAAATAAAAATTTCAATAGATAAATGCTCATTTCACATTTGTAGATGAGGCTCAAGTGGACTTTTATGTACACACATTAAAACTTTCACTCTTTTTCCACTAATTTTGTGCCTCAAATAATAAAACGCAAATAATATGAAAATTGGTCGGTAAAGCGTTGGGAACACGCTTCGAGCTACGCATCACTAACGTCATGGGTTTGATTCCCCCATGCTTATATGCGAGTGGTCTGCTGAATGCCTCGCCGAAGCACAGTGGTTCACGTAAGCGTTGCGTACAGCTTTCTCCATCAGCCAGGTCTATGCATGAAAAAAAATATGTTAAGCCGAAAACTGCAGCTTGATTTGAAACTGGTGTCTGCATGAGAGGTTGTGGTTTGCCATATGATTAATCTGTATTCTCGACTTTACTCTCCCACAGGATAAATATGCAATCCTATTCTATCCCTTTATATGGTGAACAGCATCTCCTAGTTGTGGTGTCTCGAAAACTGTACAGGATGTACGTTATGTGCTGGAATGTATTCGATTTAAGTGAATGGAATGTTGTAAGGTATGCGTTAGATGCATTGCAAATAAAACCGCCACAGCATCCAGGATATGTGGAATGCTGTGCTGTGCGATACATACCAAATGAATGTATGATCAAGGGTGGTAGTACGATACGGTACAAATTTTTATTGTACTGCGAACCAGGAAAATCCTTTCGTACCGAGCTTCATACTGTACCTTTCAAAAATTTTCCGTATCGTACAATATTATTTTTTTTGTACATCGTACCGAATTTCGTACCAGTACGAAATTAATTTCGATTAATATTTTTCATCCACCATACTAAATTTTCAGTTCGAAAACAAGTACGATTCGCTAGGCAGCAATTTTGAACCGTGACAACTACTAATGTCCAAAACAGCCTTATTTGTAAAATCGGACCACCACAAGATACATCACCAACATCTTAGATCAAAGTGATACAGTTTTATGCTATCTGGTTTAAAATCCAGAACAGTGAAACCGATATACGACTTAGCTCATCTAATCAGTTCAAGAAAATCAGTTGCATTTTTATTGACATACCTGTGCTGCATTAAATCATTTTAAATTGCCCTTTAGTTTCAAAAATAATATGGTAGACACAAACTATATTATCTGCTGCCCTGCGAATTATTTTTTTGAATTCATTTAAGAAGAATATTATGTAATGTGAAGGGAAGAAAAAGAATACGGTACGGTATATTTAATACTAACGCTGTAACAAAATTGCAGTAAAATCGGTGTTCTTTGACAGTAATTTTATTTCCATAATTAGCATGAATCGCATTAATGAGGCGGCCTTCAAATTTCAAATATAAAATCACTGCAGTAGTATTGCACAAAGTAGGGTTGCACACAGGATAGCATTCGGTAGAATTGTATTCAGTAAAATTGCACCCTCTCGTATGAGTGAGTCCAGAAGAATTTTAATCATGGCACTCCCCCCGAGTACAACTCTTACTGGCCTCACTGGGTACAATTAATCTACAATCACAGCAGGGGGCAACATCAGTGGGTGGAATCCTACTGTGTAGAGTAGGGTACAATTAAATATGTGTGTAATACAATTTCCATTCAATCAATCATTGGGTGCAATCCTACGGCCCATAGTTAATTAACCACAGTCTGATAAAAGTGTAGTAAATTTAACATTCATTTGCAGTAATTTTACATTTCAAATTTGAAGTCGCCACGTTGATATGATTTATACCAATAATGGAATGTGGTTTTTAATATGATCAATTAAAATTACTGTTGAAGTACGCAGATTTCCCTGCATTCTCGTTGCATTATGAGTATCAAATAATCCGGAATTTTTGACTGATATTTAAATAGAATTTGAAAACTTTTGTCATTGCTTTCAAGTCCAATAGCCAAATTGGGATGTTGCCTATTAATTTAGAATTGAATGATGATAAAATTCACAGCCTTGTCAGTTCTCGAAAAGATAGTCTGTCACTGCACACTAGATCCATAAAATGAAGTCTTCACAACTGTATATATATTATACTTATTATATGTTAATTTAACCGAAAATGATATAATAGCATCTAATCGATGGTTTTTTAAGCAATTTCAAACATTAAATAGGATTTTGTATAAAAGGTTTGATAATTTATAAACTTTTATTATAAGCGCACTACCGGTATTCAATCTTTGCGTTGTCAATTGATTCCTAATGCTAACAAAGATTTTTTAGTGTTGAATATCCCTTCATGGTACTTATGTAGCGCAATCGGTAAAGCGTTGGGAATACGCTTCGAGCTACGCTCTGATCATCATGACATAGGTTCCGATTCTTGTCAGGGGTGATGATTGTATGCGAGAGGTCTACTGGACGCCTCCCCGGTGCACGATGGTTCACGTAAGCAACGCTTACGGCTTTCTCCACCAACCAGGTCTATGCACAGGAAAAATGAAAAATTAGGAAAATAGAAAATATGAGCCTAAACCAAAAATCTTCACCCCGATTCGAAACTGGTATCTGCACGAGAGGTGATAATGATATCCTATCCTAATGTTGTGATAAGTTATTGCAAATAAAGAGGTTACGGTACTAACCATCTGTCAATGTTGATCTAGGTCTGGCAAGAGGTGATTGTGGCCTTTTTGCAGATGATAACGTTTTTGATAAATTCAAATCATTTGTAAGTGGAAAACTGAAGCGATTGCTGCTGCTTGTCGTGATTCTTTCCTCGTGTAGTCGTTCAAATCCTAAAAAATTTTGGAGAATATTTGAAAACACTCATAGTTAAGTATAACCATTCCAATTTTAAAAAACTCAGCCTATATATAGTATATATCTGGAGTTGCAATTATTGGATATTAATCATTACAATTATCCATGCTTGATAGATGCAGGCTTTAAAATCGTTCGATCCTATTTTCAATTCATTTATGCAGGAAAAGGTAACTTATAAGAAACAAAGAAATTGGAAAAGAATTTGACTGTTTTATTTTCATCACCGTTTTCCACCCTTTTCAGTACTGTTCGAAATATTTTGCTTCTGGGGTCCATTTGATGATTTTAAATTTTTGGTTGATTTCTGTGTACTAGTGATCACTTTCATTTAGGTACTGATAAATAATGTACTTTTGCGACAATGAAATTTTATTGTTGGATATGAATGCAAAAGTTAATGTAATGAAGATGCATTGTAGAAGGTCATGAAAGTGAGAATCATATATATGCTGAGATATGCGTCGGGTCTTGTGCAACTAACTGTCTATCCTCTGTTCCACTCATCTTGTAAAGATGGATCTGTGTACGACTAAAGCGTAAGGATACTTGAATAAAATGAGGTCGAGAGTTAAACAACAAAAGATCATAATCTGATTTCACATAATACCTGGCGAAGCTAGACTATGCTCCACCAAAAGCTTGGTAAATAAAGCTTGTAATATGTGAAAAAGATTCTGATCTTTCGATATTTACGCTGCCCTGTCAATTTATCTGGTTAAACCTTACGAAGATATTTTAGGAAGGAGTATATCTGAATATCCTCGGCAAGAACTGTAGGTCTAAAGCATTCGAAGGATAATTATGCGAGCAGAGTGAGTCAGGTAACCTCTGATTCAATAATTGCTCATAAAAAAGCGTTCACAGGTTGGAAAAATACAGCATACAAAACGCCCATCTCAGATTTTCAACTTACCCTTGAATGGGAGTTAGTGCCTTGACATATGATTACGGTAAATCATACTCTGTACTTTCCACTCCCGCAGGATAGATATGATATCCCACCCAATTTCAAAATATAATTCATATACCCTTATCTTTTCTATGTATTACAATAATTTCTTCTTCTGAGTCTTCATCAGTAGCAGATGACAAAAGTCTTCTTCTATCATTTCCTTCACTATCTATGAGAAGTTGTGTTTGTTTTGGCAAAGCAGATATAAGTTTCGGTGATACAATGTCTTGGTCACTGTCAGATGCAGAATTTTCTGAATCATCACTATATTTTTTCGATGTTCTCGTTTCTTCGGTACTAGATCTCGGTTGTGGGATTGGCTGATCAGTGGAAGCTAAAACAATAAGAAATCATAAATTCGAAAAAAAAAAAAAAACGTCTTCTATTTTAAATCTGATGTTTATCTATATCTCGGAAATGGTCACGGACAGACCTATTTTGATGCCACCTTTTCCACTACTTTTGTATATGTTGCACAATGCACATTCATGCCTGCACCATGGTTTACAATTGAAAGTATGTTGGAGGGTGAACACATTGTTGCAATGAAAATGATAATAAACTAAATTCTACCACTTTATTTATAAGCTGAGTTATTGAGCATAGTTTTCTGGACGCAAAATGCATAGTATAATTGTACAGAAATGTATGTTGTTGGCCCAATGTCATGGTCAGACTACGCCCTAATTATTGCTTAGTTCTGAATAGCACATTTTGATGTAAATATCCCTTGCACGTCACTTTTTGCTATCTCGAAAAATGAGGCAGACTTTTTACTTCGTTATTTTTTTAAGATTTTTTGAATGATTTATTGATTGCACAACTATTAGTGGTTGTATTTTTGTTTTGTATTGTCTAAAATATAACTCGAAACATCTAGATAATAATAATAGCTATGACTGATCCAAGAAATGCCAAGTTGCAGTTTGACATTTGTTGTGTTCACCCCTATTTTTCCATTGTGTTCATTGTGTGTGTGATTGTAGGCTATTGGAGCGTGAACATTTTAAAATTTATTCAAGGCTTCAAGCTCTGATCGTTTTCTTCTTCGCTTCGTAATTCATAAAATTGTATTAGTTAGACTATATTTTCTATAGTTTCTTTTTATTTCAACCTTTCTTCTATTCTAAATTTTACACACCAGGATAAATTTTGCATATGATTCCATAGTCTTTAATGAAACTATGTTGCAACAGCAAATATTATTTTAAGAAAAAGGGCAGGATGATTACTCGCTGATATAACAGTAGACAATCACATTTGAAATAAAAATTCTAATTCTGCAAAATATATAGTCATCATATTTAACATCAAATATCAGCAACTGCCCAAAATCTATGCTATGAAGGTTTCAAGAGACAGAGAAGAAGACTGTGATCTACTCTGATACACAAAAACAATTCTCAGATAGAAGATTATCTGAAATTCAAAATAGTCAATGAGTTCATCAGAATAGCACTCATATTATTTTATTTGATGGAATGTATCATCATTTAACATGGTAATTACAAACAGTAACATGCTCTTCTCAAATATGCTGTTAGGTGCCTAAAATTCCAGGTTGTCATCAAGTTACAAAATTGCTGAAAAACGTTTTGTATACACTATGGTATTTGACACTTCATACCATAGTGAAAATTTTTAAAAAAAATAGGCATTTCTAGCTATTTCTAGCTTTTGATACAATTCGTATACAATTTATTACAGTTATACAGTTTATTTATGGCACTTTGTGTATAACAGTAGATGAAAAATAATATTGTCTTGAATAATATAAGTCTTATATGAAGATGAAATTTAATACTCAGGAAATAAAATAAAAGTAACTGTCTGGTTATAACAGTATGTTCAAAACTTCTAACAAATAGTTCTAATTTATTACTATTTGCATTTTGAGTGATCTCACCTTTGTTACTTTTGACAGTTCCCTTTCTTTGTTTTGTATCATTATTCATCTTTGATACAATTTTACCACCTTTTCTCTGTCCTGATATATTCTACAAAATATCATATCATAAATCGTTAGACAAATGTGGAGCAGTATATTGAAATTAAAAAAAAATATTTAAATAGTTGTTGGAGCTTAACAAAAATAGAATACAAAATAAAACTGCAAGGGGGAATTTTGCCAAGAAATGAAAGCTAGTGATCCAACTTTTAATTTTATAACTAAACAATAAGACCGCTATATTTGTCAATGTATCAATTGTTCTATCACTAAAAATCCACTATCCAGTAAAAAAACTTAATAACACACAAGTATTACCTTTTCAAATAATGGTTTTCTAGGTTCCTTCATGTCGAGCGAGCTCTTCGTCAACAGTGCAGCATTTTCCTCAGCAGCTGAACACAAAAATGCAGATAATTATTTCATGCAAAGGGCATATCGGTGTGTGAGAGTTTTCCAATTCAGAAATATTATATTTTAAATATTTATTCATCTAAATATTACACAATTGTGAAATTACCTGACACTTGAATAAGGTGACAAAATGAGGCTTGTTCTTATTATCAAGTATTGTGTGTAAAGGGATCACTGAGAGAAATCAATATTCAATCAGCATAATCTAATTAACCAATTTTACCAAACCCTACCATTATATTATTGTTATACCTGGGCAGAATTTGCCAGTTGTCATTATCCACTGCATCAGAAAATCTCAGGATAAAACGCAGCAACTTATTTAGTATATAACATTTGGCTCCTCATTAATGGCGACGGTATAATATGATTCCATTTTTATCCCACGAGAAGACTATACAGAAATTAGAAGTAGCAGTAGATATAACTAAACCCACTCAAATAATCCAAATTCAACTGTAAACAATCAGTACCTAAAGTTCTTTTCACTAGAGATAAAAACGTATTTAGCAGCCATACATAGAACTTTTCTTAATAAACAATACTCGATAACAATCCTTCATCTAACATTAGTTTTCTATGCTGTATTAGGATGATGCATTACCTTTTTTATGCATCCCTGTGAAAACGCTTGATGTTGATGGTGAATCAAGATCATCAATTTCATCCAGATTAATAACAACTTCTTGTGTCTTACTCTGACTTTTGGCAAAAAAGTTTTTGTTAGATGGTGGTGTAAAATCATCCACTTCCTCAAGATTTATCACACTTTCTCCATTATTTCCAACCCTTGCGATGCTCGGTTTTGTCCAAACATTTGTACATGATAACAGAACCTGATGAAAAAACAAAATGAAGCTCAACATGAGGTAAGATGGTTATAACTTCCTCGAACAACTTGGCAATAATGTGAGAAAAATCTAGTTAGGCAAAAACAGTTTTCCCTGCCTCAGAATTAGCAACTTTTGTTTTAATCAAGTGGGGTTGACCGGAGTATTAAAACATAACAAGTCATCTCTGAATCATTTGTCTGTTTTGTTCAGCATGAAAAATGTTGAAAAACTTGTTGACAAACCTTCAATTTTTTAGATTTTGCTATAAAAATATTCACCAAAAGTTGCAACACATAAAACTATCCATTCAGAATAAAAAAAAATATATTCAAATGACAACAGGCTAATCTCCTCATTCAGAAGAAATATAAAGTATGAAACATACACTGACTAGCTACATGACTGAATGCTATGATGGGGAAAACCACCATCCTGGTGCAATCAACTGAATTGATAAGCTCGACTTTCTCTGTAACAAAATATAAATGAAACCCAACTCAAACCTAATCCTTGCATCAACAGAACGTGAGAGCACATGAGGACAAAAATGACTCTGTGATCTGACAAACTCCAGGTGCCAAATGCATTATATCATAGTCAAACTCCATGGTCAAATGCATTATATCTATATGCTTACAAATATATATCTATATGCTTATATATCTATATATCTATATGCTCACAAAATGTCACAGTTTATGAAAATGACACTATATGATCATTAACCACCACTCAGGGCAGATATTGCCTAAACTAAGACCATATTTGATAATTTTGAGTACACAAAAATATAAAGCGATGATGTCATCTGTGTCAAATCAGTAAGGAACACACCTTCTATGTAAATTGGATAAGTTCATGATCCTCATGCAATATAAGTAAAAAGATTGACAGAATCTTGCTTCAGTTTGCTCGATCGTCAATGCTAGCCTGTTCATGTGAAAAATATCGATCTGGTTTGATTGCTTGTTGGCCTGCTTGATAACATTCCATATGAATGGTAATGTGTAACGTTTTTTGTTTAGGCAAAATAAAGTTGTTTCATAATCGCTATACAAATAAAATTATATAAATGATTTACCTTTTCAACATGATTCATCCATTTTTCTCTACTCTCCATATTAGTGCAATTCAAAACATAAACTCGATCTGGAGTATGAATAGTCAGACCATAACCTGGAATGATTTAAAATTAGTTATCATTATCATTTTTCATAATGGAATTTCTCCCTGTACCGCCATAATCTTTTTAAAAAACTTTTCTGATGTAACTAATTAAAGTTGGCGGGTCTTATAACTTTTGAATTTACAAGCTTGTCCACAGCTAGCAAGCTGTGCACAAAATGTTTCTGGTTAGATAGAGAAACAATTTTTGCTCTCACTAAGAATGGTATTTTCTGTATGATACTGTACACCTGTAAAATCTTTTGGCATATTCAATAACAGCCATATTTTTCGTGCGTTCACTTGTGTGACGCTTTTTACAGGAGTTGGATTTAATGAGAAGGATAATATGAATACCATCTAAAATATGTGCAAGTACTCAAAAGAAATTATGGGTTTACTTGTATTGTAAGCATACAAACGACATTCCTGCATAAATATTTACATCCTTGATTTTTTATGACGAAACGATATATGTCCAAATATTGAAAGCTATTATCAAACATTGCAATGTTATAAAGCACGAAATTATAGCAAGTGTTTTAGAAGAGTTAAATATATTTCGCTATAAAGAATACTGAATTATCTTGCCTTCTTCCTTTATGCCTTTAGGAAAACCACGCATGATAGAATATCCAAATGTTTTTGAGCCAAGTGCAATATAACCAAGAGGGTGGGCATCAAGAGGTTGAGAATAATACCAAATAGCTGTTCCAATCAAGCTAAACCACCTTCTTCTGAACTTTTCATGTTTCTTCGGCCCTGTTTTACTCATCCAACCTTCCTATTTTAAAATAAATTACAATATTATCAATTATTATATTATCTTTTTGGGGTGTTTTTTGCCTTTTTTTTTAAATAAAATTCACTCTGAGCATGGCGAGAACAGAGCCTAAAAGGAACCAACTAATGGCCATCTAATACCAAAAAGCTACTAAAACATGTAGTACCAGCAACTGCACTCTAGTCTAAGGAGAAAACATCCCAAACGGAACTGAACCATTATGGTAAATTGTATTGAGTGGTATCTGCCCTGGGCCATGGTAAAACCATCTACCACTTCTTTGCTTCCTTTTAATCACCATTTACTACACGCAGGAAATACATTGGGACTATTCTAAAGCCTGTACCTCAAGGGCTTAGGGTGTGGCTGCTCGTACTACATTTTGTACCAACTCTTTACCACTTATGTGGCAATTAGTTGGTTCCTTTTACATGCTCCTTCTGGCCTTGTTTGGAGCAAATTTCGATAAAAACATAGGATAGAAGCGTCAGGACGAAAATGCAGAGAAAAAGAATATAATGAAAGAATATGAAAAATCAAGCTGTTTAAAAACCTGCTGTATTTCAAAATTGAAGAGGCATATAATATCTCCCTACTCAAATCCTTAGAACTAGATGTAGTGACTAACCGAGAAACTACATAATATGACAAAAACCAAGAATGAAAGATCCATTCCAAGGCATGAACACAGCCAAGATTGGAAATATTTTTTTCTTCTACAACTTTCATTACCTACTATGATATATTTTTCAATGGATTTCTTTCCTAATTTTGCAAATCATTATCGAATGCTTATTAAATTAATACTACATTTATATCTTCACACCGAATTGGAAATTGAAATCTCTATATTGGTATAGCTGTCATATTTCATGTCTTGATATTATACTGTAAAATATGTTAGATATATCATCGTAAATTTTAACAAACAACCAAAATCACCTAAATTGTTGTTTTTTGCACTTATTCATGTGTTTCACCAGTTCCAGACAAAATGCTCACAACTGCACAAAATTTTCAATGGTAATTGCTAATACGAAAAAACACATAACAAGTCTATCGTTTTGCCTATACAAGCTCTACAAGTCTTGCCAAAGTTGAACAAGATAGTTCAGAAGGTTAGGCAGTATGATTCAAACTTCCTTGCCTCACCATAATAATTGTTGTGTTCAAATATCTCTTTATGTCGTTGTCTGGAAAATCTTTGTATTTGTGACGTGCCATTGATGCACGAATTGCATGATACCAGTCTGAAGAGTGAACAAACTATTATTAACAAAATAACTCAATAACATATCAGTGTAATCTTTTTTAATAGCTTAAAATAAAAACATACTCAACAGCCTAAAGCCTCGAAACAAGATGAAATTGTAAACTATGAAATGAAGTTCATTCAAAATGAGGAAAAAATTTAGCAAAACAGAAGGCAAATTATCATGGGTTCAAGATGAAGGAATTCATGGTTTATGAAAAAAAACCTGTGGTTGCTTTCATGTCTTCTCCAAATACATATAAATTTCGTCGCACACCATCCTTTTCATAAGTTAATTGCATACCATTTTCATTCCCAACCTTTTCAGGTACGAGATATACATTGACCATATTCTGAAAAACAAAATGCAGAATTTTCTTGACAATTGCGAAATATTTTGATTTATCTTCTGACACAAACAAAAAAAACTAAGTTCTAACAAAGATAGAAATTGAAGTAAGGAATGAAATTTATCATATTATAGAAGCAAATATCTAAAATAATGCCACAATGCCAATGTTGATTCCAACTTTGCTTTGAGTGAATTACAAAAGAAATGAATGAAAAGTGAAACAGTATCGAAAAAATTAAATTTTCATCGAGTAATCACCTTCATGTTTATACTGTCTTTTGGATTTTTATCACTGTATTTTATGAAGTATTGAAGTTTCCCTTCTGGTTCCATGAGAATAAATTTCCTTCTTTGAAATCTGAAATAAAATCTTCTAGCTTGTAATGAACTACATTAACTTTATAGTACAACAACATGGCGTTTTGTCCAAAAATTTTCGGGAAGCCTCCAAAGTCTGAATTTACATTACTGGTAGTTGTACTCTAAGGACAAAAATGTTATTTTTGTTTCGCCAAGGCTTTTAACGCAATTTTCACTTTTTTACCAACTTCAAAGTGAACTTTTGCAAGGACTCTTAGTGTTCCTATTCCCGGAGGAATAATGATATCCTATTGTATCCATTTTATCTTGAAGTTTAAATGAATAACATGGTATTTAATGCTTGGGTCACAAGATATTCACCACACGCAGATTTGGGTGACTCTCATACAAGTTTAAGAGCCACTGCCCTAATACCATATGCTAAAAATTTACTACTATAATTTTTATTGTCATGATTAAAAAATATGTCATTATGTGAAATTAATGACTGGTAGGTAAAAATGTTTTGTACCCAGGAAGGGTGCAGCCTATAGATAGCCAACACTATTTATTACTAAAAGAGTAAAGCATATTACTTTCCTTGATCTTTCAATCTTTTGAATAAGGCCCCTGTCTTTGTTCCTTGATTATACGCACTCTGTTGAGACATCTCTTTGAACTCTTCTCTGACATATTTCGCCATGATCCATTGTTCTGAAAAATGTTGCATTTATTGAATGTTCTTTATTCAAGTCTCAAAAAATTAGTAATTGACAGTATTTGAAAGTGCTTCAGTGGATTCAGGGATATCAGTAGAAGGTCTCATGATAATGTAAGCCAAATGATACGATTTTATAGCAAAAAAGCCCCAAAGTTGCATTTGAGAAAATTTGTTGCATAATGTTATTACAATCTTGCTCAGAGTGAATTTTAATTGAAAAAATACACTACTGTGCTACAGAAAAAACAGCCCTATGTTTAATGTCTTCAAGAATTGAAATAAACTTTATTTCACAGTATTATGCAATTAACAATATTAACAATTATATCTGTTGACAAGATTTATCGGGTCTCATATAGTTTGGTACCATATTTTCGATCATTATAAAAATTTTCATGTTGAAGGCGACTCCTCCTAACACAGGAGACAATACTACGTACTTGCAGTATTGATGATCCCTGGTTAGGATGAGAAAAATCCGTCCATTTTATGGAACCATTAAGGAACCGGTAAGGTTATCGAGCCCGTGGGTTACAGTATCTCGCCCAGAGGCGACCTACATGTACTGCTCTTCGAAGGCATTTTTATTAATTGGTCTTGGCCACACTTTGCCATGGTTTGAACCTGCGTCATTCATTACGTGTAACGTTCGTAAGCTATCATTGCTTTTATCATGACCAATCCAAATAAGTAATATACCATAGATATTGAGATCATGACGGCATATGCATCCTTTCATAAAGTGCAACACCCAGGCCAGAACTTTGGTAAACTCACCACATAAAAATATGTTAATGATAAATAATATGTGGCTTTGATTTGCAATTCTTTGCAAATGAACAGGTTCTCCAGATACAATCTATCATTAACAAGATTCACAAATATTTCCAAGTAAAGCCTACATTTCATCAATTTTTTGAGTATGAAAATATAATTTTATATTATATTTGATGAATTTACCAAATAAAATATCTGGATCATCAGGTCGAGGTCGATGGTAATATATTGGTAGCAATTTTTCGTATTTTGAATTTGCAATTTTATTTCCTTCGGTATACAGGAAATCAACTTCATCTTTGGTCCACCTGTATGCACAAAAAGGTAGCATGTATTGTGTAACATAAACGTTATTGTATATTGAATCTTCGTGTACAGATGTCATTGATGCATGACATATTTCAATTGCTTGAAACAAAAGTTTTTGAAGTAGATTGTGTGTCGGAGTGGTTCAAAATTTTAAATTGCAAGAAAAAGTAGCGGTACTGGATGGAGCACTAAAAAAAGTGTTGGCAAATTAATAGGAAAGTTTTTTTAGTAGGTTTAATTGAAATATTAGAAATCACCTCTACAATTGTGCATCATATCTGTCAAAAACAGTTTTTTGATTTAGGATAAAATGGGATTTCATTTTTATCCTGTGGGGAAGGAAAGTCGAGAATAAAGCTCAGCCATATAGCGAACCACAACCTTTCATGTAAATACTAGTTTCAAGTCAGGGTCGAGGTTTTTGCGTAATCGATTGCAGATTTTTCCTGTGCATGAACAAGGGCGGTTGAGTGAGCCATAATAATCATATGTGAACCACCGTGTGCCGACGAGGTGTCCAGCAACCAAATGAAAATAATCACTCCCCACGAGTTAGAACTCAGGACATTAGTGATGCCTAGCAAGTGCATTACTGATGGCTTTACCGACTGAGCGAAAAAAAATTTGGTTTTTAATTTGTAACGAAGCAAAGCAAAATACTATAGGAATAATGGCTTTATTGAGGTTGATTGAACAATCCATTTCTGACACTATGTAAGGCGTCACAAAAGAGCACAACCTAATTTGGAAAAGAACAGAAGGCATAAAAAATTGTATGAACCTATGATTCTGGCAAAACAAAATGACACAGTGATAGGAAAATTAAAGTTTTTAATCCAAATCACATTCTTTCAGGCAGTAAAACATTTTTCAGTATTCCATTTGCACTTGTATCATTAGTTGACCTTTATTATTTTCAAATTGCAGAAACTCCTTCCAATCCTGTTCACGGTGAATATCAATAGGAAAATTGTGAAGATGAAAACAACATGAGATTACTTCAGATTACTTGAGAATGGTTCATGAAAACACGAATTAGGTAGGTCTGATTTGACGCGTAAAGTAGTCAACCCTCGCAGGGGCAGGCGGTGTTTTCTTATTACCGTATATTTTACAATAAATGTTTAATAAAAATAATTTTTTCATTTTATTTATCTTAACGTTAGTTAAGATAACATGCATAGATTTAATAATATTATTTTTACAAACTCACTTATGATTTAAAATCGACACCACATCACTCAATTCCGGTATAAATTCCTGATGCAATTTTGCGCAAACGGGACACAGAAATAATCCCAATGATATAGAGGCATAACTTGGACTGGGCATGAAACATTCGGCACATTCATTGTTTTCTGGACGTTCGAGTAATCTTTCTATGGCTTCCTTGTGTCTCTGTTCGGTCATCGTTTCCGTTAACTCAGTGTTAGTTCAATCACGGCGGGTTGCTTCGACCTATGTTTACTTAACTTCTATCTGTCTATAATAAAGATGAATAGTGTAATATGCCAACAATTATTTGCAAACATTTTTATGCTCTCATTATGAATTGTTTTACAGCAACTTTTTAGCTGGCTGCTCGGCTGCTCAAACAGAAATGATCGTTTCAGCAAAAAATAATTTGGAATATATTTCTAGGAAGAACATCTTACGTTGACGTTTCTTTTCTAATTTCTACTTTTTACACCGAAAATTATTCTTCAATAAGGTTTGTTTGATAAAATAGTTTGTATTAGTGGTTTTAAAATTTGTCTTTGCGCTTTACTCGGGCGTTATGGCAAAAAAAATATTATAGTATACCCTATTTCGGCTCATTTCATGACGTCACATTAGCTTGCGCAATAGTTCATACACCCAATATACACAGTAATTTTGTCTTCACATTAAAAGTAAACTACATATGTTTACGCATGCCTTTTATCGTTTGAATTGAGTAAATGTAAATGAACTTGCTAACACTAAATAAAGCACAGTGTTAAAAAAATCGTTATTTTCTTGAGCCAATCAAATCTTAATATCCGGTACAATGAATAGATTTGTACTAATTAAGTAACTTTGAATCGATTTGGGAAAACATGTCCACGAAAATTCGTTATTCCCTTGCCTTATCCCCATTTTAGGAACTCGAGTACTAAAAAATTCAGGTTAAATTACGAATTTTTTAACACCTTACTCGCTATTTTCAAACCGAAATATCTGAAAACGCTCGAGATTTACCAACAAATGGTTTTCGGACTGGGAAATTAGAAGATTTGAACTATCAAACACCATCCAGACGCACGCACATACTAACCTCATAAGCATCTACTACCAAACCATATTTGTGTGCTTTAGGTGAGCATGCCTTATATGGAAGTACTTTGTTCCTCGCTCCCTGTCTGACTGGAAAAGGAAGAAATCCCCCCCTCAGGCTTTAGAATTTAATATTAAAATATCTTAAGCGCGACGACTGAACACTTTCTTTAGATTTTTACCATTCTCGGCCTCAAAATGACGAATTTTCCCAAGAAAATCGGCAAAAATATTTCGCGTACTTCCACCACGGAAAGGTTTTTTTTTCCTTTTTAACGTCCTATCCAGATTTGAGACCCTCCGCTACTTGGGATCAGCAAAGGCTGGTTGTCTGTGGCTCGTTCATATATAAAATTTGTGCCTAAAGCTACTTGCTGCTGACTAAACAATCTATGCAATCTGCGCAACAATGTTCATACCACGAACATAGTGGAGAGCGGCCGGATACCGTGGGCAGGATAACGCTAAATGAGTCAACACAACGATGCGTATACTGACAAATTAGGTGTAATCATATATGAAGTATCATTGGACATCGGGGGCCCAATAATAGCCAAGTTGGAACAAATCACAAAATCTGAAATCGCGTTAGAGGTAGAGTTAAACGACGTCATTGTGCTGTCTATATTCGTATTAAACTTTTCTTGATAAAACCGCCTTGTTTTAATATGCAAATGCGTCATATTGCTTTCGTCTTGTCGCATTCAATATAAGATTTCAAATATACGATTTGAGCTGGAAGGGCATCATTTACACCATGCCAATTGAAAATGTATTTCCTTTACCCATACAATTATTTTTTAATTACCAAAATAACGTTCCAGAACAAACCAATATCCACTTTCCGCATTTTGCTTTGTGTAACAAAGTGTTAGCAGCAAGTTCAAACTGGCCACCCGATGCCCACTCAAAATGGTGATAAAAGACTTTTGGATAAAATGTTGCAAAAATATTGTTTTGGGGCTCCAAAATTTTCCTTGGGTCTTTCAACTGCAAGGTTTTTGTTTATAAATAATGATATTCCGCTCAACTCTTCATGCGGATATTTTTACCGTTCCGGCCCTCTTACTTTAAAGGTGAATGTGTCCACCTTCAGAAAAATATCTTGAAAGACAATATGTGAAAAAGTGGTAGATAGTAGTGGTAGAAATTTGTTTCCTAGTTTATTATATTTTTCAATATATGTTGGTGTGAAAACTATTTTATTGAAGCCAAAAAATAGGTTAAACCTATGCAAAAAGATCAACTGACCCCAATATTATATATTTAATATTAGTCGGCTTATGGTCGCTTTTTACTGAGTTATTGTATCGCCATTTCACTCTGTTAGGTTCTTTCTGGATTGCCGTTGTCGCGCTATTGATGTTTTTATTTTGTCTCTGATTCTTCTTATTGAAATAATGTTGGGATTGGATTATTGGTGTTTATTTATATCAGGCAGAATACACTACAATATTTGGCGACGATGATTGGATTTAAAACATTGAAGTGAAAGACTGAACAATCTGAAAGTAATAAACAGTTAAGTTGCGCTGTTCAGATTGGTTTCCAGGTGCGACGGCAGGAATCCCCAGTTGGTGGCTTATGGATATGGATTTTCTGGTGACATCCCTCGCCACATGGCCGTAGTTATGACTTGTCCCACAAATTTGTAAACAATTTTTTTTTTTAGTTTTTCTCAAGATTTTTTTAGATGAACAATATGGCGTTACAAATCCTCCAATTAACAAGTCACGTTTATCCGATCGTGTTGATTATTATTAGTAATCATGCCCGGTAATATCAGCAGCGATCCACAAGCACCCGTCCAAATTTCCAAATTTTAGTGTAATCCTGTGATGGAAGGCGTTTGTTTACCACTTTATTAACACTGTAATATGTTCGAAAGCTACTCCTTTTGTTATGTAATCTCTCTCAGTTTATTTGTGTGAATTTTCAAGCTTGACACTCGGATCAATTGATCCGTGATTGCACAGTTCAATGCCAGGATATTGTGGTGTTGTTTATCTTATTGTACATGTGTGTTAATTCTATGGAAGGTAATTAGTCAGTCAGATAGCATTTTGTTAGTGTTTTAAACCTTATTTTGGATTTTTCCTGTCTTATGATTTTTTCCGTCCATAGTTGTATTTTGTTGCATGTTTTCTGCTTAGGCTGCTACAGGAATAGCTTTTCTGGGGTCTCGAGAGGGAATTATTCTTACTAAATGTTTTCGTCGGTTGGCCTCATAGATAGGTAATGTTGTTCGAGCCTGATTGCATTGTTGTAGTGATTCGCCCCAATTATACAATGGAATGTACAGTTAAATTATTAAAAAGCCATTTACCGACACTTGAGTCGACACTGGCAGACTGTGTTACACCTTGTTATTATTTATCATCATTGTGATGTTATTGTTCTAAGTGATCACTGATTATAGTCAGGCTAAACATGGTTTGCTAGTTTTTCTGTGCTCGGAGTGTAATGTATCCTTTCTTGTATTTTGTTCAGTTTAGGCCTTGTTTTGTAGTTTCTAAAAGCCGTATATTCGGTTAATATAAATTGACAGTAATACATATTCTGGACATGATGTTTCATAACAATTTAAGAAACTACAAATTACGGATACTTCAATGAAGCCATCAAGACTAGATCTGGATTTGAATTCACCCAGTACTACCATGGAGTGGAAACACTGGCGTAGAACCTTCGAGAATTACATTGAAGATTTGCAAGCAAAACTCACATAAGGTCAAGTTGATAAGCTCAAGAGATTGGTAAAATTCTGTGTGTCATAATGTTTACGAGTACATTGAGGTGGCTGATACGTACGATGCAGCTATGAATGTTTTGCAAAATCTATTTGTCAAGACACCGAATGAAATTTTTGCTCGCCATTTATTAGCTACGAAGAACCAACAGCCTGGCCAATCTTTGCACAAATTCTGCAATCTCAAGGATGTATCTGCTGCCAAATATCGGGACAAACTTGTACGAGATGCCTTTGTTAATGGCCTATTATCTCACAATATCAGGCAAAGATTGTTGGAAAATAAAGATCTTACACTTGACTTGGCATTCACAAAAGCATCTTCGCTCGATCTCGCTCAGAGGAATTCATCAAAATAAGAAGTGACATGGAATGAGATAGCAGGTTCTGCAATGGTCAGATAGTCCGAAAAAAAATTTTGAGTGTTCAGACCGCCTTGATAAAGTTGTTGGATATGTAAATACTGAACGAAAATGTATATTTTGTGGATATTCTCACAATCGTCGAATATGTCCTGCCAGGGATGCAATTTGCTACGTGCGACTAAAAAAGGTCACTTTGCTAAAGTTTGTCGAGCTAAGATTTTGACCAGTTCTACAACAGTGAGCGCGTCAATTTCTCCACAAATCTATGCCATGCGACCAGCACCACAATGTCCGTCGTCTGCGATGATTCTTGCGATCACATCAGGTCAATCTGTAACTGCCTTAATTGACACTGGTAGTTTACTTTCATCACCGAACAATTAGCAAGTCGTCTGAGGATGAGCACTCAACACTTACAGGAAAATGTGTCTATGGCAGCACAGCATCTCCAAGGCACAACTATCGGCCATTGCGTAGGTGAAATAACAATTGGTGAGAGAACGATAGGTTATTCAAACACTGCACTGAAAGTTTTGAAAGATTTATAATGTGAACTGTTGTTGAGGCAAGACTTTCAGAAGAAGCACAAGTGGGTGATTTTCCACTTTAATGGAAGACTTAAGGAACTGTTAAGTACGAGCTAATTCAGATATGTGTGGTTTGATGGCGGTCAATTACACAGCACCGTCCCTGTTTTCAAATTTGATGCGCGATTGTCGTCCAATAGTAGTGAAATCTCGTCGCATATAGTGTTCCAAATAAGGAATTCGTTGCCAAGGAAACATCTCGCATGCACGAAGAGGGGTTATCAGACCAAGTTCATCCCCCTGGAAAGCGCAACCTCTAGTTCTGAAAGGCCTATTCTCTGCAAAACATCGTATGTACATTGACTATTCGCTAATGATAAACACCTATACTGAACGATCAGTCTCATTCATGTTCGACGATCGAAGACGGATTCAAATACAAAATAACAAGATATAGTGTTGGAGGTTAGCACTTGCATCGTTGCAATTCAAATAAGCAAACTTATTAAGGACTAATCTTGTAGTCGATGAGTATATGAGACTGGATTGCGGAATAGTGGACACTTCGCTTCTGAAGAATGGTTTATGTAGCTGTTGATTAAAAATATCTCAAACTTATTTTTATATCTTAAACTGAAAGATGTGCGAGAGACACACATTCGTATTTCTGACCTTCGTTTTCCCACTGGTTGACAGTGCAATACTATTATTCTAAAACTACCAATGATCTGCATCAAAATACAGATCCTCCTCTAATGTGTGATTTATTGAAGGCTGCTAATGAAATCTATTTTATTCGTGAGTCATTAATGGGGGTCATCTGCGGTACATAATACCCATATTTTATTTTTTCTCGGCACTTGATAGGAACTGAATTAAGGCTATTTTGATTTAACCTTTCCGTGATTTGTTCCTTACATGTCATAACTGATGACCAAATGGACCCGAAAAAAAGGGAAATTTAATCTTCTAGAGCAAACACCACTCACTGGACTTCATTATGGCAGTTCGGTCCTCTTTGTTTTTTATTCACTTGGTGTACAGTTTGCTGTTGTATAAAATTTTATTTTGCTTATTGTCATATGAATGGTCGTTTCTTTCAAATCTTGTCTCAAACCTTGCCTTTAGTGAATTTTGGTAAAACTGACTGTTTATTGGTCAGATGCATTATCAAGGCCACAGGTGGATGATGGTTGTAGTTCAATGTCTGTACAATACACACGTGGTTCTGTAAAAACTATTCTAATCGGATATTTTTCAAGGACTGTTGTCAAAACTATTTCGTGACATTTAACAGTAAAATGCAGCAATTCCTTTGTAAATACTATCTTCCGTATTACGGGTTTATTTTTTAATTTCGATCGACTGGTGATGAAAAGCTGCTTCAGTTTATTCCTTGGCTGCCAGGCATCCCAAATAGCTCCTCTAACTTGCCATATTTTCATTTTTTTCTATTCACTTCTTAAGAGTGGATCACCCTGTCCAAGGCCGTGTAAAAGCGGCCACTTATATACGGACAGGGTTACAATTGGAAAGATGTGATCTTTTTCGTGTAAGGCTTAGCCTACCGAAGGTATTACACCGTGGGTTGAGTGGCGGGCGTTGTTAAGCGAGCCGGACTCTCCAGGGCTCGAACGCGAGATATCCAACCCGCGATGCCAACATGTTTAACCGCCATCGCGCCCACGAGATCGAAATCGAATTAAAAAGGGAGAATACATACATTGACAGTTTCAAATTGCTCAGTTGTTTATCACGCATAATGTACATGAACAAGTTGACATAAATTAAAAATGTCTAAATGATGTATGTTCAGATTGTATTGAAAAATTTGCTTAAAATTTCTTTCGGATCATTCTAAAGAAGTATTAAGGAGAGTTGAGTCGCATATTTAAATGACTTGTCTTGACTCGAGTAGTCCTGGCCAAATACCTGAACTTGAAAAATACAGAGGCGAATTGACTCTGGATAAAAGTTTAGCCAGAGTCTGCAATCACCTTTTAAACAATCAGGGAGCGGGCATTACCCCACTTTAGTGGGCTCGCTTAGGACATTAACGTGGCCAAAATTAGCTACCCGATTACACATAAAAAATTTGAGAAATTTAAACTTTTTCGGGACAAAATCTTCTCGGGCTAATTACCATCTGAAGGTCTAAAACCGGATTCAGCTGAAGTTGAAGTTGTGCGTAATATGCCAGGGCCAAAAGATAATCCTGACGTCGAGCGATTAGTATCTTTCCTGAATGATTTGTCAAAATTCGTTGCGAAATTGATGCACCACTTATTATTGAAAGATAAAACTGAATTTATATGGCAGCCAGCACAACAAGCAAGCATTCAACAAATTGAAAGAACTGTGTTGCAAACCCCCTGTTTTAAAATATTATGATGTCGCTAAACCTGTTTAAATTCATTGTGATGCAAGTCAAAATGGCTTAAGTCAAGATGGCCCGCCCTACCGTATTTTCGTCGCGTGCGCTGACTTATACTGGAAAGGGAATATGCTCAGATAGAGAAAAAACTTTTGTCAATTGTACATGCTTGTAAAAGGTTTCATTGTTATAATTTTTTGTAAACGATTTACTATGCACAAGGGTCATAAACATTTAGGAATGATCGCAAAGGAGTCTTTGTCATCGATTGCAATGAGATTGCAGAAAATGTTCATGAATTTGCAATGGTACGATTTGGTAATTGAGTATCAAAAAGGGGTAGACATGATATTACTGGATACTTTGTTTGGAGATTACTTATCGGATATGATATCAAAAATTCATGAATTGTATCGCATAAATATGGTGGATTATATTTGAAAAAAAAATGTGAAAAATAGTTCAAAATGCGCAACTTATCAAATTGCACTTCCCAAAGAAACTCTAAATCCATCTATTCCAACTGATTTGCCATATTAAGATAATGGGTACTGATATATTTCAAATTAAATCGAAAATCTAGAACTGTGTACACAGTAGCACGAAGGCTATCGCCTGACCACGCTAAACACTAATTCTTGCAATTGGTTTATTTATGTCAGAACTATGTCAAATCAGTTCGGAAGCATATATTTACACTCACATTTACGCTTTTTGATCTCTCCAATGATATATGTATGGGTCATGCATGCAATAGACAGGGTATGCTGTTTAAATATTATATTTGGGTTTGTTCATTCCAGGGCTAAGTCAAATCAGTATCAAAGTCAAATGATAGTTAAAGAGTCAGTGAAGATCTTAGGTCGCGTACTTTCTGAAATTAGCGCTTTGTTCTTCAGATATAATCTCTCACAATTCGACAGGTAAATCTCAGCCGTGACGTCATATCCCAGTCCAGCCTAACTTCGGACACATTTTACATGATTTATATTGGGTATTTTAATGATATAACTCGAACACTTTGTACTAAGGCCATATTTTGTTAATGGCTGATATCTTGTGTACCATTATGCTTTGCAGTTGACTTCTTTGGTTTTGTAAAAATTGTTTACCTCATATTACGGATGAGTACGTACACGGATTTAGATGATCGACAACCGATTAGGATGCAATTATGTAATAATGTACCCGAAATACGTATATCGAAATTGCCGTTGTGCCACACGATCTCTGCCCGAGTCGAGAGTATTATTTTGTCAACCGGAAAACATACATAAGCATTTGCATAAGAAACAACTTAAACATGAATTTTCGGTACAGACTGGATAGTGACGATATGACCAACTGGTCATTAATCACAAATCGTTGATGTGATTGATTAAAAAATTGTTGATTGGACTAACCTGGAATTTGTGATTAAATTGCTTCCTGAAATTTGCGATTAAATTTATGTACATTACTGCATCCAATCAAAAACACCTCATATGAAGCAAGCGATAGGATATCCTTTTATATCCTGCGGGAGAGGAAAGCCGAGAATGCAGCTTAGGCATATGGCTAACCACGATCTTTCGTGAAGATACCGGTTCCGAATCGGGTGGGGGTATATAAATTATCATATTTCTCATTAACCAAAGTATCAACCAAGCAATGTTCAACTCAAGCTGCAAGTTATGGTGTACTAGTATATGTGAATGATTTAAAAGTTCTTGATTGACGCTAACCCGAAATTTGTGTTAAAATTGATTCCTAAAATTTGACAGCGGACAATGTTTTTGTCATGTACTCAACCGTGCAATGGGCCGATGATATCACAGTCATCAAAAATAGAGTTTCTTCTCATGTTCTTTTATTCCCTTTGACTAGGGGGGATTTGTTGTTGACCGTCACTGTCCAAGACGGAAACTCTTAATTTTGTGGGAATTTAAACTAGTCTATCACACCAGTCAGTAATTAAGTTCTCTATTCTATCTTGCGTGCACTATTTAGCAACTTTTTTATCATAATAAGTAGAAATAATTTTACCCAGTGGGAGAGGAAAGCCGAGAAAACGCTTAACCATATGGCGAACCACGACCTCTAGTGCAGTTCCGTATCGCGGGTGAAGCTTTTAGTTTAACATTTACCTATTATTCCTGCGCATGGACATAGTTGGCGCAGGAAGCCGTAAGCAGCACTTAGGTGAACCGCCGTGCGCCGGGGAGGTGTCCAGCTAACCTCCCGCATATAATCCGGTGCCTGCCCGATTAACTCAATCGGTCACCCTTCGAGCTACGCATTTCTAATCGTCATGAAGCAGGTACGAATCCCGTGAGGGATAGGATTATATGCGAGAGGTTTGCTTGACGCCTCGCCGGTGCACGGTGGTTTTCGTAAGCGCTGCTCACGGCTTCCTCCACCAACCAGGTCCATGCACAGGAAAAACGAGAAATACGATAATCCAAAAACTTTCACCCCGATTCGGAACTGGTATCTGCACGACAGGTCGTGCGTGGTTCGTAACGTGATTAAGCTGCATTCTCGGCTTTCCTCTCCCGCAGAATAAAAATGAATTTCTAGCTTAAGATAGCCGAAGGTTTTGGCTTAACATTTATATTCATTCTTCCTGTGTGTGGACATGGTTGGAGGAAGCCGTAGGCAGTGCTTAGGTCAAACGCAGTGCATCGGCGAGGCGTCCAGCAGACGTTGGTGATGCGTAGCTCGAAGCGTATTCCCAATGCTTTACCGATTGAGTTAACCGGGCACTCTAAATTACCGCTTTAAGCGAATTGACAAGCTTTTTTCAATTTCGTGCAGGGTACTGATGTCATTACACATCTGGTCTATTTTCCCCACAAGATCAGCATTCTTTTTGCTCATCTCATCAATAGTGGACTTGGTTTGCTATTGAGAAAATGTCCATTAAGCTCCGTGGATATCTTTTTATTGGACTCTTCCATCATGTCTCTGATATAATCTCCTGCAAGTGCTTTCATTCCCACCTTCAAATTCCTTGTTATACCAGTACGTGATTCCACCAGGTCAAATTTCTTTACCACCTTCTTCGCCTCCATTTTCATTTTTAGCAACAACAGCACAATTCAGCAGGAGCAGGAAAGGAATGGGAAGAAGCAGAGAACATCACAGAAGATACGGGATAAACAAGCTAACCACCAGTTGAGGCCTAAGAGTTTTATGACGGCGAATAATGCAACTTCCGAAAGCCAATATTTTGGTGAAATCAAGCAATCCAGATCATCTACTTCTGTTATACTGGGTGAAGGTATCACATCCAATCCAACTCTCGCAATTTTGCTCCCCTAGTTTATATAGTAGGTATTGGCAAATAGTGTTCATTGGTAAACTCATACATGGGCTACTCTTTAAATCTTGCAAGAGTCACTGTACAGGTGCTTTCAGACATCCCACAGGGTCCATTTGGGTAATTACAGCAAACGTTCTACTGTCGGCTCGCTCTTGAATGATGCCCCGGTTGCAACGAGAGCATGCCACACGGGCTTCGACAATTTCAATGCTAGACTTTGCTAGTTCCAGCCTTATTAACGATTTGCAACGAAATCACAGGCTCCCTGTATCAAGATTGCATATAGAAAACACATGGCCGATGAGGCCGACTTTAAAACGCACAGTCGTGAGCTTTGTTTTTGCACGCACTGCTCATTTCTGTATGCAGCAATACCACTTGCTTCCGTGTAAAACACGTGTTAATCCACGAAGCGTTTGTCCTGCTTGTAGTGGGAGTAGGCGCATTTTGGACTTCTAGGATGTCATTTCCCTTATAGATTGCTTTGCTTCACATTTTTGAGTTTCATATTTTTTAACAAATCGAATGCCAACCTTGCCCTAACAAGTAACTTATATAAGAGATATTTACAAACCGCACGATATCCATGCTGACTGCGAATGCAGAAAAAGTTTTTGCTAGCATGACCAACACACATTCATACCGATTTTACTCGATTGTAAGCCGCGGCGTATCAAGCTTTTTTCCCATCATGTTAGCGGTCTAAATTCAAGGGAGGCTTACATTTTTTCTTTTGGGTACCAGGAACCATACTTTAATTTCAGTGTACACTCAGATATGCTAAAACCCAGATAGGCACCGGCGGCTAACATTTCATTTTCAACACTATCACATGCGGCCTACAACCAAGTAAATACGGTATATCCTATACAATTCAACCCAAACAAGTCGGAACAATTGGTAGTACATCCACATTTTCCAGGCTATCGGGGAAATTGGAACCCACAAGCTAATGAAACTAGATGCATACATTGTCATTATTGATTCATGTTTGTAATCTTGCACCAGAGTTTAGATTAAAAATGACATTGCTTCCAAACACAGCAGCATTCCATACACAAAGATCGACATCCCAAAACCAGCTTTTAAGAAACCAACTGCAGAAATATTTCTTGGGATTTAATTTAAAAAAATCAGAGGACTTGAAATGAAATCAACTCCAGCTTGAAACTAATACATAATGAGAACAATAATGCCCCTGCTTATTATCAGCAAATGTTCATCAAATGAAGATGACCTGAACGCTTCGCTATAAAAATTTCTCGCATAACTTTCTGAATTTCAAGTCGTGTATTCAGCGAACATATCAAATATGTATAAGTGAAGCGGATTGCCATTCATAAATAAAAGAAAACATGATTAAAGAATTCCAACGAGTTGATTGTTACGTTGTAATCGAATTCCATGTTAAATTATGAAAAAGTGTAGAGCTTATATGCTCAATATTCATACTACTTGCAGGATGGAGACTGCTTAACCATGTCAACATATGTCAATTACAGTATTATATGGTTCCAATATCCAGATCATGTTCCATTCGTTGCAGACACTGCAGTTTGGCGTCTTGTGGGGGGAGGATTGAAATAAGAGTGATTTGATAAAGCAAAAACATCTGATCGTTCCTCCTTGTGATACATCAGACAACTTTTAATGAAAGTCTAAAAAATAAGTTTAATGGACCAATGAATCAGAACAGAATATACGGTCAAGTCAATCAGTTAATACAAATTAATCATAAAAAAATTCTTGTGCAAATTATTAAATGCATGAACATTTCTGGACACCTAGCCGGCATGGACTTGTCCACCAAAAATATCCATACATAGAAAAAAAATAGTAAATGGTTGGGCAGAAGAGCCTCGAAATTTCTACTTTGGACTTGGAATCGATTACTGCATGAGAGGATGCGGGGGATTGTGAGTAGCATCACCTTTCCTCTCTCATATTATGAAAATAATAATAACCTACCCTATAGATCATGATTTGGAAAATTCACACAAATAATTGAGGAAGCAAGTTAACCAGTAGTGAGTGAACAGTTTTGATATTTTTCTCCTAAAAACAACAAGAATTTTTCGTCTAAAAAAACGCCACACTAAATTTGGCCTCACTTTAGCTTCATTGCTGACGGCAGGTTTTGGCGGAAAGGTAACTTCTGTTGCACGTAAGATTGTGTTTTGCTTCAAAATAGCTTCCTGAGTTAAATTATGTCCAAAGGGCTGTAAAAATAAATTTTTATATCTTAAATTCTAGTTATGGTGTATTTAGGTAGACTCAGAGTGATATCACCTAAGCAGAAACAGCTAAACAATCAAAAAATTTATTAACAGCATGATTAACCTTGATAACATGGTCCATCAGTTACTCATACTGGATAAAAATTTGGCAGGGAATGCCAGATGATCTTCATATTCACTGGAAAATAAGATATTCACTAAGGATTACGAGATACATTACCACATAAATTGAGATGGGAGACATATAAGATTATTACAATATAAACTATCCAAACCTTTTTCCCATATAAACACTGATAGAAAATAACTCCAACAGACCAAACATCAACTTTGTTATCAATTTTAGGTGGTTGACCTCCTGGCCCTCGTACAAAACACTCTGGTGGCAAGTACCTGGTAACATTTTGAACAAATATTTCATTTACAGGCATACTCATTAATACATAAAATCAAATCCGAAAACACAATGGGATGTAACAAAACAAAGATTAGTTTTAATGGCAAAAACGCATTTAACCAAGTTTATTCAGGTTGAAGTGCGATTAATTACTCGACTAGACATCCAACCAAAATTTTAATTTTTTTTTCATTAGATCTTGAAAGTGAGGAGTATCTATTCATACCAATATGTCCCTGCTCCTTGTGATGTAAGATCCATTCCCTCACGCGGACTCAAGCCTTCATCAAATTGCTTTGATAAACCAAAATCTGTTATTTTAATATTTCCGCAAACAGCACCATCACACATCAATATATTACCTTAATAGTTCAAGATATATAAGAGAAAGTATGAGAATGTTATGCAATTTCACAGATATGTCGATCCTTCATCGATTTGTCAAATATGAGTTCGTAATTTATTAAATAATGATCAATGGCCATGCACAGGCCAGAGGGGAAGGTTTTATTACCAGATTATAGCAAATGTAGAGCAAAATTTATAAGACTACTTGGTAATGCAACATGACCAAGTTTTGATCAAGATAACACAGGTTTATTTTCTCAATATATACAGTAAAATCTATGCAGAGAGAATTCTATAAGGTGCCAGATCATTGGTACGATTAAACTTAATGATATCTCAAAAAGTGTAATATTTATTACAGAATTCCGTAATTGAAATATATATTTCCAAGCTTAACGCATATCCCACAACTGAGTAGCAAAAAAAGGTATGGTACTAGATGGCTAGAAAGGATGAAGATTTGCAGCGTATGCCTTGTTTCGAACTACGGTTTATGAACCGTTCTAAGAAAATGTCTAGCTTTACAAATAATCACTCCCTTCCTAAATTTTTCAACAGAGCAGAAAACAAGAAAATAGAATACTTCCACTAAATCGAAATTAGGTGAAAGGCGGTGGGTGGTATCAGGGAGTGTTTGTTTAACTCGCATCAATTTGTTATGTCATATTAGACAGCCCTTTCAAAAGTGATGCAGCCAGGTGTAAGATAGGTTGGCAACTAAGACTAAAAAAAATCAATTTGATTACCTGGTTTAAGGTCATAATGTATTACAGGCCTTTCTAAAGTATTTAAATACTTCAAAGCAGACACAACTTGCATAATAATAGTCCGTGCTTCTTTCTCTGACATTGATTTATGTTGTTTGAGATAAAAGTCTAAGTCATTTCCCTCACAATACTCCATGACTGTACAAAACCTTGAAATATAAGAGCAGGTTAGATTTGCTGGAACGGCTATTTGATGACGAAAATTTGCGTTTTGACGTCTTCCCTCCCCAAAAATATAACAAAGAGTGGATAATGTTCATTTCAACCCAAATGCAACTTTGAAATATACCTGCTGCATAATGTACACTAAATTTTCAAATTAAATAATAACCTAAACAACCAGTGTTTCTAAATTTGTAATAATTACATTTTACAAAATATACATTTTTTAATTCTATTGCAGAGGTTGCAACCCCAGTAAACACACAAACTTCCATTGTCTATTATGAGACATGAATAGTTTTGTCCATAATCCCATAAGACATGAATATTCTGCCGGAATAGGAAACGCCAATCTATACTTGATGTTACCGGTATCATAAATATCCATTTTTTTTGTTGTTCATTGATAGATACTTACGTATTGATGTCTACTTCAAATCTATCATACAGTCGTACTATCCGTGGGTGATCCACACTTCTGTGAATATCTGCTTCTCTATTGGCATGTCGTGCATAATCCATCTTTTTTTGTTCATGCCAATCTCGATTTAAATGATGGATTTTTACTGCAACATAACGTTGATGTTCTCCATCAAAGCCCTGGAAAGAAAAAGAAAATTGAATAATTATAAGCATCCGAATCCCAACTACCGTAGTTCTTAGCCAATGACTCAATGTTTGAATTCGATGATATATCATTCAACTTTGTCCTTAGCATAATTTTTGCCCTTTTAAAACAGTAAACAGATGATAATTACTAGATTGGATTTCTTTTATACTCAAGTCGAGAGTCCAAAAATCAAGTTACAAAAGTTACAAATATGGAGAGAAATGATTCAAGAGGCCCACACTTTCAATTGAAACCCAATTAAGAAACGGCAGAATTTAACAGTCAACTTTCTTTCCGATGAAGTGTATTTGATCTAATTCTGTTCAAAATAAATAACAAAAATGAGTCAAACCTCGTAGATTTACTTTGCCCGTTAGGGTTACATAAAACATTTGAAGGTACAAAATTTTTTGGTGATTTAAATTATTTTGCACTAAGGTTTGTAACAACATTAATATTTCAAATAATCAATCACCTTGTAAACTTCACTAAATCCACCTTTACCTAACATATTGAGTAGAAGATATCGATTGTGAAGCACTGGATGATCATTGAATCTGGAAATGGAATACTGAGTTTACCTTACATACCCTTGATCAGTGTTCATTATGATTACAAGCAAATTTTTTTGCGATAAATGCATAATAAAATTTCTGTTTGAGCCAAGGCAGTGTTTTTTCTCAAGTTAATATTTCGATATAGATTTCTCTTTTTTCACTTTTGGGCACCTAGATGATTTCACTCGGTTCTTCGAAAAATATTCAGGTGCCTATTTCTTTGACATAAGTTTCATCTCATGCATTTATGCATGATGCGTTTATGCATGATTTATCTCATGTGTGATGGTTGAAGTTTTTTATTGAAAAACCTTGAATTATCCTCATTTTGTATTCGTTTCAATTCTCTGATATGTAAACTTCTTTCTCGCTCCAATCTTTCCAACTCAAATTGTAAATCAGTTTCATCACGTCTCACCGCATTTAACCGGAGTCTCAATATTTCATCTCGTTCATGATATTCTTGTAAAGTGAATTGATCCCGGACATCCTTAATAGGAAGAATATATTTTTTAAAAGAGAAGAGTCAAAGCAAGGCCGAAAGCCTTCCATGAATTAATACTCGCATTGATGAGGAAGCACTGGCGTTGTTTATTAAATAAATATTTAAACCTTGAACAAAATGCCACATTCTGAACTATAAGCTATATGAAAAATGATCATCCAACCCTCATGCGAAAATCCGGTTCAACCGTTACACATACGACCAGGTGAAAGCGAAGTTTCCATTTTTCTTCAATATGAAAGTAATATTTGTTTTTTTAATCATCATTAAAAATGTGATATAGCATAATATGGAGGCTAAAAATAAAACAGTCACCAAAGTTGCGGCACTTATTGCATCAGATAGAACTCACAACTCCTCAGAGATTGAAACAGAAATGAAAAGAAGCAATAAACAGTAAGAAAATCAACGAAAAGCCACATAAGACAAAAGAACCCTAGTTGGGAGCGCACTATTATTTGGTAAATCTGAGGCACCCTTCTTTAAGGAAGAGTGAGATGACCATTTTTGTCGTTTATAAAGGTGAAAAACGCTATTTCAACATGATTTTGTGACATGATTTGAGCAAGTAACGCCATTTAATCAAATTTCAACGTGTGGCACCTATGGATGCCATTTCTAAAAAAATATCACCTCTTTTTATTATTTAGGTTTCTACACATTGCACGTAGACGCCATTTTCCACGTACTAAGGTGCAATGAAGATAATTTGCCATATTTCATAATTTGAGCTTTATCAAGGGCACATAGTTGGTGTTTTTGACGCAGTTAGGATAACTTGGGCATCACATTTTTTATGTTGAGTTTCAACCAGGGCACCTAGATAGCATTTTTGACACAATTAAGATAACTTTTTGAATTTAACCAGGGCAATTAGTTGCCGTTTATGACATAATTGAGATAACTTGCACGCCATATTTCCCATTTTAAAGTTTTAGCTAGGGTACCTAGTTGTTGAATTTCGACGCAATTATATAACTTAGGCGCCATATTTTCTGTTTAACTTTAAACGCCTTGTTGGCGTTTTTGATGCAATTAAGATCACTTGGGCGCAGTATTTTTTTCTTTTCAGTTTTTCCCCAGGGAACAATATTGGCGTTTTTGACGTTAGGTAATTTAACCTAAATGGTGTTTTCGGCGAATTTATTATAACTTGAGTGCTGTATTATTATTTGTTGATTGAATCCGATGGATCAGTCTTTTGGATTCAGAACCGTTCGCATTGGGATCAACGCGGATCCGTCGCATCCCTAGAAAGGGCCATCAATAAAATACCTGCTGACATGTTACAATCGTCGCGAGCAACTTTTTAAAGATTTTATACAATACTTTTAAAACTTCCAGAAAAGAAATTCGGCAATCGGAATGACAAGATATAACTTCATAACTAGAAATATGCTGGTTTCTATTTTGATGGCATTATAACTCAGACGTGACGTGGGCACCTTTTCATTGAAAAATCGTAGGGCCACCTTCGCTATGTTTTTGCAACTGCGAGGTACCTTGCAGTCGAAAATTTCTTAGAGTGAATACTGGGTGGGAGTGTGCGAGACTGTAGTACTATATGTACATGATTAGAAAGGTCATCTTTTTTTAAATAACATCATCACGGAATGGAAAGTCAGTAAATCAGATGAAGCTTGTTTAGTCAAACGATGCCCTTACCTGAACCAGAGATAAAACTGTGCTATCTCTCGAGAATTAAACAAGTATTTAGAAAAAAAATGTCCGTTACTCAATTGGAAATTTTATTTTGTCAAGCCCGGGTCACATAAAAAAAGTACCTTTGGCTTCACGAATGTTGTTCCTCCATCAGTATCTGAAGGAACTTGTTTATTTCGTGGATTGGTTGGTTTTCTTTTGTTCAATATTTTTCTTTCTTTCTCTATATCTTCTTTTTCTCTGTTGATGATCTCCCTCTTGCTAAAGAGTTATTGGTGTAAATATTAAATAAAAATTAAATTTCGATTAAAATTCTGTTTTCCATTTCATTTCGCAGCAAAACCATGATATAGTCGAAATTCTATGTTATAAAACTTGACACGACTTTGAAATTTCATTTTATCTAAAATGTTGATACCATATTCCATTTACATAGTAACTTTTGAAGACAGGTTCAATTAAACCATAAGGTGTTAATTAAAGAATTTTAAGATCAAAGAAATCATGAAATATTAATGGGTAAATTTTATTCTCAATCAATCTTGAGATTTCACTATATTCAAATTAGGAAAATAAGCTTCCGAAGGAATTTGTATCAAATTTGAAATAAATTGTGTTAAATTTGAAATCAATCAAGCAGATTTACCGATCTATATCTGCAAATGCCCATCCGTTAATCCATGTTTCTTGATAACCATGACCCTGTCTTGTGAATTGACCTAAACGCAATCTTCCTTCCATTGCTTTCTTTCGGGCTTCTTTCTTTTCAGCTTTAGTTTTTTCTATTAATAATCTTCTATTTACGGATTTACATTTTTCTAATTGATCAGTATAATGTTGTACCAGAGTTTTGAATTCTTGAAGTTGACATTCCATATTAGAATTTTTCTAATAAAATAGTAAATAAGAAAAAAAAACTTGGAAATAGAATGATTGAATATAACCAGAGATAGCCAAAATCGTCGTTTGTTTTTTATTATGCAGCAATAATTTACAAATCAATTCCATCACAATGTGTGCTTGTTTTCTCTGACGATAAAATTTTTGCCTCTGCCTTTTTGTAACCCAGCATTTAGTTTTACTGTCTGATATTATGGATTGAAATAAATTTGAATACTGGTACAAGTCCGATTCTGATGATTTCAAAGTTCATTTTGTGATTCGGCATGATTGTCCCTTTTCTAGAAGAATACCACTTAATATCAAATGTTGACTACAGGTAATCAAAAAATAACAATAATATATCCTCACAAGTTTTGGGATCACATTACAGCTGACAAATAACATACCATTTAAGGATTATTATTACGGTAACCAATTGGTGAATAATAATGTGAATAGGTTATCTTCCTATATATATTTAATTTAAAAATAAATTTATTCTCAATTAGGGAACTTCTTACTATATGTTAAATTTTGAGTTTTAACCAGGGCAACTGCGTGACGGTGGATGATACATGCTGCCTGAAACAAAAACGTACTCCCTAGTTCCATAAAAGCCTTTTCTGGGGTATATTGCGTTTTCAATGTTTACACAATTGGAACACTTTTTACTAGCCGGAGAAAATTGCTTATAAAATATGTCACCCCCATAACAAACAGAAGACACCCACAATTGCGATGTATTTGATTATTGCTAATTCAATACCAAATACAATGACATACATGAATCATCTCTTCAATTTTTCTACCGTGCTTTGATTCCAGTGCTGTACTTAAACTCTCCAACTCCTTTAAATCATTCATCGTGATTTCAGTTTGACTATTTCTTTAACACAAAATTGAAAAAAAACTATTAGAAAGGAAAAGTTGAAGAGGTAGAACTGGAACACTGCTATAACCTTGATTGGTCAATGGATAAACCAAGCAGGTAGCAGGTGACTTTCTGCCGGTAATATGCCAATAATCCTTTATATTTTCAATATATAACATTAGATGTGGGCATGGGTTTAAGTCCCAGACTTAATGAACTCAAAATATAGCCTATGATGTCAACGTGTTAACCACTAGGCCATCGCACCTGATAATTTGTCTGTATTAAGAAGCGATTAAAAGAAGTAAAGAAACAGTACCGGTACTGTAGATGCAAAATCGTCCAAGACAGATACCATTAACAGCGCAAAAGTTCTGTATCGAATATTGCCTGCTCAGGGCATGATTTATTACAGGAGATGATCCAAAATCATCTGTGCCAATCAGTTGCGCACCCAGAAATTTTCAAATGGGTGGGGCAAAAAAATGTCCAAAAATGATGATAACACTTATTCTTCTATGAATACTGCTTCCCTGTGGTGCATCTGCCCCAGCAGAATAATTTCAACCAGATAAAACCTGATTATCACTTACATATTATCAGTAAATGATAAGACAGACTATGATTGAATCGCTTGTCAACAACAATCGAGGACAGAATGATACATTCTTGCAAGCAGGATATTTATTTATTTAAGAAATACTTCTCCCTCCTATTCGCCAGACATCAACGTTCGAGAGAGAGTGAGTACATACCGGTATGTTATCAGCTAACTTAAAGAAATAAGAGAGTGGCTGCGACTCTCATTAAATTCGGACTCCTGAAGTTTGATAACAAAGTCTAATTTAATTCGCTGTCCACTGTAGTTTATGCGGTGTATAAAATCCATAGGGTAAGTGATTTCACAATTTTAAACTACTACATATTGTTTCTATTCGTCAAAAAACTTCAATTTATTTTTGTAATTTGTCACAAACTCATAAGGTTTAAATTCTTTCGATGGCAAGGATTAATTCATTCAAGACCAATCTTTTGAGAAATATTCTGCGTTCTAATTTTGTTATTGCAATTTGCTGAGGTGACATCAAATTCAACGTAATGCGATGTATGTGAGCAATATAAACCTTGAGCTTGGGAGGGCATGTGCCGAGAACAGAGTTAATTACACAGAGGTGAAAATGGTCTGCGGCCCAATTAAGTGGCAACCGAAAAAGTCACTTCAACATCCCTGATAACGAACTGTCCGAAATCTGCGACAAGGGAAAAGTAGATACTGCGCCACTGGTTCTATTTATATAACCTTGTGCTGACTACTTAACCCAGGGTGTAATAACTTGGGTAGGCTGAGCCGAACAGGAAAAGATGATATCTTTCCAGTAATTGTAACCCTGTTCGTCTATAAGTGGCCGCTGTTACAGGGCCTTGGACAGGGTGATCCACTCTAAGAAGTGGCTATAAAAAAAAATATGCATTATTCTACAACAGAATTTTCTAATGATCATAATGCATTATATTTCCATTTCATTTTACACTGAGATGGGAGCTTGCAGATTTGGACCTTTGCTCAGACCAGTTGAATAGTCCTGATCTACAGAAATAATATGTTACAAACTAATAACAGAAAGAAATTCAACAATGAATTCTTACTTTGCATCTTTGATGATGCTTTTTCGTTGATGATAATGTAATAATCCAGAAAAGTCAATATTGCTCGAATTGCTGTTGTGTTGAACATTGTGTTGTGTTGGTGATCTCAACTGTTTAAATTCAATAAGTATCAAAATAAAAGTTAAGCCAAGTTAGAAAGAAACAATTTTGACTGGAATGCTCTGCTCTTTCACTTTCCCATCCCTAATCATCTTGAATAATGTTTGAGATTTTTTCAAGCACAAGTCACATCTGATTACCCTTGCCAACTTAAATTACTGACTACATATATATATATTAATGGTATACGATTTGAGAGCCAAATCTAGTAAGAACAATCCTACCCTAATCTAAGATGATACCTAACACAGACTACAAATACAGACTAAAATTGGATTACCAAAATGTTGGCTACTATGACAACCAAAGAGTATCAGAAAAAATACGTGATGTTCAATGAGGATTATTCCAAACACTCAGAAAATTAAAAAATTTTTATCTCTTTTAATCAATTCGAGGAATAAACAAATTCAATTCTTGTGACAAAAACAAATCATCCAAAATCTTAGGATATTGGATATTTTTGTCATAAAGAAAACAGTATTCTTCTGTGAGCTATTACAAAAAAATTATCTTTCTGCCAGTCTGAATTATATTGCATATCATCATTTTGAAAGTACAAATATGCAATCGATTTGTGGAATGATTATTGACTAGACATTTAACAAATTTAAAAAAAAAGCTTACCGAACTTTTTGGAGATAAAAGACCTTGATCAGATTTTCCCTGCCGAGAAGGACTGACTGTAGCACCGAAATAATCATTGATTTTTTTACAAGACGAACTTTTCTTTATATTGTGATCAGAAGATTCAGCTAGAAAAAAATTAAATGATTATGAAACTAGTCCAGTAATATCCTTGTGCAATTTTCTTTTTCCGATACCAGTGACATGGAGTAGTAACAATAAGTTGAGAGATTTGAAGTCCTAAAAACTGTGTACAATATTATTGTAAGCAAGTTCATGGCAAACTGGTAAGCAATATTATTTCCGACCACTGGCCTAAGTCATCTGCAAAGCAATGTTGACTGTTTGCTATGACAGTTTCATTTCTAGCATGAATCGATAGTCAATGAGCTTGCTCTTATACAACTGTCTGCTAAATATTGGCGAATTGATAGAACAGACCAACCACATTTTACTAATGTGTCTCCTTTTATTCGACGTCTTTGCAGGCCAGGTCCAGAATGACGTCATTAAATATGTTGATAAATTAAAATAACGGAAAACGGGCATCAGCAAATTCAATTTAGAATTTAGAAACAAGGAGTCGAACAAATTTTTTGCCATTATTATCAGAATTTGGAAAACAGGAATCACTTTGAAAATATTCATTAGTTTTTGATATTCGATTTAGACTTAAGACTTAGAACAGGGAATCCATTTAAAAATTACTTATTTATCCGTAATGAAGTGGTATGATATTACAGGAATGCGTAAATGCATTTCTTTTACCTTGAGCAAATTCCGTATTTCCTATTACAAACGTTGAACGTCGAAATTTTGTCTCCGTGAAGCAATATATATATATCCCTGTCACCCTAAATAAAACAAACCGAAAAAAAATATTCGATTCATTTCAAAATATTAGGAAATGCCCGGCTCTAGTCTCTTTTTGTTTATAGGGTTCTCTTTTATTACATATTTCATGACGAAGCACTGCTTTGATCCCCGGCAAGTTTTGCAAAGATATTTGAAATAGGCAAAACATAAGACAAAATAATTTTTCTAACAAGACCTCACCTTTTCTTTTCTTTCCTTTTCTTCCACCCTCTGATTTTTCTTTATCCAATCTTTCTGGTGTAGATATGTAGCCTGAAGCACTGTCCCGATCACTGCTGCCACCAATTGAACCAGCACTCATGTTGGATTCTGATCCAGTTTGACCTTGCTGGAAATATATTTATAGCAAGAATGAAGCGATGATCAATTCCCAAAATCAAACACACTGCATTATGTATAATTAACTTGGGGATTGTGGTGTAAAATTGTTTTTACAGCATTAAATTTGGCATATACCTACACAACGGACAATTTCCCATACCGGTCCCGGCAATGCGGACTTCCATAATACGGGTGACTGATAAAAAAGTATTCAGGCTCACTATTAAAGCTTTTTGTGTTTTTTGACTTCTCTGAAAATTTTTTAAATATTTTTAATTTGCTCACTTTAGCTTACTATTAAATTTTTAAACTGTGTGCCGAAGGTCTGCAAAAATTTTTAAACTGTGTGCCGAAGGTCTGCAAAAATTTTAAATTTCAAAATTTCAAAGTTAAAATTCGAAAATCTGGCAAAGAGGGCTTTCCCTTCCTTTGAAAATCTTGAAAGAACATGTCCCCATGGTTCTTCTGCCATATGCACCTTGTCCCTGTTTTATATTTTCCATAGAATAGTTTTCCAGATTAAATTTAATGCAGATAAACGTCTCTGATTTCATGTGTATATGATATGAAGGATATAGAGAATGAATTCGTCCTTTGATCTGCCGCCCATTTAATGTTCTCAATCACAGACCTGTCAAATCCATCTTTTTGTATCTGGAGGTGGAGAATATATTTTGGCGACTCAGGATAATCATGAATACGTTTATTTGGCCAGGCATGAATTTTAAACACGAATAATAGGTGTACACGCTTGGACAAGAGTACATAATATATACTTATAATAATTAGCACAATTGGGATAAATAAATATGTTTTATCTCTTGTCCATGCTGGTTCAATCATCTAATATGCTATATATTATAGAAAATAATACAATTGGGCGTTATTCTACTCAATATTTAAAAGATAAATAGAACACGGATACAATAGTCAAGACGTTAATTCAATGAAAAATATTAGCTGACAAATTTTATGAACTTCAAGCACCAAATGACGACATTCAATTTTCAATATTCAGACCAGAGTTTTGCAAGTGTACTGGGTGTTTTGTCATTGCCTTTTTCGTTTATGCCACAATGTTTTGTGTCCGTATTAAGAAAATTTCATGCCAGGAACGTATCGTTAAAGATACGTATTCACGAGATTATAAATTCTGCGTTTGCCAGACTTTGGCTATTTTGTAATTGGTACCCAGTGTTTTTACAATGGACTCGGCGCCAAGTCCAAAAAATAGGCAAGATTTGACTCTTGTCCGAATCAAGAGTACCTTGCCCATTCCTAAAAAATAGTGATATTTGGTATCGAATCTTATCAAAGCCAAATAAGAGCCACGTTGCGACATTTTTGTAGACAAGAAAACGCTTACAACTCCTTAATGTTGATTCAAATGAAAGCAAACAACTATTTTTGGATCATCATCTAAGAATATCGATTTTTCTATTTTTTTCATTAACCCTAATTAAGGCACGAAGCAGCTAAAACAACAAAAGATATAAGAAATGATTAGTTGAGGATTGTCAAAAAGTATTTTCAATAATCAATAACATCACAGACATAGTGGATGTATGAACAAAATATACCCAAAAAAAAGCCATAGGCTTGCATACTCGGGGGATTACGAGTTTCTAGAATCTCGCACAGACTCGTAAAACTTCTATGAAGCCATGATGAAATTTAAAAAAAAATCATTTCAAGGATTAGAGCCTGGTTCCTCGAAGTTCCTTTGGCTCATTGCCTGTGAAATTCAGTATTGACTCCTCCCTAATCTACTATATAACTCCTTATAAGAAGATAAATAAAATTTGGAATCTCGCGAATTGGAACTAATTTGCAAGCCTGTACAATATTGATTATGTCAAATCAGAAGTCATATTTGTGTTCGAAACTTTGTTTAGAGAATGATTCCTCAGTCTGTGCAATTAAATCTCGGATCTATAAGGTAATTGTGTGACAACATCAAGTACTGACTTGGAAAGTATTGGTACCTTTAATAAGCAGTTAAAATGACCATACTTATCAATGAACAAATTGACACAATTTGATACAACGAACCAATGTTGGGTAGGTAAATACTCGAGGGGCACCAGAATCACCCTTTCCAATGACTTGATTTTTTACAGTATAAAAGAGTCGAATTTAAAAAGCGAAGCCTGAAACAAAAAGTGATTTGAAGGCGAATACCTATCAACTGTACTACTGATGTAAAAAAAGATTATTTTTCGTTTCTAGTATGTTTTCTAGCAAAATCACAGAGTCGCTTGACCTAAATATTAAAATTTCTACTTTCCCTTTGGAACCTGTCGGTGAAACTGTCTGACAATCTATATTTTTTTACTTGTAAAAGTAAGGGTAAAGCTTGAGAGAGATAGAAGAAATTTGAGCACATATTAACCAATTATTCCGCGTTTTCATGAATTTAAAAAATTTATCATCAAGAGGATTTGAATATTTAATCATTCAAACCAATTAAAATGGAAACGAAGCAGGGAAGGCAACTCTACTGTGATTTTGAAAATTGCGACTCCCCGTGATCTGTCCCGTACTAGACTTCAAATTTTTAGACTTGAAACTGCGAATTTAGTTTTGTTAGACCTTATTAATGAAAATTTATATTATCGGAAAGAGGAAAAAATCTATTCGTAGAGGCCAAAACCACTACAATTGAGGCAGGAAAGCGTTTGCAAAGCATGTTGAAAGCAGGCTCTCTTTAAGAGCATGCGCATTATAGCATACAACAGAAATCGTCATGCCGCACACGAGAGTGTTTTAGACTCCTAGAGTCAAAATACCCCATCAAAGCAATGTGAACGACAGGTACCAGGGTACCATGATGGGCTAATCTGCATAATGGATATAGCCTAGCTTATATGAGCGTCATATTCGGTTTATTGAAAACATTTTCAAAAAATCCATGCCGCATCCTCAAGATTTTGGTCACAAACTCTGTACTTACTCTGGAAGACCCCAGAAATCGAGCTTCCAAAAGTTCTTGTCTTCTGGCATCAATTGAAGGCAGATCATCCATTTTTTCGATTGAGACAAAAAGGTTCAGAATTCGAGTTGGCAGATCTCCAGTTACAGCTTGTTGAGAATCAGGACGAAAGTAATGGCTCTGTCAGTTGGTTACCGGTACTTGATCTGTGATATTAAGTATATCTAAGTATTCACTGCACTGCAGACTGTGTACAGTGTATAGGCTACTAACGTTAGGCTATATCTTTCCTACACATTTAAACTTGAACTGTAAAAGAAAGTATATTTTACTCAATACAGAATACTGTTCTTGTTGAATTTGTTTCATTCAAGCATACTAATCTGCTAATTGATCTGTGATGATGGTTCTCCAATTCGGTTGTTTTTTCCAAATTGATCATAACATCACCCAATACGAGGTATAATTCGGAATGTTTCGAGTTTATCATAATAAAAATATAATTTAATGAAACCAATATATTTCCCCAGTCAGACTTGATATTAATTTTTTTTTTCTTTAAATTATATTGGTTAACATTGATACTTGGTTGCCGCAGAGCTTGGTCGATTTCTAAAATTCAATCCCAACCCCGAGTAATCGTATACGGTATCCTGTATCAGTATTACCTAGTCCAAATCGGAAAAAAGACCTTTTTTTCAGTAAAAGCCGAATCACAGTTTGAAGTTTCATATCAATATGTTGTAATATATAATAATTTTATTTAACGTTACGTAGAAACGAATCGTATAAAATCTGAAAATGAGCCAAATAAAAACCATAATAATTATATTCTGTATTTTCAGCCCGAGTTTAAAAATTATTTGAATACATTTTAGGGCAAAATTATTTCTTTGTCTCCCAAATCAAAATAGGCTTCCAAATACCAATAGACACAAACAATCTATGCCAGAGAAATGCTAACCGGACTTGTGGCATTGCAAATTGTAGATTTGTTGAGAATATTGTCCATGTGCTCATGCATGACCGAGTTCTCCTATTCCAGGCATAATAGGCCCGGGCCATCGGCTGAACCAAAAAAGCCCTTAAAAATTGCGTTCGTGGTGACTTTTGATGGAAAAGTTGAAATTGGTCGTATTTGATAGACAATATAAAGCAATAAATTTTACGTGTGTAAAGTGGAGCATTACGTCACAATGGTCAATGACGCCATGGCATCCCGCTTTGAGATTACTTTGCCGTTTTTTGTTTATCTAGTTTGTGAAAAAGATATTACAAAATATGGCCACGTGTACACGAAAACGAATTTGGCCGAAATGGACAAAAAAACATTTGTTTGCACCTTTCGTGATGATGGCACAAGAAATAGGAAAATTCAATGGCGCAAATGAAACACATTTTCAATCACCCTTTCCTCTTTACATTGTTCAAATATTGAAACGAAATTTTGAGATTTTTCTAAAAAAAAATGGAATTTCCCATAAAAGTGCTAAAAAAGTCGATAACGATTGGCCAACATATAGGTGTTCATGAAGCAACAAAACAGCCAATTCTATTCCGTCGCATCAATGCCAGGTATATTATGAAAATACAAGACAAAAGTATTTCCAATTTTTTGACTGATCACATTGCAAACATTGAAAAGTTATTGCAAAAAGATGGGTTCATTGTTTCCATGTATATTTTTTCCATTTAGAAAGAAAATCAATAACTGGACTCTTTTTCTTCAAAACACGCGTGCTATCAACTATGAATTTAAATACTAATATCAAAGAATGGAGTTATATTCATGACGTCATTAATGTAAATAATTACAGAGTATATTCCTTTTGAAGTGCTAATCATAGTAAATCAATCGATTTTAATCAATGTTAGCCTCGTAGGTACGCTTTTTAGAATAGTTCTAACTCATTTCCTGCGTGTCGTAAGATGCGACCAAAAGGAAGCAAGGAATTGTTAGATGGTTTTACGAACGCCCAGGGAGAATACCACTTACTGCACGTTACTATGACGGTTCAGATTGTTTGGGATGTTTTCCGCTTTTAGAGTGCAGTTTCTGATATTGAATTGAAATATTGTTTAGTAGCCATTTGGTATCTAGTGTCCATTAGTTGTTTCTCTTCAGGTACTGCTTCCAGTCTAGCTTGAAGTGAATTTTAATAAAAATTTAAATTGGGGCAGAAAAATATAATTCCCAGGTAATCAAATTGGCTCTGTAAGGGAAACTCTTGTGCTTTAAGATAGGAATTTATATTTATCATGCGGGAGCGGAAAGTCGAAAATACGGTTCAACACTATGGTGCGGACACCAGTTCCGAATCGGAGGTGAAGGTGTGCCTGGACATGTTTGGTGGAGAAAGCCGTATGCTGTGCGTACGTGAACCACTGTGCACCGACGACGAGTCTAGCAGACCTCGTGCAATCAAGGCTGGTAGTACGGTACGAAGTTCGGTACGGTACGATTGAATTTGCCGGTACCGTAGTACGGTACGATTCGTTTTTCAATTTTCGTGCTTGGTGCGGTACGGTACGAAGTTCGGTATTTATTTCGTACCGTACCGTACTCTTTTTCGTACCTTCGCATTACACTTTATTCTTCTCAAATGAATTCAAAAAAAATAATTTTTTTAACATCTATGCCGTTTCATAACGGGGCGCTGATGATATAAATTGTGTCAAAGAATTTTTAAAAGGGCAATTTAAAAAAAATTAAAAGCGGCGCAGGTATGGTAATAAAAAGGCAACTGATTCACTTGAGCTGATAAGATGAGCTATGTCGTATATCGGTTTTACTGCAGTGGCGTAAAACTTTGTGATTGCGTGGAAATACATATAGGCCGCTGATTTATGAGGTCTTAATCTGAAAGGATTTTTCTGTAATAACGAAAGTTGTGAAAGCCCAATTGAAATCGACAAGATAAGCAGCATTCATAATACTAAAAATCATGGCGTAGTTTCTGAATAAATCGTTAGCATTGCCGATGTACTTCGACCTGTTTTTATTTAAAAATGGCATAGGTTGCACTGCTTGAATATACCAACTACAATGGCAGATCCAAAAATTTAGGTGGGGAGCGCCATTTTCTCGAACATGCAAACATAGGCTTTCAAATTTCAAAAAAGATTAGAGTGCCGGAGGCGCGCAAAATTTTATGGAGAACGAAACAAAAATACATGTTTTAAGAGTGAAATAAACATTACCAGACAGGATAATGTATCTGCGCGGCGGAAGCTCGCTGAAATTTTTGTAAAAATTGAATAAAAATTCCCACTTTAAAGACTAAATGCTGCGAAATATACAAAATTAATCAGGGAAAAATATTGCGCAACGCAGCCGCGCGAAAATTTTATGAATATTTAATTAAAAACTCTCTCTCCCTGACCAACTATGCAACTACATTAACCAGTAACGACCGCTATTATGTTTTGTTTATACTATAACACGTAGAAGTAAATTGTCAGAGCAGAAACATCAGAATATAAAGATATATTTAGGCTGTTTTGAGTTGAATGTTAGCTGATGTTCATCTTAATTAGGAGATATATTTTATAAAAAAAAAACAGCCAAGTCACGATATAGACAACGGGCATGTTGGTAATACGTCTGTCTGGTATGAAAAAATAAATAGCATTATTCAGTAATGTGAAGAGAACGTAAATTGCACAAGAAATACCAGATGCAAAATGCACAATGATAGTGTACTTATAACCATGCAATGATATTAGGGAGACATATGCATAGTTACGCCCATGTTTTACTGTCCTGGATTTTAAACCAGATAGCATAAAACTGCATGACTTTGTTGTAAGATGTTGGTGACGTTTCTCGCGGTGGCCAGATCTTACAAATAAAGCTGAATTGGACATTGGTAGTTGGTACGGTACGAAATTGCTGCCCAGCGAATCGCACCTGTTTCCGTACTGGTACGAAATTAAGCACGATAAATGGAAAATATTAATCGAACTTAATTTCGTACTGTTACGAAGTTCGGTACGATGTACGAAAAAAATAATATCGTACGGTACGGTACGGAAAATTTTCGAAAGGTACGGTACGAAGTTCGGTACGAAATTATTTTGTTGGTTCGAAGTACGATAAAAATTTCGTACCGTACCGTACTACCACCCTTGCGTGCAATATAATCATCCCTCACGGGATTCGAACCAGGACGTTAAAAAACTGTTTCCTACGCTTTACCGATAGAGTTAATCCCTTTCGTTCACTTTGATGCCATTATAAAATGCCGTCTCGGGATTATAATCGTCAGTTCTTAATGCATGTTGTCATGCAAGTATAAGTGCTGAATCCAAACTATTATGCGCAAGATAAACTTTTTCTTTCAAATGAAATATTTCTAATTTTTATGGTATACAGTTCTGTTGTATTTATTCATTTATTACATTCAGTTTTGAATTGATGCTTTCACCACTTTGGTAGATTATGGATGTTAAAAATATTTGCTAAGTTGATTTGGCTAGATCGACAGGTGAGACATCTTTAAATGCACATTTCGTGTCGAGCTATCCAAACCGTATCATAGGGCTGTAGAATATTTATGAAATATTTCTGAATGTGAACATTCTTATATACGATACAGTTATATTTCCACTCCACACCTGAAATTGCAAACAAAAGCATACAACTGGGGAAGAACTAGAAAAGAGACAAAATCGCTGAATTGAAGGTAAAGAGAAAAATGCATTGCAGTACTTTCAAAAATTGAATCGGGGTGCCGACTACGAATATTATTTTGACTGATTTTCTCACAGAGAATACGACGAAAACGGTCAGTAATATTTCGAAATCCAATTTAGATTCTGTTGCAATCAGTGATCCCAATACATCAAAATGTGTGAAAGAGTCAGAAGAACGTAGTTCTCGAATCGTGTCCTTCGCGCCGATCGGTGTGCACATTTTTCCGCCCATGTATTGATGTATACAGAAGATCTCGCACTTCCCGTCCTTTAGTACTGCTATCTGAAGCAAGAAAAGAATTAGGATTTCGCAATGTCTGGACGATCAACGGCGACGTTCATGTTTCATAACAAAGGACAGAAACAAGTTATTAAAACCTTTAATGATATTGTTTTATTTAAGCAGCAGTAGAACTAACTGAATAACTTATTTAACAGCTAAGGAAAGCATACATCTCATAGAACAAAACCAGTTCTACGTTACAATTCCCCCCTCACTAACAAAAGTCCAAGCCCAGAAAGAAAACACTTACGTGCCATGGTTACAATAAGTCAGTTAGGTCAAGCAAAAAAGCAATATTTTGTAATCTCTGCTCATGTTGGACTCATTTTAAATGCAGAAGTCTAAGTAATATAGAATATGAACAATTCGCAGATGAACCTGAAGTTATTCCCTGGTGCTGCAGCTTTTGTATCCGCAAAAATCTACCGTTTAACGATGCAGCATGTCTAAACCTAAATGAATCACAGAATGAGGTAGTCAAAAATAACACTCTGGTTAAACTAGACCCCTATGAAGATTTATTTAATACCAGTGACGATGACAGCGATAATGTATCTGTAAATGAGAATATCATTCCTAATGCTTGTGATTGTCAACATACCCTATGCTAGTGAATTCGAAAACACTTCTGAAAATGATAGTTTAAAACCCTTAAATACAATGTGTATCAATATTCGATCATTAGCAAATCCCAACGATTTTAATAAGATGGAAGCACTTCTGAAATCCATGCAAACAACCGGACATAGTTGCCATAAACGAAACATGGTTAAGATCCAACTAAACCAGTCTTCGTGTCAACTTAGATGGTTATATTTTCATATCAAACCCAAGATCCCAATTCAAGGGTGGTGGTGTGGGGAAATATGTAATACAGGGTCTCACATATAAAACGAGACCAGATATCTCCATAATGCAAGAAAAAAAATTTGAATCATAGTTTGTTGATATATATCTAAAAAAAACAGGGTTGTAACATGCGGCACTATATATCGATCCCCTCTCTCAGACAACCATAAGAATGAAAATTTCCTATTGAATTTGTCAAATGTCTTACCGAAATGTTCCAAAAACAGTATAATTATGGGTGACTTCAATTATAACCTCCTGGATGAAAATAACAGATTTTTTGCAGAATTTTACGATCTCATGTGATCTTTATCTTTTTTCCAACAATTTTAAAACCTACTAGAATCTCTGAAAAAACTGCAACAATTATTGATCATATTTGGTGCAACATTTACGCAGTAAACCTTACAGTGCCATAATTGTAGATCGCACATCTGATCACCTGTCAGTAGCCCAATCCATACTGCTTGGTCCCAAAACTTTCAATACCGAATATAATAATTGCGATTTCGAATCATTTAATCCCACTGGTATGAGCAAATTTAGGGAATTTCTTCAATATGTTGATTTTCCACCAATTCTCATGGAATCTGACCCCGACAGCATATTGGATATATTTTCAAAGCAAATCTTTAACATTATTGAAACTAATAATGCTTGGTTTGATAAAGAACTTTTCAAAATGCACAAGAAAAAACAAAGACTGTTCAAGGACTTTATGATAAGCAAAACCCCAAGTTCCAAAGTTACCTACACCAAGTATAAGAAATTATATCACTCCTTAGTCTTGAAAAAACAGTCATATTACAAATCCATACTCTATAGAAACAGAGCGTGCATGCATCAACCACTCAGTGTGACCTAACTAAGGAGTTCCCCAAGGTCCTATATTTTCAGCTTTGGTCTTCAGTATTTACATAAACGACCTCCCAAATTGTCTCGCTCAGTCAGATGCTATCCTTTTCGCAGACGATAGCAATTTATTTTTCCATGGTAGAGATATTGTAGGACTGATTAGTAGTGCAAATACAGATCTCAGAGACATTCATTCATGGATGATGGCAAACAAACTCCCGATCAATACCAGCAAAACCAAGTATGTTTTGTACTCTCCTCCAAATACGTAAAACCCGTGGCAAACCTTTCGCTAGTTTTTATCAATAAACAGACAGTTAAGAGCGTGCACCGATTCCTTGGTGTAGAATTTAATGAAAAGTTATCGTGGAAACCCCACATTACTTCGATTATTTCAAAAACTCGCGCCTCCTTAGGAGCAATAACCAAGGTGCCCAAAAACCTGATCAAAGCATGTTTATTATCTATTAACCACTTACTAATCGAATCGCCTATTAAGTACTGTGCATCAACATGGATGCATAGAAACAAATTACAAAGTATATTCAAGTTATAAGTTTTGAGAATGAATTTTAACAGAGGTAGGAGATAAAATATTGACGACATCTATCACGGTAAAAAATTACTATTTGTGAAAGATTTTGGTAAATTCGAATATGCAACCTCATGTAATCTCACTTGCAAGGTCACTTCCCTGCATGCTTCAACACGTTATTTCATCATAAAACAAAGACGAAAATGCGTTTCAGCAAATTTGAAAATAATCTTTTTTATTCCATTTTTCTCAAAATCAATTTCTCAAGAATCAACTGAATACCTAGGTCCCAAATTGTGGAATACGCTGCCACCAGCACTCCTGAATACTAGCTCAAAATCATCTTTATGATAAAGTTTAAAAAAAAACATCTGTTATCTTTGAAATAAAAACTTTCACTTTACTTTTTCCTTTATTTGTTTTATTTGATGACAGGGTCTATTTCAGGACCAGTGGTTCTGAAACTGAAAATTTACCTGGTGGACCCTCAAGGATTTTTTGGTGGTTAACAGTCACGAACCTCTTGCGATATTAAAATGCACGCTCTGGGAACGCAAGACAACCCTTTTTTGTTTACAGTGGAACGCTATATGTTATACGTTGATCCCATCCCGTCTCAGGGCTAACTTCAGCACATATGGCTGTGAAGAGCATAACAAACGGCTTTTTGTCGTCTCAGCCTCTCAGGCAACGTTTGATTTCAACCAAATGAAGAAAGCTTTTATCACATTGAAATACGATCGCACAATATGCCTCCAGAAGAAACGATTCATTGATTACTAATGTAAGCCTCTCAGGCTTGCATAAAATATTTCCTTTGTCCGCCCTGTATATCTGCTCTGCGGTCTCCTTTTGATTCGCGGACCTCACTGTCGGAAGCACTGCAATGGACAGCATACCACAAAAATCCCCACAGATAGAGGTAATCCAAAATATTAGAATCATTTATTTATTATCCGCTTCTGAGTAGCAATTGAATTCGAATTATTGTCTTTGGATGGAGAACATACTTGTCCTTCAGTTTTGCATAATGACAACAACGTCTTATTGTTGCGCATAAATTAAATTAAAAAGTACCGCTAAACCCAATTTAGTTGCAACAAGGTAATAAAAGGCTGTAAGTTCTGTATACTTACTTTACCATGTGATAAACCTGGTATGTTACGAGTAACTTTTTATAGCTCATTTGCAAACGTATATATATTAATCTTCTCACTATTTTTAAAACTCAATATAAAAGCAGGGTATGTTTTTTATTTAATAGACTTTCACACTGTACGCAGATTTGCATTTTCTATTGTATAAACCACGGTTCCATTCATGCTCTGTTATGCATTAGTTGCTAAATTAATAAAAATATTTCAAATTGTCTGTTCATGCTAGTTCAATACAATTGTAGTGAAAATCGTAGTTACCCTAATTTCGTTCAGAGTTCATATGACAACACTGACTTTGCGTGACATTATCCCAAAAAATTCATGAGGAAAAAACTGATGTAAATGCACACATTTCAATGATATGTAAAATATGGGTAATAGATGCTCAAGACATTCTAAAAACTCAAAAGAGAAGCCAATAGTAGCATTAGAGTTTATTTACCAATTTTATAATATTAAATACTACCGATGTGGCAGGAAAACTGCATCCAGTAGTGTCACTGAAGTTCAGGAGTGATTTCACAAAACCAAAATTGTTTTCCACTTAAAAATTTGCTGGATGCTACTGTGATCAATTAGGAACACAGGTAAAAGAAAAGGTTTCAATCTAAAAGTTTCGAAAACTTTCAAATGTCAGTAAAAATGACCCGCAGTGTCAGTAGGAATGACTTAAAGCCTTCAATCTCCCCACTAGCCCGCGACGCTTTTCATTGGCCCCCCATCTGGCCCTCGGATCCTCGACGATAGTCCTCAGGTCATCCACGATTCCGCGTGGACCATCATGTTTCCCCTTAGCGTTCCCCGCTTTCTCTCATCCCTATAAGCCTTCTTTTAGCCCCCGACGCTTCCCATTATCCCTTGACGATTTTCATTATATCACTATGCTTCTTCTAATACCACGACGCTTCGCTTTAGTCCCCGAAGCTTCCCTAAGCCGCCGAAGGTATCCTTTAGCCCCCAACGCTTTCCCTTATCCTCCGGCGCCTCCTGTTAGACCTCGATGCTTTCCCTTAGCCCCCAACGCTTTCCTTAGACCCCGACGCTCTACCTTGGCCCCCAACGCTTTCCTTAGACCCCGAAGCTTTCCCTTAGCTTGCGACGCTTTCGCTTAGGCCCCCACGCTTTCCCTTGGCCCCCAACGCTTTCCCTTAGCCCTCGACGCTTCCCCTTAGCCCTCGACGCTTTCCCCTCAGCTTCACCCTAGCCTTCGACGCTTCCCCTTAGCCCTCGATGCTTTCGCTTAGCCTCCGACGCTTCCCTTTAGCCTCCGACGCTTCCCCTTAGCCCCCGATGCTTTCGCTTAGCCTCCGACGCTTCCCTTTAGCCTCCGACGCTTCCCCTTAGCCCCCAATGCTTTCGCTTAGCCCTCGGCGCTTCCCTTTAGCCTCCGACGCTTCCCCTTAGCCCTCGGCTTTCGCTTAGCCTCCGACCTTCCCTTTAGCCTCCGACGCTTCCCCTTAGCCCCCGACGCTTCCCTTTAGCCTCCGACGATTCCTCTTAGCCCTCGGCGCTTCCCTTTAGCCTCCGACGCTTTTCCCCTACGCCCTCCACGCGCCCGACGACAATTTAGAACTACCGTAGAGAAACGCACGATTGGCTTCACTTTCAAATCGTAGTAGCCGGGCCTTGATCGCGACAGGTCTTGTATATTCACGCTGCGAGCATGCATCACAAGATTTCTGCTTGAACGGCATATCAGCTTTTTTATACTAAACAAAAAGGCATCAAATGTCGAGAGATTTTATTTCGTCGTGCGTTAGGCTCGGATTCGACTCGAGCGAAATTCTTTGTGGATGGCATCTCCGAAAATTCGCTGAGCTGTTCGTTGGATGACAGTCTACATGACCAAGTTCCACCAGCCCACACTCGTTCATCCCAGGTGTAAACGATTAATTTTGACAGGTCTGATAGAGTGAGAATATTAATTTCAATAATTTGCAAAATAGTGACGACTTATTTTGTTATCACAATGTGCTATTCTGTATTAATAATATCAACAAGGATATTGTTCAAATTTAGTTCAGCCTTGTTAATCCTAAATTAAGACACAAATGATTTATGGCTCACAGACAATGTACTCTGTACTACAGAATGTGTATGGTAATTTACAAATATGGATTTGGATATGATGTTAACTTTTTTTATACAGCCATATAAATACTCTGTTTTTAGCTAAATAACAGATGAAAAGTCATGTTTTAAACATGGAGTCTTGAAGTTTCTGATACTGTACCAATTGCTGAATTGTCTGTCTTTACTGTGCAAGTGAGATTTGTCGTTGCTGTTAATAGATACGTCTCTTTCATGCAATACGGTTTCCAGGTTTAGGGCAGCACGAATGAGTGAAATCTAGTGGTGTTCATGCAATTTTAATCCAAAGAAGTTAAATGGGAATATCGCTTGTTCTACATTTACTGCATGTTATAATCTTGACATGCAAAGTTTCAAGTTGTGCAGAATGCCCTGGTTTTATGCAAGTAAACTACTCCAACAATTATCTTAGTAGTGTGAGGAACTACACCAGTCATGAACAATTAACAGTATTCGCTCTGAAAAACTCTGGTGATGTTTATATTGGAGGCAAAAGCTCAATTCACTGGTTGACAAACAATTTGTCTTTAATAATGAAACATAAATACGATTTCCCTGATGATGATGTAAAATTGCTGCTAATTGATGATTTTAATAACATTCTTATATCATGCGGCACTGCTTATATGGGTAACTGCTTTCGTCACCAGTTGAGCAATATAAGCAATGAAGTAATATTGCTGAATGAAGAAAAAAATGATGCTGGATATATTCTCAGTATACATGGATCAACAGTTGGTCTTGTTTCAAATAATAGAAATCAAACTAGATTTTACATTGCACGGACTCTGGATATAAATTTTCCATATCATCAACAACAGTCTATCTCAACTAAAATATGGGATTCAGATTTGAAAAATTTTCAACTTCTGCACAATGAAACGTTGGCATCCGAGGTTATTGTACAGACTGAATTAACAATATCCAAGGAATTTGTCAGATCATACATGGTACACTACATCTATGGATTTATTCATGATGGATTTACTTATTTTGTAACAAGACAGCCTAAAAAGATCGATTCAAAAACAAATGAGATACGTTTGATTCGTGTGTGCCAAGATGACCCTGGTTATTATAGTTACATGGAATTGACTCTAATATGCAAATCAAATGAAAATGTGAAGTATCGAAACCCAATAGATGGTTATTTAGCAAATGTTTCAAGTGACTTCAAGGCTAGAAATAAAATGAGTGGAAAAGATTCTGATACTGTACTTTTTTTACTCTGTGCTCCAAACGAAGAGGAAACAGGGAAGTATGCCGTATGTAAATATTCTATGGATGACATAAAAACGGCTTTTAATAGTTCTCTTCAAGATTGTAAACTTAATAACCAAGTAAACCGTGGCCTTCGGTTTTATACTGAAGGTGCTGAAAATAAATGTGGAATTGGAAAAGATGAACAAGTTGCGGATATCTGCCCAAAATCACCATCTGCTACTGATCATATACACTCCAAAAAAAATTTCATAGAAAAGAACATTCTATTAGATGAAAAAGGGAAAGACTTGATAGGTTTCGTTTCCAGACCTACTGCTGTTGTAGTTTTAATACATGGAAGAAGTACAATTCTGGTTCTGAGTTTCTCAACTGGAGAAATCGGTATATATCACATTGGTGCGTTTGGCAAGCGTGGGACACCTAACATTGTAGTGAAAATTGCTGATCAATCCTTTACCAAACATATGGAAGTCTGGCAATCTTATATATTTGCTCTAACATCATTTACACTGTATAAAATTCATTTGAGTGATTTCTGTGAAGTCTTGCAAACATGCCGGGAATGTTTACTATCCGAATTTTTATTGTGTGGGTATTGTATCGATCATGGTTGCATGACTGATGATGCGTGCAGAAGATTTGAAGGTACCTGGACAAATGTCACATGCCCACCTATTGTAACTTCAGTTGTACCGCGATCAGGTCCCATGGAAGGTGGTACTGATATCACCATTTGTGGCCAAGCTTTGGGACACACTACTCCTCATCCTCAAATTTTGTCTGAACGTGCTGTTATCTTGAACGATTTTGCCAACTGCTCTATAACCAATAAGGAAAGTTTCAATAAGATGGAATGTAAAACTGAAACCAAAACAGAACTTGGTGAATATTCGGGAGAACTGGTCATTCCTATGCTCTTGCATGTTTTTGCAGACCTTCCTCCGTCTGGATTTGCTTATGATCATTTTAAAATTAACAAAACTGTACATGTTGGGAATTTCACTTTTGTTTTTATCAATGTCTCTGAATGCTATCCACACAAAGGCCCGAAAAAGGGAGGAACCGAGCTTATGATATTCGGAGAGAATCTTCATGTTGGAAGCAATGTCAGCATTTACATTGGAAGTTCACCTTGTGTTTTATTATCTCGGATTTCCTCACAAATAAAATGTAAGACTTCTCCAATGCAAAATAGAATAGTTAGATCAGTACCTGCAATATCAGAAAGCGTAAAGTTGGATGTTAAAGTGGAAATTGATAATGCAGTTCGTATCGCTCCAACGGGATTTTCATATTTGAAGAATCCTAATATATCAGTTCCAGCATTTGTTCTCAGAACTATTACAAGGTAGCATTGCTTATATTTTTATGTACCGGTAGCTTCTTTTTAAAATTTGCCGGTCATTGCCGAAAAGCATTAGTTGAGCATTTCTGTCTAGCATGCTTCAAAAAACGTTACTTATTTCAATCTGATATTTGGATTCATGGAAAAATATTAGACCTCATTCCTATTTCTGAAAACTGTGAAAAATTATATTCTAATATTGTGGCTAATAATTTGTAGATAATAGGTTAGAACTACATTGTTATTCGTGGGTGAAACAAGACAACATAGAGCCTGTGGTGAACACTATTACCGTTTTTGCCATAAGCTAGAGCTGGGCGGCTTTTTTTACCGCTATACAGCCACCAAAATCTCAGTATTGCCGGTATGTCATGCTATTTTCTGCTATAAAAAAGCATTCTATTGCGCTCAAAAAGCTGCTTGTGGTTCGTCCTGAATAAAAAAAAAATTCAAGTGCATATTAATAAATACTCTAAAATGTGGGCTGGTCGTTGTTTCATGACATTGTAAAATTTCAAATGAGGCATATTATAACCCAGTGTAAGAGGTACAAAGACACTTTTTTGTCGTTACTTAATGCAATATTTCATTCATCTGTAGCCGTTTTAGGCAAAAAGTGGGTGAGTGCCGGGTTAGCGCAGTCGGTAAATCGTTGGGAGTCTGCTTCAAGCTATGCATCTCTAACTTATGGTACTGGGTTTGAATCCTGTGAAGGATGATTATATTCGAGAGGTATGCTGGACTCTTCGTCTGTGCACGGTTGTTCATGTAAGCGCTGCTTACAGCTTCCTCCAACCATATATCCATGCACAGGAAATGTGAGTAAAATGTTGAGCCAAAACTTTCACCCCTGGTTCGAAATTGGTGTCTGCACGAGAGGTCGTGGTTTAGCTTATGGTTAGCAGCCGAAAGCATGAAATGGACCATCGTTATTAATGTTTTTTGTCTTTTTTTTGTAAAAACTTTGAGAAATTGTTTTTTTTTTAAAAAATTTTGAAAGTTTTTCTGAATATTCCCGACAAAGCGATTTGTAAGTGGTTTGTAAATATGAAAAGCAGTAGATTCACTCAGTATTTCTATGTAATCTTTGTAGTACCACACACCATACCATCAACATCACACAAACAAATATAGAAGTCTTAGTCACAGTTTTTCACCTTATCACAGTTTTTCACCTTCACCTCATTAAAATTAAATTGTTTGCACTCTTATTGCACAGCAGTTCTTCCTTCAAACGTTCGTTCTGTCTACCATTTTTGTAGTTAATTTATTATTATAATTCAATTTATTTATGAGTAACATGACCATGTTATGTTTTTCAGTGGTGGAATAAGAATTCGTCTTTATGGTACTAATCTGGATTCTGTTGCTGAACCATACGTAACAATAACGATAGCAAAAATCAATTTTACTCAGAATGTGAGCTGTACTGTTGGTAAACACTCTGATGAAGCATTGGAATATCTTGAATTCATTACACCTCCAATTCATGTCCCAGGAGGTAAATATAACTATGGTAAGTAGTGGATTCATTCTTGGCACAAGTGATTATGAAATGGTATGAATAGATTTTGCTGTTTCAAATTAGTTTCTTTTTCAAACTTGTTTCTCGCACCCCTAGAACTGGATGTCCAAAATGATACTGATAATTTTTGGCAAAACCTTTACATCCACGTTTATCTAGGCATTATCCATTCAAGATATTATGACCATCATTTCTATTGAAAATATGTCAATTCACCTTTCAGACCAATGTATTTTATGGCTTAAAATATTCAAACGAGCGAGGACTGTGTGTTGTTTTTGCTGATTATGATTGATATTAACTATCGGCAAAAATCTATAACAAACTATGATACTAATATTAGATTAAGCTGAAAGTCGTAATTGCGTCAACTGTTATAATCCTGTGTTAATACATGAGATAAGGAACCAATATATCTAAAAATATAGAAGAAAGTTTCTTTGGGTGTATTGTAGTATATTGATTAAAGGTGCTGTTTCGGTTACTATGGATGGAGAAGTTATCAAGACTCGTGGTATACGTGTTTACCCTGATCCAACTTTCGAAGAAACTAATTTTTCAGAGAACAATGGACTGCTGACTATCTTGGTCAAAGGTAAGAGTCATGGGAAGGCAAGACAAAATATTTTGAATAGCCTTTGGTTACTACATCACACAGCTTTATGCATTGAATGTTTAGTCTTTCAGGTATAGTAGATATCAACAAATTGAACATATGAGTACCAGCACGTAGGGAATGTTGTAGGGCACATATTTTGGTTATTCTTCTAAAGAATCTTCAATTAGGTAATCATGAAATTTTTTTTTTATCTTCAAATTTGCTCTGAGCGGTCTGGAAAGGCACCATTAACTTTCTCTTTATTTCACTAAGAGCTGAATAAAATGTAGAACTCACTAACCTTAGGTGGAACAGATTCCATGCAAAATTGAACAATTATAGTAAAGTGCAGCTACACAGCGTTTTACTAGAATGTTGATGGGAGAAATATTTCAAATTGGGTCAATTCACAACAGGTGATCTAGTCCAGATAACTCTGGTCAGGGATTTTTATGAAAATTGGCAAACAGATTTTTTTATTCACCTATCACAATGATAGCAAAATTTTTTTCAAATTGGTCTAGTGGTTCAAAAGTTATGTCTATTCGAAGTATGCTATTTGAGGTATTTCGTGTGAATCTCACATGTTGAGAGTTACCTTTTTCCTGAAAAGTGAAAGTTGTAGCTTCAAGTATACACAATGTCCCAGGTTTCTTAATAGTATTATGACCTTATTACAGTATGTCATTTAAATTGTTTCAAAATCACCTTTTTTCAATTAACAAATTATATAGAAATTGTTTGAAAAACCTTTAACGCCATAATTAGGACTGGGAAATTTTTTATTAGTTTGAATCTATTCTAATCAATCATGAACTGGCCGTAGAAACCAAACTTGTAAAGTGAAGTTAAATTAACACATTTCAACCATAAATTCTTCATAAAATTCTTCTAGTGATTTTATAGATTATAGATTTCTTGATTTAGATAACGAGGATAAACAGCAAGGAGAAAGCCCCTATCTCGGTGAAAAATATTGATTCAATTTGATTCGAAAAATTATTCGACTGAGATTCGCATTTTCAAGGATTCGATTTTGACCATCCTTCAATATAATCGGCATTGCAGGAAGAAATATTTTTCTAAAAAATGGTCCATCATTATATTTCAGACTAAAATTTGTTTGGTCAGCAAGGAGACGGGCATAACGCCCTGCAGAGATATCCTTATTTAAATAACCAGGTGTTCTGAAATTCAGTTCTGATTCAAAGTAATCTTTACTTAAACTGATTAAATGCGCTGTGTAGTGTTATGTGACAATCATATATTTTTTTCTGCACAAGGGGCTGAATATTGTTAAATATGCGCAATTTCGTATCTGGACTGTTAATTAGGCTGTTCTATTTGTACAGTAAATTCAAGTAAACATCATTCAATATAATATACCAAACTACCATATATGGACAACCCGATTACCAACACATATAAATGAAATCGAAACAATAGGAGAAAATGGGGTCACGTAAAATTTACTTGTGACATACTTTTTATCTGACATTATGATGCCACTATAGCAATGAATTTTGCCATGTTGTACGAGACACTTTACCCATATTTTTTTCAAACATGCTGTACAGGACATACTTATTTATTCAAATAACCAGCTTCCTGAATATTGTGGGTAAATGTTTTAAATGTTGTTTTATTCATCACTCAAAAAAGGGAATGGTAGTGGCTGTTTAGGTGCAATGTTGTTAATACAATGTTGTTAATGGGATGGTATATGCTAAGATCGTGTTGTACAAGGAAATAGGTGAAGTTCAATCCTACAAAACAGAAACTAAGAGTTTAGCCCTATATCCGAGAATCAAAGCATAAATTTTAGTCTTTCAGGCTGAATAATCAACCAGACATCCTCATCATATTTATTCAATATATTGTTCAAATTAGTTACCTTGATTAAATAAATTAAATTTATGACGATCTCACTCCAAACTATTTACCGTTTTATATTCACAGGGAAAAATTAGATTATTATTAGGGATTGTATATTTATATGTGTGACAGAAAAGTTGACCTGGATTACAATTATGCTATTCATATTATGCAGACTAAAGCAAAGCAAAGCAATATTGGTATTTAACGCAGTCAAATCTTTTTACCGTATTTGTTCTTTATGACTTTCAACTATTATCAGCATAATATGCGAGCCCTGGACAGGTGGTTCAGTCGGTTAAGTACGATCGTAATGCCCTTCAGCAAGACATTTTGTGGGTAGCTGTAAACTTATGGTTGTTGGGTGTGGGCCTCAAGGATGGCCCATAGCAAATAATTTGAAAACACTCGACAAAAAGTCCTCCTAGCATGTAGGCCGCATGAGCCCTGTGAACGCATTTTGTGGAAAACTTTTCTTCAAACTCAAAGTTTCAGTAAAAAAATGTTAAGCCTTGAACAAAATTCCTAAATAGGCCACGAAAAATATGCAAGTGAAGTACTATAAATGACTGTACTGTTCAGGACTCAAGCACTACAGATATATAGATATACCAGCTATGGTGCCCCTTTCTGTTTCGGAAAATTGTATTTTTTGAATATTTCAAAATTTTAATAAGATCAGAGGCATCGACTTCTAGTGATTATTAGCCATGAAAATGAACAATATATTTCGGCACCCATATTCTATTCGAATTTTCAAATAAAATTTTTTTTATATTACCAATAATATATTGTTCAAGATATATCTTGAGTTTAAAATAATCTAAACTTAAAAAATTTGGGGCAAATTCCTTAGATTTTTGAAAAACAAACTAAATTTAATCCGTGCAGCCCATTAAAATGCCATTGCGAGAAAAATTCGAAATTTTACAATTGTGAAATCAAAGAATATATTTACGTATTTATTAGCCAGATTTTAAAATGAAAATTAATTACTTTATTAAACAAAACAACTCTTTAAATAATCTAAACTTGGCGTATCCGATATTGCTGTGAAATAAAAATAGAAATGCAAAAATTGGTTAAAAACAATACATTGTGTAGGAATCATTTTAGTAGACCAATTATTATTTGATTATTATCAGCATAATATGCGAGCCCTGGACAGGTGGTTCAGTCGGTTAAGTACGATAGTAATGCCCTTCAGCAAGACATTTTGTGGGTAGCTGTAAACTAATGGTTGTTGGGTGTAAGCCTCAAGGATGGCCCATAGCAAATAATTTGAAAACACTCGACAAAAAGTCCTAGCATGTAGGCCGCATGAGCCCTGTGAACGCATTTTGTGGAATACTTTTCTTCCCTCAAAGTTTCAGTAAAAAAATGTTAAGCCTTGAACAAAATTCCTAAATAGGCCACGAAAAATATGCAAGTGAAGTACTGTAAATGACTGTACTGTTCAGGACTCAAGCACTACAGATATATAGATATACCAGCTATGGTGCCTCTTTCTGTTTTGGAAAATTGTATTTTTTGAATATTTCAAAATTTTAATAAGATCAGAGGCATCGACTTCTAGTGATTATTAGCCATGAATTCAAAGTAAAGTGTGGAAAATATCCCCTTTAATTTGTTAGCTATGCTTAGTTAAGCGAGGATGCTACAGAAAGACAAAAAGATTCAAGAGTCTTTCTATACACAAATTTGTGTCCGTAACATTGAGGTCGGACTCAAGTTCTTTTAGGTCTAATTTTGCATAATCATGCCTTTCAAAAAAGTAGGCAAAATAATTTTTCATCTTTCTTTGTTGATCAGCAGTGCCAGATGCTTCCTACTGAATGATGAAAGGGGGCAGGTAGTACACCTTTTCCCATTAAAATGTATATATAAAATTGAATTTTTGAGGAATGGAAATCCCCAAATTTTAGCTACGTTGTTTTGAACTCTACAACTCCATTGCCATTTGGTGTTCATCAGTGTCAATTGTGTTCTATAAACTGAGACCTGTTTTGAGAAAGATAATCGTAAATATATCCCATCGTTGGATACCGGTTTTTCATATTGACCAAGATAATATCAAAAGGTTGGCCCCTTAATATGACTGCTCTTAGCAACTGCTGTCGTGAATGTTTGAATTGTTATGGTAGAATTATATACAACAAAGTTTCCAACTGCTAATATAATTGATCCAAATTTTTCTTGAGCATGGCTGAATTCTTTTTTGTGACGAATTTGTTTCATCCCAATTTTGCTTGTGGATAAAGATGCAAAGTAGTGAGATTCTTTCTCGTGCCTTTAATTGGGACCCAGAGAATCTGTTCTTCGAAATTTCTAATTTCTCTTTTAAAATCAATTTCAGCTTTATTTATTACTTGAAAAATTCATAGCAATCAATCTTTCAATTGTTTCACGATTGCAACGTCATGCAAATTTTCCTAGGAAAGGAACAAAGAATGACCATTGATGGATGAACAATGCATTGGCTATGGGTCCAGTGAAACTCATTAAACCTCAATAAAACAAGCATATGACTTAACCTTTATGGGTAGCAATAGCCTAACGATTTGTTCCTTATGCTACACTCAATGAAATTGTGCCTGCTTGGCAAAAACATCGTGAAAGCAGGTTACTTGTGTTAAATCACTGTCATTAGATCTGTCATCGCCTTTGCCTGTGACAGGTTTGGATAAAATTTGTTGCATAAGTTAACTGAAATGATGCAACAGTAGAAGTTGATTAAGCTGGGTAAGTAATGAGAAATGGCGTTTTTTATAAAATATTTGTAACTGAAGTTGAATTGTGGGGTGAAGCGCCTAGCGTGAAAAAAATTGTAATATATCGATGCAATTTTCTCACATTTTTGGTTCATATTGATAGAAAAACTTTCAAATCCAAATCGATTTTGGATATGTTCAAGTTCCCCACAAGACCTTTCAAATGTCCAAGTTTCATTCGGGCTGAAGAATATGTTTTTGAAGAATTTGAACCTAAAAAAGTTGAGTTATAAAACGACAAAAGATCGCTCAAAATCCCTTGCTATATGGCCATTTGGTGGGGAGTTTCAGTTATACATTCTGATATAGTCTTCCAAAGTTTCAGGTAATTCTTTTAAACAGTATGGTTTCCCCTAAAATGTTGGTTTCTACACACCCGAAATTGCGTATATGCTTAATTTTACTAGCATAACCCCAACTCCCAAGTATTGGACCAAATTTGATAATTTTACCACCATTGTGCTTGTTAGGGGGTTATTTTTGCAAAATTTGTGGGATCAATCGGTGTGAATTGACCCTATTATACCTACTTATACCTTTACTTTTGAATAGTGAAAAATCAAGAAATAAACCGAAAAGCATTTTTTACCATGTGTGCAATCGCCTCCATCAACGAAATTCAACAAAGTTTTTTTCTTAATCTTAATCTTTCAGCTTAAGGGATTTAAAATTTCAACGAAACTTTTATGTCTGCAATAAATATTATACCTGATAAGTTGTCCAAAACCCTTTCATTTGTATTAGGCATCAGCTGTCTTCGAATCTAGATTTAAATTGGGCGCGGCTCTCTTGGGTCGAACACCTATCCATGGCATGCTTGACCATCTGTTCATTACTATTAATATAGTTGCCAACATCTCCACCACTGATACTGGCCATACCTGATTTTGTGTCACCTCAAGATCATGCTCTAATTAAGCGTGACCAATGAAGACCATTGCATGTCCCCTTGAAGGAAATATAATCACACTGTTGCAATTATACACAAGTCACACCGATTGTCAGAGAACGTGTGACAATCACAATCTTTTAACTTCATCGTCTAACATCGAAATGATTGGAGTTTCTGTCACAATTGCTTTTTGAATGGAATTAATGATATCTTTGCATTCAATATGATGTCAAACATGGCTAGGTTTTTTCAAAACGTTCAAATAATAATTGGTCTACTAAAATGACTCCTACACAATGTATTGTTTTTAACCAATTTTTGCATTTCTATTTTATTTCACAGCAATATCGGATACGCCAAGTTTAGAATATTTAAAGAGTTGTTTTGTTTAATAAAGTAATTAATTTTTATTTTAAAATGTGGCTAATAAATACGTACCGGTAAATATATTCTTTGATTTCACAATTGTAAAATTTCGAATTTTTCTCGCAATGGCATTTTAATGGGCTGCACGGATTAAATTTAGTTTGTTTTTCAAAAATCTAAGGAATTTGCCCCAAATTTTTCAAGTTCAGATTATTTTAAACTCAAGATATATCTTGATCAATATATTATTGGTAATATAAAAAAAATTTTATTTGAAAATCCGAATAGAATATGGGTGCCGAAATATATTGTTCATTTTCATTATTGCGGAATTTTGAATTTTTCCTGTTCGGTTAATTGGGAGGGTATGTTAGTGATAACGATTTAATTAATTATTGTTTGGAAATCTGACTAGTAGTGAAGATCCAAATATATTCTTCGATTCCACAATTCTGAAGTTTTCTTTGCTTGCTAAGGAGCAGCATGAATTAGAAGCCTTTTTAATTTCAAAGCAATTTGTGCTGAATTTGACTGGTAGTAAATATCGAAATGTATTCTTCGGTTTCACAACTCTGAAGTTTTGTTTGCTTGGTAAAGAGCGTCGTGAATGTGGAGTCTATTTGAAATTCCACAGCAATTTGTGCCGAGTTTGTCATGTTCAGATTCTTCAGAAAGATATTTAAAAAAATCTTTAATTTTAATTTTAAAATCCTACTAGTGAATTTAATAATACATTATTAAATTCCACGATTGTGGAATTTTCTTTGCTTGTAATTTTTAAATATTGTTAAACTAAATCTTACTAAAAAAAGTTCGTTAAATCTGACTCTGAATCAACTATTGATGACAAACTGGTATTTTTCTGGCCATCCGTATCGCTATACATCACGATTGCACTCTCGTTACAAGGCGATAAAAATTTTTGTCGCAAGAGGTTAAAATATTACTTTCAGAAGTAAAAGATAATGTGCTATGATAAAAAGAACTTCATATTCTGGAATTTTGAATGTTAATTACCAGTACTTCCATAGTTTTGTCGAGTGACGATAATTTCAAATTAATATTGTAAGGAATTCAGGGGTCTACAATCCAAGACCATTCAAGCTCAATATCTGATAATTGATCTCTATATTTAATTAACTAATATGATGGCATCGTATTCCCACAAGACTACCTGGCTTGCTGAGTTAAATCTTGCAGATATTTGAAATTCGTCTGCTTATTGAACATGTGATGAGTGCATAAAATTTTTGTATCCCTAGTTTAAAAGTATACTGTTGAGCAATCTGATAAAAAATTGTTTTATTTTGTTTCAGGTTATGATGCTGATGATATATGTCAAAAACGCATGACGGATTTCCATACAAGTTGTGATTATCGATTGTATGTTGGTGATACACTTTGTCCAAGTCTTTCTGTTAATAATGATGGATTGTTATGTGAAAGTGAGTGAAGGTTTGCATTTTTGTTTGTTCTTCATGGTGACTTATTTTGCTTATGTACTGGTATTATATATAAATCATCTGTTCTGTCGTATTGTAGCCCATTTGTACCCATGTACATTTGGAATCTTTATTCATGGCAGTCTCTACGAAATTTCCGCAAGATACATATTACTCCCTAAATCAGATGATTTTATGAAATTGCTGGCAATTCTGAATCAATGCTTTGTAATAGGCATCTCAAGTTTACCGTTTTAATGCTTTGAAATTCTATTTCTTATCCGCCACTCCCGGCAGAAAAAGTGAGGGTTAAAGTCGTACTCCTGATGATTGTTTGCTTCCCAGTGTTATTTGTTTGACATTCGGCACAAACATTATTATTGTCAGCATCAGTTTGTTGTTGGTTTGAAATTAGTTCGACATCAAATTTGGCTTTGACTCCAAGAACCTGCATCTATGAGATTGTCATTGGTTATTTTTTGCAATAAGGAATTTGGGTTATATGAGTGGGATGTCCAAAGAAAAATTTTAGTATATTTGTATTTAAGCCTGTACAGAACTAAAAAGTGCAAAATATTATGGTATAACTATCTCATGTCTATACTGTGAAAGGCATAACCCTCTACATTTGTTCAAAAAGATTGTACGAAAAAAGCTATTCATTTTATTTAGAGACTCGTATTCGGAATACATTGCTTTGTGCATGATTGTGCAAAATTTAAGGACACCAATAAAATAATAAAATTATTTTCATTCAATATATTGCATATCATATTGATGAGAAACAAGAATATTCATCTAAATTTTTCTGTTCGTTGTGTACTTGCATATATCTCCCCTAGTTCACCAGAGTCCGCTGATAATTTGCATATCATATTTACAGTTGGAAGAACATATCAGATTTTTTGTATCTGAACAGGTGATGCGTGTGTGTTGCGCAGCATAATAGTATCGGGTGAAATTGGCGAAACATTTCGGTATTTAATTTTCTTAATTCTAATCGCGATGATAATATAATTCACATGTTTGTTATGGATATTTTATAATACTTCTACGGGAGGGAGTACGCAGAAGGACAAGTTTTTTTACCAAGTTCTTTGTCAAACTTTGCATATCGCGATGTTTAGTCTCTGTAACTTTTTTACTCACAAATACATGACTGTGGTTTTAGTCTGTTTACCTAATTGCAAAAATTAGATTCTTATCCTAATGATTATACAAAATACCACTATTGGTTACTTCGCTGTGAGAGTTTACTGGTTTGGCAAATATCCAAATCGGAAATTGAAATGTCATCCCTAGAAGTGGTTCTGTAGTATTTTTTATAACTTCGATGTGGTCATTTTTTATTTTGATCATTTCATAAGAATAAATATTGTGAAATAGATACTTGAAACCCTAACCATGAATAGCACAATTCACCATATTTTATTTTTTACAATTTATACACACATGTTTTTGTTGAGCATGGTTCACTGATGGACCCATCACCTAGGCTCGGTCCACCGGCACTGCTTAAAAAATAAAATATCGGATTGAGGCAAAAGTATATAACCGAAATATATGTATTACAGACCAGCTATCAGATAAGGCAAACAACATAATATTTGACTATTTGCAATAAATCTTATCAGAATGAATATATTGTCACATCGCTTGTACTGAACACAAACCCATTTTTGCCTTATACTATAAAAAATACCATTGATAGAAATACTTTGATATTGATCGTGTTACAAAGATGCTGGATATTTGCAGCTGATGTTTGGCGAATTAAAATGTATGATACTAGCTTACCCGTTTAGCTGTAATACCCCCAATATAATATTGTCACCATGGCACTTAGGCAATTTTCAAGCTACTTGGCCAACCTACAATTTTCAAGCTACTTGGCCAACCTATCATGGCATTTTCTAGTACATAAAATGCATCACAGAAATCACTCAACCTAAACTAATTCCGAGAGTTAAATTAAAAATTCAAACTCAATCTCATTAAACGATACATTCAAAAAAGCTATTTTGAATTAATGTGTTGTGTATTTGTGCGTGTGCATTTAGTGTATGTGTGTGTTGAGATTAATATTTAGGAATTGTTTGCGTATTAATTGCGTAATATCTTGCAGAGACAAGGCACTGATAATGACAAATATCTTCGTTTCACCTCGAAAAATATTTTAAATATATTAAAAAAAATATATAAACCAAAAAAAATGTTAGTAACGTAAAGGAACTTTGTCACTAAGGTCATTTTCAAGCTGGTGTTGATCGCGGAAGAGGCATTTCATTTCGTTCCTCTGTCTGAAGAGATATTTCGTTTGTTAGGGATATCCATAATAACTCATGTGTCGTCCGAAAAACACCTACTGCCTGTGTTTGCGTCCGAACGGTGTTTGCGAGTTCGCGGTTTTATGCAGGTTTTTTTGTATATATTATGTGGTTTGAATTTGCCTTCTAGAAAATCTAAATTTCTTGTCTTCTTTGCAAACAGACACGAACAAAGTCGGGGGTTAATTTTTTTCACAGTAATTGAAGATATAAAACCATTAAAATGGTTGACAGGCTTTCAAAGCTTAAAGATTTTTTCAGTATAATTTCGAATTTTTGAACTTCCTAACAAATTAAAGAATGTGGAATTTTTAGGAAATATAAATACAAAACATAATGACTGGAAGGCACTGTTTTGGTGCATATTCTTAATAGAAAAATAATTTTATGTGCCTATTCGATTTTCCTAGTTGAACGATCACACATTGAAAACAATACCAGGGAAAAACTTTTGTCTGTCACAATTAATGTTGGATTATATCTAAAGATTGATGCTGGATTCATTGACATCACTAAATCAAATAAAGGAGTAGTCACAGGAGTTATTTCTGGAGTAAGTAGATTTGGAAAGTAACTAATTTGTGGTTTCATAGCTTATTAATTGCCCTTTAAAGTATTTCAACAAAAATGCACTTGGCCTGTTCTTACTTGGCAATTTTCGTATAAGAGAAATCTATGATATGCAAAATGGAAAATACCCCATTTTTATAGTTGGATTTCAGAAGTTCATTATATGTCAATGTTAACTAGTTAAGTTATATGAAAGCAAGTTGTGAATTACTTCAAAGTAAAAGAATGTAAATATTGGTCAAACCCTTTTCAAAGGTTCAATTTTGATAAATACCATACTCAGCCCATCTAAATTTTCGTGCGGTTGTTAACTTTAAATGATGTTTATGTGCAATACATTTAAATACCTGTTTTCATAATATTATACTAAATTTAGCCTTCCATGTAGAAATTGAAATTTCTGAACAATGTCATAAAAGGAATTGAAAATTGTTGTGTCTAAATAAATCATTAATTAGTTGACAATTGAGTGTAGTTTTAATCACAAACCTAACAAATAATCATTCTGCACCTGCAATGATTGTTGAGATGCTAATTTACTACAAAACATTCTTTGTCATATTTTATGAGCCTTTAGTTCAACGATTGATGACATTTAACTAGAATATTCAATCCTGGCATGTTGCTAGATTGCAGTATGTTTTGACTTTGCCTTGTACCTTCAAAGTTATTTGTAATATGCTTATGGTTATCCAGAGTTTTCTGCTCTCTCCGAATAAGAAATAATTTAATTAAATTAAAGGAAATAAGTTACCCATATATATATATTTGTAAAAATTTGTATATGATTTCATGGCAACGAAATCCACACTTTGATGGCCTTGAGGCTCTATACCTGATAAATTTTTTGATTGTCATTTAGATTTTGCTGAATTAAGGCATGCTACATGAATGTAGCGAATACTCTGAACCAATGTTTGAATTAATGAATATTTCTGCCTTAGGTTTGAATTTTGATGAAATTTCAATATCAAACACTCAAGGTTAACGATTGAGTGATTGCCACCAGGGAAATTCATAGTGAATCTAATTGCTCAACCGGTGATGTGCGAACGATATTTTATATTTTGTCAACGTTTCGAATATCTATACATACGTTCTTCATCAGGGCAATGGAATGGTAATCATCGACAATACTATATACTGTGAAGTGGGACGTTCTAAAACATTTTAAGCGTAAGCGTTTTAGGACGTCCCCTTTCACAGTATATAGTATTGTCGATGACTTACCATTCCATTGCCCCGACGAAGAACGTCTGTATAGACATTCAAAACGTTGGCAAAATATAAAATATCGTTTGCACATCACCGGTTGAGCAATTAGATTCACTCAAGGTTATATTCATGTTTAAGTCTCAATTCCTACAGTTTGCTGCATCTTTTGAGTAGAGTGTTGATTACAGGTAGCTGTAACACTCATCATTGTACTCTGTGTCATCCTGATCAGAAAATATCGTCTGAAGAAGAAAGCACGGTCAAAAAATAATCGAGACGCCCTTGAATCAAGTGTACATTACACACAATCTACTACTAGGTACATCTATTTCGTTTGATCAGGTTTTGTATTAATTACTGTGCCATTATACTTTGTATTTTCTCAATACCAAGGTGTTAAAAAATTGTCTCTATTTTGATATTTTATTTAATTTTGAGGATAATCTCACAAAAGGGCATCTTTACCAAGGACAAGATGCTACAAAATTCGATCTCGGATTCATGTATGAATCAGCCTACTTTTAATGCCGGACTCGTTACGAGCTCTCCCTAATTTTAACCGGAGTCCTGTATATGTATTTAAACTGCCTTTCACGTATTTAACACACACAATGTCATTGCATACGATGCCAATTTATGTTTGGTTATACATAAATGTGCCAAGTAAATTTTAATCTATAAAATGTCAAGCATGATCTATCGATAAACAAATGTCAAATGCACGAGGCGGAAAGCAAAATCTATGGATTTGCCACCAAACAATGTTCTATTTCGCTTTTAATATATAATAATTGTCGCGATAATAATATTTAGTTTTATATGGAATATTATGCGTCTTTGTTTTTATGATGATAATTATCCAACTGGTACAGCAGAAATATAATATTCAACTTTAATTATGTTATCCTGATAAGATGAATATTCATCAATGCCTTGTGATCATGTCTTACTATCATAGGAAGCGGTTTTTGTTTCTCTTGAAAGATTGCCATCGTGATTTTTTCAATTCTATATACCAGGAGGACAAATTTAGTTTAATATATCTAAATCTGATATTCATATGTAAGTAAGCTGCAATGAAATTTTTCGTCTGACGTTCTTTCATTCTATGTCCTTACTGTTTGTTTATAAGCTTTTGTGTGATGCAACATAAACAGAATTGACAGGAAAATTTTTGTTGATTGTTTTTATAGACATGAAAATGGGCATCATGATGATACATCTCCACTGCTCAGTATTAGTTCAGTTAAGGAAAGACTGCCATCCGATTTACTGATAGAAATGTCTCCATTGCTCATTGAAGCATCACAACTTGAATATGATAAAGATAATATCATTGGTAAAGTTGAATTCTTGACTTCTGTCAATACTATACCATTGTGAATTGTAATATTTAAGATTTATCTAATTGTATTATTAATGTCCAATTATGGCTAAAACTTCTGTGAATATTGAAAGATTACTTGTACCAATTGATAATTGGCCTTATTTGGTAATGTTATGCATCACACTTTTTATAATTATTGTAATGCAATATTGAAGTTCATAAAATACCATTTGAACATAAATTTATATACGAGTATATGAAATACCTAATTGCCTACATCAACTAAAGAAATTTCTCCTCAACAGGAAAAGGGAACTTTGGCATTGTTTTCCATGGTACTTACTATCCCAATGATGGAGTCACAAAGCAAATCAAAGTTGCTATTAAAACAATGTCTAGGGTTGAGGATTCTCTTTCAATTCAACAGTTTCTGAAAGAAGGTTCGTTATTTGTTTCTGTCAATGACTTTGGAGGTTGTCTGGTCTGCTTGATTTTAATCTAAATATTGAAGGGGATTGTGAAAAGAATTTCCTTATTAATATAAGGGTATAAGATATTCTATTTTATTGCCTTCCTTTATCTTTGTTCACATATTCACAAAAAGATAATACCGGTATTCATAATTATGCAAAATCGTCTCCTGTAAAGCATGGCTTTGCTATGTATTGTGACTGTAAAAATGTATCAATGCGACGTGACATCTCAATGTATGGATTGCGGTCGACAAGACCACTCATACTTGTCATTGATCATATTGGTATTATTAATAACTGGAATATAATGTTATCAAACATGAATCAATCAGTATTCCCCCCCCCCCCCCCCCCCCCGAAATCATTCTTAATTTTTGCTCTAAATGTTCCTGTTCGTGTTGATCTGCATGGCTTTAAAACTCACATCAATAGACTTCTATCAGGGATGGGGGTTCCTTAGTTCCTATTACTGCTTTTCATGTAACTCTATACACTACTACTGGTAGTGATTCTAATCGCTCAACCAGTGATGTACAAACAATTTTTTATTTTGTCAAAAATACATCGATTGAGCAATTAGAATTGCTATGAATATCCCTGGTGGCAATCACTTAACTCTTTGCACTTTAGTAGCTTCAGAAAACAGTATGATTTGTCTCCTGCAGCCTTGCTCTGAGCAAATTAATAACAATAATAATAATAAAAAAACTAAGATACCTACATTTATAACCAATACGGACATGCATTTGCCACATCAAATATAGAAGGTACATAAATTTTGAAGTGATTGTGCTTCTATAAATCGAACATGGGCAACGATTGCCTTTTTATAAATAATTTGATGATGATGCGGTTACGGATATTAAATTTGGTAATGATAAATATTCATTATAATGTTAAAGTATACATCATTAACATTAGGGCTGTCCAAAATATTCTATTTGATTCCCGATTCATTAATTATTCGATTTCCTTTTCTCCATTGATTCGAAATCAACAAAATCGAAAATTGTAAATTTTTTAAAACACTATATATGTAAATTTTGATGTAAATTACACTTTTTGGTAAGGTGTTTTTGTTTATTCTGTACAAGAATATGCTTTGATTCCATTCGCAAAAAATTATCAGGTTCGATTTCGAAATCATAAAATGGTGGATTTTGGCCATCCCTTAGGAATATTTGATTGGGAAAAACATTTGTGCCTAAATAAACAAAAATATTCAATGCTTTTTAGAGGAAAATAGAGGATAGATTTAAAGGGAAATTTAATTTTCACAATCGTGGAATTAAGAATATATTTCGGTATTTATCGGTAAGCAATCGATTAAGAAAAATTTGAATTTTTACACTGATATTGTTTGTACTATTGTAAAACCACTTTCGTCATGGGGGCTCAGTTTAAAAAGTTCACGACATGACGCCATGTGTGGTTGTGGGGTAATTCTCATTCAAGGATAAATGAGCCACTCGGCATTCACCCTAATTCGCAAAAGATTAAGTCTTGATTTAGAGTTGACACAAAATATACCACAATCGTAATAAATAAACAAGTAAACAAGAAATGACGATATTAAATCAGAATAAAATCAAAAAACATTGTTTTCCGATAATCACTCTCAACGAAGTTGCACGCCTGGGCAAAAACGATGTTACTGTCTAATTGGTCACTGGGTTTATAATTAGCGTATGCTAAGACACAGAGTGTATTTTCATTTTCGCGGAGTTACTCATGAACATTTTGGCGACTAATAATAAAGAGGTCTAGTGCACAAATATGGTAAAGATTGTCCCTTTGTCTTTACGCTTCTGTAATTATAGCGTAATACTCTACAGCGTGTGAGTATTTTAATTTTTCATCAACAGCTCTATTGATGAAGGATTTTCACGATCCACATGTTCTAACATTGATTGGTGTTTTGTTGGAGGATCATTCGTCTCCAATGGTTGTACTGCCATTTATGAAACATGGGGATTTACTCATGTTCATCAGAAATCCTGAAAACAGGTTTGTTTCTAACAAGATTTTTTATAATAGTTATATGTCCTGGAAAAATAATTTCTAATGTGAATAAATAATTCTTCTAGAATAGGATTTGTTCTGAGAAGAGATCAGGTTGTTGTAGGACCATCAGATTGTTGTATTGTATTGTTGTTTCACGCTGCAGACTTTATGCTGTTGAAGGCCAATTTGCGAACTTTTGCATGTATCATCCGTGTTATAAGAACCTAAATTTTATACCATACTATCTGTTTATTTGCACCATTTTCTTAGTGAACAGGCAAGCGGCCATTGGTTAGCCTTCTTTTTTAATTTGCCTGTTTCACTGATTTTCGTCATTCGTGTAATGTTTGTTGCTCAGATATTAAATTGAATTATTTGTGTTTGTTTGTACTATATTTCTATGTCCTCAACAAATGTTTCAAGGTATCCAGCCATGCAAAAACAATGTCTATGCATAGGAAGAAATCAGCAAGGATTTGGTGAATACCTCTTGCTGCAAACTAAGTTGGTAACAACATTTCGAAATAACTTTTTCTCTGACTGCAGGCCAACTATTAAAGATTTAATTGGATTCGGATTGCAAGCTTGTAAAGGAATGAAATATTTATCTTTTAAACGATTTGTTCATCGTGACCTTGCAGCCAGAAATTGCATGCTAGATGAAGATTTTACGGTGAAGGTAAGTTGATAACCAGTTTATTGTGAGATCATGGCTGAACTTCCCCTCAGATAAGAAAGTCACTTTTTGTGAGATTTCGTTGGATCATAGCTGAACTTTTTCAAACTGGAACTGGAAAAATATCTCTTCTTTGAGAGGTTACTGGAAAGTGCAGGTGATTCATGGTTTCACATAACCACTTTACTCCCAAGAGTAATAAAGGTTGAAGTTGAAGCTGAAGCTGAAGATTTAAAAGTTTAATTAAGTTTATTCTCGAAATATGGCAAAAATATCGCTGAATTTTGATTATTGTTTATAATTAAACTTTAAAACAAACATTTTACATCTTAGTTCCAGAATTATCCTTTTTTAGGTTGCAGACTTTGGCTTAGCACGCGATATTTACGAAAAAGAATATTACAAGCCACATGATAGAATTGGCAGAATGCCAGTAAAATGGATGGCTTTAGAGAGCTTACAGCAGCAAAAATTTAACACAAAAACTGATGTTTGGTCTTTTGGAATATTGATGTGGGAATTACTAACGCGGGGTGTCACACCATATCCTGATGTTGATGCTTTTGATATATGCGAGTATGTTTATATATTTTATGTTTATTATGCTTAATTATTTCTAATTTTTTTAAATTTTGAAATATTGTTTACCAAGTATGGTACATCGCTACTAGTTATAAATACTTTGCCGTATTCGAGTTAGTTACTAAAGGTCATATCTAATGAATATGGTGTAGGTAGCTATCAGTCAGTCAGTAGCACTAGTCTATTCAGGGGGAGTCCATGCCGCCCTCCTTTGCTGACTGAAAAATCCCAAAATGATCTTTTAAGAGCTTTGAAACATCGAAAACCTCCAAATTTTTGATTGAGAATTTTATTAAATTACTTCAAGGGATATAAAAATTGTTGATTTCACATTACTGAATCAAAATTCAGGCAACGCACTGGCCTGTTATTATAGAATGTAAATGGGAATCTGTATGAATGTAATTTCATTACCAGTTTTACATTCCTATTCCAATTTATCTTATTATAATAGCGCGATGACACTTTCTGTCATATCATTCTTGCAGCGTGTAATGTTTGGCTCTTAAAAGGCTTTTCTCGTTCAGTGGAGCATATGTTATATATTTTTATATGATTGCATAATGCGTATCTACAAAAAGGACTTTTATGAACCATGTCTTGAACTGAGAATATGTTAATATAAGGCGTATAAGATCAACATTGGCCAAAGGTTAAGAAAGCTTTTGTCATAAAGTATACATTTCTGGTGCTTGGTATTCCTGATAGAAATATTCCTGGCACTGTCAAACACATGCGATTCTAAAATCTGTTGATAAATTACATCAGATCAGGTTTAACAATGCTCGATATTCAGTATTACTTTAGCGACACCCATTACCCTTTTTTACTGCACATATCATTATCTATGCTTATTTTTCTTCTATCATGACACTGTGCCTGTGTGCCACTGTGGCTATGACATTAACTTATTGATTACTATTAGATGAGGCCAAAATCGCATATCTGTTGAGCCCAGAATTTATTTGAATAATTTTTCTGAATCTAATCCAATATTTGAATTAAAAGGATTGTAGAAAACAAATACAGCTTCCCAGAAATTTGTTCAGTGAACCAAAATTTACCTTTATTTTCTAAAATTAATACTTTTTTGATTCTGTTCACAGAATCCTTTTTCTTTCAAGAATGGGTCACCGCTTATCAATTCCATTATTAGGTACATATATTAATATGAATAGATTCGGGAGAAATTTCTTTTAAATATATCTCTTAAAAATTCCAGTATGATGACGAATGTATGATTGTTTTTTATTTTCTTATTGAGATATTTACTTGATGGTCGTCGTTTAAAACAACCACAATATTGTCCTGACCAACTTTATAAAACAATGCTGGCTTGCTGGAGTCCTAATGCAGAGGATAGACCTACATTTGAACATCTTGTTGAAACGTTATCAGAAATCTACAAGAATATTCATGGTGTCCATTATCCAGGTATGTAGAGACTTTAGCATTGCTCTAATGTAGCGGGGCGTAATCTCGACACCGTCTAAACGGAAAGGACACAGTCAAAGAATAAACAAGGATAAAATGACCCTTTTTTAAAAGAGTAACAAATGATCAAATCTAGATAACAGTTAATCCACGAGTGACAGAGTTAATACATTTTTTTCATGTTGACTACTTCGGAATTTCCTGAAATTTAATATCACTATTGACTGTAGATAGCCGATCGGTTTTATATATAGTACACTGGTCTTTCATCCTTCCGGTGAGATTTAAACCTCATATATGTTGTAGATGCGATAGTAGTAGTATCGTGAATCCTGTGGAAAATTCAATTAAAAGGAAACTCCACCTCAGCAGAATCACATGGAATCGGGATACGAGTAAGACAATACCCAAAACAAAATAAGTCTGATCAATGTTCAATGTTTTCATCAAATTACTTCGAATGCTTGCTTATTATGTATTGGTGACATAGGAACAAAACATTGAAATTTTTACTGGTCTAATTTAGAAGCTGTTCCTTTGCAGCTGTTCCTGTGCACCTGCACTAAATGAGGGACCCTAGTCATCATATTTTCTCCTTTAACATGGTTATTGGTAAAAATATTCTAAATTGGGAACAATTGATCATGTTTTTTCCCCAAACAGTGAAATTCTTAGTGGCATACAAAGTTGGCAGTTGCACTAGAGCTGCAACGAGGAATAAGGCAGTGAAAAGTGAAAGCACAATTATATCTCGTTTGACGACGGTGATCATTGTGAGGGATTGTATTAAAAAGTCTAATATCGCTTAAGATGCACGACACGCTTTTTCAATTAGGACGTGATGTACTAAAATCCATTTTGGGCAAAAATTGCTTAATATACCGGCAATATCAGTATCTTGTTGACGGTGGTATACCGGTACATATAATATTCCATGCCGCCGGCCTCTAAGTTGCATTATTAGAGAAAAATATAAGTGAATGTAAGACAACAGTTTTTAGATCATGGTTCTATAGCTCCTTACATGCATGAAAAATATTGATTATTATTTAGATTTTCAGAAATTTGCTATAGAACAGTCACCCCGGTTAGTTTTTTTATATTTTATATGCAAATTTCCATGTTTTTTGAAGATGTAGCAATAGTTAAGCATTTTTAAGCTTTTTTTCAAATGGGCTAAGGATCCTGTGCTCTTCAAAAAAGGCACTTGCTGCTCGAACTGGTAAAAATTTTGTTTTTATTGTTCACTATAATATCTTTATGGGTTAGTATATTAAAGGGGTGTTTATTACTGATATACCAAATTAATGAAAAAAATGAATCTTTTGATTATGCTGCAGTTTTTGTTTTATAGGACTAGATGTAACATACATCAATATCTCTCATCACCCATATCCATCTATGCTGCGAACATCAGAAAGTCAAAACACCGGTGACTCAGATGTGTTCCTAACATCACCAGGTAACGGCTTATGTAACAAAATCAATAATTGGTTTTGACATTTTTTTTTATTAAGAATGTTTGAGAGATATTTCGAAGCCAAATTTTAGGATTTTATCATGTTTCTAAAATTCCCCTTGAAAAAACAAATCCTCGGGGGCAGCAACAAAATCGATAACTAACGGCCACTTAGTGACTAAAAGGTAGTACAAAATATTTCAAACAGAACCGACCTGCTACATAGTGAGTGCTATCTGCCTTGGGCAATTGCGGAACTATCTAACACTTCTTTGTGTCTTTTTTGACTGCTTATTACGATGCCGAAGAAATATGTCAGGGGAATTTTGAGGCCTGTGGCTATAGAACATACATATTCATTTTAGGATAGTACATTTTGAAGTGATGGGTTGCACTTTACAAGTGCTGATTTATAAAATGCTGAGTTCTATTTGGAAATGTAAGGATATTTGCCGAATTATATTTATCTTTTGTTTACTTTTACAGTTGTGCCTTTTGTTTCACCACATTCTGCAGCCCCTGAACAGGTACATATAAACATATTTGCGGGTTTTACGTTTCTCATAAATCATTGAAGCAAATCCTGCTCCTTTGATATACAATTTGAATATTGAATCATTGATGCTCATAGGCAAAAAACCAGTACTAATTCACTGTGTGAAATTATTTGTCAAACTTTGGATTTGAGTATTGTTTATCTTAATATTTTAGACAAATTTAGCCCAGTACAATAATTTCATGGCCCTTGGGGAATTAAATAAGTAATTTTAAATTAAGTTTTCTGTTCAAATTCTATGGACCATTTCATTTAAAATATTTGTTCAGAAACTTAACTCTAATCACTTTCATGTCAGAAGACGAATTTCTACAATAGGATTTATTATTTGTTCGCAATTATATTTACTTGATGAACTATGGAGCATGTGGTTGTGTGTGTTGGCCAACTTGCCAATGGTAGGGGAATGTCTTAAATGTGATATGGCAACAGCTAACTTGCCAGAGTTGCAAAAACTACTGAATCTTAATACATTCATTATATGTGTATATGCTTCCCTGAATTTCTGAATCAGTTTTTTTCCTGATTACAAAATAAATATTATGTTTTCACTGAAGGATTTTGAAGGTTACTTGGTCCCATCAACAGCAAATACTTACAAAGACGAAATTTTTATGACGCCATTTCAGCAAACTGGAACAGCACGGGAGAAATCAAGTAAACCAATTATATATATATCTATTCAGTATTATCCCTGTAGGCAGCGATTTCATTTGTAACTTTCAGCCCCAGGGACCCATTCCTAATCTATTTCATGTAAAATCTATTTCAACAGAAAAATTTTCTAATTTCTTTAAGCTTTTGTGTTATGGTGACAGGATGGCGATGGTGTGGCGATGATATTTGCACAACCGTTGTTATAAAACAGTGCATCTTAAATAGAGGGCGCCTCCACATCCGTTCGGACATTTTATCATGCTCTTTCATGTTTCAATTCATTTTTGATAAGAATGCATTTGTCACATTACGCATGCGTTTATTATTGGGAAATTAATCGCAGTGTATGACTCAGTGTACAACGTGTGAAATAATTTATGAAAATAGCATGCAGGTGGTACTCTAGTGGCTCAAGGACGCGATGTGATGACTATAATTTAAATTATGATTTTTTCAAAATCTAATAGTAATGGTAGCCATAATATCAGACGTTAACAACAAGGGTTCATATTAAGTCTTCTGGTGACTATGAAATTACATTTAGTATGGACAAATTTGAAAGTTATTCCTATTAATAAATGGTTCGAGAGATTATGTAAAACAATTTGATTAATAGGCGTTGGCTGCGGTCGGATCTAGCTTCAAATTGAATCCCCCCCCCCGTATTCACTCGCATGTCGGTTAATTAAGGCTTTCGCTCTTTAGCGAAACTATTTCTACATTTATTATTATTTTGATCTAAAATCTAAGTCAAAAGGTCTGTGTAGATGGAAACCCTATATTCCATATTTTTAATCTAAGTCTTTTTATTCGGGATCTTTGATTTTCCATTAAAATGCAGTATAGAAAGTGATGATAATGAAATACAAGGCTTTTGTAGGACAAGTTTTCGGAGTTTCAATAATGTGTGAAATCATTGTCAAAGAGTCAATGAAGAACTTATGCCGCATACTTTTTGTACTTAAGGCTCTGTTTTCGGATATAATCATATGAAAGTGGTCTAATAGGTTGTTGAAATCTCATTTTTTGTCATAGTCACTTGGTTTGTGCGAGTGCTAGTTATTATTTTAAATTTTTTTATAACCACTTATAATGGACCCTGTCCAAGACCCTTCACTAGCGGTCACTTATAGACGGGCAGGGTTACAATTGCCGGAAAGGTATGATCTTTTCGTCTTCGGCTTACCCTACCCAAGTTAATACACCCCGGGTTGAGTGGTGGGCATGGATAAGCAAGCCGAACTCTCCGGGACTCGAACCTGAGATCTTCAAACTGGAATGCCAACTTATGGCTCTTGTCTTCAAAGCTGCAAGGTCCAGAAATCTAAATTCTTAGTTAAAAGTTTTTAATTTCATATTTTTATCTAAATTTCCAAGTCTCCCTGTTCAAGGATGCTTGATTTTCCGTCAGAATTCAACCAACTTTACTGGAAATTCGAAATATCTTTTTGCATAGAAGCTTTAAAGGTTTTCTGTGTGTATTGGGTCATAGTCAAACCCAGTGAAGAAGATATGCTGCACAGATTCTTGATTTATATCTATGTTTTACGATATAGAAGCCGCAAATTGGGCAGTTTTATCACTTTAAAAGCTAGTTTGCGACATATTAATTCTAGTTCAAACAAAGAAAGTAAGTAGAGCGTTAAGGCTGACTGTTTCAGTTTGCTGATGTGATTACGGAGCTCAAATTCGTTTCATTTTTGCTATTTTAAACAAAACTTTGTTTTGTACTCGGGAGACATATGCTTATGTTCAGTAAATTTTAAAAAATTTTGGGACCATATTCAAAAATTTCAGGACCCACATTATGTTGGTATTATGTATGGCCCATGTATAAATTCTAAAATTGGTTGAAGAATGAATTAGAATATATTTTTAGATTGATTCGACATTTCTGATACAAAAATAGTTGAAGTATAGTTATTTGTAGTCATATCAGTATCATGTATGACCTGTACATGATTTTGGAAAACCCATAAAAGTTGGAAAAATGTTTGCACTGGGTAATATTTATTCTATGCTTGATCCATCCACCTGAAATTTTTCTACAATTCAATTATGTTAGCATCATGTATGGCCCATTCATTTATATATCAGATAACTTTTACACAAGTTTGTTTGTCAACTAGAATCTTCGTCCACAGGTCAGTGTGTTATGAGACATCTTTTAGATCATGCATTCGTTGTTCTGTGTACACAGTCCTAGTTACTCTTAATCTTAACTCCACAGACATAGTTTATTTCTACACCTATGTCACCACATAGCGGGATGCAAATAAAGGTTACAGAGTTATCAGGAAAGCAGACAAAACCTAAAATAAAGTTTAAAAACGTGCCAGGTTTCAAAAATAAGTTTCGAAAAAACATTCAAGTAAGTAACACCGTTTGCTTACCGCCAAATTTGCCAGCACTGGTATTGCCCGTATATGATTTCAGAGTTTTGCAAGCACTATGCTCGATTCAAGTGTGATCAATCGTGTACTACATAATTTGCTGACGCTGCGCATTGGCACAAAAAGGGGTCGTGTACGTTGCCTGGTCTATAAAAGTCACTAACAATGCCCGACTTGGAGTGTCCAAAATGAAAGCAATGATTGTTGAGGTTCTAATTTTATTCAACAATTCTATTATAGTTTTTCAATGAAATCACTAATATTATCATGATCATTTTGATACCAAACATGTCTACTCAAATTTAAAACGTAGTTAGTACTTCTTGAAACAATATGTCAAGAAATGAATATGATATTTGATCCCAGTCAATTACGTGATGTAGATGTCGAGTTTGAACCAGGAATTGCGCATACGGCAACTGATTATCATTCCACGGAGAATGGGAGTAATATTTTGGGTTCAATATTTTTAAGAACAGCAAAGGCCGTTTTGCTCTTCACATGTACGCAATTTATTATGCTAAAAAAGACTTTGATTATCTACTTTGAATTTGGCGAATATTAAAACTAAATCGTGATTGCTGCTGTATTAATCTATCGTCATCGAAAGTAGCGGAACTTGGCAAACTTTCACCTGCCTCGTTAAGCATCTGAATTTTTGTAGCGGGGAAATCACCAAAAAGGTTTTATGCGTTTCTGCAGTGGCCATGGGAATCGGAACTAATGAAGACTCAAGTAATTTATAGCCATACACAATTCAGAGATGGGGGGTATTTATAAATATGGAATTTAATGATAATGATTGAAATTTAGGTCAATAAAATCAATTGTATCATTACTCTTCCGAGGTTTTTAAGTAATTCAGGTATTTATTAAAATGGCTATTTCATTGTATATCTTTTGAAGATATTCGCAGCGACGATTGCATCGGCCAATTTTCTAAATGGTTTTAATCTGGAATCTACTTCAGTTTTAAGAGGAGTAATGTGTTTTGTTCAAGATAGTCTATGTGTAAACAGATGTTAATCGTTCGGCATGGCATCGCATAGTGGGAAAAGAATCATTATGTAAAAACAGGTCATGATCGTGTCTGCAAATTTTCACGAGTTATAACATTAAATATTCAGTAGGGACTATTCCACAGTACGCATTTGAGAGAGATCCTGTACACTGAACAACTTTGTCGCACCCTGGTCATACTACTTCATTACAGAAAAAGAATTCTAAAATCTATAAAAGTAAAAATCCAAATAGAATACCAAGAACGAACAAATATTTTTAGTGAATACGAGTGAATCCTGTTTTCCAAAAATGCTGATATTAACGACAAAAATTTAACCGATTCCTGTTTCTCTGAATCAAATTGACCATGTCCGTCGACGGTTTATTAAAATGTGCTTAGTCTCTCGGTAAATCCTCGCTGTTGGCATTCACGCTTTTCATGACAAAAACACGCCGCCTCTGATATATCGTCTCTATCGTCCTTTTCTCCCAAATTCGTGCAATCAGTTATATTAGCTATGTCTACATCAGCACCAACTCGCATCCAGCAATCGCAAGCGACCAATATGTAATAAACTATAAACGATCGACCCCACTGGATCTGGACAATCCGAAGCGGCCAACATAAAAGAAAAACGCAATTATTCTGTCGATTAAATTGAAAAGTATAATTTTTCCGTTGTTTTTACTTCGTCAGTTTGGGCGGCGTCAACTACGTCGCCAAGATTCTACCACGCTGCATGGTGACCATTCAAGGATATTTCCTTCTGTATAGAACTATTTTCTAATCACTCAGTCATTTCTAACTCACAGTAACATTCTGCTCATACCTGAATCGTGATATTTTTCTCTATTTTTACCAAGCTGATGATGATGATTCCTTGAAAGAAGATGAAACTCAATTTTACAACATTAGTAGTAAGAAGATGTTATCAAACCCCACGTATGTAGAAGGAATTGAGAAAAATAGAAACAATGGTAACAATCTTGAATAAGATTCTGCAGACAGAAGAATGGAATTTGTGAAATGTAATTCTGGATTTGAAAATTCAAAAAATATGTCTGAATGCGAGTCACTGAGCCAAATGTATTCATGGTTTTAGAACTCACGTCATCTCGATCATTAGTTTGAGATATCTCATATGCCTAACATTCAAAACAATGATATTTTTTTAAAAGATGAATGGTCCAATTCTGTTCCCGAATACCACTCATACCCGAATACCCTCATTTTTCATTGAAAAATCACTCTAACGCAAATGGAAGCAGTGCCCAAAAGCAATAAGCTAATGGCCGTTTATATCACAAAGAGCTACCACAAAACATAGCAGCAGCTGCACAATATACCTGAATGCTATGGCAGAGTATAGTGTGTAACAGCCGTAACACCATCTGTCAATTATTCGCTTTTAGTCGCTTCATACAACGCTTGCTTGCTAAATAATTTTACAAAATCCTGTAACGTTGAAGATATTTATGTCTGTCCGAGAGGTTGTAGATGTGAAATAACTAGCTGCAAAAATTATGGTGCTATGCAGTAATAGTAATTATTTTTTATTTTATGCAATTGAGTGAGTATAGTATTGTCGAAATCAAAAGATGCTTAATTTTTCGTATAAAAATTTTATTTGTTATAATTGCATTTTTATAAGCTTGTTTTTGTTACTCTGTGGTTATCATGATAAAAGTATATTCTGTCCTGAAGGGAGAATGTAGTTGAGATGGTATGTAAGTTTAATTTTTTATTTGTGTTTGGCAGTTTTTTGTTATAGTTTTCCTTTCGGTGCGCATGTTTTTAAATGTTTTTTCAAATTTTACATAACACAACTATTTTTTTCGAATGTTCCTGCGCTGTTCTACAATTCCTTCAGCTTTTTGCCATATTTCTGAGGTCGTACTAACTGTAATTTTTTGCAATAAAGATAAACTTCATATATTCTTCATGAAATCAAAATGCTCATTCTATCCTAAATCCAAAGATGGAACTCGTTCAGATAGGAGTGCACAATGATCTTAAAGATACAAAACTCGGAACATTGATACAAATAATCGGAATATCCAATAATTTTACGTCTCTGGGTGAATTTTATGTGGTGTACCCTCATTTTAAATTTCTGGATGCGCACTGTATTGATTTTGTGCTCTGTTAATGTTTTAACTCTGAGGACTACCACACAGTTGGTGCAAGAAAGCTCTGCGACCATGGACGTTTGTATTTTTTAGGCAGTTTCGATTCAGTTTTTTTTTTCTGATATTAAAAAGCCATGTTTACATTTCTGTAGCTTGAAATTATCGCTGGTGGATTTGACGCAATAATGGTCGAACAAAAAACTTTCCCTGGCGCATACGCACCTTTAGTAATATGCTCTCGTTTTAACAAGATTTGTTCAAAAATATAATAAACAAACCAAATAGAATGACGGAGGATGACCTTTTCTCAAGTTAGTTGTTTTCCCAAGAGCACTGATCTTTAGTTTTCACAAACGATGTTAATTCCGTCAAATATGGTTGCAATGTGTAGGGTACAAAAGGTGGCAGTCAATTTATGGCTGTATAAATTTCCATCGACAGCGAGCGATTGGTCGATTCTTACTATTGATGAAAATTCGCCCAGTTCACATCCCCACTCGTGAACATTTGCAAGGGGTTTGCAACAGAAAATCGTCTTCAAATAATAGTCTGTGGGCGGTGTACGGAAAGGAGCTATAAAAGATAAATTCCGTTGTGCGTCGCTGGTAACTGGAATTTATTTCCATCCACAAAAATTAATATAACTAGAGATTGATAATCTATGTTCCCCCCACTCCTTTGTTTTCGAGGAATTAAAAAATATGACCCGTTCTTAGTTAGCAGAAGGTTATGTACTGCAGAAAGCTTATTTGCCATATTCGGTCAAATACCTAATTTGTTGCAATGAGAATAACATGGTAGTAACCAAAAATGTTGACATTGGGCTATTCACGATGCTACTATCTTGGTCCGGAATATTTAGATTTTCGTCTAGAATGAAACACTATATTTATAGCTGGTTTTTGGCAAAATTGGAATTACGACTGGGGTTCGACGGTATGTCATTTGAGCATCTGGGGTGTTCTAATGTCCAATCTGTACTTAGTACGTTTGAAAAGCTTACAGGATAGTATAGCAATTTTATCTGCGGGAGAGGACCACCGAGAATACAGCTTGTATGTATGTTTATTCGCCTAGGTGACAAAGCGTGCAATGTACAAGTACGATGAATCAATATAAAAGAATGCGAGACGGGATAGTTGCACAAGGCCCTGTTGAGCTAAATTGCTAGTGTGGGGCAAAAACACCTTGAGAAAAAAAAATAGAGAGAAAAACAATTGAAAAAGTAATCGATTCTCTCTTTTATTCTGATACGAACAGCAGCTGATACGAACACCATTTTGGAATTATCTATGAATTGCTATAAATATTTGAGGGTTACATAGTGTTTTTTATTTGATTTTACTGAAATCTGCCAATGGCAGATACTGCTCATTTCACTCTACCATACTGGATGTTTTCCTCGTAGGGTGCAGTTTCTTCGGTTTTAGATTTTTCTGAAGCTCCTTGTCAAAACAGTGCTGGGCTACTTCAAAGTAATTTTGACAGAGATGACAATTATAGTTATGTGTAGTCCTAAAAATATCAGTCCCTAACAGAAAACCAGGAAGGGGCCAGTAATGAACTGCTCTGTTCGAGCGCGATTCATCATTGACCTGTGCCCACTTAGTTTTGAATTGTAATATATAAATTTCGTATTTTAATATGATTTTGCAGGATCTGGTGGTGGGGTATGAGCCATCTATGATTTTTGCATGACCATGAAGAATCCACGACTCACTAGGTTGATGGTACTAGAAAAAAATAATTAAATAATGAATTTGTTACTCAAGGGATGTGTGGGTGTTGGGGGATTTTTGTATATATATCAGCATTGGGTGTGGGAAAGTACTGGTTGAGAACCGCTAGTCTAGCCTGTATACAATGGGACAGAACATGTTTATTACTGAGCAGTATAGACTACCGTACCGAGTGCTAGTACTGACTTAAGTTAGAATTTTATCCTGTGAGAAGGGAAACCGAAAGTACGGCCTAGCCATACACAGTTTCGCGAACCACTACTTCTAATGCGGATAACAATTTTCTATGCCATTCAGCATTTGCAGATTTTTTTGTCCATGTTACAATAGACCTACTGGCAACACTGCAAGCGTACTGTATTTGCGTGGGCTGACGGCGAACTTGACTACAAGACCGTGTAGTTGAGTTCGCTGCCCTGGCGGGATTGTGACCAGACAATTTCGTGCCATAAACAATCTCTACTGTTGAATATCATTTAAAACACATAGGTAGTTATTTACTACACTAATAGCACAAAAAATGGGGATTCCAAGTTTTATTTCGAATTAGCGTATTTCAACATTTCTGCACTTTTCATATCAATAAGCGCAAGGAGGTAACTTAAGTAACGTGAACATTTTTTTTTATTAAAATTCACTCTGAGCAAGGCAGTGCCTAAAAGGAACCAACTAAAGGCCTTATTACTGCAATTTAATATCTTCGTATTAATCAATTGCGTTGCATATATTGAACTTTGTCTGCATTATCCAAGCATGCATACTGCATTGACCACAGAATAGATTGGAAAGAAGCTACTATATTAGAGAGAGAAGATCATTACAAGAAAAGACTATTTTTAGAATCATATCACATCAACAGCATATCACAGGCAATGAATGATAAGAAGACTTGCATGTTTCCGGCAGCTTATCGACCATCTTTCAACGCAGATAGAGTTAGACATTTATCTTTAGCCTTTTATGTCTCTTTTTACTCAGAATTTAGAGTATTTTATCTTTTATTTATAGCTTATTTTAGAACGTCCCCCTTTACAGTATATAGTACTGCCGATGACTTAACCATTTCATTGCCCTGATGAAGAACGTCTGTATAGACATTCGAAACGTTGGCAAAATATAAAATATTGTTTGCACATCACCGATTGAGCAATTAGATTCACTATGAATTTCCCTGGTGGCAATCACTCAATCGTTAATCGAGCAAAAGTCCGTTGTTTATGAAGAGCACACGCTTTGGACAACCTATAAACTTGACAAAATCGAGAGATGTGGCCGCATTACGCAACCGATGCTATCACGTCCACACATTCATATGCTTGTGGAAAATTGATTGGATTCGACACTGTTCTGAAATTTGGCGTTTTTCAAATGCGATTGAACAAGGGTGAAAATCTAAATAGGAATTACTTATATCCGTGTCAAGTCTGCTTTATAATAATACAAATTTCTTTTAGTCAATTCATCATAGAAAACATCGGCCTAAAATTCATGCTCCGATCGGAGACCCCACACTAAATAACTGTAAATTATCGGCAATGCAGATACATATCCGTACAGAATTAATCCTGTTATTTTACTCTGATATCCTATCGCGAAAACACGCTATTGATACATGCTCCATATGTAGTCCACGCCTGGGTGGCACTCCTAAACATATTATTCTTCAATTGCATTTTTTACAACATTCGGGTTAATGCCTTATTTTTTCGTAATGCGAGATATGCCGGTACGTACGGACGATGTCTACGTCATTGTTGTGCGCTGGGAAATGTAATTCGACGCAAAAAAGTGCGTACCTCCAACTAACACTAATAATACACGCAAGTAACCTGACTACTTGTCCCCTTGACATGCTTGATAAAGTATGAGTATTTAACATTTTTATAATGAAAAAAAAGTATAGACGGCGAATTTCGACACAAATCCATTTTTAACGATTAATCGGACTAAAATATCAATCGTATCGTGTTTCGAACAAGCCTCCGATTTCACGATTAACTATTAGTAACGATTATCTCGCCCATCTCTACTAATTCCTTCCCAACTGATTTGAGTCACTAAAATTTTATAAATATTTCAAGTTTGCTTGGCGTGTTGTAACAAGGCCTTGCTTATATACGAAGAAAACATAAAATGTGCAGAACTTTTTTCCTTCATGGAAGCAGTGAAAAATGAAGCCTTATTCAGATCTTGTCGTAGAACTTCCGGAATACTTGGAGATTAAACTAAACAAAACTACTTTTATGATGAATGATAGAGGTGATGTCACGGCAATTCGAAAACTGTAAAAAAATTATATTCCTTGAACAAAAATCATCAAGTACTATTCATGAACTAGAACTTGATAATGGAGAAGTAGTGACTGATGCGGGAACCAAAGCGAGAAAATTTAATGACTTGAAAATTGACCCTGATATATCTCGTAAAGTACCTCAGCGTATTTATGGGAGAGTCAAAGAGACAATATTTATGTGTCCTTCACATAACGGAGAAACGTTATTGGCAATACCTGGTGCAGATAACATTTCACCATTTTCCCTTACGTACCTCGCTGATATCATAACACCGTGTCTTACAAAGTGTATCTTCTCATCTGCCTGCTAGGCTCATTCATATTCCAAAATATGGTGACAATAAGATCATGCCTAATTATAAACCCATTTCAATTCTGCCAAGCATTGCAAAGATTTTTAGGAAGTTGATTTGTGAAAGACTGAATTCCTTTATTCAAAAACATATAAATAAACACCACTTTGGCAAAAACATTCAACAGAGCATACTATATTAGATTATATATCATAAGACAAAATTTAAAATAAAGAACATGTCCGTGCTTCTTTTGGATCTAAAAAAGGCTTTTGACACAGTCGATCATTCCATATACTGATCCAATAGTTGTGTCATTATGGTATTCGGGCCACTGCTAACCGGTTACTACAAAGTTACCTAACTGGTCGCCGACAATGTGTACAAATTGTATTCACAAAAGCAAATTATCAACCATTATATTGCGGCGTTCCTCGAGGATCAAATATATAGGTCCTTATTTATTTATCATTTATGTGAATGATCTTTCTAATTTTTTTTGAACTTTTTGCTGATGACACAGCTTCGCTTGACAGTAATATTTCCATTCAAATTGTACAAAATAGAACCAATATCAAGTTGAACAAAGTTGCGGACTGGATGCATGCTAATAAATTAACGTTGAACAGTATATCTAAAAGCAATGATTATTTTCTCGATCTCTAAAATTATAGAAGGTATCACTATCCATATAAAAACACTCCACTTAAAATGGTCTCATTTATAAATATCTGGGCATCTATTTGGATAGGCGCCTATCCTGAGACATTCATTTACACAGCATTGCTGTTAAATAATCTAAGGCGGTTGGAATACTCTATAACCCTAAACTAGTGTTGCCAAGATCTATGTTTACTTTATGATTCATTTTTTAGTCTCTAAAGCTCCTTTCAATAGAATTGCAATGCTTCAAAATAAGCAATTTCAAACATGTATCTTCGTACCAGGCTAGCACCGCAGTATCACTCTCTTGGTATCCGTAAAATAGATGACATTTTCAAATTTGAAATATTGAAAGCAACGAACCAGCTCCATCGCAATCAACTTCCAAATGCTTTTAGCAAATATTTTGTCAGGCAAAATGCCGTTCATTCATACATTACATGCTCTGTAAAAAAAGTAGTGCTTATGTTCCAAGATTTTCTACTACTCGAACACAGCAATCAATTAAAATTGTTGGTGTGCTGTTCTGGAATGATCTTTCAATTTATATTCAAGAAAAAACATACATCAGCTTTAAACGAGAGGTTCAAGATTATTTTCTCGAACTGTGCCGTACTAGGCTTCATTGATTTCATTCAATATCAAAGGTTGTACAAAATATATGATCCAATTTTCCCAAGGAACCTGTGTTAGTTTACTATATACTATGACTCGAATATTTGATTTGTAAAATATTATTTGATTCAAATCTAAAATCAAAATATATTCGACTTCAACCATTCTTCGTCGTATCTATTAAATAAAATATGAATCATTTCGCAGTAGAATCTTGATATACTTCACAATGAAAATGTGGAGTGGTCTCAGATTATCATGATTATGCTGCATTCAGATTTTTGTAATAGCAGATAACTGATATACTTGTTCTGTGTAGCAATCAAATAGCATAACTAATTGCTGATTAAGAGTTTTGTGTTACATAATCTTATTTAATTGGCTTTGTCTCCATTTTGATAGGTAGTGCAATTCTTATTAAAAATTCTTATCGTTGCCAGATGATTATAGAACAAGAAAATTCTTTTAGCTGGGAAAAATTGGTGTATGTCAATCTTACTTACATGATCTGAAATAAGTCTTGATTGTGCTTCGAAATATGCTAAACAAAGTAGTAATTTTGATATCCAAATTATATTTCTACATTCTAAATCTTGTCTATGATTTGATGTTGGGCCATACAAATCCTGTGACTCTCATATTAAGTTATTCGTTGTCTACAAAGGCACGAAACGAACCGTTGATGTGATTCTTTTCATCAGTTGATGAGATGGTTTTAATGCGTTTGTGTAGTCTTATGACTGTTTAATGCTGGTTTTCAATAATTTCTTCGGGTAGCAAAGTGGCTGTATTTTGCCAGTTTGGTGAATCACTATCTAATTTTATCACTATCAATTCTGACAATGATACCGGTAATTAATGTTTTGTTGTTTATATTGTCTCTTGGTTTTTTATTCATATAAACACTGTGTACTTCATGAGATCTAAAACATGTTCCCCATTATTGTATTTTAAGTACAAACACATACCTATTTATTATATAATGAAAGGAAATTAATTGTGGATATTATTAAGGGCAGCTGGGATAGATATCAGCCATTTTATCTCACTGGGTTGTCGTATATGATCTTTACTTCAACCACGTCCAAAACACTTATTGCGAAATTCTCAGAAATGCTATACGCATTTGAGAAGAAGTTCATTGGAAATCCCGAGCTTCCTGCCAATACAATACATTTGTCAACAAATGGGAGGGGGCGAGGCAGTGCTGGCATTGTGGAAAACCAGGTCAATTACGCAGAAATTGTATAACACTGCAATATAATGTCACTTACTAATCAGATTGGGATAGCGGAGAAACAACATGACGCCAACTGCGCAGGGACAAAGTCGGCAGATCTCAAGACCCAATGACTTTGTAGACGTTGGAACATTTGGACAAGAACAAGACTGAATAAACGTAGATGTATTATTGGGAAATAAAAATCGTCAAATGTTGGTGGAGACTAGAGCAAATACGAGCGACGCAGTTGCAGTATATATGACAATAATATTCCTACAAGCGATCAGACGTGGTAAAAGAATGTTTGGTTAGGTTTATGTTTGGAGCAGTTGCGAACCGTTACAGATATCATACAGTGTATGTTGCTGCTATTGAAAAGGAATATATACTTGTTTTTACGACAAGTATTTGTTAAACTAAAAACAGATATGATATGATTTTAATCTTCAGCATTGCGCTGGAGGAGCACATGCAAACACTTCACACTTTCTTGATCAGCGCGTGAGCCATTTGGAAAAATTCAGTTGTTATTGTGCAAACACTTCGAATGTACTCAAATGCAAATTTACGTAAAGAGCCGAGTGATTTTACCATTGCACCATAATTTATTGAAAAAAAAAGTCTGATGGATCAGGTATCCAGCATATTGGATGGCTTGAAAGCATATTGGTCTCAATGGGGTAGTCTGTATTCGGAAAATGACGTGTTGTATAGACGATGGCAATTTCCTGAAGGCGATATAATATATTTGGCAGTTTTTAATCCCTCAAGCAAAACATTCAGAAGTTCTAATCTATATCTAGTTATGTATACCGTTATGTACATAACAGTACAGTGTAGATGTTGCGATATTTAGGCCGTGAACATTTGTCCCACTGACAAGTCGAAAAAGGATATGCTAGAGCTTATCATTCACACATTGAATCAGGTAAAAGTGTGTGGGTGTATAATCTACAACAGAAAAGTGGTAATCTCTTAAGTTGACGCCGCCCAGGGAGGGACCTTACATAGTGATGAGCGTATCAAGGATGATCTATATCGAGTACAATGCGGAGCTCGAAAGCCCATTAAAATTCTGCATGAAGACCGCCTCCGGAAATATGAATCTTCTCAAACCAATGACCGTTGGGGAGTATTGGAATCAAGTATTAGAATTTTCGTGCGAGTATATCTGATGATAAGATACATTTGAACACTGTAGTGGAGATGTGGGACCCAAGTGTCATTTTTCCTTTTTGGCCTATAAGTCAAAAATACCTCGTCTATTCTGTATTGTCATAGGTTTTCGTACAACAAAAGCTTTGGATATTGCCTAGCTGATGACGAAATATATTACACATATGGACAAAAAAATACAAATTTATTAGCATTCAAAAATTGGCTCGTTGTTCCCACTTAGGTGGGGCCAAGTGGCCACAATGCTGGGACCAATGATCCACATCAAACTTTGAAATCTGAATGAAACTGTAAGCTCAATGATGACTCAACAAGCAAAAGAAAGGGACATCTATCATAACAACCAGTGTTCGCGATAATATTATGGGCTTTGCTCTTACTATTGACGAAGAGTCGTATCAAATTCTATAACCGCTGATATTCTCAAATTTGAGAAAAGCTGAAAAATGCCTGGTCTGGGCCACTGGAATAGGCTCTCTGAGAATTCTCACTACGTCTGATTTGCGAACCAAAGCTTTTATGTCCTGGCATACTGAAAAGAAATTAAAAGTTATAACGAAATTTATTAGCTGTACATTTAAACGTTTTTATCGGGGAAGACAGCATAGAAAACAATGACTAAGCCTATCTCCTCTCTGGAATGCCACTGGGTTAGGGGAAATCCCCTTAGGTGTATAGTGAACAGAGTTATTATTAGATATTTACAAGAAGCCATATTTTCCCGATCAGGAAATATGAAAAGGCATTTTATTTTTTGTGATTTTTGCTTTCAAAATCTCTGTATGCTTCAAATTATTTCCATACTCATCATGGACTTTTATAATGGCACAGTCAGCTATTTTGGGTTCAACCTCGGATTCTATTCTTCATTTCTTAATGAAAATTTGTCACTATTCATTGCATCACTACTTGTTTCATCATTGTAACAAAAAATTGTCTCATCAGTATCACTAGTGCTGGACATTCTGCAAGATTCTCTTTCCGGAGTACTAGTTATTATTGTAGACTTCACTTTTCGTCTATCAATTCTCTTTGTTGCAGAAGATACTCTGGGATAGGGTGGAAAGGCTCAGAAGTGTGTCCATGCTTACTTTCGATAAATCTATTACCGTACGTTTTGGTTACGCTTATGTTGATGTGCCTTCTTATCGACGCTATGTGCCTTTTTGATGATGATGACGTTCTTGCTGCAGCACATCCCTCTGGAATATCGGTAACAGCAGAGGCGAAGATGAATTATGAGAAAATATTTACGGATTGTAGGGATAAATGCCAGGTGATCTAAAGCCCGCGCAGACGTTTGACATAGTAAATAATCTTAAATATATCGTCCCAGCAAGCTCGGCAACATAAATTAAAATTGTTTAGTCAATAAAAGTCGTGAGAAAATTGTCGCATTGATACGAATAGGTTGCTTTAAACGAACAGATAACGCTGATACCCAGAGGTTGTAGCTTGTGACTGCAATGCGTTGGAAGTGTGTGAAGTATCGGACAATTCTCGCGTGCTAAAAGAAATGTGACTGCTGTGATTGTCTATAAAAAAAAACTGCCGGACTTGACCTTGAAACCTTAATGAGCGCCATAACATGTGACAGAACTGTTGGGAAAGTTTCTTCATTCATCCACCTAGGAGGCCACGCCAGCCCAAGATTACTTAGTGGTGCACCTTTCAACATAGCATCTTTGAAATGGACAGGCGAAAACACAAAAGCGCGGGGATGAGAATTACCGACGACTCCGCGTTCGGCAGAGGTTATGCGTCACACTTGTTTTCTTCCTTTTGCAGCAAGAACTTGGCGAGGTTTTGACACTGTAGTAAGTGCAACTTCCTTTCAGTGTAACCCGGAAAACACAGCTTGTTACATAGAGATAAATCAGAATACAACCAAATTGATAAATCGAAAACACATTCCCAAAACTGTTTACAACGTGATCCAAACCATCTAGAAACCAGTCTCTGAAAAGGAAAGTATAATATTGATATTGTACAAAGGTATAAAACAAAGTCACAAGCAATGCAGATTCAGAAACCAAAAGTTTAAGAACGACAACACACAGATTGAAAATAAGAGTGAGAATAGGAACGGTTTTCTGAAACAAAACAACAATTCTCAGACTACTAAAATACAATATTGAAATACCATTCAAAACAAACATGTACATACCGATATTATTTTTCAGCACCGGTATTTCATGTCAGTCCAAATCTGCAAATATAATGATCATTGAAATAGACTTCGAATTGCTTTCGAACCCTAAAGACTTCTCAAACAGAAATATAATCTCAGAACAGACTATAAAGGCATTTAAGATTTATAAACCGAAACTCTATAATATGACCATGGACTAGATAGCAAACTAAATTGCAGATGCAATATATGTTAAATTAACACTCACCCAAATTTTATGATTAATTATCCAAAATTACAAATACGGCAATCTATCAACATCAAAACCAAATTTACTCAAATTACATGTTTAACCCATCTACAAAACACATAAAAACAGTTCAGTAATGTTACTAAATTAATCAGATAACAACAAAGCAACATGCACCAAAAACAAAAAAATTGCTTAAAGCTGAAAATGCAGGAAACTGCTTAATAACGCGAACACGAGCTAACAATTATGGGCAAAACCGGAGCGTCGCGTGAAATGTGACGTAACAGTAAGACCGGTTTCATCCAGATTCCAAATATTTTGTGGTTCGAGAGCTTTATCTTGAACATACATTCCTTTCAGATTGTCAAAAAACATTTTTACATTATTGCGATTGCCCGGGCTTTACTGGTGGCCTAAGGTTGGCGAAAACTTAAATAACTTGTTCTCCGACGGAAGCCTTTCAGCCAATCCTCGCCTGCACGTTCATTAAATGTCTAATTGCGAGGAATTTCTTCACCTTTCTTCATAGCAACTTTATAAGTCAATTATTTCGGCTTAGCTTCCGTCAAACTATGAGGCATTTTCGAAGATACAATTAGGTGCGGTATTCTGACGAACACCTTCGCTAAAAACCTGAATGTGATGTTATGTTGAGAAATTATTATTATACTAGTGCACATGCGGTACAATTTACAATATATATATATATATATATCTAAAAATATTCAAACATATACCTGCCTCATTACCATCGAGCGTTTAGATACTGATCCCTTGCAACCTTCTTTTTTACAAAATCTACATATCTGCCAAGTGTTGTTCGATTGATTGAGAGTAAGTTGGTCTTATAAAGGCCGATATTGTTGGATATGACATTGTTCAACAGCGCGATTGAGAGTTGTGTCTGTAAAGTTCCCCCGCAATCATCTACTTTTTTTAACATAGGCATATTTCAAGAAATAAACTGTTTAACAAATAAAATCAGTAAGGTATCTTTGAACTACTGGATCTTTGGTCCTTCGGGATCACTATGGTGAAACTATACTCGCTAACACAAAATTAACTTTGCCAACGAATTTTATTTCTGGTATCCGAAAACAAACTTTTTAATTTTTTTTTCCGTACTGACGCCACCGGCGCAACAAAAAGCGAAAAACGTTTCATTCGAGCGCAATACTGTTGTGTGATATATTTTGTCACTGCAAATGCTAGGTGGCGAAACGCGGCGCTGGTTCTTTGCTCTCAACTGTTCGTCGGTCCCACATCTCCCCTACCTAAAGAAAAATTTGAACCTGGCGATGTATATCACTGAAAAGACCTAAGCGTAAACGAAAACCCGTGTAATTAATCCAGTATACGAATACGTATTAGTCCACTGTAATCCGTATCCGAATAATTTCACTTATTTGCTAAAATTGCTTAGCGTCATCGACAGTGTTTACCAATCTGTTATCACTGGTTTGTTACGGCAGTGATTATGCTGTCTAGGTGTAGTTTTTAGTTGTATGGGTTTTGTGTTTAGCTGGCAAATCTCTGTTTTATGAGCTGTGTCTTCTCCGAGTCTAAAAGTAGTGCCAGTACTGGGAATGTATTCACTTGCCGTTTTACACGTTTGCGTCTAAGGGCTTCGCGATTTTTCGAATTATATACTCCGCAACAACGTCGTCTTTCTAAAAATTATTGAATGCACATATATTGGATATATTTTCCGAAAATACGTAATTTTTTAATACTGTTGATTTCGAAATAGGGCACGGAGTATTTATTACGAGGATTCAAGAGAACTCAATTTCAATTTCTCAAAACCAATTTCCTATACACAATTTTATATTTTAGTACAATGTTTTGCTGTTTTATAAAGAATTTAGGAATAGGATTCCATATTCTGGATTCGAAATAGTTTTGAAATATTGAAGTATTCTGAATTTCCCGTCCCTGTTTTGATATACTGGGAATTAGGTACACTCAAGAGGATGCATATACCTACACCGTTGCATTTTGCACAATTGTATGCATAAAAATCCGACACCCGTGCAAGTTTGGCCGAAAACAGCATTCCATCAGAGGCAACTTTTGAACCATCCAATAAGTTTCCAATGGCTCAAACGCTTATGAACTCTTTTAATCGGAGATGCCGTATTTATAATTGTTCTTTAAACAACTCTTCTAAAGAAAGATTTGGTATGAGGCTCTTGAAACATAGTTTTTTGCTGGAGGGATATTTTCAACAGAGTGTCTACCAGCACGAAACGTTCATTCTTTTTTATGAAAAAATTGGTTATAAGAGGTGGTTATTAATAAAAAAAACCGGAAACGACACATAATATTATATATAAATATACTAAATGATTCTAGGAAATGACACTCTGATCACGCTAGTGTAAAATTGTCGACCTGCTGCTCCTTGTGTATATAAGGTAATGATGCAAAAGACGAATATCTTCAGAGGTTAAAAGGTGATATGATATTTCCCATGCACATTTCTTCTGTCTTGTGAACTAAACGATGCACGAAAACTTTTAAAAGTGTGGAAGTCATTACAATTTGTATATAAAATGGGAACCAGTTGGGCCTACGCATTATTTTTTGTAAAACATGGCACACAAATCAAAGATGGATAGCGCTACCAACGTTAGACTAGAATCTATGGCTGTGGCTTAAGTATGATAATATAACAACACTGCTTGAGTTGACAAAAATCGAGACATAAAGGCCATATTTTTCTAAACAAATATCTTGGAAAGTATTTTTGTTGAAAATCGGAAGTAAACAATTACGAATGGATATTTTCAAAGTATCACCAGAATGCTAAAACGGATAAGTAGCCTATCTTTAAAAGTGATTCTTGTTTTTTCCAATGCATTTTTTCATATTTATTTTATAGCCACTCCTAGATAGAATGGATGTTTTCAAAGTATCCTAAGAATGTTATTTGGAATTTTTGCTTTGTGGAACAACAGAATCAAGAGCATATCGAATAACGTCATTCGGCACCTGGCCAAAAGGACGTCGAATAAAACGAGAAACATTAAATCTACAAATAGCGCTTAGTCAATGCTTTCTAGACTAGTTTTCAAAACCCAGATTCAATTTCCAGTGACTGGTACCGGTACCGTATGGATCGTCTAACAATGCCGGTTTTTTTGAAATTTGAAATATTGTAGTGGGGTGTATTTGAGCGTAGCAGTGGCGATTATACAAGTTCGAGAGGGAGATAATTGCTATTTTCATTCTAAAATTTATATTGAAGGAATTGTTGATCAAAATTTAATCATTGTAAAATACATTGTCGCACCACTGCACTCTACCGACTGTATGTATTAATTAACAGAGCGAGATTACTAGGCGTTATTGAGCGATGATGTAATCGATCGAATTAGGGAAACAAGGGCGAGATCATGGTCTGAACACGAATCCAAAAAATATCATCAAACTATTTTTAATGCCTGAAGTTCAGTTGAGTTCTTGCAACTGTAGGTTCTATCATTGGCGGTGGATGGTGTCAAACCTTTGGGAGAAATAAAAAATGAGAATTAATTTTTTTTTGTATCAAACTTTTAGGCCTTTCGCTGAAAAAAAGACACCATTTTGAGGCAAAAATGGGGTGCATAATACACAATCGAACATACATGAAAGTTCTGATATTTTTGTTTAAATTCCAAAATCTCTGGTGGATGAACTGTACCCCCCTCAAAAAATTCTAGGGATAACATTCACGCCACGTTAACGATGCTGAGACTATTGGATAGCATGACTAGGTTTGTGAAGGGGTGGAGAGTTTCTGGGAATTTTGGAACGTTTCCCTAAATTTTCAAGCGCCCCGGGAATATTGGGAAATTTCATGTAATTACTTTTTTTTGGATTTCAATCACCCTAAAAGGTATTTTAAACAAACTTTATTTGTTACCCCTCGTATAATTGAGTCTCATAACCAGGCAGCAATTGTAGGTTTCAAACTATGAATAATTAGTCAACCTTGAACATGTTCCCGATAATTTCACCCTAAGTAGGGATGGGCAATTTGAATCGATATTCGAATACGTTATTCGAGTTGGGCATGAATCATTCATAGAAACAAAAACTTACTAAATGATGTGAATTTTCATTTTCAATAACAAAATGCAATCAACTTTGGTCAAAGTTAAAAAAAACTCGATAACATTGTTGTTCAAATATGGAACTTTTTTTCTTCTTGACATGGAGTGTGAATTGAAAATACATTTTCCTTTCATGTTGATATTAGTAATTCATAACTATACATTTTTTGGAATTTCATAATAGAGACAATTTGTAATAGTGAAAATGGTATATTTGTTACTTATACACGAGTGCAGATTCGAAAAAATTTCCGAATCCGATCAAAATTCCAAATGATTCAGTTTTGCCCAGCCCTAATCATATGTTACCAGGTAAATAAATGACCAATCAATTGTACAGTATCAGAATAACATGACAAATATCTTTCCAGCAATTGTAACCCCATCCGTCTATAAGTGAGCTCGTCTTTCTATAAGTACACACAGAACCCCTTTAAAGCTTCCATGCAAAAACCTATTCGAATTCCAGGAAAGTTGGTTTGATTGGTTGGAATACAGTTTAACCTTATGTCGAAATATAGACCTCACCCGTTTAAATTCAAGTTTTTTACATAACATTTAACAGGCTTTCCCTGTGCGTGAAACATGGTTCGAGATGGAATGGAAATTCCCAGCACATATTTATTTCAAAACTTAGGCAGTAAAAAAATAATGCAAATATTTTGAAAGTAAGCAAGAAAATAACAATAATAATTGTGATAACACATTAAAAACTAAAAGATATCAGAAAACCTCAAGTTAATCCATGCCCACCATGTCTAAGTATCACTGTCTAGTTTTAGAGCACTCTTTACCTATCGATAATTTCGACCAGCGGTTTTCAAAAATTGAAGTGATGTGGAAAATGGAGTGAATATAGCAAAATCAAAAAATTTTAATTTTCGCAAGTTTTAAAAAAAGTTTCAGCTTGTTGATGGCAAACTTGTCAGATTTTTGCACTATGCTCCGTCCTGAATATATTTGGGACGAATGTCATGTATATTAAGTTAGAACTCAGCACCAGCTGCTAGACAAACCTGTCTAGGAAATAGCTTGGAATGTTGCATCAACATTATACAATTTGGAGAAGATTCAAAACCTGGGTTGGTGCAGCAGGTATAGCGTGACTTAGAACATGCACTAAAATGCTCTTTTTCAAATGTTATTCCCTCCATAGTATGTTAGATGTTTTTTTTAAACAATTAATTACAATTAAAACGTAAGCTCATTAATTATTATAAAGTGAAAAATTCTTTGGGTTGGCAACTTTGAGAATGATATATATATATTCAAGAAAATGGCAAAAAATGGAGCAATTTTGGAAAGATTCCAAGAATCGTTCAATACCGCCCATCCAATATCGGGGAGAAACAAATAAGTGCTTCAAGTAGGGATGTAAGTTTTTGAATTTCGAATTGCCCAGGCGCAATCACAACCTTGTACAAAATCTGTACATATCTATTTTTCTTGATCAGTGTAGCCCAAATTTGAACAACGAATGTGTTGTTTTTTGGTTTTGTAAACCAATATTGTATCCTAGAATGGTTGGGAATGAGCAGAAAATGAAATGAAAATAGAATCATATTCAAAAACATTAGATTCGAAAGTATCTCTACTCAGAAGTTTCAGTCATTTGTAATGATTATTGAATGAAGGTTAGGTGAAGAGTTCACACTATCAAAAATAGCAAAAAATGAAACACAAGAAGGTTTGCTCTGACATTAGAATCGAGATAATCAAGAGATAATATAAAATATCAAATGATCTAGAAATGCAATATCTTCATTTTTTGGTCATCAATCTTATATCCGTTGGATAATCTTCATAAAGTTTTAAAATATAAATTTCATCTTCTCCTTTATATTTTACCTCAAATTCTTGATCGAGAAAAGCTTTTGATGCAGATACAATACGAGTGACTTCTCCTTGGTACCATTTACTGTCACCATTATCAAGCTGCCATCGATGGAGAAACTTTGTACCTTTTTTAAACAAAGCTCCATTCTGTGTATCGCAGGAATGTTTTGACAAAAAACTGTCATTACGCTGTCTTTTTGGAATTATCTTAATGGCATCTTCTTTTGCTGATCTCTTCAGAGATTTTTTGATGGTTTGCACTGTGTTATTTTTATGTTTTGTAGGGTGCATATTGCACTGATCAGCAACTTTTTTATGTTTCATTGCAGCTTTTAGAATTGCATCAGTCAGTTGTGAAGATTTATCTTCTATTATTACACCGGGACTTTTACAGAATCTCTTCTGATGTTTTCTAAATAATATTACTGATGAAAATACTTCCTTGCAGCCAGTACAGCCTATATTATTCTGCGATTGCTCCTTCTTCCCCTCATATTGATTTATATTTTTTTTATCAGGTATTTTCACAAGCTTAACTACCGGCTGCATTCCTTTCACTGTTTTTCCATTACGTTTGTCTAAGGCAAATGTCTTGTCAACATTATCTGAATTGAAATAACAAGCAATCACAGTGGCATCATAAATAAAGCCATCTTCCCACTTAGCAGCCACTTTTGTCCCTTTCTTCAGTTGAGACCAAGACTTCACAAGTTCATCATCTAAAAATGTTACGTCTTTCAAGCTTGAAATAAAATGCCGTACACCATCCTCAAAAGCTACTTCTATACCTTCTCGTAAATATTTCGATGATGAAGCATTCAAGGAGGATTTAGTGTCATTGGTGACAGTGGTGGAAATTACACATACATTTTTTGTAGGACTTTTATGCTTTAATTTTGCCAGCACAGAAGATGTAGCGCTTTCTTTGATCCCTACAACTTTGATTTTTCCATTTGGTGTTTTGGTTGGAATTTCCTCTTTAATTTTAGGTACAACAACTGTATTTGTCAGAGTATGACTCATGCATCCACTACTACCTGGTTTGGCAACTGTTAATTTTGACTGGTTTTGAAAAGAATGAGCGCTTACTTTAGTGGACTGTTCTACATTTTGTGAAGTAGATAGTAACATATTTGGCATTATCCTTTTACTCAACTGTGACGATTTTATTACCAATCCAACAGACGAAACCGCTGTTTGAATTGGTTTTACTTGTGAGGACATGATGTTCTGACCTGTAGTGACAGTAGACTTTTTTGAAGATGATGATAAAGATAAATTAGGTGCAACAGTGATAGGTAGTTTGGGTTTTAGGATATTGCGAGGCTTAGAGATTTTGTTTGAAATTGCACTGGAGGCCAATGGAGTCTGTATTTTCAAAGAAGGAAATGGCAGTCTATAAGAATTCAAATTTATCCCGATAGGTTTTTTACTAGATATAGAGTTTATCATGTTTGATTGAGCTATGGTGGCTGATGGAACTGTCCGTGCCACAATTCTATAACCTATATTTAAGGTTGGAACAGAATTTATGATTGACGTGCTCGGGCAATAATCAGGAACATTAATCAGAGGTAAAAGTTCAGTTTTCGGAATAAATGAAGGCTGCACAGCATCGGGGTATGCGCATGGCATTTTCACAGTCACCGTTTTTAATGGACCTTTATCTCTATCAACAGGTGGGATGAATGCATTTTTCATGGAAGTAATAGAATATAGAGACTCTTCCTTAATTTCCGGTGGAAGAGTAGTATTTGAAGCAACTTCATGAGTAAATGTTGAGGTATCTGAAATTGAGAAATTCTCGGGACCAATGAATGCCGGTTCCCCAACAAATATTACAGGAAACTGCAGTTTTTTTTCTGGAATTTGTCGAACAGGTTTGATTCTGTAATTCAAATTAGACGCTTTGAACAATTTTGATACTTTGCCAACATTTTTCACAATGAACTTTTCAGTTCGTTTGTCTGAAACATTCTTTCTTTCATTTGCCTGATCTTGTTGAGTTTTATTTAATGGGGATAGTCCCAGGGTATTCACAGATGTTGAATTTTTCTGGTCTGATTTGGTGCAAGTTGTCTTGAATCCGTTTATAGAGGTTTGACACAGAGAGCTTGTAGTGGTGACAGAAGAAATGGAATTCGATTGTGAGATGAGATGAAGTGGTCCGATGGAAGATGCTGATGAACTGAGTTTCAAGGTTATGTCCATATTTAACTTCGGTGCTTCCATGTTGTCACCTTCAACTAACTAAGTATATAATAAAAAATATCAATTTTATTGAGCTTATAAAACAAAAGACCAGTTGTCATGATTTTTGATATTTTCAATAAAATTTTTTCCACTTTCGTTTTACAAAGCAAATCAAAGATGTTTTTCATATCGGAGAATCCTGGGTAATTTAAAAATATATGAGTCTGCAGAATAGTTCTGTTATGTACACAATATTAGAAATACATTGCTTCATGTGGAACCATACGCTCGGTTTTTGGTACAGTACAAAAATTACAGCAACTATGCTAACAATCTGTAATATATATACAGGCAGACTTACCACAAATACACAAGGGGGCGTTGCAGTTTTGTGAAATGTTGAATTAAAATTTTTTTTAATTTTTTTTTATACAAAATTTGAGCTGAGTCATTTGAATACACCACAACAGCTTCTCGGACCTAATTTTCTCCAGGAAAAATTTGTTTTGTTTTCTGAAAATTTTGAATTAATTTCAAGATGAAAGATATCTGTAGCAATTTGCTGGTCATGACTGTATAAATTCGTATAAGTGATGGTCTGTTGGTGCCATATGTGTATGCATTTATAGAACACCTTTCGACAGCACAAAGAATTCATTAGTCAAAAAGTTCTTAAATCAAGCAGACATAACTTTAAAATTCTATATGGCTATTTGCGACTTTAATTCGGTGCCAACATATCATTGAAAAATGATAACTGTTTCTTACTAGTGCACGACTCCACTTCTTCACAAATATTCTCACATTCTTTCATCTTTTTGTCTGTCTTGAAATATGTAGTGCCCAATGATTCACCTTCAGCTACCATTGCTTCCAGGTAAAATAAAATCATTCCATCATTAAAAATATACTCTCAATGTTTGGATTACAAGGAATCTTGCAATATATTTTGAAGTCCGCTCTCTAATAGGATCAATCTCAAGCAAATCACATTAAACCACCAAACCCTAATTTGGGTGATCTCTATAAGTAAAAAGTGGTTTTTCTTCGAGCAACTGATTTTCAGAGGGCATGTCCGTTCAATATATTTGTATTTCAAATCCAATGAAAGAAAACACACTGGAATGTGGAGATATAGTGGTCAAAACTTGATGAGAGCAAGATTTCAACTTCCAGTTTTTCCATATTATTAAAAGTACGCCATAAAACAGTTTCGAATTTCTTCATTTTTTAGGTATAAACTTATTGACTGTCCCGTATATCTGCAGTTTGTTGTACAAGAAATGGACATATTTTTACCAAGACACCCATATTGACATCTTCATATTCACAAAGTACTATATTTCACCACCAAAAATAATAAACCAAAGGAGCAAAACGCATAAATTACCAATGATTTTTACAGGCAGATTTGCCTTTCAGTGAAATTATTTTGTGCTGCGACTTTTCAGGCAGTTTTAGTGCTTGTAAGTTTTGGTTCAAGAAAAAAAAAAATTATTACATTGGTCACATCATGCTACATCCCTTTTAATTAGTCATTTTACCTAAAAGAGGAACTCAGGTGTCCTCGGTAAAACTCAAAATGCGGTACGAGGTAATATAAGTGTGCTGAAAACGACGCCCAAGTGCTTTGAGCTATTTCCCAAATTATAAAACAAAGTGAATTTACGAACAAAAGGGCAACAGTAGGCATCACAGATTGAAATTTGACTAAACAGCGTTATTCTTGCTTTGATTAAAATGTTTCATTCACACATAAAATCAGGTTGAAATGATGTTTTTTCCCCTTTATAAACGGCAAATACGGTCATTTCACACTTCCTATACTTTTCGCAAAATAGTGGGGTTAGAGTGAACACTGCTGTGCATGGACATGGCTGGGAAGCAGGGTGGCAGTCAATTTGTACCCTGGTCAATCCGCACCAGTATATAACTCAATTAAGAGCAATTGGTCCACACTTACTCAGAAAAAAATCCCTATTGGTCAATTCGTACCCTTACCAGATGTTCGCAGGAACATGTTTACAAATATTGATGTAGCAGTGCATTAGCAGCAAGCAGAGAGTGTCGAATAAAAATTTGCAAAAATAATCATGTTGCTTAAAATTCAGAAAATTTTGTAAGCTATTACTCAAAGAAAAATTCGCGGAAGTTTTCGTCATAAATGCAATTCATTCCATCGGTAATATGCACCTGAAATCCGGTCCTTTTCGATTTGAATTAAAATGTCACCGGGTTAGGGTAGGATTATTTTCAATGCAGGTTTGGAATTCTGATAAAATTATATTTAAACAGTAATTAAGACTCACTTTCTTGTTTCGATACTACATCTTCCGGCCATCCATTTTTTTCAATCGACTGTCTTTTTTCCTTATTTTCAAGATTCATTATTCCAAGATTTTGCTATGTAGAGCAAATCTGAGTTAGATTTTTATTGTGTTTTGTGTCGACAGACAAACAGAGGTGTTGAAATAAACTACCGAACCAGTACAGAGTATATGTCGGGTCTAGTGAAGTTTAGCACCATATTCCTGAATGTCATCAAAATAAAAACTGACAGAATATTCCCATCCTAACTAGGGGGCGCCAATGCTGCAAGCATCTGGCATTGTCTCCCGGGTTAGGATGAGTCGCTTGCAACACGGGAAATTTTTATGATAATCGGATATATGGTACTAAACTTCATGAGACCCTATATGTCTACCTTAACAGTTTTGCCTTATCATCCTCAAATAGGCTGGTAAGTTCGAATCCAGTGATGGATGATGATTATACCATTAGTTTAGTACCATATTCCTGAATGTCATCAAAATAAAAACTGGCAGAATATTCCCATCCTAACTAGGGGGCGCCAATGCTGCAAGCACCTGGCATTGTCTCCCGGGTTAGGATGAGTCACTTGCAACACGGGAAATTTTTATGATAATCGGATATATGGTACTAAACTTCATGAGACCCTGTATGTCTACCTTAACAGTTTTGCCTTATCATCCTCACATAGGCTGGTAAGTTCGAATCCAGTGATGGATGATGATTATAAGTCACACGAGGCAGGTGCACTGTGGTTAACGTAGGGTAAGCAGGTACGGTAAACACTGCTTACTATTTCAAATTTCATCCACCAACCAGGTCCATGCACAGGGAAAATGACAAATATGATACCAGTTCCTAAGCCTGTAAGCTGGTAAGCCAAAAGCCTTCACCCCAATTTGGAACTGACAGACTGGTGTCTACACAAGAGCAGAGAGTTGAGATGTCGTGGTTCGCCATATGAGCAGAGAGTAAGCCGTATTCTTGGCTTTTCTCTACAGCAAGATAAAAATGAAATCTTATCCTGTATGCTAGCAGCTCTGGGCTAGAACAGTACCATATTTCTGATGATCAATTCGTACACTGTACAAGTATAAAACTTAATAAGAGGTCGGCTGGACTAAAGATATCTGAAGCACTGCTTACGGCTTCCTCCATCAACTTTTTTTTTGTCGAATAAAACCAAAATGCCAAACAGATTTGTTTGTTTATTTTGATAGAGCCAATTATAATTGTCCAAAAAAACGAATAACAAAAGTTTGATAAGACTAACATTGTCGTTTTTGCTAAGGATACTGTACTGTGTAACGTTATTATATTCAAAATAAATTAAGATGATAAGAACAACTGACAATAATTGCATAGACTGTAGACAAAAACAAGAAATTAATCAAGTAAGTACAATCCAATAATCCATTTTACCTCTATGTTTATACAAACCAATATTGATGATGATGATGAGTGTGATGTTCATGAATGCAGAGTGTGGAATATTCCATAATATTTCGATGTTATCATAATGATAATATATTTTGTTTTTAATTAAATACCAGTAGATGTAGCATGAAAAAGAAATTTTTACAAATTAGACAGGTCAAAAACCCTTACAAGATCTGAGATGGTGGCCAAAAACATTTGTTATAACTTTTCTATCCCGCCAAACTTGTCATGTAGTGGAAATGACGAGTCTCATGAAGTTTAGTACCATATATTCGATTATCATAAAAATTTCCCATGTTGCAAGCGACTCCTCCTAATCTGGGAGACAATGCCAGATGCTTGCAGCATTGGCACCCCCTAGTTAGGATGAGAATATTCTGCCAGTTTTTATTTTAATGACATTCGGGAATATGGTACTAAACTTCACTAGACCCGAAATGACCAGTCACAATACTGCAGACTGAATAGCATCATATTAGTAGTAGTATTCTGCATTACATCATACTATGCAGTACAGAGTATGTATGCTCAGTGCTGTAACATTGAGTTCATCTGTACTCTGTACTAAGTTAGCCCTATACTTGTACTGTACAGTGTATAGATTTATCAAAATATCATAATTAGACCAATGAAGAAAATCTGAAAATGGTGTTGTGCTATTATCATCAATTGCAGATTGAATAAAGGCTTGCTCATTAAATTAATTACATATTCAGCCCAGAGCCTCTGGCCTGTAAAGTGCTTCATATTTACTGTTCAAGAGTGTCAATATTGCAGCTCCAAAAATTTTGCATTTCATAATTCCTCTTATATCACTCTGGGTTTTCGCTATTTCATCATACTCGACTGAACTTCTATATTGCTGCATACAAATGAATTTCTAAATAGTTGCCGCACAATACGATTAATAATTTAGTTTTTACTAATATATTGTTACTTATTATTTTATCATGTGTCAGTGACGGTCATGCTAAATACTGAAAACAGCGCAAAGCAACTGAAAATAGAGTAAAATCGTCCACTGCAAAACTATGACAAAATTAGCACTGTTACACAGTACTACGAAGGCTTTCGCCTGACCCTGATAAACACTGTTATCACTGGATCTTCCATGAGTACTGATATGTTTCCAAGAAATGTCCTTAGCACACAGACATCTGGGTCGTGCTTCTAGCTGACAAAGTTCGCAAAAATCAAAGTTCATCTTTCATGATATCAAATCAGGGCATGTATACTACCGCTATAATCCCAAGAAATCACATATGCACCGTGGACTGTATCAAATCAGCTTCAAACACAGAACCATATCTTTACATGGTTTTTGATCAAATCAATGAAATATTTATGCGCCATGCATGGAACAGACATGATGTGATGTCTTGAAATTGCAATTGGAATATTTATTTCAGGAATATGTCAAATCAGTTGCAAATATATTTACACTGTTTTTGATCTATCCAATGATATATGCATGGACCATGCATGGGACAGACCAGGCATAGTCTTTTAAAATTATTTTTGGGTTATTCATCTCACAGCAGTGCCAAATCAGTAACAATTCCCATCTCCACACTCTTTTTGATCTATCCAATGATATATGTGAGGGCCACGCATTTAACAGACAAGGTATGGAGTCTTAAAATTACATTTGAATTATTCATCTTAGGACTGTGTCAAATCATCAGTAAAGGTCATCTTTACACTCTTTTTCAGTGTAAAGTGAGTCCAATGATACAAACATGGGCGATGCATGGAACAGACAAGGATGGTGTCTTGAAATTGTATTTGGTTTATTCATCTCAGGACGGTGTCGAATCAATCAAAGCTCATCTCCAAAAACGAAACGAATTCAAGCTCAATTAATTTAATCACATCAGCTCAGCAAACCGAAACCACCAGACGCTTTACTGAATGTTTTATGTTCGAGCTGGAATTAATAGTCATAAAATAGCTTTTAAGCTGACAAAACTGGCCAATTTGCAGCTCCTATATCGTAAAAACAAAGGTATAAATCGAGAATCTGTGCAGCATAACTTCTTCACTAAGTCTTGGGCTATGACCCAACACACATAGAACGCTTTCAAAGCTTCCTTGCAAAAAGCTATTTCGAATTCCAGAAAATGTTTTTTTGGTTGAATTTTGACGGAAAATCTAGATTCCTTGAACAAGGAACTTGCAAACTTGGGTAAAAAATATGGAGAAAAAGTTTTCAGTCATGCAGACCTTTTCACTAAAATTTTAGATCACTAGACCTTGCAGCTTTGATGCTAGAGCCCAAAAGTATATGGCACTCACACGGACCGCTTGACTATGGAGTCAATCAATGTGATTTTGACGGTCTATTAAGCCCATTTCAAATGATGATATCTGAAAACCGAGATCCGGGAACAAGGAGACTTGAAAGCTTGGATTAGAAATATAAAACAAAAAGTTTCCATCCACATGGACCTTTTAACGAGATTTCTGGATCTTGTAGCTTTGATGCTATACCAATAACAATAATAACACGTGGAATTTCAATAAGACTTTCGCTTCAGAGCGAAAGCCTTAATTATGAAAACATTTTCCATGAATTGTGATACACCTATCTCCCTCTAGATTAAGAGCAAAATTTAAAATAATTTTTATATCCGGCTATATTTTAAATGAATGGTATTTTTTTATTTCGCAAAACAGAGCAAACAGAGTGAAACAACGCAAAAAGAGGAAAGTACAGTGAAATAGAGCAATTCGACCACTATCGACCTCAGAGATCCCAAACAAAATTTCAAGGAATTTTCATATTCAGCTATATTTTAAAAAATATTATCATACCTCCGTTCAAATCCAGAGTAAAATTTCAAGGAATTTTCATATTCGGCTACATTTTATTTATTTTTTTATTCATTTATTATTATTTTGGAAAAGCGTATAAAGATGTTCTTTGAAACTGATTTGACTCAATCCTATGAACATAAATGACCCAAATATAATTTCAATACTCAACACCTTATCTGTCCCATGCATGGCTCGCACACCATCAGATTGATCAAAAAGCGTGTAAAGATATGCTTTGAGACTGATTTGACACAGTTCTGTCCTGTATGATGCGATTATAATTTCAAGACTTTACATCCAACCTCTCTTATAGATGGAAAATAGCTCCTCCTCTGACAACCCTTGATATCAACAATTTGAGTGCAAAAGGTCTGAGTATATCATCTAATAGATATATAATATGTTTTGCGAGTACATTCACGAAAAATGTTCGAATAAGTTGATCTTGGTTTTGTAGTGTTTTGAAGTCGTTCCGTTTCCCTCTGTTTGTGCTGTTTTGCTCTTTTTGCACTGTTTTCAGTAACTATTAGGACCCGTTAATGATGCATTTCCAGATTCTTCTTCACACCCGTACTTGAGCAGCTCCTACTAATCGCTAAAAACGGTGCAAAGAGATCATACATACCTGCGCAAACAAAGCAAAAAAGAGCAAGACAGCACAAAAAAGAGGAAAACACAGTAAAACAGAGCAAAATCAACTACTATAAAACCATGATCAAATTATTCAATTTTTCGTGAATTGTAATATTCATATTCTCTTTCGGATCCCAAGCAAAATTTCAAGGAATTTCCATATTCGGCTATATTCAAATAAAAAAAATTGTTGTGAAAAATTCAAATATAAAAACTTTCGCAAAACAAAACAAAACGGCGCAAAATCCAGCGAAATAGAGCAAACCATAGCAAAATAGAAGGAAACTGCACAAAAAGAGGAAAATATAGCAAAATCAATCACTATAAATCCGATATAAAATTAATTAAATATTTTTCGTGAATTGTAACATACCTATTCCTTTTCGGAATATCCCAAGCAGAAATTTTCAAATTCAGCTATATTTTGAAATAAATATTATTCATTTTTTGTGAAATATCCAAATGTAACATTTTTGCAAATAGAGGGAACCGAAGTAAACTTGGCCACAGAAAAACCAAGACGAAAATTACAACTTTTTCCATAAATTATAATATACATATCTTCCTTTAGATACCGGAAAAAATTTCAAAAAATATTTATGTTCAGCCCTATTTTAAACAGTTTTTTTTGTGAAAAATCCAAACGTAAAAATTTCAACAAAACAGCATATATATATTTAAAATATATGTTCAAAATTTCGATATTTTATTTGTGAAAAATTTGGAAGTTTTCGCCTTTCAAAAAAGTTATAATTCAAAAATTGCACTAAATACTTGTTCATATTAAAAACAGAAAAAAACAAAAGTTAGGGCAAAAAAGAGCAGATCAACTCAACTGAGCAAAATAGCAAAAAACAGACGCTCTAAAAGGTGCGAACTGAATATAAAATGTTAAACCACCAACTGTACCGAAGTAGAAAATAATCTTCGTGGACAGTACGGTGTAGTGAGAGGTATCAGTCCTGGTCGACAGCAAATCATTTACCATTTCTTTTTTCATGCTCTACAATGTCTTTATATCATTGCGAACTATTACAAAATAAAAATACTCAGTAAGACAATATTTCAATAAACGATGCAAAAATTCAGAACGGGCGAGATTGACGGAACCTAAAAAAGAAAAGAGCAATCTAGCGCTATTTCGTGAATTCATGAAAATTACAACACTTTTCACTTACCAGCAGATCTTGCGCCGAGACACGGTTTATCTACGAGTCATGACCCATACCGAATAATTTTTTGACCAAAAATCATGAGGTAGTTAGAGGAAAAACAAAATATTATAAATTATGCTTTATATAATTTGCCTTACACTTGCATATCAAGTGGAAGCTCATGACATTGAAATAATTACTTTGACATTTGGGGACGTAAGGTAAGATGATCGATGGCACAAGACATTATAAAATAAAATTCCCTAATTATGGGTGTCAGCATGATTGTTATTAACGAAATGAAAATTTTGAAACTCGATCCATGACGTCATGTTGGCAAAAAATCGTGAATAATTTTTAAAGACAATAAGTAATATTCGCAAATTACCGAATCAAGAGAGAACAGCGCAAAAATTTAAGAATAGAGATAGGACAAGATTTGGCTTTCTATTAAATAAATTTTAAATAGCATTTGATATCAAGAGCAGGTTTGCTGCAATTTTTTCGCGAATTTAATGCAAAAAACGCGTTTTAGCTCATCCTAAACAAGCCTGCGTGCTGTATATTTTAGTAATAAGTTGTTTTCTGACAAAAATGCTCATCGACTGACAAAATTTCCACTAGATCACAAGCATTTTAAACAAGCATGTGTGCTGCACTGTAACAAAAGTACAGTAAATTCACTGGTCATTTGCAGTAATTGCATATTTCCGAAGTTAAAAACACGCCAGTTTAATGAGATTTGTGCCAATTATAGGCTGTTGATGAACAAAAAAGTCAATTTCAAGTTTTTCTCAATACCGCCAATTAAAAATACTGTCAAAGACCAGTGACTTTGTTGCATTTTTTGTTACATGTTTTGCATGTTTTGTTATTTTGATAATATGTTGCTTTCTGACAAAAATGTTTATCGACTGACAAAATTTCCACTATATAACATTGCATTGCTTTCACAAAATGATTTTTTTTTGCATTCGTGTATACCGAATGAGATTTTATAATCGGACTCAAACTCAGTCAAATGTCTTTACGCAAGAACTGGTTGCCATATCCGTGTACTGGTTGCATTCCTATTCAGGCATTGAATATGAACAAATACGAGAATTGGAAATGGAAGATACGTGATGGAAAGAAAAGAGCTTGTTTAAAATCAGAAACCTGCCTCCTTGTGTTGCACAGACGGACTATAACTAACGTCTTGTCCATTAACAGCAAGGGTTATGGGTCAGGCATGGTGTGGAGTTTTGAAATTGTAATTAAATTATGATATATTTACACTCTTTTCGCTCTACCCAGTGATATATGTATGCGCCGTGAATGGGACAGACATGTTGTGGAGTCTTGAAATTGCAATTGGAAATGTTTATGTCAAATCAGTTGCAAAGCATATATTTACACATGGTGTCTTGAAATTATATTTGGTTTATTCATCTCAAGACTGTTTCAAATCAGTATCAAACCCTATTTACACTCTTTTTGATCTATCCAATGATATATGTCTGGCCTATGATATGGAGTCTTGAAACTATTCTTGGGTTATTCATCTCACGACTGTGTCAAATGTCAGCAGAATGTATAGCCAATGTCACTAAATGGCGTTCTTATTAGGGATAATTTGTCATTTTTCCACATTATCATGAAATGGAAGGGGAATTTTCCCATGATCCGCACGATAGAATTTCTTGAAATTTTTTTCATAGGTATAGGAATATATTTTTAACAAACTGTGAAGGAAATAGCGTGACAAATAATGTTTTCATCAGTTAATGTCGTCCTTATGAGAGATAATTTGTCATTTTTCCACATTTTTTTGAAAAGGGAGGGGAAGTTCCCTATGATACGCACAGTAGAATTTCTTCAAATTTTTTAAAAGTTGTAGAAATGTATTTTGAACTTACTGTAAAACGGAATAGCGTGACAAATATTTTTTTCGTCAATTAATGACATCCTTATTAAAGATATTTTGCCATTTTTGCACTTTTTCGTGGAAAGGGAGGGGAATTTCCCCATAATCAACACAGTAGAATTTCTTTATATTTTTTTCTTCGGAGTACAAGTATGTTTTGAACATGCTAGTCAAAAAAATATCGTGACAAACAAATATTTCTCTATTTTGAATGGATATTTAGGAATTGGGAAGGCGGATATAGTAATTGAAAAATCGGCAACTGTCTGCCAGCTTTACAGTCCTCTCGCATATAATCGTAATCCTCCAAGGATTCGAAACTGCGTCATGGCAGTCAGAGATGCGCAGTTCCAAGCGTATTCCCAACGCTTTCCTGATTGAGCTAGCCGGGCATATTGTTCTAAGTTAAATGTTATAAGTTCAGTGTTATCACTGATCAGAGATTTCAAATTTCGGCCTAGGGGTGGAAAGGTTAATGGGAGTGCTTTGAAACTCTGTTTTAGATGAATTATTAATGGCCAAATATAACTGAGGAGCTGTTTACTGTTCTGTGTTTAAGTACAGAGTACGGTACATTTTCACTCGCCTCATGCAGCAAGTTTTTCTGTAGTTTCTAGTCAATTATAGTAATCCATTCCTGTTTCTGATCCTTTCAGCTCTGTAAAATCTAAAATACTGAATAGTTTCTTGTCTGTTTATTTAAGTGAGAGAAAATCCAGAATCTTGCTCCTCAAAAAATTTCCCAGCCCTAGTCTAATTAAACAATTCTGAATTTGAAGGAGGCATATAAAATTTACTCAAAAGTGCTGAACACTGCGTTTGTTTAAAAACTTGCGAAATTATTTTTGTGTTTATTCCTTATTAGTGTCAGAACCCTTGTAGGAAAGAATAGTTTTTGCACAACGTGCTTGCAATCATGGAAGACGATAAATGGAAAATAATCGATACTCATGTACATTCTATGATGGATTGGACAAATGGAATGAACTCTTCAAATACAAATAATCAATTATCTGGTAGTCAACGTCAAGGTCATATTCATAGACGAAGTGAACCTGATGTTGTTATGATTCGAAAAGCACAAGCTTCAAGAATGAACAATACTACAGTACCTCAGTCAGCTCCAGTCCAACCTGGTACATTTGCTCTTGATTGGTCGGCAGGACCAATAAAAAAGTTACCCAGTTGCGATGATGAACCTCCCGTGAATGAAATCATACCTGAAACCAATGTAATCAATGCGACCATCTTTTCTACTCCGAATTCTCACTTAACTACTTCATCACCTGATGGAAACTCGAAAATAACATTGCCTGGAGTCTCTGGATTACCCATTAGTTCAGATCCGGTGTTTTGCTCTGTTGAGGGCCCTCCGAAACCCCCACCATATCCACGCACTTCCGCAAATGGAAATTTGCATATTATAAAACAAAACAAATCTTATTTTACACCACTAGTGATAGATTCTGATGTGAATTTGCCAACGTTTAAGAGTCCACCACAGACAACCTTTTGTTATGGATCACCGAAGACTAATCGAAGAAGTTCAGCTCCTGGAAATCAGTTGGATCCCAGGTAACAGCATTTTCATGTACTTTACTTTTGGATGGGTATTCAGTGCTTTAAAGCTGGGACTTCCGTATATGTCAGAATAAAAGCTGTAGTACTGGGTAAGGTCGTTGGTCGTGCGAGTCATAGCGTACTCGTACCAACGGTTAAGCGGAATTAAATAAAATCAAAGACGTCTTGCGAACTCTCTGTGGCATTTCAAGTAATGCTGCTGCTCCTCTCTCTACATTGTTAACAAGTCATTTAAGTGCGAAGCGAAGGATTCCCATATATGACAGTTTTGCACCCTTATCAACAGAGGCCAAAATGTTTTATCGCATATACGCAATATTCGACGCTGTGGTTATCTTGTTTTGTCTTTAAATCGTGCATTTCACATCGTTAATAATGCTACAGCTTTATCAATGGATAGGCAAGTATTTTATGTTTACATTATTCGCTATTATACAAGTCATAATATCTTGTTTTGTCTGAATAAGTTAGGCTTTTAGTCCGGCAGTCAAGTGCCCTTTTTAGGCTTAACCAGGACTTTTTAATTAAAAGTTTTTTTCATTATATAGCATGTAAATATCAGTTCCCATGTGAGTGTGAAGTTTCCACCCTTGAGCAGTTTTTTTATAAGCTAAACAAAAAATCGATATTTTATTTCCTAACCATATTTGCCTCAGTAAATTTATTTAACGACCTGAAATAAAGTACATATTAGTTTGTCAAAATGAATTTTCATTATTTGAGTTGTTTAAAATTACCACATAATTGGACAATAAATGTCTTAAAGTAAATTGACAATTTGGTCACCAGAAATGGTAGTAGAATGAGGTATTACTAGGTCACCTATTTTCACTTTCAAAACCGTTCAGCACCTCGGTTAGAAATCATCTTGATTAATAATGACAAGGCAGGTATTTTTATTTTATTTATCGAAATCTTTGGTAGGTCTTTTTCAAAGCCTTTTCATAATGAAAATATGATTCATCTAGTTTCTTGTGTTAAGTACGGTACCTGTTTTTTAATGGGTGCCTAGCAGAAAATTAGATAAATTTACATATTTTACGTATATAAATTTACTAACTAAAACTTCAAACAGAAAATATGGTATGCCTAGTTTTTTTTAGAAAATTTACCTAGGGAAAAAATGTAGCTGCAAATTTAGTCATTTTACTTTATTTATTCACTTTTATATTCAAGTCAGTTTTATACCAGTGGTATGTAATATAGTAGTATGCACTGTAAAAATGAAAACTTGGTAAATCAGATATCCGTGAGACTAGGTAAGAGTGTTTTTAAGAAATCTTTGTAAACTGGGCACTTTAATTGTTCATACTAATTTTATGTTACGTATGTTGGGTGGTACTGTGGCTCTGCTGCTCGCTACGCTTTTTTTATTAACCAAGTCTGCGTTTTATATATCTTTTTATTATTAAAGAAGTTTGCGTAAAGCAAATTTTGAGACTCAGTTTTTAAATGTTCAAATACAAAAAATATACAAAAATTGATTTTTTGTACTTTTCTACATTTTGGTTTCGTACAACCGATTCGAAGTAGGCATAAACAGTAAATTTTAGTAGCGCATGTTTGTTATTATGTGTTGTGTACTATTTTAATATTTAACGGTTTGTTAGAAACTGTAGAAAAAAATGATTGCGAATGAATGCGCAAGTAATGCAATGGATTTCATATAGGCTAGTATAGTCTAGGCTAGGTTCGACCTAAGTCTGAAAAAATTTGTCTTCTTATTGTCAAGCATGTGTCACTGAAGGATTTAATGGATGAGACTTGGTCCATTTGTGGCTCATACTAGACGAAATAAAATTGGATGGAATCGACGGTCAGCTGAGAAAACAAAAGCAAGACTAAATATGTCAATAGTATGAATATTAGTTAGGAGTTTTCGGCAAACCCAGGATCTACGATCCCGTACGCATACAGCTGCCACGGTACGTTTTTGATTCCCTGATATATTATTTCCACCGATTCAGTCACAAATTATCAATGTCAGCTAATTTAAGAAAAATGTAATGGTATCTGAAAAGTCTGGAACTAGTATCTGCTCCAGGCACACAAAGGAACTACAAGATGTTGGATTAAACTTTAATGCCAGTAATACATGAAGGTAATAAGGTATAAAATCCACTCCAGCATAACAATAGCAATGTTCTGGAATAAATAAAATATAAACAAGAAACAGTCTGGTTAATAAAAGTTCGCACAGCAGGCAGTCAGTGTGCAGGCAAATGTCTGAAGGCAGTCTCTGTGTCGCACAGAGTATATTACGTCACAAACGTGACACATTTTGATTATTAGTGCTTCCCTTAGATGACAGACATGATAACACTCCCAATCTCTATCGCGGTTTAACAATATCCCATCTCTATATAACCATGTCCATTGTGAATTTCAGAGCTCACAGTGCAAGTCCTAACATAACAAGAAGATCGGCATCACATTCTGCTGCAGTTCATCGGAGAAGAACACAGGATAATTTAGTTTTTATTCCTACAAGGTTGGATAATAGCGAAGTAGACTCCCATCAAAAACCTATTAATATGTCGCCTGCAATACATTCCCCAATATTTGGTTCCACTGCAAGCCCAATATCCACAGATACAATAATGCCATCATCTCCTCATGTGAAGAAGTATGATGATCAGGAATACACGAAAGGTAATAAGTTATTGTGTTATTCGAAATCGTTCTTGATTGTAGTGCCCTTTGTATGAATACAGTTACTTCATCAGACCTCATGTTTAAGATTTTAACAAAATTGAAATTTCCTTCATGTGGGCATATTTCATATTTGTTGCATGTTATATTAATGAACTTGATTCGGATTATCAAGTTCAATATTTGATGTTGAAAGTTAGATTGGTAATTTCTTCGTAATTATAACTTCTTCATTCTCTTTACATGGACTGACACAAAACAAAAAAGAGCAGTACGGTAAATGGGTCGAGCACAGTATGGCAGACATTTTCATGCCCCCACACTGCAATATCGTAGCGAATGATTGAAAAAGAATCAGGAGAGTAGATCTGTCTGCAAACCTTGCAATTTTAGCCATAATGCCAAGAACCCACTTGGTTTTTTGTAAGACGTAGTTCGTGTGCGTTTTCCAATTTTGAGATTTCATGAATAGAATACCTAAAAAGCGAATCTGCGTAGCATTTGCTTTATTCTGAGCAGTGATATAGATTCTTACACATAGGAATTCTTTATAAATCTTTCTTCTCTCTGCAAGATGGAGAAGGGGAACTGCTTTTCCAAGCTTGGATCAAGCGTTTTATTGATTCTGTTTTCTTTTTTTATTACTATGTAATTTCAGATTTGGTCTGGTTACTGCATTTTATTTTTCTTTTATCAAACAGCATTGTTACAACATCAACGGGAGAGAATGGAACGATTACAAAAAGAACTTGAAGCTAAAAAGAAATTGCTTTTTTCACTCTCGGCAACATTAACAGAAAAGGAAACCGAAGTGCTTGAAAGAAGAAATGAAAAAATATTACCGAAAATGCCAACAGTAAGTTGTTTGAATCTTATATTGAATGACCAAATTTTATTAGATTTCGATAAATGAAAGGGAAGCAGAGAAGTGGATTATTATATAATTGCATAGGGCAGATGCCACTCATTGTCCTCTTAGTGGTTCAGTTATGTTTGGAATGTTCCCTGCTCAAGGTTAAATTTAGAGCCAGTAATGAAAGATCATTACTATTGCATAAGAAAGGCAAATGAATAAGGAAGTCATTTGCGGTACTTAAAAAAAATTATCATCCAAAAAATTGCAGCCTGCATTGCACTTCTCCATTTTCTTTCTCTAAAAATTTTCAAGCCTTACTCTTATTCCTAGCAATTTCTTTTGAAGAAGCCTTAAAGCTTCACAATTAGAAAGCGCCGCAAACTATACTCTTGAATACTGCACTGAGCAATGTTTTTCATTTCATATTTACGCTCACCCTATACTTAAATATATCGGTCTGGCTACCTCCATTTACGCTGTATTATGTATCGGTCCTGTTTTTCTGTATTATGTATGTAACTTTTGCGTCTCACTAGTTACTGGTCGGTTTTTTTCAGAGACTACTTTCAAACTGAGTAAATTTTAGTAAAAAAGAAAGCATGTCTATTGCTTTTAGTGGCATAAAAAGTATGGATTGAAGTAATCTTCTATACTGATGGTTCAAAAAAATAAGGTTGTCTTGGACTTTATTAGTACCGATTTTTTTTTCAGTAGCGGTATAGTCGCTCTCATTTATGAACAGGTTTCCTTTCTAAAGTATAAATTCCCAATGCTTGCGCCAAAAATGTTACCAAATAATGAAGGATACTTCAATCTTCAACAGTTCAGACATGCAAAATGTCAGATAACATGGGAAAAGTCATTGATTTTTGTAAAATCGTTGCAGAGTTCACCTAAGTAGGGGTTTATTTATTCATGGTCCAAACTTGATTGATGATAAATTTCAGAAATAGGGAAGGGATATAATTGCACAACCGACCAAGAAAAAAATTCTTGGTATTTGCTATTACTGCTATTAATGCAGAACAATGCAGACATGTATTGCTGTTTTCGTTTTGTTTTCTGAAACGCGAAATAATGTATTGCCAAGACAACTTCACACGTCTTGTTGCCTTCGGGAACACATGTGCATACACAGCTGGTTTGTGACAGTCCTACAAATTCAGTGTATTCCCCAGTCTGTTCATTTATTGCAGTCAAGCTTTGTTACCATATCACTAGTATTATCAAAGCATTGGTATAGCACCTCATTTTTCATGCATGAAACCCATAGTTTTATGATACAAACTAAATCATCTGATTTTATTTATAGTTGAATGATGTGATACGTTTGAGAGAAGTAAATTTACAGATGGAGATTGATTGCAATTGTATGATAAAAGAAGTTGAACTGGTTTCTAAAAGTGGTGAGGGAATTTATATTCTATGCTTTACATCTTCATATTTAGTTTCTGGCTTTTTCCATGTATGCTGGTACTTTGTTGTATGCAATACATCTTATATATTTTTAGTGTTACTGTGTTGTGTCATAGCAATGAAGAAAGTTGTATTGAAATTTTGCTTCCGGAATGGCTGCCATTATTATAATTTATGATTTGGACATTTTTCCAGGATAAAAATATAAATTTTTGATTAGAGCCAACTTTTCAACTATTTTCGCGTCATTTTTAGAATTATTGAAATTGGATCGAAAGGTGATTATAATTCATTTAAAAATTCTGGAAAAGACTATTCACAAGCTTTCACAGCTTGAAAAGTTGAAAAGATAACAAAATCAAAAACAAAAAAAAAAAATCCACAAAGAATTTATTGAAACCATACAACACATACTAGCAGGGTAAAAGTAATTATGCAGTAAAAATCATGAATTCATTGAAATAGAACTCTTTTTCACATTTCATGATTTATTTTTAAATAATTCATAATTTTGAAGCCAGGGGCATTTTATCAAATCATTTTTTTATCGTAGAAACTGCATTCTTTAATTATCATAAATTTTCTGAATTGTTTTACTTTAGGTAATTCATTTGGTGTAAATTTTCATGAACATATTAGCAGGAAAACAATTCCAGGAGGTAAGTTATTTTTGTAATACTTTAAATAGAAAATGGTACTCAAGTACACTGTTTTTTTTATTTTGTAAGTAATCATAAATCATAAAATTGTTTTTATCAGGTCTATCAGTATTCAATTCAGCAATAAATGTTTAGTTAACTTTATTGCCTCACAAAATATCATGTTTACATCTTAAATCTAGGTCTTAATAGAATAACCAGTCATACAATACATTTCAAATTAAAATTTAAACAAAAAAACGTATTTCTTCAACGTTTTAGCAAGTATGAAGAAGAAACCCTCAAATACATCAGGACATGATGATCTTCCGTCCCCACCTCTTCCTCCCCCTCCTGTTCCTCCTCCACTTGAGCATGAGGAGGAAACAAAATGGTCTTGCAAATATTGTACATTCCTCAATCATGCAGCACTTAATAAATGTGAGGTAAGGTTTGATGCCAATTTTTTGATATCAAGGAATCTTTTGTAGTCCATCTTACAGAAATATTGAAGTTGCGTTGTACTAAGTCAGGTATAATTTTGATAGCTGACCTGATGGTAAAAAATTCCAGAGACCGCATTGAAATCATTGGATATTTACATAATAGTCACAGTGTGCATAATATAATAACTATAATAAATATGCATTAAGTCATACGATTGATATTTGAATATCTCTTTATGATCACATGAAGTTCTTTAAACACTTCAGCAAAGCTCTTTTAAATTAATCTTTTTCATTCTAAGAACTTTTTTTTCTTTTTTCTATAAAGCACCATTGTATAAGACTCGCGGTATGCTTATGTGGCAATAATTACTATCACCGGTAGATTCCTCTCATTGGGATTGAATTAATGCATATTCTAAAGAATTTTTGTTACAGTTCCTTATTAAATCTGAGTTTTAAAATGTGCAGCATGAGCATGAAGCTGTCAGGAGCTACTATATAGTCTTATATTAAATATTTCTTTTTATAGATGTGTGACTATAGAAGAGAGAGAACTGTAGCAGTCTCATAAAATGTATATTTGCATTGGTATATTTATTCTTCATTGAAGCATAATTTCTTATCAGTGTGATGTAGTCTTTGTTAATTTGCCGTGCTGGCAGCGTTCTTAAAAAATACATTTGTAATGCGTGAGGCGACTGGGCATCTTTCATATCCTCGGCCATTCATACTTCAATTAAATTAACCTATAGAAATAACTTCAAAAAATGATGATGATTGGGACAGGTAAATGCTTATCTGGAGATTTGTAAAGAAAGCGAAAATATAATACTGATTGAATTACTGATTAACCTATACCTAACAAAAGATATTAACACACTTGCGGATATTAAATTATGCCAACTTAAGATTCAATATCCAAAAGTTCTTACTCCTTGATGGATTGTGTGTGTAAGTAACTAGACGAATTAAAATGTTAGATATTTTATTTACCGTATATTATTTGTCAGTTGCAATGAAAAATTTGCATATTTCTCAAATCGAATCACCCAGTCCCAATTATAATTTTTTGATCGATTGATTTTTTCAATGCATATAGTTGGGTATTGACAGCTCCTCCGAAATTATGCACAAAGGTTTTTTTTTATGTTTGTATTCATTCTGCCAGTCATAGTAAATCACGAGGACTTGGAAAAAAGTTACAATTCGGCATTTCTGAATGATTATTATCCCATTGATATTCTGAATGAAATAATTTGATCCAAATTGAAACCATATTCTCGTTACTTTGGTAGCATCTTTGCCAGAAGGACTCTAGTCACCTTTTTCAATGACTGTAAAAATCCGTATTCATATACCCGATAATGATCAGATGGTTATTTTAAGTGGGTATTTAATAAGTGAAAAGTGTAAAATTAATCTGTCACCGCATAGATTAGATTTAAAAATCGACTCGCATATGCATTACTTGACTTGCTACTTGGAAGTACAATGACTTGAGACACGGACTTTACTTATTCTTTCTGTATAATTTAGAAATCACAAATTGGTTATACCGTCTGAAAGAGGTTGTATGCTTGGATTATCAAAGTTACGTGCCGTAATACTTGTGTAACTTACCAGAGTGCTCAGTGTTTTGTCGACCGCTAGCGTTTATCTGGCAGAAAATGCAACCAAACTTTATCTATTAATCGGACGGTTTGGAAGCGTTTGTTTATTCTAATCAAATTACATGGAAGTCTTGGGTGCCCGTAAAAAAAAAGATTCTGTCATTCTTCACGATAAGCTCTTTAACTAAAAATTTTAACAGATTTTTAGTTGGTTTTCTTCTAATTATGGTGTATCATAGTATAGATATTATCATTCTTATGCAAAGTAATATTTCCTTTATTTTTAAATTGAATGCTTGTAAAGTCAGTTTTGGTGATTTTTTCTGTAAATATATTAAAAACCACATATAAATGCAAAAAATTGTGATTTGACCTGGATGCTTTTAAGGGTGAAGTACAAACATTGCGCTTCATGTTGAGGTTGCCCTCCCCATATAGCTCCAATCGCTCAACGATGTAGATGCTGCAATATAAGAACATGATGTTTGTGTCCATTCTCTGTGCTCCATACTTACTTTGTGGTCTAAGTGAGGTTTTAGATCCTATAGCTTTGACGCAATAGCCGAATGGTATGACAATGATAATAAACTAGAACTGTGTACGTATTTTTAACTAAAGGCTTTTGCCTGGCCAATTCTAAAACGCAGCATACAGAGTTTTAGGCCGAGAATCTAGCTGACAAAGTTGTGCAAAAATCAGCGTTCACTTGTCATAATATTAAATCGGACCTTGCATACTGACGCTATAATACAAAGAAATCAAATATGTACCATAGATTGTTTCAAGTAAGTATCAAACCATATCTTTACACGCTTTATGATCGAACGATGTATGTGTGGGCTATGCAAGGCTTGAGTCTTATTGAACAAAATATGGTGGCACTCGTAATAGTTTGACGTGGGAAGGTGAAACCGAACCACCCCAAGCAGTAACACCATATTGGAGATATGATTGAAAAAAAGCAAAATAAACAGTTCGGAGAGTCGAAGTTGGTAAGTAATTTTTCAATCTGAAAATAGTTCCTACTGTTTTTGATAGTATAGTAATGGCATGTTCAAGATGAACATCCCATTTCAAGTTAATATCAATAGAAATACCCAGGTAACTTGTAGGATGTAACAACTTCAAGCCCTTTGTTGTCAATTTTAATGATAAAAGCACTGGCATTTATGGAACACTTGTGCGTTATGAGTAAGGCCTTTGACTTTTGACGGTTACATCGCACCCATGCCAAAAACATGGGAGTTTTCAGCTCATTGTGCATTTGCGACTGGAGCAGGGGACAATGACTTCGACCGTCCAGTAGCGTCAGCGAAAAGTTTTGTTCGGAGACGAGAGGGACTGGGGAGGTCATTAACATAGATTAAGAATTAAAGCGAGTCAAGGACACTCTGCCTCGAGGGACTACAGCTACGCACGTTAACTGTGAATTGCCTATTTTGACATACTGAGAGCGATCAACGAGATAATTTTTTAAAAGAGCATTGACTTTGCCTCTGATGCCATAATATGTTAATTTTTCTATGAGTATTGAATGGTCGACAGTATCAAAAGTTTTCTTTAAATCTAGGAAAACACAGCAAGCATTTTCTTTATTGTCTATACCAGTGTTCTTCAAGCTGGGGGTAGCGACCCCCGATGGGTCGCAAAAGGACTAAATGGGGGTCACGGAATGTTTCAAGAACAGTATTAAAGTATTAACAAGAATACATTTTAAACATTTCATTTGGAGAAACAAAGTAAGCCCAGGCCTCCCCCAGCCATCGTGTATGACAGAACTATTGTTACGTCACAAAACTTCGCTTCTAGTTGTTTAAGATTCTGTGTGATAGGCTATCGGTGCCGGGGGAAGTTAAGCTTCTTTTGGCGTAAAAACGTAATACCCATTAGCGTAAAAACAGAATACCCATTATTGTCAGAACTGGCCATGCTTGCTCTTCTTCCTTTTACCTCCACTTATCTTTGTGAAAAATCTTTTTCGACTCTAACCTATGTAAAAACAAAATATCGATCAAATTTGAAAGATTTAGAGCCAGTATTGAGACCTACCAACAACGAAATAGAGCCAAGATTCCAAATTTTGTGCGTGAATATGCAAGCATATCAGTCTTTTATTATCATTTTTTCAATATTTTCTGTATTATTAAATCTTTATTTTTATTCATTTTAGTCCTTTCGCGAAAAAATTTGGCTGTGCAAAGTGGGTGGTGATGAAAAAAGTTTGAAGAACACTGGTCTATATACCATTTATAAGTAATAAAATCCAGCACAGGATGACTTGTGCAATGGTAATGCTGGAAACCAAACCGACTTTTAATAATAACCCTGTGTTTGTCAATAACATCATTTAGTCTTGAGTAGGTTGTCTTGAGCTCGTGTTCCACAGTCTGGTATAATTTAATCTGGGAAGGTTTCAGCTTTAAGGGCTTTGGTATAAACAATTTTACGGATAACATCCAAGTCTTTTTTACACCTCCTTGGTTTTTGGAAAATTGATCACGATAATATTGTTGTTTCTATCGGTCTTTAGTGTGCATCAAGATATTGCTATATATTTTATGGATTGATATTTTTTCCTGGTCATTGCTCACACAATGTGATTTCCGAAGTAGATTTTTGTGTGCGCTTGATATAAGTAAATCTTTTGACAGCCATGGTTTACTTCTCGCTTTCATTTCTTTTTGGGAAAGTTTTTTTTATGGGCACGCTTTTCAAAAAGCTTTTGTACCTAATTAATAAAATGAGTAAATCTGTGATCGAAATTATCTGAATTTGAATCCATGTTGTAAATTGGATTGTCTGATAATGCCAATGCTTCATTATTAAAATTTTGCATATCTCTAACAAAAATCGGTCAATTTTTTCAAATTTTGTACGAAAATTCAATACACAAAATGAGGAAAATGATCTGTAATTACTGCTTGGACTATGTATGATTTAAAGATTATAGGATCTATAATATTATTATGTATATGGTCAATTATGGTTGATGACTGGGACATAATTCTAGTTGGTTTGTCAATTGGGCAATTTGTAAAATTCAAATATCAATATATGCAGCAACATTTTCATTGTCAAGATGACCTATACTAATATTAACATTACCTACTATAATATAACTCTTCTGTTCAGTTATATAGCTTCGCCAATGAATTATATAAACAATCGTAAAACTTTATGACCAGGATGACGATAAATCGTACCAACAACCGGTTTGTGTCAGTTGTTGATTCGATGTCAACCCAGAGGTCATCCGTATTTTGACATTTAAGATCATACTCATAGGTAATTTGAAATTTTACTTCTGATTTCAAACATATACCCACACGTCTTTGGGAAGTTGGAATGTGCAAAATTTTACATCCTGGGATATCAATAGTTGAGATAGGTGATTCACTACGTAACCACGTTTCGGATAAGGTGAATTTGCGTAGAGGCCTGGGAAAAGGTGGTGTAAAATTCAAAATTTATTTGTATTTTTTGTTCTACGTATATTGAGATAGCAAATAACCAATTGGTTATATTTAGTAGCAAAAGACGAAACAAAAGATTGGTCAATAATATTACAATCAATACAAGGATGATGTTATGATATGGGCCAGCGTTTACTAGGCATGTTATTAGTTTCATTTGACAGTAGATCTTGAAATGGTTTGATAGTTATTATGAAAAGGTAAAATACTAGAACACTTTACACAAATGAATGGGTCGATAGAATCAGCTAATCGATCATATACACGGCGCTTCAAGTTTGAGCACTTAAAATGATACCACATTACACAAAAGTCACAAAGAATTGCTTCATAGTCATCAATGAACGGTTCATTACAGGCTGGACATGTTATTGATTGTGAGCTTATCATTTGTTTGTAAATAGCAATCACAAATAAAGGCACAAGATAAAAAGGATATCAACTTAGGAAAGTGTTGAGTGTTACCAAATAATAATGTACTGATTTTATTTTTTGAAGATCTGCTTCATCGTAAATTGGTAGTTCTTTTTGTTGACATGATAATCTAGCAGGCTCCAACAGGCAACTAACACCAAACATCCACAGTTAAGGGATTAGCAAATATGGATCTGCACACTTCATATCAGTTGATAATAATGGATTAGACAGCAGTTTTTAGATTCATCTGCAAACCCATTAAACAGCGAATAATCGAGCTATGGCTTAATGAAGTCAAATGTCTTTTCATTTGTAATGCAAACTTGTACATGCCATATTTCACAAATGCGCGACTTCCACTTTTCTGTGTTGTATCTGAAGTTTCATTTGCATTCAATATAAACGCCTTCATTGTTGCAAAAGAAGAATTTGGCAGAATTTCCGAAATACCAACTCTGCCGACACACGTCACCATCGATTGATCTCGTGCTAGAGCAGCTAGACGAACGAGTGCGACGTCCGCCCTCGGCGAAGGTCAGACAGAAGCCTCTGGTCCGATTGTGCCAGGAGTATGTCGAAGTAATCCCTATAGTCATTTGTGTCAGTGGGACAGTAACAAAACATTACGGAATTTTATCGAGAAATTGGAATTCGGTAAAGTAAGGCGGTTTCAGATTTTTGCTTTATTATCATAGTCAGTCTGTGTTAACTTAGACTACAAATATTGATATCATACTTTGCCTGGTTTTTAGCAAACAGTTATTAGCGTGAGTTCCTAATTGGTAGATAAATATTTATTAGATTATAACAAAAATATTATTATATATTATAACAAAATTAAATATACGCTTCGATATTTTATTTTGGCTGACCAGCTCAGTGGTAGAACTAAATTTATGTAGGCCTATCCATTCTCTCGTTATTTGGTCAAGTATTGAATCAAACCACGTGCTTCAGTAGTTTTTTTTGGTTTTATTTACATCAGCGTCACTATTATTATCTTATTTCATTATTGAGCACGGCCAATTCGTATAACGTGTTGATATTAGATGAGTTCACTTTGGAATATCTGCATAAAAGTAATGAAATTGCTTACAAATATATTTTGTACTAATTTGTCGCGGCGTTTTGTGCGTAGATTATTGTTTGTTTGAATGTGTGCACATGGAAGTTTCGAAATATAATTTTATTGTATATTGTAAAAATAAATTAAGCACTTACCAGAAAATTTGTCCGTCTCAACTTCCTTCTTCTTCAAAAATGCATGGTTCAGTCTGCCAGTTTATATCTCAGTGCTGAATTCATACTGTATACATAGATAACAAACGTCTGGTAAATATTTTGTAGCAGCTCGTTGTCATTCAATTGGCCGTTAGGTAGTTCTTGTAGGAACTGCTTTAGGCCTTGGTTAGAGCGGATTTCCAAAAACTCTAAAACTTCAAAAGTATCGGTGGTATCGGCCACACTCTCAATATACTCGCCGATACACTACATCGGTACACCAGTTGTGGTTATTCTGATAGTATGAATATTACGCAAACCTTCAATGTAGTTTTATACATCATTCCATTTCATAAAGTATTTGTAGTAAACGTCTGCATTAAAAATACAGGAGAAATAGCATTTCTCATTTCAACTTGATTTGTTTCCCGTCAGTGTCCGTAAATGATTCATGCAGAGCGCCGAGAAATCGTAGTCAGAAAAAAGTGCTTTCTTTTTATTTATTTATTTTTATTTTTTCCTTTATTTCTTTTTATTTTTTTGTTGAAATGCGCTCAGAGCAAGGCCACTGGAGAAGAATCAAATTGGAAAATTCTCCTGAAGCCACTAAAGTGTAAAGAGCTACATGAAATGCAGGAATAGGAACTAAGGAACTCCCATCCCTGATACATGTCTAATAACGCGAGTATGTAGATCAACACGATCAGGAAAGCAGCAAGAAGGCAAGGAATTCCAAAGTTAAGAGGTTCTTGGAAAAAAGCTTCTTGCATAAAACTGTTTGTGACATTGTGGAACTTCCACAGTGAATAAGTGCGAATTGGTAGCTAATCGTGTTGACCGATTAAAAATTTTGTTAGGAGGAACGAGAGCAGGAAGCTGCCTTGAACAAAGACCATTATAATATCTGTAAAATAAACAGAGTGAAGCAATATTGTGGCGGTGTGTCAAACTTTGTAGAACGGAAGAAAGTTTAGGGCCAATCATATTGATCACCCGCCGTTGAATACGGTCGCGCATGCTGTGAACAGTGACAGCGGCGCTGCCCCAAATGTGACAGCAATACTCCATACAGGGTGGAATCAATGATTTGTATAGATGGAGAATGATTTCAGGAATGAGATAATGGCGAGCTCGATACAGAGAACCGACTTTCATCGAGACTTGCTTAGCAATACTAGTGACATATTCATTCCAACTGGTCTTCTCCGAGTTAAGAGTTACCTGCCGAGTGTTACCCCGATTAGATACAGTGCCAACTCACACTCAAGCGATTTTGCCAGAACTAGACGTTGTTCCGGGAGGGATTTTTCGTTGAGACAAGAATATAAGGATGTATCATTAGCGTAAATTACCAAATCACATATCAAATTATCGGGCAGATCATTAATATATATCAAGAACAAAGTTGGACCAAGAATCGACGCCTGAGGGACACCGGATGAAATGGAATAATTTCCTGATCGTTGTCCGTCCAAAACAACATTAATCTTGTGATTGGATAAAAAAGATTCGACAATTGAAAAAACTTGACCAGAAATCCCATACGATTGAATTTTCTGCAACAGACCTTGGTGCCAAACTCTGTCGAATGCTTTAGAAATGTCTAGAGCAACCGACTTTGCCTCCCCACAACGATCAAGGGCACGGAATATTCGTTCGGTTATTACTTTCAACAAGTCAGCAGTAGAGCGAGAGGGACGAAAACCATACTGCTTGTCAGTGAGGAGACAAAGTGACTCCAGGTGTCCAGAAATTTTATTATTAATATTTGATTCAAAAATTTTACTGATAATTGGTAAGAGACTAATTGGACGATATTTATTGGGATCAGTTCGGTCGCCACAGTTTTTGAATGCCGGCACAATCGTTGCAAATTTCCATGTATTGTGGAAGGTGCATTCTTCGAGACATTTATTAAAAAGTTTGGCGGAAATAGCGGACAACTCAGGGGAAAGAATTTTCAGAATCGCGGCTGGAATGTAGTCAGGACCAGGAGATATGTTTGAATCGAGTTTGGCAATCATTCTAGAGACAAGTAGCGGAGTTACTGATTTGATTTCCAATGTAACGTCAGTTCGATTTGGAAAATTAGGTGGGTAGGTACCAAAAACCAAACCAAGGCTACAGTTAGAGAACATCCTGGCAAAGAACTCCGCCTTGTCTCTAAAAAAACACTTTCGGGCCATTTGAAAGAGGAGGGATACTAGATTTACCCCTGTTCATTACATTATTTATTATTTTCCAAAAATCTTTGGAACCCAATTTTTGTTCTGAAGTTTTGGATTTGGTGGATTCCATGTATCGTGTTTTAGCAATTCTGAAAGTTCTTTTACAATTATTCCGAGACTTTCTGTGAAGTCCTCTATTATTGCTGTTGGAATGTCGACGATAGTGGTGGAAACGATGATTTCTCGTCGCTATTGCCGCCGAGTAATATATTAAAGTAATATATTTTTGGAATGCCCTAAATTTCCAGACATATATATTCAATAAATGTTTGGCTATGCGGGAATGGGCAATCCCCCAAGGTTTTGAATATTTATATGAAAAGAAAATTATTCGATTTTTATTGATTATAAAAATATGGACTCTAGTCCGAGATCCAGGTGGCTGAAAAACGCTTCAATTCCTTATTTTGATTTTTTTTCTAACAATGTAAAATGGTTTGTGCATGTATATAAGTGCACGGCGTAATGAAATATTCTTTTACCGGTTCACTACCCTAGACTAGATAAAAAGTAATCGAACAGCGTCGCCATGCAGAAGGTATCAGTTTTGTTCCCCGTCGGTTTTCGTATGCAAAAATGATCGGATATATAGCCTGTAGAATTATGCGGAATAATAAATCAGATATAAAAAACATACCTTAAAAATCACTAGTTTTACAAAACTTCAGAAACTCCACTTAAAACAAGACAAAAATTGAGCAAATCCATTCATTTTTTCAATTCACAATGATTTTGTTGATTCAATATGACTGTTGCAACAATTTTAACGTGCTTTGAACAACATTAATAGGGAAGTCAAATCCTGTTCACTAGGTGAGGTCACAATATAGATTAATATAATATTAATTACGATTATAACAATAATTCATTCTTTTGTTAATTCCAATGGATTTAGGAAATATTTCACCATTTTATATTCGAACATTGTAAAATTCCCCTTACTTTGCTTTTTACATGACGTGTGAGTACACTCTCTAAAATCAATCTAGCTTATTCCCAGGTGGCGAAACAGGTAAAGAATCAGTAGCGTGCTTTATCAATTGTCTTAAAATTTCCATTTTTGGCATTTTACTTTATGGCTTCAGTGAAAACTTAGTTTCAGTCAGTTTTTTTCCAAAAACAAAATGTTTGCTATTTAATTTCTCGTAGATATTTGCGCGTGGCAAAAAATATTTTCCTTCTTATATTAATTCAAAGTATCCAATGCTTTCAAAAACCTCCTTGTGTTCCCGATGAGACGTCCTCTTTTAAATTTTTTTAAGCCTTATGCCCTTTCCTTTGTTCACTAATTTGGATCCCCGACGACGAAGATGTTTCTATTAGGCTTCATTTTAATGTGGAAAACGTCGACGAAATTTAGTAAACAAATTTTGACATTTGCAATTTTAATATTATGTAGTATTGGCAAGTCTATTTGCATTAAAAGATTCGATGGCGGTAACCTAACGGCTGGCACGTTGGAAAGAAGTTGAAAGATCTTGAATTCGAAAGCTCACAACTCTACATCAGTAACCATGTTTGCCAAGTGACTTTTATTGTATGACCTCTCAATGGTGATGTGATCAAATTATTGATAGTAAAAGGGCCAAAAATAAAAATTTATTTGAATATTTGAAATATCTCTGTTGTATTTGATATACACCGATGAACAGACCCGAATGGGGAAAAACAGCGCAAAATCAACCGATTATTTATTAAACTTATTATCGACAATCAAATATGAAAAATATATCAAAACATAATTTGAAAAACAGTCTATGGTCTAACAGTCAAACACTTTAAAACAAGCTGATTTTTTCGAATCGATAAAAAAATAAATCATCAACGAGTTGGGCTTGGAAATGGATCTTTCCTCGGCCTTTGACCCCTACAATTTTTGACAACCTATACCTTACAATGGGAAAGGTTTGGGGAGATATTTTAAGAATATTACCGAGTTTTGCTACATGAGTCTAGGCGAATAAGATTTTAGGCGAAAAAAATTGAACTGAAACTAAGCATTCCCCGCAGTCTGTTGTTTACAATTTACACCTAGTCTTTTCTGCTTTGATTTCACGGCAAAACGATGAAGCAGTTAATGAGTAATTCACTTTAAATCAATCTAATACACATACCTTTAAATGGTTTACAAACAGAAAGCAGAATTAAATTATGCCAAAATACTAATACCATACGGCGACGTGCATACAAATCGGGCTGAAAATCTGTCCCAGTAAAAAATCTATCTGAGCGAGATCCTGAATTTTATTGTTACGTTATCATAAACAATGCAGTGATAGGCTTCCAGCCCTGATGTAAACAGATATACGATGCTCGGGGAAAGGTCCATTTCAATGAACTCTGCGCTGTCACCTTGCGACCGTTTCACGTTGCCAATAACAACAATAATTGTTACCATAGTGATTCATCGGCGGGAGAAGATTGATCTTGGCAAGTTATTGCTGTTTAGGTCACCCAAGCACTTGGCTGACTGTTGTGCCTTGATACTGGATAGTACCGTCGTTGATTCGTATCCTTTCGTGTGAGTATGTTTTTTCTTAAACATGTACGTAAATAGGTAAATAAATTGTAGGTTGGTGGAGCCGCTAAAGTGTTAGGGTAGGTAGTTTTATTCAGAATTGTTGCGAGGGATAACGTTAGTTAACTTATAACTTAGGCTGTAGGATGAAGGTTAAGAGTTAAGTTAAATTACTTTAAGGTGAAGCAAGGCAGGCTAAGACCTGGAGACAAGCTGCAAAGGATGAAGAACTAAGACGATGAGTGGAAATAGCATAATAAAATCTCACATGTGCATTTTCTGTGACTTCCACACTGGGCTAATCTTTGTTCTCCACGCTTTGTCTTAGCTCTCCGCGAGTTTTCTTAACCCACCACGCTTCGTCATGCAATTATATGGGTTGCAATATTTTATATGTGTATTTTAAGGAAACTTTGGTTTAAAATGTTCAGAAAAACATAAGTTACAAATTGACAATTAAATACTAAATTTGTGTCGTTAATTATGTTATGTTACAATCGTATCTGTTTTTTTGTTGTTGCAATATTGACCTCAAACACTTCTTAAACATTTATTTGTAGTTTGTGACGTATTGAAAATTGTATTTTGATTTGTTCTAACGTTAGATCATGATTGTTCATGCCATGGCATGGGACTGAGACAAGCTTATATAATCTTGGAATATTTTTGCAACCCTACATTGTTTAAAATCATAAAATATTAAAATACAGACTTATGAAAATTCCAAACATTATGCACAGCAGTGTATGTTATTAATTATCACTGTCAAAATATTTATATTGGTTTGTCAAAATATAAGTTATAGAAGTGCCATTTTTTGTGATCAAAATATACCGGGTATAAGACTTTTAGAGGTTCTCAAGAAATAAGTATGCAGCACCTGTAGCCGTTTAGCTACTTTAATCTAATAAATTTTGCAACTGATATGCCCATCAACCTTCTCTCATCAGCCTTTTCATAGTTTTTTTTTAACTCTTCGAGAAACAAAAATAACAGCCGGGCAACTGAAAAAAGACTCCAGTAAAATATGGAAATTATTCTCGTACAATATATATTTTTTGAACTTTTTAGCTCAATTTTACTCCTATGTTATATTAAATTCTTTTCCATCTAATCAAATTATTTCTCGAGGACAGGTATTTTTGTCAATAACAAACTGTTACCTAGTCACCTTCGACACATCTGAAAGAAATTCTCTACAGTCTTATATGTTAAGATAAGAAAAATATTAATTTTACAGTTTGCTAACCTATTGCAGTATACGATTCAAATTACACCCCTAGAATCAAGAGACTAGACTTTAATCTACTCTTTTACAGCTAAGCACAAAGTGAACTGAATAGTAAATACTATATACAAGTCAACAAGTGAACAAGTCAACAAGCCAGACGTAAACAAAGTAATCAACTAATTTAGGATCACATAATCAAGGCAGTAGTTCAGCAAGCACCAACTAAACAGATAAGAATCAAATTCACATAAACAGTATTGGAAATTAGATATATCACATATGTGTCATTGGAGAGTCATTAGAATCATTGTATTTTACTATTTCCACTTATGAGCTAAAAATTTTAGTCGGTCAAATATGCAATTCATTTCAATATCTGCAGAAGTTTTCTCATTACAATGGGAATTTTTTCTAAAACAGATTCTGGAAGTAAAATATACCGAACAAAAATAGGGTTTTGTGTGCAATTAAAATGGAGCTAATATCTAAAATGTTTAACTTTTAATGGTTTTTAACACTCCAGAAATCAAATCACAATATTTAAAAGTAACAACAAGTTGTTTATGGCGCGAACCATCATTGTTTATTGATAGAGTGATTGTCAGCAGGGATATTTATAGTGATTCTAATTGCTCAATCGGTGATGTGCAAACATGCGAATGATGGCAAAAATAAAGCATCGTTTGCTCATCCCCAGTTAGCAATTAGAATCACCATGATTGTTTATTGTTGTTACTTTCGGTATTTACATTACATTGTTACTTATTATGTTACAAAATTTGGTGCTAATTATCTACATACATTCGCAATGATGATTTCTGATTATGGCCATTTATTTAAAGCATGACCAAGTATTGGAACCTGAACACACTAGTGATACAAAAGTGTCAATTTTTTTACAAACGCATAAACAGAAATAAGGAGCACTGATTCGTTTAACACATAATACACCACACAAAAATGCCTGAACTATTCTATCTTACACTATATATTTACTAAGGCTGAATTTCCTTTCAAAATTGGTGACATGTCAAATAGGGCTAGTGTTGTTAAAAAAAATAATCCCTTTCCGGATCTGCAGAACCTACCCAAGTTTTTTTTTACCATCACCTTAAAATAAGTATGTTTTTATAAATCTCAAAAATTTTTCAATATCAACTATGGAAAAAAATATATAATAGCCTAGTTATTTGTTAAAAAAAGAGATCTCAAAGAGTTGATCAGACTGTTGTTTCATTGCAATACACGAGTTCAGAACAAGAGGTGATTTAGAAATATGTGAGCTATTGAGATACAGCTGCTAATTCATCTTATTATTTCAGTAATTCATGAGTAATGCTCGATGAAAACCATTGGTTGTTGTTTTTAGTCAATTTCTCGTTTTTTGATATTGGTCCTAACGTTAGAGCACAGTGAATAATAAGTACAATCGATAAAATCATGTTCAGTGCTGTAACATTTTTACTTTTTTTTCAGTTAAAAAAAAACATAGTCATGCAGAGGGCTGCAAGTCGCCATTCGGAGACTTCCGAACAAGAAATGGATGGCATTGCTGAAGCTGAACTATCCAAACTTCAAAGACAGTATCGAATAATGGAAGGGGATAGGAAAGCTTACTGTGAAGAATCCCAGAACATCATAAGAAAACAAAGAGCACAGATTTCGGCCCTGCAGGTGATACTTTTGTTCTGTTGGTTCTTTGTCATATGCAATACATGAAAATTGATAATTACCATTATAATGATGAAGATTTTTTACTTAGTTTACAGTTATAGCAATGAACACAGCTTGACCATCTTATTCTGAGTTCCAACCGCAACTATTTTTTACTCTTGATTTTCTAATCCAAGCCGTTGCTCTCTTTGAAATTATTGATTTGTGATTATTCAATTAGGAAGAACGGCAGGACATTCAAACAAATCTCATGTTGGCACAATCTATGCAAAACAATAAGAATGACAGTTCAAACATGGATGAATTGCGAAATCTGTTATCTGAACAAGATGCGTATGAAAAAATGATTCAAGAAGAAAATGCAGCGATACGTGATCTTGATAAAGAAATTCGAGGAATGGAGAAAGAAATTATCGCACAACACAAGAATATGGGTGGTGTACATTCTAGCCACCTTCGACATGTCAGCGCTCAGAAGCAAAGCAGAGTGCTCGAAAATCGCCTTGATAAAGCTACTATAGAGTTCAACAAGATGCTGACAGCAAATGCCAAGTTGAGGGAAGAAATTGATCACCTAAGGTACGAATAATTGTGTCGATTGTGAAAATTGTCCACGGGGAGGGAATTGCTGAAATGATATCAATGGTATGCCCTTTGTTATGTTTCTGACTTATTAGGCCAATTTTCCATAGTCAAATTCTTTTGCAATCTAATTCTACTATTTTGAAGTTCCTGGATGCGATTTGCACCACTGATTTCTCTGAGCTCTCTAGAAATACCTCTAAAGTAGCTTTTTGTGAGTATTTAAAGAATGAATTAGTCTTTACACAAGTACACACAATATTAAAACTTTATGTTATTTGCACCCCTACTTTCTTCACTTATTTGCATCATAGAATCATGGGATTTTCAAATACCGGGAATGTAGTTTAAAATGAAATTCAGAATTAATGGGTTTCCATTAAAATAATTCAGAGAATGAAAACATTTTTTTATGGATCAGTTGATTCAATGATATAAACCTGACCATCTCAATTCCTAGAGAACTCTGCAATCCCTATGAATTTTGTGAAATCCATTTAGGTCTCAAAGAGTTGTTTTTGACAACTTAAACAAAAAACTGAGCAAAGAATTGAATGATCAGAAGAAAATAATGGCTGAGATAATAGAACAATCGACACAAGCATACGATCAGAGAGATGAAGCACAGGTACTGATTAAGGATGAGGAAATTTAAGAATAATAGTTGGATCAGTTTTTAAAGCTGAAATTTAACAAAAACTAATGACAACTCAGTTCAGAATAATGTGCATCTGCATCGCCATTTTGATTTCTATTGATCTCTATTCCATCTATTACCCATCTATAAATCTATTACCCATTTCTATTCCTTCTATACTCAAAAAGATACTTGTCGTAATGTAGGGTTGGCAGGGTGAGTGGCAGGGTTCGAATACAGGGGTTCAAATTGAACTCCAAAATCATAAATTTAATCCCTTGCTTGTGGTAATTTCATATTACTTACCCATGGTTAGAAACCAGCCAGCGAAGAAATTTGCAAATGAGATGAAATTGGAACCTATGCTCCAACAAATATTCAATTTTTGAACCTTGGTCTGTCAGTGCATGATGATCTTTATTTGATTTCTGAAGTAGATTGAAGTAACAGTTGGCTGTAGTTTCATCACTTCAATAAAAATGTGAATCTCCAAATGTATGTGATGCATTTGATTGAATAAAACACATCTATGTCGAGTTTTGGGTCTGCGTAAGGACACATATTGTAGTGACTGAAGTTTTTTGTTATTTCTGTTGGCATGCGTTATGATTAAATGTTGGTATGAGTGAGTCCAGTTGAATACGAAATCTCTTGCATTACCACTTGTTTCATAAATTGACCATCACCATCACGATGCCACTCGAGCTATTTAGCTACTTTGAAAACTTTTCTAGGAAAATATTTATAGAACTTTTGCATTCTAGGTTAAAATGATGGCTCTGAAAGAACGAAATGAAAAGGATTTATCTCAGTATAACATGGAATATAAAGAATTGATGAGAATAATTGATCATGATGCTAAATTAAAATTATTCATGAATGTGAAGGCTCAAGAAAGAAGTGAATTAGAAGAGGAGGAAGCCGCTAAAAGAAGAGCTGGTTTGTGCTTTCAATATTAGAAAGCTAAGAAGCAAAATTTACAAAAAAAAATTCAAAGTGGCCTAGATTACTACCGGAGGGCATATGTATGAATGACTTGAATAAGCTCAGGGATTATGTTGGTCCAAGTTAGGGTTGTCCTTATCTGAATAGTCAGGTATTCGAGAATTATGATTCCTATTGAAATTCACTGTGATCAGGGTCTGAATCTTTAAAAGGAACCGATTAACGGCTGCTTAATAGCAAACAACTACTACATGATGTAGTACCAGTAACTGCACTCCTAGAAGGAAACATTTCGAACGCCACTGAACTGTCATGGTAAAGTGCAGATGGGTTGTATCTGCCCTGTACGATGGTAAAACCATCTACCACTTCTTTGTTTCTTTTCGCCTATTAAGACACGCTGGAAATATGTTAGGACTATTCCAAAGCTCGTACGTACAAGATTAAAAAAACTAATATTGTGTTTCGATCATGAATTGATTCATTTCGCAGTGAAATCATTACAATATTAATAAATATGTGCTTATCCACACTAACAAAAAACAATGCGATATGCCGGTGATTTGAATAATTTAAGGTAGTTAAAATACCCAGTAGTTGAAATATTCCAACATTGAATTCCTACTGGTACAACTCAGCTCATAATTTAATACTTTGTAGGTGAGGAAGACAGGGCAGAGAAAACGGCTGAAGAGACAATGGAGATTTATCAGAAAGCATTTGAACGTATCAAGGAAGTCACAGATGAAGATGACATTAATTTACTCGTTAATCGTTTCATTAAAACTGAAGATGAAAACTTTGCACTTTTCAATTATGTCAATGAGATGAATAATGAACTTGAACAGATTCAAGATCAGATTGATGCTGTAAAAAAGAACATAAAAAAGTGAGCAAATGAATGAATTGAATGATAAGATCTTTAGCACACACTGGCAAGAATATCAGCAACACTGCTACTCAGATACCTGAATCAAGTGGGTTACATCAGACAAAAATTTAGCGAATGGGCTATCTTTCACAATATACCTTTTTTACTGATTTTACTGAAGATAAAAAACGTTTCTTTTTAAGTAGCAATTAAAACTACTGCTACTGGTAGCAATCAAACTCTGAAAAAGCAGTGTTGATGGTTCTGAAGCTTTTTAAGAAGGAAATTTTTTTACAAGAGAGAATCCTGAAAAAAATGATGGTGACCAACTGTTTTCTAGCGGAAATAGTCTGCTCATTGATACTATCGCATAAATACCAAAAGATCTTTTCGTTCATTTAAAAGATTTTGTCGAAAACACTAAATTTTCTTTCTATTTAATAAATCTGGAAAATGTGGCATTGCAAGTTGAAGATCTCTGGTTTGAGTCCCAGCAAATCCTGTTTGTTAATCGATGCCCACCACTCAATCTATACTTGGGTAGGTTCTGTTGATTTAGAAAATTCATAATTTTCCAACAACAATAACCCTGAGTGACTATAAAAATGCTTGGGGGAGTGGTCATAAAAACCGAGGTCATTATCAATTTAATATGACCTTGAATTTTACAGATTCAAAGAAGAGGGGGTTCAACATCAGGAAGAGAGAGAAAATATACTTCGAAGTTTGGATGAAAGATTCAAGCAAACAACAAAAGAGGCCGATTTATTTGATAAGTAAGTCTACTCGATATTATTTTATTTTGCTTGGAACCGGTAGAAACTTTACTTGAATTGATGTTGCAAGTTCAACATTATTCACCTTAATAAAAGCAAAATCCTTGAAAAATTTGATTTAAGATGAGGTGTTGACTTTTAAGATTTAGCTCTCTTTGACATCTGAGATTTTTGTTGATTGAAATTGAGTAATTGTACAAGATGTTGTAAATTGCCATACCATATAATTATATACTTCTTTATATAATGAATATTCGTCATAGTGCAGCGACAAAAGTCCATGAAAATTCTTTATTAAGCAATGACATTCCAACAAGAACTCGCAACTATTGTGCATCGTTCACTTTCATATGGTGTAAAAATTGATTGGACCATATTTTTTCAAATCAAAATATTTGGTTTTGTTCTGCTAAGAATGGTAATTGAGAAAAAGCCAGAAAAAAATCGCTCAATTACAAAAGTTTTACCTCCAAAATTGTTGACTTTCCCTTCTTCATAATTAAGTGTCACACCATCTTTTGTTGATATTGCGGTTTAAATTGTTTTCAAAACGATGTTTATGTAATTTCCTATTAATTGATTATTCATTTTGTACAAGAAATGCAAAATTCATTTGCTCTTTTTTTTTAAATGATCGTGTCAAGCGTTAGTTAACTGTGTCCAAATTGCGTAAGTCACAAAACCCAAGAGTCCTGCATAAGCATTATGATGTCATAAACATTGGAATATAAGCACTATAAACCAGCATTATTTTCCAATAAAAATATGAAACTATATCAGACTATAAATCTCTTTGGTAGTTTTCTCAAAAGTAGAAAAATGACTTACTCACTTTGGTGATGAGGGTGACAATATGGAAAGCACTACTGTTTGTGGCCATGGATAAACCGAGACAATGAAGGAAGATACAACTAACAAATATATTTTCGTTTTGTATATTTCTCTTCTTAAATTGGGTATTGAAATATATTTAAGAATATTTGTTGTACCGATTCCATCCTTAATAATTTTTCACATGTTCACAGTCACACTGATCACGCTGTTCACCTATAAGTGGGCACAGGTACAGCGCCTTGCTCAGGGTGATTCACTCAAATGAATGACTATAGAAATAAAAACTTCTTTCGGTTTTATGCTTATCATTCCTATATGTTAAAAACCACCACACCAGGTATGAGAAATGTTTATTAGAACAAGTTTCAAGTCTTGGAATGATGATATTCTGAAGCTCACCCAATGTACTCCAATGTACAATTGTATGAATTTGCTTACAAAATGGACTTTACTTTGCAATAGCTCTTCCCATTTAAGTAGCCATTAGTTGGTTCCTTTTAGGATCCTCTTTGGGCCTTGCTTAGGATGAATTTCAATTGAAAAAGTACAGACTTAAAGAATAAATGAACTCGTCCAGTGAAACGTAATCATTAGTTTAATTTGTCAAGTGTAGGCAAATTAAACTATCGTTTGAATGGGATTTCAGTTCCATCATGCGGGAAAGGAAAGCCAAGAATACAATTTAACCCAATGGCGAACCACGGCTACCCGTGAAGACACCAGCTATGGATGGGTACTTGGAGGTTTTATCCTAACATTTTTTCTTTGCGTTGACGTGGTTGGTGGGGGAAGCTGTAAGCAGCACTTACATGAACCACCGCGCGCCGACGTCCTACTTATAATCATCCCTCATTGGAGTTCGAACCCAGGACGTTAGCGATGCGTAGCTCAAGCGTATTCCCAACGCTTTCACCGATAGAGTTAACCAGGATCCCACCCCATTACACCGGATGATATGAGTTTCCCTGGTGGCAATAACCTGCTGGAATACTGGATGAATGAGTTTCATTGGAGTTACACTGAAATCGAACTGTTTAATAACTGAGGAGATTTCCCTCTCAGCACTTGAATCCCACTTTACCGTTCTGCATTTTTTTTTTCAGGCAGTTGAAGGCAAGTGTCAAAATTCTTGATCAGCTCAAGGCAGGAATTGAATCTGTATTTGGAAAAATCAATTGTGATCGTTCGGCAATTGCAGATATGCTGGGAGATAATGACAGTGTAAATGAGAACAATATGATGCAATATCTTGGCATAATTGAACAAAAAACCAATGAACTTCTGCAGATTCATGCTTATCTGCAACTCAAAGAACTTGAATCGAAACCAGATAGTGTAGCACCTGGACCAGGGACACCACCTTCGGCTGCTGTTGCTCTTCTTGGTGGTGCTACTGCACCAGTAGCGCCATCACAAATTCTTGTTGTTCCACCATCAACAGAAGAAGAAAGAGAGGAAGACGATGATGAGTCCATGGATTTAGGTCGACCTTTGACAACCAATGAGCTAAAAGCAAGAGTGCTTCGCAACATTCAGAAGAAAGAATTGCTTGGCCAATCTGGTGCTGGTGCTGCAGCCCTCACACATGGTGTGCAGAGTAAGCCACAGGCTACTGGCTCCCCAGACAAAATAGCAAGACAAGAAACACAGAAGAAAAAATCTAAGTAGTTTTAGTTTTTTTTTTAAATTTTTGCACAATTATTATCGTCCATCTTTGACTTTAATCTTCACTGAAGCCATCTTGTTTTATTTATTAAGCCATCCATCACCACAGTATTAGAAGTTATATTTTTATGTTTGTAATATTACTGTTCAAGTAAAATTTTTCATGTAATATGTATTTCACAATAAGAGCACCGTTTCATTGCTATAAATACAATCAAAGTTGTTGCTTTCAAATTTGTTCTATCTGGTATGATATTGAATGAGTCGGAAACCAGTGCATGCAGTTAAATTCACAATGGACGGATGTAGGCACATAGCACATAGGTCAATTCCTACCCTTATGAAATTTGCAATGGACTCACTGTAAAAATTGGTGATGGCTGATTTATAGTTGGATGTATTAGGATAGGATATAATTTTTGTCCTGAGGGGCAACCAAGCCGAGAATACGGCTTAATCATATGGCGAACCACGACCTCCTGTGCAGACACCAGTTCCGGATTGGGTTGAAGGTTTTAGGCTTTTTCTGTCCTGTGCATGGACCTGGTTGGTGGAGGAAGCAGTGCTTAGACATAGTTTATTTCGACACCTCTGTTGACACAAAAAGCGATAGAAATGAAGATATCACATTACAGAGTTAACAGGATGCAAACAAAACCTAAAAGAAACGTGCTACGTGAATAAGTTTCAAAGAAACATTCGAAGTAACACGCGTTTGCTTACCTTAAAAATATATAAATATTACTAAATTCGACCAAACACATCTCCACAAAAAAATCATAAAGAGGCGCAAAATATGATAGACAATGGTGTTTGTGCCAAATTCTTACATGCATTGCGTGATTTATTGTCCCAGGCATCCAAATTACAATACTGTTTCTACTTTTTATTGTTACTGATATGAATCATTATACTGATTTCGTTTTGGTATTTGAGATACAGCCATCGTATAGATGGATTAAAAACATTTACAATACGATACAACGGTTTGACAATAATAATTCCACATGCTATTTTTTGTAATATTGGTGGACATAACGTATGTACTACTAATGGAGTTTAATAAGCATAACAATTTAATAAAGATGACAATTACTGAGGTGAAATAATGCCTTCGTGATCTAATTTCGGCATGTTTTGTAGTTGGGCAACACTACGAAATACGCAAGACCAAAGTGATATTGTGATGTGAAAGTGATATGTATTTTTTCCTGATTGTAAGTGGCAGCAACACAAGAAAATAAAGGCCTGCCTGGAATATCTATTCACTCCATCAAAGCATGGCCCAAATTTGTTCACTTCTGGACAAATTGTTTCAAAAAGAAGTAAATACGTTTACATGTAATTCAATAGACTTTCAATAGACTAAGTTTCTCAAGTAATCTAGCCTTATCTGGTAACAAAATTATGGTAATATTATCAGTGATAATAGTAACAGTATAATATTCGTTGAAAGTAAAATTAGAACCCTTCGTCCATTCCAAGTCGACAATTGCGTGACATGCATCGGCCGCAGAACGTACATATTCATTTTTTGTGCCGATATGCAGCGTCAGCAAATTTTATACTATCTCCCCTGATTGGCTACACTTGAATCGAGCGTAGTGATATCGAAATTCCTCGAAAATCACGTAAGGGCAATGCCAGTGCTGGCAAATCTAGCGACTAGATTAAGAGTACTTAATAGACGTCCAAGCATGCACATGTTATTAACAAAGGGAGTTAAAGCTTGATCCGAATGCAACCCACGCCTATTAAGCAAACTGTTTTACTTAATCCATTGAACCTAACATTGATGGTAGACGCAGATTTTGTGTGTATGTATGGTTATTTTAATTTTTTATTTTTCAACAGATATAGGAAACGCATTCGAAAACAACCAATAGTCAAAATGAGAAACCTTGTGCACAATTGAAAAAAATAAATAAGAATAATGGGGCAATATTACATAACACTTGAAAAAAATATCACTTTACATATATAGAACTTACATACAGTGTTTTTAAAGCGATATATGCAAATGCCATACATGCAAATATCATAGGGAAATTCGCTGATTCAATAAAATTTTTCTAACTAAGGTGCACTAAATATCATTACCGAATTTTTGAGTAATGGTGATTAGAAATAAATATAGCAAAAAAAATTTATCAGAATAGACACTAGAAAATACAAGTATTATATGTCCTTTCTTACAGTTGGAATAAAGAATAAAAACTTAAATACAGAAGACAAAAATCACTGTTGATAAATGTATCAGTATTAATTTAATAACGAAAACCAAATCTGTTTAAGAAATTGATTACGCTAAAGAAATTTTGTCAATCTTAACACTTCCTCACAGCTTTGCGTTGTAATTATGTTACGATGAAATTCACTTCAGCGTTGACATTGAACGACATTGAATTGAATACTAGGATACATTCTTTTTGTGGATATAAGCTTATATTTGTCGTTTTTATCCTTTTCATTCCGGGCAACATTTAGATCCAGGGGGACACAGACATCGATAATGAAACATTTCTTTTCATTGGTATACCATGCGACAATGTCAGGCTTGTTAGACTGCACGGATGGGACAATCTGGATGGATTTATCCCACTTCATTCCTAGTCCGTTTATTTTGAATATCTCTTGAATATTTCTGTTATAATCAAATTCACATTCAAATTTTCTTCAAAATACTATCATACGATGCCTTGGCAATCGCATTGTGACGAATTAGAGATATAAACTGGATGGAGAGGCTACTGCAAGATGGAAGCACATGTTGTATATCTTCCCTTGCATTTCCACAATGTCTACAGGTGTCATTAATCCGACTCTCAATCATCTTCTTAACAAGATGTTCCGTTCTTATTTCTTGTTCCTGGATAGCAAACACATAGCCTTCGACATGTGATGAAAGAAATGAGTTGACAATCCATTTGTTTGATAATTTCTCCTTATAAGAAGGGATGGACTCATTCTGTCGCTGTAGATAACCATGTTGGGCTTTGGACTTCCAACTATTTTTGTAACCTAGTTTAAGCTACCTAATCGAGAGGTTCTTGATAGAGGTTATTGGTGTCCCTTCGCTGGAAATGCTTAATTCCGCCTTGAAGGCATCTGCCCCACGTATTAGCTTCCATTTCTCGTGTATATAAACTTGTCTCGGTGATACGTGGGATTCAGATTGTAATGCAAGATGTTCCGCCAAACATATTATTCGCGTAACGGGTAAATAATCGCTCATGGAATTTAGACCTCTTCCTCCATCAATCCTGCATGTGTAAAGCCAGTCAACGTTATTATTTCTATGAAAATTTGCATTCATTGTTAATTGTGTTTTCGCTTGCCTTTTATAATGCTTATATATGCATACAACTCTAATTCCTAGAGTTTTCGTACTCGTTTGAAGTACTCTTTCGTGATCTTGCTTTGTTTATGTCTCCTTAATAATGATATTTATCATGTCCTAATTTCATTCCAATATCGCTGGAAAATCTTGTAATAAGATCAAGTTGTCTTTGTCCCATTTTTCTATCAGATGCGAATGTCTTAAGGTTAGCAACAAATAATAGATGTGCTAGGTTAGCATTTCTATACTTTGGCGGGGCAATTTTATACCCTTCTAATTGGTTGAGTAAATATGAAAGCGGATTAATGCACAAGATGAAGAGCTTCGTGATAAACAAATGGAATCGCTTTTAGCGTAATAGCAGTTTCGCAAGGTTCAATATTATCAGCTTTGGTCTTCAGTATTTACATAAACGACCTCCCAAATTGTCTCACTCAGTAAGATGCTATTCTTTTTGCCCTTGGCGAAATCCAAACTGTTGTTGAAAGAAAACATTGTTTTTCTCAAAGTAATTGTACAACCTATTGTAAACAATTTTTTCTAAAACTTTCGAAAGTGAGGGTAGTAAACCGATGGGACGGTAGTTGGACGGATTCGCCAGATCGCCTTTTTTAAAGAGGGGTATTACTTTGGCCATCTTGAATTGCCTAATATATTTTCCAGGAGTGATCGATAAATCAAAAATATGTGATAGCGCATTTATGCAGTTCCATGGGATGGCTCTAATTACTTTGAACGGAATTCCATCGAGACCGAAACTAGTTTTTGGTGAAAATTCTTTGATAATTCTACGCCCTTCGGCTGCAGTAGTTGGAGAGAAATATATTGAAAATTGGTTGGATTGTCCTAAGTACCCATTGTGGTTGCTATTATTGGGAAAGTTCTTGCTTAAATCTTAAATTGCTTCTTTTAAAATTTCTCCGTGCTGAATGTTATTGCATAGTCCCTAAAAAACTTAATATGAGCCCTTGTTGACGCATGATATTTTGGCTACAATTACCATTGCATTTATAAAAAAAATCTGCTGACACTAAAAATTTCCTAGTTACATTCCGTGTGTACGCAAGAAGGGAATAATATATCAGGGAATAAAAACGCCTAGTGCGTACAGGATCGTTCGCCGCATCCTGGCGGTGATACTTATGCAGACACCGGTTCCGAATAGGGGTGAATGTTTCTCGCTCAACATTTTTCCTGTGCATGGACATGGTTGGTGAAGGAATCCCTAAGCAGCGCTTACGTGAACCGCCGTGCACGGGTGAGGCGTCCAAACCTAAAGGGAGGTGTGTCGTCCCGTTTATTCTCCCTGTCCCTATTCTCGGAGACGGGATATCGGTAGCTTACGCTCTTCCACGCCATTCGGGTCTTCTACTGGCCTTATATACGAATAATCATAGACCGTCCCGTTCATTGTACAGACTTTCTTCAAACTCATTTCCAAAGCCTCCTTAACAGCATTGGCTAGCTTTAATCGGTATTTTGGTAGAGACTCGATAAGCGATGTATAGTCCGCTTCCTTTCAGGATTTTCTTCTTACAATATGCCAAGTTTTTTGTTGATCTTCGAACAAACTTGATAATTACAGGATTTTTCAAAGACTGTGATTTGAGCCTGTGCGCAATGTCTATATCGGCTTTGACGATCGGCGGCGTATTGTCAAAACCGATTCTGTCATTCAAGTTTTCGAAGTCTTTCCAATTATTTGGTATGTCGTCCTCGAAACATCCATGAGGATTAACAGTTTTCTTCGACTGTACTGCTCTTTAACTCACCCTGCATTCACATGCTCTTCTCTGTGAAGCAGAAGAGATAGGGTCTTGTTTATTCCATCGATAAGGGGAGACACGCTTGTCATAATAGCAGTAAAGTCCTCAGCTTTACTGCTGCTTCCAGATCTTTTGATCAGAATTTCCTGAGTGGCATTGATAGGATCTAAGGATTTTTTGAAATTCTCTGATGAGCTGTTGATCCATTTCATTTTTTGTTGCAAACAAATTCAGAATATAATCGAATTATAGAGTCAAATAGGTAATCCAATTGAACATGTGTTTTTGCAAAGGTACTATATAGGCATTTATAATCTATGTCCAGATTGAGGATAATTTGATACAAAAAATATTCCAATCTATCTGTCACGAGATTCAAACCTTGAGCTAACTGAGCGCTCTGTATACAGCCTTGGAAGTTCCGGGCAAAAGAACCTAGTTTCTCCGATATACCTATTTTGACTTTCGAAGAGTTTTCTGTCGGATTTTAGTGAGTTTATTTACTAGGCGCAGCAATGCAGGGTTTATAGGCAGTTACCCTGTCTGTCCGAGTCGTCTCCATCTCTGTCAGTTACGTGACAATCAAGCATAGCGAATAGCGAATCTAATTACTCAATCGGTGATATGAATACCCCTGGTGGCAATCACTCAATAATCAGACATAGCTTTACTAAGTAAGTTTATTATCAGACTAGAAAGAACTCGTGACTCCATTATCTCGCTTCATAAACTATCAACACTACGATATATATATGGAAAACACAAAAAAAAAAAACATTACGGTAAGACAATTACAAGAACATAAACAAGAAAGGAAGCGCAATTAAAGTCCATTGCTTCCGTAAAATTATGATGGCCGTTATCTAATTTTAGAGCGAGAGGAAAGATGTGTCAGATAGTTACCAGATCAAAGTGCGCCAATTGGGAAGTTTTAGATAATTGTAACAGCCCATTTACTACAAAACACGTTTGGCAGAGCGTGGTAAACTAGAATGGATCATACAAGGTTAATACATCCTGCCAGTAGTAGGTAAATGTAATTAATTTTAAACAAGGTCCTCAGAAAACTTTACTAGTGAATGAATTTGGGTACGGTATTCAATAGATTGAAAATGTCTTGAATGCAGAAAAAATTGCCTGCCTGGTTTATAACTGAAGTACTTATTAATACTTTTATCCATTCTGGTAAAAATATCATTTTGTACTTAAATCTTGTTTAGATAAAAAGTAGGTTAGCTTCACTATTCCGTAAATTTGTTAGAGGCAGCTCGGTATGAAAACAAGCTATTTTTTGTATTTAAGCAACATACTTATGTCATTAAACACAAAATGCAGAAAGCATTATTAGGGTATTGCTACCATAAAATTGAATCGAAAAAATCTTAACAAGTTCAAAATATTTTATTTAAGTTGGTCCCAGCTAGAACGGCTGTTGGAATACAACCAATAAACAAACTCCTTACTAATTTCTCTGCATTCCATATCTATCAAGTTTCGTTCAAGATCGTTTTGAGTTTATTTACTTGACGCTCTGAATACAATTTGAATACGATCAAAATCAACAACTTGTACCAACTCTTGGGATTGAGTTTCTATAACACTGCTTGAAAACTCCACACAATAAATCTGAACACCATAAAAGTTTTATTTCATGATAATCATGTGAATGAAGAAGTTCACAGCAGTGACATTTTAGTTGAATTGTTTGCAATCTTTTTCCGACATTGAGTTTGCAATACTGTTTCCTCCCTCAAGACACCAAGCGTTCGACCCCAATTCTCTACAGCTTTGCAAAACGGTAACCATGACAACGGTCTCTCTGCTATGTTGTTTAATGGATTTGCAGGATCTTGTATGAGGGGAAAATTTGCAGCAGTTCCATCTGTAGTACCTGAACACAACAACGCAATTTAGAAGCATTTAATTGGTATACAAGAAAAATTCCTCTACCACAAATGTGCACTGACCTTGTTGAATCTTGCCTCGGTTAAATTTGCCAGTAAAGTAAGAGGCAGGATATTAGACAACTCAGTACAATAAAATTGAGCATACAAATAACAGTTTACATTACAAGCCTAACAACAGTAATACGCATTGCCTTCAATGTACAGTTTGATTGATTTGCCAAACCAACATAGCAAACAGATTGCGTTAATTGGACGCCACCGAAATTTTGGGCTGTTTAGAGTCAACTGGTAAGTGTTTTTAGAAACCAAATTAGCTGGAGAAGCACAGAGAAATATTGCTTGACATTTCATAAATAAATTTAAAAGTTGAAGTTGTTTGTTTATTAAAGGACACAGAGAATGTCTGGATAATTGAGCTCCACACCTGACATGAGAGTTTAATTTCACACCAGTCCAATCCTGAACCAAAGACACATCTTTGATCGACCTGTTGAGCGTCAGAATAACATTAAAAATGATTATATGAAAAGGAGATTTCTGGACACCCTGCCATGGATGGTGGTTAACATCAATCATGATTACATAAAGAATAATACATTAGAGAAGAGTATATCTCCAGTTCGCCAGATGCTCAAGCAAAGCTTTATTCTCTGCTTGCCTGCATCAAGCAGGATGAAAGTGGGACCTATAATATTCTTAACCTTAAGTTCTTTGTTGGGACTGTCTATTGACTTTGTTGTAGCCTCATCTTCATCATAACTCACAGAAACATAATTCAATACAAAGTTTTTCAAGTCTTATTTTTCAATGGTTGACAAAAGCATTAAAGAAATTTTATTACTACTACTTGTAGTGGTAAAAATGGGGGCCTCCAGGTTCCTTTTGCATATGCATGTTAATTTTTCAATTTTCCCCCGACAATCCTAAAAAATTTGGAATTACTTGAGTTATCTAAACAACCAAGGTTGAAAGAACTATATACCTGTATATTCAATGCTGTAGTCAGCAGGATCATAAAATCTTCCCCACGATAATTTGATATTTTGTGGCCTGAGAAAAATTAAAATCAGGTTACTGGCTGAACCACCTATATTGTACCATACTTGTAGATTTTTGTAGATAAAAGAAGCTATTACAACACTTTAGAGTCATTCACCCAACTCAGACTTGAGTGGCATGCAAAAATATGTAATATAATTTGCATCAATCATTGTAAAAACTCTTTCAATTTACTTTTGAAGTAAACATGTATTTTCTGAGGCTGCCCAACGTATTTAAAAACCAATTTCTAAACACCTAGATTCTGCAATTTGTTTTATGTACCAATTAGTTATCTCTGACTTGCTATCATGACATCTATCATGTTTATACATTGGGAACTAAGTGTTGAATATGTTATTTGAAAATCTCTATTCAAGACTCTAAAAAAATGCACCATCTGGTGAAGTAATGGGTTGACTGAAATAAATTACATTTATTATATTACCGTAGTCTCATTAGTGCTTGCTTGCTTGCTATCGAATATGTGCTACCAAAAACTTGACTCGGGAGATATTCACCGAACTCGGGGAAATACACTCCCAGAAAAAGCTTGTCAATTGGTGAGAAATTTAGAGTTCCAAGTTTTATTATATCTATCAAAATCCGAGTAACACCGTAAGATGTGTGTTTGTATCCCATATTTTGCTGAACAATTGTCATTGATTATGCCATGGTTACTATTGAACATCCCATGTTACAGTAAAAAAATCAAAAAAATGTTTTTGCCTGTAAAGTGGAGCACATTTCCAATTTTATGGGCAATTAAACCTCTCCATTATTCATTCCTCAATCCAGTACTGCTTACTTTTCATCCTTGGCAGCAAGAACTAACGTCACGAAACAATTCATAACAGTTCGATTACTTGGCAAACTTCCTTCAACTTCATGGCAGGCTACTTCGTATGCACGAATAAGAAGTAAGGCTAACAAATAAGATGGAGGCTTCCATTTCGCATCAATCCAGTCTACAGAATTCCGCCAATTTTTTACAACTTTAATAAGGTCTTTCACCCTAAAAAAAAAAAAAGATTTTTGTATCTATTATTTCAGAAATTTTGCTGAAGGTTTGAAAAGCATAAATATTTTCTTCATCACGTTTAACATCACTGTACAAATCGAGAAATGTTCGCCATTCACCGAAATTCGTCTTATCAAAAATCAAACCCATCAAAATACTGATAAATTCGCCTTCATCAACCTCATCAAAATATTCGTTTAGTTCATTTATGATATTCATTGTTTACATTGAGCTCTGTGTTTTTGTTGACATTTGTTAATTTTAATCATTGCTGTCTATCTGTTTCTTGCTTCATTGATTACCACTATAAATACCGTCTGCTCACCTGTTAAAGGACAGTCTGTGGTAGTGCCCGGAGCATGTGCTCTTTGTCTTATGTTTAACATTACAATATACTTTTGTCAACTTAGCAATGGTAGCAGAGGATTGTGGGGGCTTTTGTTAGTGGTTATAAGAACCCTCTGAGTTTTCTTATGAGAAGAGGTATGGACAATGGAGAAATGAGATGTCAACATGGAAGCTTGTGACTTGACTTGAAGTCAAGAAACAGGCTCTTGCTGTGACACTTTGTTTAAAAGGAAGAGCAAGAAGCACTGCACTTGAAATAAATGCTGCTGATCTCAACAAAGATGATGGTTTGTCTACCTTGTTTAATAAGCTTGGAGTTTTCAAGAAAAACTCTGAAAAGAAGTGATAATAAAGGTATTAAAGAACACACTGTGAAATTCAAACAACCTTTACAACGAAGTTAAGAAATATGATATGGCATTGCCAGATTCCATCCAGGCATACAAGTGATTTGAAAGTGCATCACTTTCGCATCAAGAAAGGCAACTAATACTCACAACATCTAATAAACTATGGCATTGTCAAATCCGCTTAGGAAAAAATATCTGCAAATGCACTCAATCAAAATCAGTATGAAGTGACAGTCAAAACATATCCAGATTGCATTTCGAACGAGTAGTTGGCAAACAGACCGAACAAGAGATGGAGAAATCTTAGGATAAATCCTAGACGTAGAAATGGATCCTTAACCAAGTGTGTGGTTTGACTTTTGATTGGTTGAAGGACTATTCTCATAAAGACGAGATCAAGGCAGATTCACCATTCGAAAACAAATGACGTGAGTGAAACTTATATGACTAAATATGTTGATTTCCATTTTGTGGCTAACAATGCTGGTTGTGCAATAATTAATACTGCACATAGTCGCAATGTATGTGGAAATAAATGGTTATCAAATTATATCAACAGGCTTACACCATTGGAAAATAAAGATGTGAAAATGTCAAAAAGTGATACCACATTCATATTTGGTGATGGCGAGAATGTTGAGGCCTTGTTGAATTTCCAGCTGAAACTGCTGATATCTCTTGTTCTATTGTTTGCGAAGTTATTAATACAAATCTGCCCCTATTTTTGGGCAAATTGTCATTGAAAGGTGTAAATACAATAATTAACTTGAGTAATGATGTTTGTTACACCTGTTGAGTTAATAGCTAGTTCAAAAAGTCACTATTATATTTGTGTCTTACTGGAGGGGAAAAAGGACCTTCCCTCTGAACATTACTTGAAAAGTAAGGTTTATGCACTGAATGAGAACACTTTGTCACAGGAAGACATGCTTATGATACATAGACAATTGGGTCATGCTTACAAAAAACTGAAGACTCTTTTAAGTGACTCTGGCATATCAGGGAAGCATGTTCTAAATATTTTGAAATACGTTTGTGGAAATTGCGATACATGTAAGAAAAAAACCAAAAACTCCTAAACCTGCTGTGGGTTTGCCAATGGTGAAAGACTTCAATGGAACAGTTGCAATGGACTTGCATGAAATTGAATCGGGTTTGTGGTATTTCCATATGATTGATATGTTCACTTGTCTGTCAGCAGCGTGCATTTTTCGTACAAAATCTACTACTGTTATAATCAGAAAATTTATTCCATTTTGGATTGAAACATATGGTTCAGTGATAATGTGGGAGAATTTGATAATGCGGAACTTAGACGAATGGCAGAAGGTTATGACATAGAAGTCAGCACAACACCTTCTCAAAGTTCGTGGAGCGAAGGTCTTGTGGAGAGACACAACCACACACTGACTGAATTGATGATCAGAATTCGATATAGTGAAAGGTTTTACTGGGAGATTGCTCTTAGTTGGGCTGTGTTTGCTAAAAATTCACTGCACATTGTACATGGTCAGTCCTTATTAACTTGTGTTTGGTAGGAATTGTCAAATGCCTTCTATTTTACCTGATAAAGTTCCTGCATTACAGGATAAACGAATGAGTGAAGTTATCACAACCAACATAAATTCTCTACATGCATGCAGAAGAGAATTCGATGAATGAAAGAATTCGATGTGCGTTTAGAAATTGAGTGAGATGCGTCGATGAAGAGATGAAGAGATGAATCTCCTCAATGGGGGGACCAGCATCTGTCATTGGCCGTGATGGTTCGTTGGTTTTTGTTTGACATGGTGGCATTGTCGTCAGAGTGCATAAGTGTAAAAAATCATGGTTGAGAAGTAATTTTCTGATGAAATATCTAAATCAGATTCTAAGTCTGGTGGGGATATTAAAGCCGATGACATTCCAATTGATGTTATAAAATCTGAACATAACAAAGAACAAATTTATAAATATAGTGATGAAGAAATTGACAATTCAGCCCAAACAAAATGTAATTTTGATCAAACCCAATCCAGTGTTTCCAGCGTCACTTCAAATGTTAGTGTGAACAAAGAATGGCATGGGATGGCAAAAAGGAGTTATTTTGCCGTCAAAATGCTATTAGAAACTTTAGTATTCTACAAAACCCCCGTAGTGGCGGACACGGGACTAATCCTGTTGGTGAATACATTATGTAAATGCATTTCAACAAGAGTATATCCCAGGTGACATGTACGCATTTATAGGGGGCCTTTTTTAGGGATGCGGCAGATCCATGAAGATCCCAATTCGAACGATTGTGAATCCAAAAGTCGGATGTTGCGAAACCGATCGCTGTAATCAACAAAGGCGAAAGCTAGCAAGCAAGGTGAATTTTGTTGAACAGGTGTTCAAACTCCTCACCTAGGTATGCCTATGTTGGTAATCCTTTGCGGCTCTACATGTTCAAACACTAACAAATCGTAAGTTGCGGGCTTTCCACGTTCGTTTTATTTTATCTTTGCGTCCAACGTAATGTGACGCAAACAGCTACGCCAGCGTGTAACAGACCATCAAAACATATAACACGTACTTGCATACCTACTTAATTCGGAATCAGCGGCCGCCGTGAGATCGGACGTACATTTTGGCTCCTCACTCATAATGACTAAACCAACCCGGGTAAGATGTGGGGCACTTTAAGTTTCAACTGGTCATAAACATAAATCCTGACTTGATTTGTGTTATTGAGTTCTTGTCTCAGATCAGACTTCGACGGAGTTCAAATTATCTAGTTACAGTTACATCTATTCTTAATGTAAATTAAGGGTTGACATCAAAAATTTAATGTACTCTCACGTCTGCACTTCACAAAACGGAAACTATACGAACAAAGAGGATTTTGTATTAATTCAGAATTGTTGCTGTATCCTTGTATCGAGCAAAACGGTAATATAGCCTATGGTAGCTGTTGGACCCAACCTGGAAGCTATACCGATGTTGGAAAATTTGCACGGTTTCGAAACATATTTGAAAAACACATGCGAAATGGAAATGATTTGGCCGACGGGGAAAATATGAGTTTTTGGCACAGCAGGAACTTCCAATAGGCACTATCACAATTCACAATAAACTATATAGCACCGACTCGCACAATTCCATTTCATATATTAGTTTCCCAATCAGATTTTTTAAAACTTGCTTTGTCAAGAATGTGTCCATCTGTGGACCATGCCTGACAAATTAAAATTTCTGATTGGGCTGTGCACATTATTTTAGTGTAATCCCTAATTTTTTTTGAAGATTTCGGGTAACTACACGACGACGATATAAATGGAACGTCCGGCAAGGCTGTGTTTTTATTTTAAGGTTAAGCCTGGTTAACAAGCCGCGATTATTCAATAAAGCCCAATGGTTTTTGATTGTTATGTAAAGATTTGTTTGATTTGTGATGATTTGTTTGTTATGTGTATGTTAGTGGCCGAGTGCGTCCCAGCACGTTATAAACTTTCATATAGGTTTTACTCACCTTACAGATTTTCTCATTTTCATTTGCAGTTTTTATATGTAGATATGTATATAGATAGTCAAAATAAATTTACTATACTATGCATTTACTAAAAAATATTAACAAGCCACGCTTATTCATTACTTTTTTCCCGTATATTGAGGAATTTTGAATGGAATTTGAATGCAGAATAATGAATGGAAATGAGAATCTTTTGGACGCAGCGTTTCTCGGCATATTACGCATTAGATTTGTTTTATAACAACTTTGGTTAGGTATAGTTCGTTGCGCCGCCGGCACGTGATCATGTTTGTCAAAATAAACTTCCCTTATTCGAGCAATCTGAGCAATGTAATCAACACAATATTAATACCACTCACTATATTACAATTCCCGTTTTCTGTACAATATAAAATATTTTCAATATTGATTACAGTTTCTCAATTCGAAATCCAATATTGACTGCCAGGCCGGGTGATAAGTGCTGCTTAAAACTAGAGTAGAGTATAGTTGATTTTGAAGACCCATAACACACAGCACAAAACATAAAAACACAACACTACTCACAAAAAATGGGGACTTCAGGAGGATGGACAAAACCTCGGATGTGGCTTATGTCATGAAACATTTCATGAGCCCATCCCCCTACAAATAAATAAAATGTGCATGAGATTGGGATTTAGCTTTTAAAAATACACGAATGGTCGAACACAATCGGGTTGTTGAATTTCCGTAGTCAAGCATTAATTTTGAAATTGTGCGTGCAGTAATGTGGATACGACTTTGATAAATATCTGAGGAAATCATGAAACTATTTAAAATATAAATTAAGAGAGTGGAAAGTGCAATCCACTACTCTATACTCAACATTGTTGCGTGTTTTCTTCACATAAATGCTGAAATATTAGGAAATCAGTCGGTTAAATAATTAGTCGCAATTAAAATAAACAGTGGTGGGTGCTCGCCAAGCGCGGAATATAATATACTGACTCTAGTGGGATGCAGATGAAATGATTCAAATAATCGACCACTATTTGGGTAATCACGCAGTGCTACTGGCTTTCCTTGGCTCGATCTCCACTTGTCAACTTGTACGGGTATGTATGTGTATGCTATACATCAACCCGTCCATATTATCATCCCTTTAACTGTCTTTTTCGTCGTATTATTGTAGGTTCAGAATGTTTTTTCTCCATAAATACAATATTCGACAATGTTTCATATTCGTGTAAATATCATGGACTGCGAATTTATCCGATATTGCTAGAAGTCCAAACCACCGGTTCCCATCGTATTGTTTGCAAGTGTCGGCACTATTTTTCTGTGTTTGTCGGTGTGCCAATATAGAACTTGTGAAAGTATAGGTACCGCATATATTACCCATTCTGGTAGCGTTAATAATCTTGACTATTCCGGTCTTTTTCGTCATATTGTAGATTCACAGTTCAAAATAATGTTCTTTCTCTATGATTGCAATATTCGACAGTTTTTATCGCCTGAACGTCATAGATTAGTTCGATGTCCCTGAAAGTCCGAGTTACCGTACCTGTTCCCATCGGTTTGTCTACAAAACCTACGCGAGAGAGGACGGGATTGCGTCCGCCCTCGACGACAGCCCAAGGTGATTGAACTGAAACATATTCCCTCATTGTGAGATTTTACAAATTATGCATGATTGGGACATGATCATTTAAGGCACTTCCTTGTATGGCGGAAATCAAACTTGACCACGGTACTAATATTTTCAATTAAAAAATGATCAAACATGGCCACATGATTGATGGACAATACGCAGTGGGATTTTGCAATGTATTTTATACGAATTTATTTTGCAAATAGATTATAAACATGCTAATTCGCAGTACGAAATGACCTGGGTTCTCGTACAAAACTTTGTCGCACCCTGCTCGTCCACTGATGCCGTGCGCGCCGTGGTGCGATCGATTTGTTCCATGCTTAGTTGACATAAAATTTTTGATTCGCAAGATCTTTTGATTAATAGGAGTCTGGTCAACAGCTTTATTTTAGAATTGAAGGAAAATGAAAATTTAAAACTTAAGAATTGTTCAATTGGAGAATACATTTTGCGATTTATCAGCTTAGAAGGACTTTCGGATAAAAATAGTTTATTTTATTTCCAAAGTTTTAAATCGAAGAATATATTTTTATATCTCATTGATACGAATACCAATCATCCTTTTCTCGCTATGCGATCCAATACGATCAACATCCGATCACACATAGACCATGTTTGAACAATGTAAATTATCCCCCTCAACACTCAAATCGATTCCAGATTAACACATTTAAAGACATGGCCCATTGTTTTCCACGGCCACGTGGAACGGCATTAAATGTTTTTGATGATATCTGTTACAAAACTTCGATGCTGAGTGAGGTGCTAAATTTCACAAGGCCCTGATTGAAAATATTAAATTATGCGGTACATCAGAGCACAAAACCTGATTTATTCTGATTCGGCACGTTATATTTACGCTTATTCTTTTAAAGGTTGCAATATCTTGTTCACAATTTATGGTTCCGGTAAAACTTATTTAACGAAAATTGGATTTTCTGTCACTTTTAAGTATAATAAATTACGCACATGAAAGAAGGAGTAAAACGGCTATCATCGTTCTCAAAAATTTTAAACTCAATATATCACTTTAATTTTCTGTGAGATGATTGTCATTTGTTGTGTGTGCATCGGCCTGAGTTTGACATTTACAGCAGATATGCGTAACCCAAATATCATATTGATTTGAAGACAAATAGTTTCACAAAGTACTAAATACGTTTAAATATAATTTGATGTACTAAATATTATTGAAATTTTAATATTTCATTAGATTTGTGAGTAACCTGGCTATGTTTGGTATCAAAATGACTGTAATAATATCAGTGAATTCATTGAGAGTGAAATATAACCCCATCTTCAATCGCGCTAGTTTTAGTCATTTCATGTTAGACATTGTTATGTAACACATTCTCGAAAATCCGTGACTTGCACCGGCCGCAGAAGTACACAACTTCTTTCTATGCCGATGTGCAGCGTCAGCAAATTCTATAGCTCTTGTCTCGATTGGTCACACTTGAATCGAGCGCAGTGATTACAAAACGCTTAAAAATCTGAACATGGCAATGGCGAAAATTTTCAGAAAGACATCTAATCTTAGTGAATCGCCACATCCCTTTCAATTACCGGAGCATGAAAAATTTGAAATTTTACAATGGTGAAATCGAAGAATATATTTCGGTATTTATAAGCTGCATTTTCAAATAAAAATGCCGATGACTTATTGTTTGAAATACCTTTCTAAAGAATATAAACTGGACAAATCCAGCACAAATTGCTTAGGAATTTGAAAAAATGACGAATACGCGCCGCTCTTCAAACTAACTAGCAAGGAAAATCCAACAATTGTGAAGCAGAATAATATGTTTCGGTATTCACTATTCTGATTCAATATAAAAATAAATTGGTTTTATTACCAATACTATATTGAATTCACGGCGCTCTTCAAATTAACCAAACGAGGAATATTCAAAATTCCACAGTTATGAAATTGGACGAGATATTTCGGCCTTTACTAGACAGATTTTCAAATAAAAATAAATTATTGCAAAACGGCAACTAGGTGCCCTGGTTTAAAACTCAAAATAAAAAATGTGGAGCCCAATATAAATTAGTCTATAGGACGTCATTCAAATATTCATTTTACCTAAAAAAGGTACTTAGGTGCCCTCGATAAAGCTCAAATTGTATATTGCGTTACGCGGTAATACAAGTACGCTGAGAACGGCGCGCGCCTAGACCTGACCTGAGCAAAATCCTAAATCATAAAATAATGTGAATTTACGAAAAAAAATGCAACCGTAGGTGTCACAGATTGAACGGCGTTATTCTTGCTTTGGTTAGAACGTGCGGATAAAATCAGGTTGAAATAACGTTTTTTCTTTATAAACGGCAAAAATGTCATTTTCGCACTAAAAAAAGGGTGCGAAGGTGGCCCGTACTTTTCACGAAGTAATGCGCTTGGAGTGAACAATGGGCAGCACGTTCGATACAAATGCTTGACGTTGAAGAAATAGAGCATGAAGCAGAAATACTTGATGGTGCTGGCAAGGCGACAGGAAAATATAAGAACTGGTTCGACATGTTGTTGAAACCGGATAACTTAGTTGGTAAAAATTCATCCAATGATGTTGGTAAGGTTCAAAATTTAGAAGTTTCACCGTGCAAGATGAGGAGTCAATTATTTTTCTGGAGACCGAGGAATTACAAATGGGTGAGCTTCTTTCTCAAGAAGCCCTAATAACTGAAAATGTTTCATTTTTACAAGCAAAGCAAAAAGAGCTTGATAGTTGGAAGATAAATCACATGTACACGGGGGTACAAAACAAAGGTCGAAACACTATATCCACAAGATGGGTAAGCACGTTGAAAAATACTCAAGGTGTTATGTCAAAAGCCCGATAATTTGAAGTTTGCATCTATCATTAAATGAATTGCAAAAAGATTCGCTCACATGCACAAAAGAATCTTTGAGAGTGATACTTTCTATTGCAGCACAAAACAATTGGTCACCTAACATTGTTGATGTTAAAACTGCTTTTCTTCGGGTTAATGCAATTAACAAACAAGTTTTTATTCGTCCTCCAATGCAAGTGTGTGTACGACTTAGCAGATGCATCATTACTGGTAGAGTCAAGCAGGTTAAGATTGACCTGGGAGAAAAAATGTCGACAATTGATCCTTCTGTATTCTACTGGTATGGCAATGCACTGAATAAAATCGTTCGCCAGCCAAAATCTCAACTTGTGTGTTTGAAATTTGATAATCATGGTACTGAAAACTTTTGATTTTTAGCGATGCTTCACCCGGCAACTTGTGTGATGGTGGTACATATTATTTTTCTGGCAACCTGCAATAATGGAAAAGTTTCTCCATTAGATTGGAAATCAAAGTGAGGAAAGGAGTGAGAAGTGCTCTCCCGGCTGAGGCTTTGTCATTATCAGATGCCATGAATAATGCTATATATTTGGCAACTTCATTGACAGAACTTACATCAGACTGTGTAAAATCTAATGTTCCTATTGAATGTTTTATTGACAGTTAATCACTCTATGAATCTATCAGATCAAGCAAGACTTAATGTGTTATCTGACAAGAACATTCAAAATACAATGAGATTGATAATTCATTGTTTACATTGAGTTCTGTGTATTTGTTTACATTTGTTAATTTTAATTGTTGCTGTCTGTTTCATGCTTCATTGATTATCGCTATAAATACTGTCTACCCACCTATTAAAAGACAGTCTGTCCTTGGTATCGTCTTAGGTTTAACTCATTACAATATACTGTTAACTTATCAATTTACTGAGTTACGATCATCTATTCAAACCTTATCATCCTCTGTACCACCTAAAGCATTACCAATACAACAATTTTTAAGTCCTTCAACGACTGTCGAGTATGAAATTTCCGACGAAGCCTCAAGATCCCAAGTATACATTGTTGTTAAGTCAACCTTCTTTATTGCTCTGCCTTTAGTGAAAGAAGGATCACTCTCGATCACTCATTGCTTTGATTTCACCTTTAACATATTTTAAATCGCTTGTTAACAATGCCGAAGGGTTGGAGCATTGACATCATTCGACCAAGTTGGTTGGACTTCGATCACAAGGGAGGACTTCATTTCCGACTTCATATGGCAACAAAAAGCATGAGGTACAAGCACTTACTAAAGTCTCAAGCCCCCAGGTCGCTACCACACTAATCGAATCTAATCATTAGTGATATTCTTGCCAAACCACCTATTCTCGGTTTGGTAACAATAATACCTGATGGAATTCGGCATAGTCTTATGCTTAAGAAGAAGATAGGATGACAGTTCCAAACCATACGTGGTGAATGAAAGCAGGTTTGTGAAATGATTGCTGCATGCCAAAGGTTAGGGGTGTTTGGTCAGCATTTTCCTATTTGAGTTGGATCGTAGCCACGAAGCTCCCGAAGATGAACTACATAATGTTGGAACCCTTCCCAGCAACCTTCAAAATCTTTAGGTAGTAGTTGTCGAATAGTCGTCCGCCTATGTATGGAAAGGTCACAAGTCTCATTACGATTAAGAAATCGATGGCACCAAGGAACTGATGCTTTGGAGGCGTCGACGCCTATTTTCTTTGCTTTTCGTAGTAAATATATATCGGTGTGTTTCACAAAATCGAAAAGTGTCAAAAAATTGTTAAATCGATCGAAATTAGTTTTTTCCTTCATAAAACCTTTTGGTGGGCACACATGTGTCAAACGTTTATAGACGTGTAGACATAGTTTTTTTTTCGACCCGTCTGCCCCACAAATAATGATATCACATTACAGAGATATCAGGAAAGTAAACAAAACCTAAAATAAAGTTTAAAACATGCCAGAGAATAGGTTTGAAAGAAAGATTCAACAAAGTGTGCAACACATGTTTGTTTACTTCAAACTAGACAAAAAAATATATATTAAATAACACTAAATTCAGCCACACAAATTACATCGCAAATTCAGTTTTTTCTTTTATATAGGACCGAAACACTGTTCACTAACTTCTTTTTTCTCAAAAAATATAGTTTTAAGAATATGCAGTGGAATTCTGCCTATTCGAAGAAAGTGAGAGAAGAATGAGAAAAGCTTTTAAAATAACGCTGATTGAAACTAACTCAAACATCCAGAATGCAGACCACTTGATCAGTAATAAAAATCTGCAACATTTTGGATCACAGATCCAGGAATCATAAAATTCTACAAATGGAGACAGACATAATGCAGTGAAATAATTGGACAATAATAAATTAGTACAGCACAAAAAATAGTTGTCCATGTTTACATTTACCATGTTTGCATCTGGTACACCTTTTCACTGTATGTTATGTTGTTTTTCTCAATTGGTAACAATAACACAATGCCCAGATTACCAGTCTGTAGTAATCAATATGCTTTGTCTGAACTAGTGGCTAATAATGTTCTGTCATATATGGGCCTGAGAAGATGATAAAAATTGGTGAATAATTTGTCTTTAGTTGGTTTGTGTTATCAGATAAGATTGGGCAAGATTCGAGTTGAAATGCTGTGATTTAAAATTAAACAAAATGTTTGTTAACGTCACGACCACTTGTACCGTTCATTTCCCAGCTTTGTTGTTTATTACTGTCATTTGAATGAATATAAAATGTTCGAAAACGTGATTAATTCTATCAGTTTATTTTGGCACCTCTGCCATAAACAAGATAAAACATATATAAAAACGGAACAAAATGTCAGGCGGCCAAGAGAGTGGGCATAGCCTAGCAAGGCTAAATGTGGGCTTACATACCAGCAAAAATCAAAACAAGGCACACATAACATAAGACGCAGGTCTGGCTCGGGCGTTAAAATCCGTTAAGTTAATATCAATAGTAATCTGATAGACGAAGCAAATTGCAAATTAAGCAAATTGCGACAAAATGACAACATCTGCAGAAGTTCAATAAATTAGATTAGTGCTGATTTCATCTGATGTGTTTTTAGACGAAAGTGAATAGAAAATCAAAACGATCGAGTTTCTTTGAGGAATTAAATTTACGATGAATCACTCTTTCTTCATACATGACATATTTCTTTATTTGGCTTCAACTTTTCCTCGAAGTCGCACGTTGCTTTTACGAGTTCAAAATGTTCGCTTGGCCGTCCTGTTGCCAAACTTACAGTTTAAATTGAGAAATGTAACTATGTCGGAAAGCCCTCGAAGATTTGGGTAGATAACGATATACAGTAGATTGGACACAAATATAATAATTTAGTTGGTGTTTTTGCCGTTTCAATGCAGGAATCTGTAGGGGACTAGAAATAATATTGCAACATTTCAGCACCTACATGTTAATTTTGGTTGTTGCCCTAGTCTTTAGGCACAGACGCTGAGAAATAGTTTTTTAACATCAACAATATGAATGAATATGACCGTTAAGAAAGATAACAAAAGGTGTGAGAAAATACGAGAGGAGAATAAACACACGAAAGTGAGCAGATCACAAATACAAAAATCAAGATTACGATTGATAACAAAAACGCAACAGGAAGTAGTTGAAACACACAGCAAGAGAGTCCATAAACAGGGAAAGTGCGACAAAAAGATAGTTGTATTACAACATTGAATACCAGGTTTTTACCATTAAACATGCATGGCTGTGATTGCAAAAATGAGACATGTAGAGAAAAGATATGGATGATATAAAAGATATTGTCTACATCGACCGTATCTGATGGGTAGCAGGTTGCTATTGGAGTTCGATAAACGAAGGGTGCATAATACTGGGGAATACACTTTCTCAGGTGAAAATTGACCTCTAAAATTACCTGTGCACAATCCTGCGTGACCTGCGTGATATTGGCAGTTAAATAAGGTAATCTAGATAGTGTACAAAATATTTAAAATACGGTAGTAATATGGCAATATCCATAGTATTAGAAATTATTATCCTTTTTTATTTCAATTAATTTCTATACCTGGTTGTTTTCTAAACTCTGTAATTACGGTATTTACCGTAAGAGCACATCTACTGGACTACATTGGGGCAAATTCATTAAACCATCACCCGAGAAGGAATATCTGCGACATCAAATGGAATTCTGTCATCTTAGGTGGTAGGTAGTATATGTCACAAGCACTACAGTGCCCGGTCTGGCAGATTGGCAGTGTATTCAGAAATAAATTCAGTTTAGAGGAAACAAAAATTTTAATTCCGGTAATAATTTTTTTTTTGCATTTTATCGCACTCACATTCAAAATATATCCACATCCAAAAACTTGCACAATCTTCTAAATCCAATTTTTATTTAAGACATCAAAAAATTGCCATGAGAGCCCATAAAACAAAAGAATTATTATTACCTACTGGTACATTGCCCTGAAATCCCCTAGTGAGCAAATCACAGTTTGTAAAGTGAAATCTATGCCACTGTTCCAACAAATAAAATGTATGTAAATCTGAAACTAGATACTATGTTTGAATCTAACCTGATCAGGTTGCTCTTCTATAAATATTTTTTGCCGTTCAGCAGCAGCAGAACAGAACCACAATAAATTTTCAGAATTGTGTTGCTTCAGTAATTCATTATAAAGACCATCGTAACCACCTGCACCTTCAGAATTCCAATCAAACGTCCAATACAAATCCACTTCTATTTTGTTGTTATACGTGAATTGAACTGTATATGCACTGAAGAGATTAAAAAAAAGTTTTGGTTTTGATAATTGAATCTAAGACGATAAACCTCAATGTTTTATTTTAATAAACAAAACTTCAAAGATTTTGGCTAATCAGACACATTGACATAATACTTATCAGAAAAAAAAAGTTTGATGCTAATTTGCAAGAATTCATATTTTTTTTATCGAATTCACTCAAGGCAAATTTTTAGTCTCCCAAGACCACCGTTGCGAAAAGAGCTACATAAGTGCCGAAACAAAGAATTTTCCCTTCCCAAAAAATACTTATTGACTAGAGTTTTAGAAGTTTGCAGATCCGCTTGATTGGAGCGCAGAAGAAGTTCACAGAAAAAACTTCTTGCATAAAATATTCTGTGGCATTGCCATTGTGAAACTTTTACAGTGAATAAATATGAATTGATGGAAAACTCAGCAAATTTACGACACTGTGACGATGTGAACTTTTGAAGACTGGAAGGTTTTGGACAATCAAGCATGTTTAAAACTGTAACATCAGCAGAATCCTACATGTGACAACAATAAATACTTCATGTAGGGTCGAAATAGAGAAGTGTATATAGTGAAGTAAATTTTCAGGTGAAACGTAACGAACTGCGAGCATGATATAATGAACCAACTTTCGTTGAAGCCTTTTTAGCAATACTTGTGACATAGTCATTCCAAGTGTGAGTCCAATAAGTCGAATATTTGAAGATTCTACTAGAGTTGTACGGATGGTGAAGCTAGTGTTACCATTGGATTAGTGTAGCTATTAACTGACAATACTTGTTTTCCCAGAGGTTGGTGGCATGTGTCAAATGTTACTCCAATCTGATATTCAGCCAAATCCGACTAAATCGATTTAGCCAGAGCATGTATATTACCAACTCAAATGTTAGGCAGAGCCAGACTGATATATTGGTGAACCGATATATGTGCAAAAATGTACAAAATATGTGTACAAAACTAGAAAATTTTGTAAAACAATCCAAAATCTTGTTTCTGATGCATTTATTTGTCGGGTAATGTCTGGTGGAACAATTTAGTTGTTGCTGCGTTTTACATTGTGGTTCGTTCAATGATGAAAAAAAAGTATCACTTTGCCCAGACTAGGGATGCAAGTTCTGATTATATATATATTTTTTTAATCGAATCTCCAAAAAAATAATTTCGAGTCGAATCATTTCAAATATGATTCTATTAAACTGTTATAAGATGCTATATTAGTTGAAAAAAACACATTCGTTGTTCAGATACGAGCAACACTGAACAAGAACAAAATAGCTGTTTTGATATGATAACTGGGCACGTTAAAATTAGCAAATATTTATCATATAAATAAAATAGCCAAATAATTTTAAAATGTCTGCTTTCAAGGTTCGATGACGACAGAACATCACATACAACACACAACAACAATCTATTAGAATCACAACGAATTTTCTTAAAATGCTTAGAATGGATTCGAATCAACAATGATTCAAATGGATTCTATAACTTACTTCTAGGGCTGGGCAAAACCGAATCACTTTGAATAAAAATCTGATTCGATTGATTGTTTTTAGTATTTTTTCAATTCCCACTACATTGTCTAAGAGCAGCAATCTTTATATTTTAACGACAAAATGCTATCGATTTTGGTCAAAATGAAAATACTAGTTTATTTAGCAAGTTTTTGTTCCTATGAACAATTCACGATTGATTTGAATAAATGGTGCTACGAATCACCGAATCTAATTGCCCAGCCCTACTTACATAGTACAGACTCTATATATTGCTGAAGAAGCTCATAAACATTACATGAAATTCGAAATATATTTTTTACCAAATGAATATATCAAAATTTGTGCGTGTCTGGTGTGCAGTGATTTTAATAGATTCCAAAAAATTTGTGATCATTACTATAGAAATTAGAAAATATCATTCACTAAGCCATATGAAAACATTATGATGTTTAGGTCTAACTTTGCACTGTTCATGCCCATTAAAATTGCAAGCATAAAAAATATAAAAATACTTCAGTTTTGCCCTGTCTCCCCATTTGTTTTTGGCATTCTTGTCAACACCACACTGCTTAATATGTGAAAAGCTTTTAAGGTTATATAAATCCGGACCATCCTCCCAATTACTTTGATAGCCATGGTTTAAAGGAACTCACTTGTGATAAAAATCACTCAAACCATGTATTTTTCCGTCATCAACAGCCTCGCACATTAGTTTAGTAACGGCATGAACAAAACCAGGCAACCAAGCAGCGTGACCATTCTTTGGTAGATCTGGTGTCAATAAAATGAAATCAACATCAGTTCGATTTTCACTCATAGTTCCAGTGCCAAATGACCCTAAAAAAGAAGATCATTATCAATAAACAAAATTATCATAATCTCCAGTGGCACCAACCTCCAATGAGTTTTCTTATAGGGAAGCAATCTGAAACCAAAATGCTAACTATGGTATTTCTTTTTTCACTACCCTGTAACTAAATGCTAACTTTTTCTCTACCCTGCATAAAAACTAGAGGTACCGTACATTGTTCCCACGAGGCATGGACTTGGGATGATGCTCCACAACCCTAGCTGTTACTCATCCATTCTATGAGGTGCCAAACACTTTTAAAAAACCCAAACACTTAATTTATGTATTTCGATGCTAATATTGATGAAAAAGGTGAATCGAAAGTTTTCACATCTCTTAAATATAGCAAAAGCAATATGCAATCTAAACCTCCTTGTTTACGTGGGAGTACCATCCATAACCTGTTCCTAAATTCGTTCGTTATTCAAACTTCCATCATTTCAAAAATGCATTTCAAATTTTTTGGAATGTTAAAATTGAATCAAAATCAATGATCAATTTTTTAAATGATATAAGATTGTCTATGACTAATCAAATACAGTATAGTAATGCACATCTCTTAACTCTAGACAATCTACTCTGGAGCAAGGTTGTTCAACCTACGATACAAAATGGTTTATTCAGTTACTAGCTTTGGCTATGTAGTTGAGTCATTTATAATTACTAAAACTATTCTATGGTTTGCTCACTTAAAACATGTTAATCACACTATCGAGACAATTGGTGGCATGGTGGTAGTTTTTTAGTTACATTTGTTTCAAGAAAGGCCGGAAGCATTACCATACCTATTGAAAAGAGCTGCTACAAAAGGTAGAAGTTTAACAAGTGGTAGATGGTTTATTCATTGCCCATGGAAGACACTACTTACTACACCTCACTGGTTTAGTTCCAATAGGAATGTTTTTTGCTTAGAGTGCAGTTGATGGTAGTACATTTTGTATTAGCTCTCTGCAATTTAATGGTCATTAGTCGGCTTCGTTTGGGCGCTGCTTCTGGCCATGCTTGGAGCAACTTTAATAAGAAAGTGAACCTGCAACTTTACTCTTCGTCTAATAACAAGTTAGCGATAAAGAAAAACTAGTTGATTACTAATGAATGAAATTGATGCAAAGTTTGTAGAAGTGTCTGATGCAAAGAGCTCTGGTACATAAAATGCGTCATAAGTAACAAAAAATTTTTATTTAACTGCTATAATAGCCTGTCCTGGACAATACTAAAAAGTCATATAATACCGGCTAACTCAATAGGTAATAAGTGTCAGAAATACGCTTTAAGTTAAGCATCTCAAATCAGAATCCTATCACCTGTTCCTATATATAGGTACTACTTCTTTGCTTTTTAATTTGAAAGCATTGCGGGGTTTAATTATACATTCATATTACCTGCTTGGACAATCCTGGTAAGACGAAGTGGTAACGAGTCATTTACAAATTTGGTCAATTCAAGATGAAGTTCTTCAATTTCTTTTTGAATTAATGCAAGATCAACAGGATCTGGACGAGCATCATTTACGAGTCTGAAAAGTTCAATTAATGCACTAGTGAGGTGTCCAACAAACATTTTTTGCATATATCATCATCCCACACAGGATTCAAACCCGTGCTAGTGTAATTAGAGATGCGTAACTCGAAGTGTATTCCAAATCTTTTGATTGACAATTGAGCTCATCGTGCACCCGTTTTTTTTTTATTAAAATTCACTTTAAGCAAGGCTGGAAACAGCACCTAAAAAGAAACAACTAAAGTCCACTTAATAACAGAGAGCTACTAGATGTCAAAACATCGTAGATGCGCCACAGTAAAGTGGAGTCTTTATCTTCCCTGGATTATACCAAAACCATCAATCAATTATTTGTTTTCACTCGACAGCTCTCATGACACGCATTAAATAGGTGAATACTAGTTTGAAGTCTGTACCTACAGGCCCTGCCAATCCCACCCCTAATCCTTACTGTGGGTCGAACAGCAGTATGTTAGTATATTAGTATGTTTTCAGGGTTCGGCCGAGACCAGACTTCGCTCATGCTCGTTGTCAAGCCTCGGGTTTGTGATGTCAAAAAAAATTGTGCATTTGCTGCTTGCTATCCAACAGGGCATAAATGGTTGAACCAGGCATGACCAGTCAATATCTTTAGATTTCATGCATCGATATTCATAGGAAATTTAAATCAAGAGATGATTTGGTTATGTCAATAATTTCTGCAACATTTTGCATTGACTTTTTACTATTGCATTCTTGAATATTTTGGTCTCATTTAACAATTAAAAATTCAAATTTTTTCCCCCAAGTCTTAAGCCAGAAATTTTTACTAAAATGCAATTTTCGTTTACCACCTAAAGGCTCTCGGGCAAATTCTTGATGACATCACTAAAATTTAAAAGTAATAGGGTTTGAGTTACTGATGTGTACTTTATTTTTCCTGTTAAATAATGAATAAAAATACCAAAAATTATCATATTTAAAGGCAAGGGCCGAGCTACTCGGTTTCGGCTGAATTTTTCTAAACCCAGCTGAGTACTGCAACGCTTGTGACATCCCGATTATTAGTCCATTCATAAACCCAAGAACAGGCTATTCTCCAACTATATAGTTGAAATATACATATTCATACAAACTGAAATGTTCTCTATATCTTATTGAAAGTTTGGAATTTTCAGCTTCGGATTGAGGTACTGGACGAAGGTATGGCCTTCCTGCAACTCCACTGTAAGATTTTCTCCATGCTGAAATTTATGACATAGAAGAAAATTTGTTTACCAAGGACATAACAAGTTATGCAAGGGTTTCTAATTCAAACAACTAATTCCATGTTATAAAACCTGTAGTAAGCAAAAGATAAGTGTAATAAAACGTATGATCATTTTCAAGACATCAATAAAACACTCGTAAATGAGCAAGGAACTAGCTAAAGCAAACATCTAATATGGGCAAAGATCTGTATACAGCTTTTTATATCTTTATTGGAAACCTGCAACAGCACTTTCACTTTCAGCAATAAATATATTATACAGAACTGAACTGTTACAATAAAATAGTGTAGTGAAAGGGCCATGACAAATGGTAAATCTATATACGGTATCAGTTTTTGCTTCCTTGAAATTTTCTCCTACTACATGCAGAAATTACATTGGGCAATTTTGAAGTCCGCGTATGTATAAGATATTGTTTATGGAAGATGTCACCATATGGTATATATAACCTCATTTGTAAAATGTATGGAAAAATTGATGGAGAAACTTAATAAAAAAGCTCAACGGAATTTAAATTTCCGACATTTTATCCCAGTTCAACACCATGTTCAGAAACCACATTTCGATTCTACTGAATTTTGTGAGAATAATGTGAGAATGAATAAGAATCAACATTTAGGGAAAAAAAAGTATTACAACCTTTCGATTGTTTACACTCATCATTTTATTTATATCAGGTTATTTTACTTTCAGAAATGTGCACCATGGGTTTTATTTTGATATCAAGTTCCTTTTTCCTGTTGCAATAAAGAATACAGTGTGTGCATATTAATTCGATCTTTCCTAAAAAATCAGAATACATATCAGTATTTGTATGATTTCTTGTACATAATAAAAATTTATAGTGAGCAAAATGAATAAAGATAATTTTTCTTTACTTATACCAAAAGACAAACTGCTAGCTAAATGACTAGGGAAAAAAAGTATTACAACCTTTCGATACGTGTCTCACTGCACACTCATCAATAACATCAAACAAAAATTTTGAGCAATTCACTGGCCATTGCAGCTCAGGTAAAAGCAGAGCAGATTTTGGCCTTTCAGAAATGTGCAGTTGCTTTTGCTGAATTCCAAGTATTTTATTATCAAGTTCCTTTTTCTGTTGCAATAAATCTTGATACCGAGTGTGCATATTAATGCACGGCTATCATTTGAATATTATAATTTGAATGATTGTGTGTGGGAAAACAACATAATAGGGGCTATGTTATCTTTTAAAATTATTGTGTATAAGGGTCGATCTTTCCTAAAAAAAAATCGTATTTTTAATTTTAATGAACCACAGAATACATATTTCAATCAGTATTTGTATGATTTCTTGTACATAATAAAAATTTATAGCAAATGCAAAAAAAATGCAAAACGCTACAGCAACTATAGTTTGCTAAAAGATATCATTTTTCTTAACTTATACCAAACATGTTATTACAAATTTGCTAAATTCAGGTCATAAATAATCTATAAAATTATATACAAGATAGATAACCTTTGAAGAGCTAAAATTGGAAATCTTATGCACTTAGCTTCATTAGGGTCACCACTATCCTGATACTGGTACAAACTTTTGTTTTTGAATCATATCTCAAATCATATAATTTGGAATCAAATTTTTTATATTCTGATTCTCTTTGAGGAATTGTTAAAAAATTTCAATAAGCAGCCTACTTAACATACTGGCACAAATTTTTGAACGACAGAAAAAACACGATCAGGAACTTATTTTTTTATAGCCACTTCTTGGAGTGGATCACCCTGACCAAGGCCTTCTACCGGCGACTACTTATAGACGGACAGGGTTAGAATTGCTGGAAAGATAATAAATTTTCCTGTTCGGCTTAGCCTAATCAAGTATCCCAAGATCTTCATCCTCAATGCCAACATCGAGGCCACTGTTATAATTAAGACAGGCTATACGCACAAGATCCGGTTGGCCTAAAACACCGATGTGCGTCGTTTATCGTTTGATATGCGTGCACAGCCCAAAGTACGGTAAGTAAAAGTTAGTAAAATACAAATAATAGCACTTAGACATAGACATAGTTTATTTCGACACCTCTGTCGACACAAATAAAGATATAACATTACACAGTTATCAGGAAAGTAAACAAAACCTAAAAGAAAGTTTAAAAACGTGCCCAATGGAATAAGTTTCAAGGAAATATTAGAAGTAACAAACGCCTGTATGAATACCTAATGATCATTAGTCATATATACAGGCTATAGCATGGGAATTAACTCACAACAATTGATTCAATCGCATCATCATCGAACGGGGGGTCAAGCAGTTGATCTGATTAGGTATCAAAGCTGTAGAATATATAAGATATACCCCGTTTTCAGCTCGCATTTTGATATAAGCAACTTCCTGGAGTGGATCACCCTCACCCAGACCTTGTGTAAGCGGCCACTTACAGACGAACAGGGCTAGAATTGCTGAAATAGATAACAACTTTACTGCTCGGCTCAGCCTATCCCAGTTATCACACCCTGGCTTCTGGAGTGGTGGGCATGGATTAGGTTTAGACGACGCAGCAACTAAAACTAATTTTGAAAAATAGAAAAATTGTACAGCCCCCTTAAATGATTTAACTCGTATAGTCGTATATTTGACTTTATTTGGGTATATTTTGATTCAATGTTATAATTTAAATCAACGAATTTGAAACCTGAACAGTTTCTACCTAATTGATTGCATAAATTTCTATAAATACTAGTCATTGAATATCAAGTAGAATTAGTGCCGTACATTACAAAAGCTTCAAAATGGCATGTCTGATATTAACAGAATTTCGCTTTTCCAACCAACCTTCTACTCTTTCACTCATTTCATCTCTTGAAATCTTCAATTCTGGCCCACCCCCAGTTCCTCGCAGCTTTTTGATTGATTTCTTTGATATATTTTTCCATGCGTCTCTTAAAATTTCTATCCATCTTTTAAAGCCGAATTGATTGTCCAAAATAGTTTGCCATGCCAAATTTTTTTGTGTCAGAACATCTTGTCTGTTTTTTTGTTTATGCTCCCTATCAGCTGAATATATTTTGGGTTTGCACTTCTATTGGTAGCCATTTCAAAAGCACAGGATCATTTTGAAATCTAAAAAAATTACAATATTCATTCTGCAATTAGGTTTTCAACATATATCCATGCGGCATTGTATATCAGGGTACAATTCAAATTTTGTGCTATGGGTTTTTAAGGTACGAATTTTAAATAATACCGTACCGGTAATCATTAGAAACAGAAGGGAACTCATCAGTAGGGCATTCCACCAGATCCATTGCTGTGATTTTCGATTCTTGTTCAAAAAAATTTTGTTGCATTGTTATAGCTCGCATATTACGGTAGAGTAGCATTTAAATACGATGAAGTGACAAATTGTCAAATCTCTTTTTCTTGAGGAATTACTTTCTATATATCAGAAATGTAGCAAATATAAATTCCCTCCAATCAACAATAGGGGATTCCTGCGATATACCGATCCATATCTCGATACGCATCGCGAATATGGTACGCTAGCGTATATATACAGCGCATTCAAAACCGATAGTAGTGTGCATAGGAATTACAGCATTCAGCAACCGATAGTAGTGTGCATAGGAGGCTCAAACCGTAACCCATCATTTTTGAAAATAACCCCACTTAAACCACCTCCGTACCAGGTTTAAAAAAACGTTAATTTTAAATCTGGGTTAACTCTGCCGAAAGTTAAACCACCTTTTTGAACTCGAGTTGAACTATCGCTTAAAAGTTAAACCTTGATTATCGGTTAAACTACCTTTTTGATCTCCACCCTTAGCTGTTATATAAAAATGTTTTCCAGTATTTCGCTCTCAAAGTCCAGTCTATTTTTTATATAGGACATTGCATACTAGTATTCGCTAGTTAGTTTATTTTCAGTTGCTGGTTCCACCTTGCCCAGAGTGAATTTCAATACAAAAATAATATATTATTACCTTGCACAATACAATAACTTTCTTTCTCTGTCTGCAGTGGGAGATGGTGCTGGTGTTTTATAAAGTAGATGATTTGAAACAATATTTATATGAATTGTGATGTAGGAATATCTGGAAGTAGTGTATAAAAATTGAGTTTCCAATTAAGGTAATTGAAAATATATTACAAAAAAGAAGACCTCTCTGATATTTTATTTCCATTCCATAAAAATAGGATGGTAAAGCATCCATTTTTATGATCTTACAATATTTAAATCTTTACCTATTTATCAAAAGTCCATTTGACTGAGTTATATACTTACTGTTCATACCCATCATGAACATCTGTCCTATATGGGTTATCACTCACAGATAAATCTTCAATCTGCATTTCTGATCTAATAACATCAGCATCTGACCAGTTTTCACCAAAATATCCGATTAATGCTCCTTTATTATTCAGTGGGACATTTAAGGATACATCTTCAGAACCTAAAAGACATCAAATATATAAATGAAATTTATTTCTTAATAATTGAACAACATAATAGAACAACTCCTTTTTAGGTACTGCCTTGTTCAGATCAAATTTAATTAAAAAAGTATTTTGAGTTTGACCAAAGTTAAGGACATTTAAGTGTAGAGGTGCTTCCTCACAACAATTCTACCAGATGTGCTATTCTACCAAACCACCATTCTTACTACTGTGGACATGTGGGAGTAGTGTAAGTTTAGTCTTATAAGTTTAAAATTTGACTTGAGTCTGAAATCCTAACGATGGATGCAATAACTTACCATAACAAAGTCTTGGCCAGAATTAGTCTTTTCAAGACACTAACATTTCACATTTATAAGTGAACTATAAGTATACGATTAAACTCAGATTGACCAAAATGGCAATTGGCTATGAAACAAAAGTGATTGCTGTTACAAGATGCAACACAAAGTGGGACTTGAACCGAACATCCAGGAAAATGAGTTCAAATGAAATTTAGATTAGTTACTGGCAGTTTCAGATAGGGATTTTGAATTTTTTTTTTAGTATTTCTTTCTGGTGCGTCAGGTAAATATAACTGGATAAAATAGACAAAACATGATTAAATGCTCCATGACATTTATAATAAATAACTTCTAATAAAACATTCATTATGTATAACAAATTCACAACTATATTATCAAAACAAGTGACGTTCAAATTAAACCTGTAAGATCATTACTTTGCAGATTACCAACCATTCGAAGGATGCCGTAATTCTTTTAAAATTATATTTATTTCATGTTGCAAATGACCAATGTACATTAGTCAATTTAGCCGACACAGATATCATAAAGAAAGCAAAAAACATATTGAAATATCATAAATAGATGCAAAACCTAAAATGAAGTTTACAAATTATAAATTAGGGTACAAATAAAATAATCTGAAATAAGTTATAGCCATACAACATTTTTATCTTTACATATCGCCAATAAGGGTGTATTCTCGACTATCAGTTTTACCTATACTACAATATCCAGTTGATGAATCGGACACAAACATAACTTTATTCAACAAAACGGCTCCAGCATGATGGAGGATGAAAAAGAAAAAGACACAAGCGTCCACGCTTTTATATAAACACCTAACGTAACGATACCTATGATAGGTCATTGAATATGTCAGAGGCTCATGCTAACCGACACATTAGTGCACAACCACATAATGGCGTATCCTCACCAAAATTACGATTGCAGGAACACAGTTTCAGAATGCTTAAAAAACCTTACCATTAACAAGTGAGAAACAATATTATTTTCAAAACTTTTGGAAATTATAAAATAATTTATCTGTTTGCCTGGAGCAATCAATGTTGCATTCCACATTATATGTCGATGATAAAATTCCTGTAATCCACTTGTTGTTTTTTCATTCTGATCAAGTTTCAACTTCAGTTTGATTGCCTGAATAGGAATAGCAAATATAAATTTGCTGTTACTCCTATATAATGCTACTGTTGTATAATAAGCAATGTTGAAAACGAGCCACTGCACTTCGAGTCACAAATCAAGTCGGGTCAATGACTCGAGTCTCCCTAACACAGATAATAACCATCTATTTTTGTGAAAACGTCCTCTTTTTTTAACTTTTTATCACACCAATAATTGTTGGTGACACTTTTTCTCTAACTAGAAGTTTTCACAACTATCAAATGTCTGTGTTTCTCAAACAGAGTTTGAAGTAGAAATTTCGGGAACCATAAGAACTGCATATATTGCACGGCAATACAAGGGACAACAAATATTCAACCCAAAATATGGAGCAATTGTTTTCTAAAGATAAGTTCGTTGAAGTTGCTTGCCTTTATTCACCCTATGAAATTAAATTATCTTGTGCCTTGTCCTTCCATCTAATGTGAAAACAACCAACTGGTAAAGATTGCGAGCCTACTCTCAAAACCTTGGCTCACAGTACCACACCAAGAGGCTGCCCGGATTTATTGGTCCATACTTCACAGGCAATTGAATCCATGTCAATCAGTAGATGTCATGCTTGACAGCTGTTATACCTATCTTGGGAACAAATTGAAAAATGTAATCATGCTGGTTCAATAGACTTTTTTTTATGAAAATGCATCTGAAAACCAAAAAAATAGCAATTCAGCATCAGCATATTAGGCGTAAAAACCATGTTCAAGTTCACCCTACAAGCATACCTGCAATGTTTTCAGCACCCATGGACATCCTGTTAAATCTTCGAATGGTGTCATGCAAACTGTTGGAGAAGTTGATGTATCAGATAAAGTAACATGGACTTCGTTGACCTAATAAAATTGATTATTATACATCTCTCGTGCAGACACCAGTTCCGTATCGAAACTGAAGGTTTTGGCTCAACATACACCACTATATGGCTAGTCTAGTAAATTTAGTAGCCTATGTAACTGATGGAGCTAGGGAGTTGGCTCTGGTCTCAAATGATTTAGAACAGGGCTTCCTAAACTTTTTCGCTCGCGACCCCAAAATTTTCCGCGACCCCCTTCACGGTTAAAGCAGTGTGGAATATCCACTTGTGACATTTATTGAAATGAAAGGACTGAATTCAAGCTACCGGTATTTAAAACCTATTACTAAAATGATAGGCAGAGCGAAATATAGCCTACATTTGAGACATTCATTGACAGGCAAAAGTTTAAGACCAAGTATCAACACATCAGTACAAATGAAAATACTTCATTTTATTTGGTAACAAAACACTTGAGAGCTAATAATCTGCTGAATTCAAAGTAAATTCTATTTTCGAACTTTATATAGCCTTAAATAGCATAGGTTAGTTTTGCTTTTTGTAAACTCACAAACAGCTGGTGTTTACTTATTAGCTTCCTTAAAAATGGACAAAAATAAAGCAATTTCTGCGGAAAAACGAGCTCAGATAAACCTATTAAAAGAAGAGGGGTATACAGAGCGACAAATATCCATCAGGCTTGCCGTTAGTAAAACTGCTGTGCATCAGGCTATAGTTAAGTTTAAAAAAATAAGAAAGAAAAATGCAATAGTATATGCAGTATTACATGTAAAATTGGGATACACTTCGCGACCCCTGAAGTCCGTTACGCGACCCCCAGTTTGGGAAGCCCTGATTTAGAATATATAATTTCTATATATTCTAATTCTACATTTCCTTGAAATTTAGTCAAAAATTTGAGGAAAGTCTTGTAGATACGGGCTTTAGAATAGCCATAACGTATTTCCTGCGTCTTGTAAGACGCAACTAAAAGGAAGCAAAAATGTGGTAGATAGTTTTACCCTCACCCAGGGCAGATACCACTCACTGCACTTTATCCCGGTGGTTCAGTTGCTGGTACTACATATTTTAGTAGCTCTTTGCTATTAAGTGGCCGTTAGTTGGTTCTTTTAGGCACTGCTTCCGGCCTTGCTCGGAGTGAATTTCAATAAAAAAAGTCAAATTACAATTTTTGTGTTTTAGTAGTAAATATCAACTGTTATCTGTGTGTTTGTGCCAGATTTGCCCAATCCAGAACCTATGGACAACAAAACTTCGCTAAAGAAATAGGAAAGGCATGGGGATAAAAAAATATACCAATATTAAATTAAGTCACACAAAAAACAAACTACAATAAAATAAAATATGCTTAAATGAAGAGGGGAAGGAATTGAGCAAAGCATCATAAACATTGCGATCTTATTTCTACTTGTCTATCTTATGTCATATCAAGGTGTAAGGAGACAATGTATAGAAAAATTTGTGTTTGTTCTCCGAATTGACCTAGTTTCAAGAAACACTACAAAATGTAGTACCAACAACTGCACTCTAAAGTGGAAAATATCCCAAACGGAACTAAACTAAATTCGTTTTGGACAATTCGCGAGAAAGGAATGATCGTGTAAAAACAGGTTGTGGGCAAACTTTAACCAGTTATAACATTGAATATTCAATAATAATAGAGACTATTCCACAGTACGCTGTTGCAAATAAAATGAGACTTTATTAAAATGAGCTTAGTCTCTTAGTAAATTCCTCACTGTCGGCATTCACTCTTTTTATGACCCCATATGGCTAATAGCATCGTCAACATAATTCTGGACAATCCGAAGCAATGAACACAAAAACACGCAATTATTCTGGCGATTAACTGCTGCATGGATTAACTGCTTTTTTTAAGAATGGCACGATTTTTTCGTTGTTTATTCTTCATCATCCGTCGATCTTTTCAAAAAAGTGTAATTTTGCCCTCTTTTAGTTTTTGACTGGGGACATTCACTTCTTCCTACAGTTCTACTAATACCAGACACTCAGATACATGTGGGGAGCCCAGTTAGCTCAATTGGTAAAGCTTTTCTCTCCTGCAGGATAAAAATGAATTCCTATTCATATTTAAATAGCCACAGATAATCTCATAGAATATTGTCCATTTGCCAAATTTTCTTCTGGTGAACCCATTTGTCTGAGTAGTAGTATCTATCATCCTGCCGGTCTGGCCGATTTATGTGTGTTCTACTTTATAATTTTAAGACACATGGCACCCCATGATTTCATAGTGATATAATCAGCCTCAAACCCCACACATATAAAGTTACACAGTGAAAATGTCACTGTGCTGAATTTAGCTTCTAAACCTAAAAATTCTTTAACTGGGCAAACAGAGCATTATATTTGGATAATAAATACCATACCTCATAAACAGATATGAACTCCACTCCAACAAGCAGCTTATTATCTTTTAATGATGACATGAATTCCCCTTTATTTGGGAATGCGACACCACTTGGCATTTCACTGATACAGTTGGCTGGAAAAGTATGCTCGTATACCGAAGGTGAAGGCTGAAGGTGAAGAACAAAATAATATACTTTTGTAGTTTGGGGGAGTAAAGATCATGGCAATTTATACCAATATGAACCCTAATTTATCATTTATTTTATATTTAAATATTACCCATGACATTCAATTGTCATTATTCTAACCCGGGTTTTGCAAGTGTACCGCATGTATTGTCATTGCCCTTTTTCGTTCATGCAACAATGTATTTTTGCTAGTATTCTGGAAATAACTTGCCAGAGAGTCAAAAACGTAAAGTGATACGTATTTATGAGATTATAAATTCCTCTCTTTGTTTTACTACGGCTACACGGTAGTTGGTACACGCTGTTTTTTTATGGAGGACTCGGCGGTGAGTCCGAAAAATAGACCGGATTTGACCAAAGTCCTAGTACATGCCCATCCCTACTGGGTATATATATTTATATACATATATACTACCATGCCGTTGGGGCATGTCCTTTTTTTCACATAAATTCTTCTTTGCTGCCGCATAGACTGTCACCCAATAAACGAATTTGAACAGAAGCATTTGGTGCATTTGAGACTAGAACTCTGAATATCCATGCTAAATTTTTCAATTATTAGAAGCAGATCGGATGGATCTAGGTCTCCTTTTCACTTACAATGATGCGAATATCAACCCTAAATTTGCTTATACGCATGCTTCAAAAAGTATGATTTCTTAACACTCGCACACCTTGCAAACACGATTTCTGAAAGTGCATGTTACACACCTGTCGATGAATAAGAAAGCGGGTCTTAACTTTTGCCAAATGATTGGATGTTGTGCAATGAAGAAATAAGGCAACATTCCCCTCACTCTCGCTATCTGGACCATTTGGAAATATACGTATCTAAAAATGTGAAAAAATATCAATAAACAAACCAATGTGTTCTAAGCACTGTAGGAACAGAATTTTATATATAAGATGAAAATTCGTTCATTCTATGTCTTATGCATGACGATGAATACAGGAATACCTTTCGGATCAATTTTGCACCTGTGCAGAATAGGTACCGGAATTCAAAGAACAGGATGAAGAGTTAAAAGCCTATTATTTGACCAACATGTGTAGGCAGAGATCAATAGTTAGCATTACATAACTCTGAGGCTTATTAAGCAATATATTACCTAATATCTGCAATCCTTGTAATGCACGACAGTGCATGCCAATCGCTTTTTCTGTGGCAGCGGATGTGAAAAATATAGAATGAATAACTGAAATTCAGAATGTGTATACCAATAAAACTATATCAATAATATTAAAAAATATTGACAACAATAAACAATTGAAATTGTACTGGATTGTATGGTACATAATTTAGTTGATAAACATCCAACCTGCCAAGCAAATCCTCCCACACTGAAAGGTGATGTATGAATCACTGGATATGGCATTTCATTCATAATAGGTGGTAGAGTGATTTCTTCTTCGAAAAGAGTCTTGAAATTTTTGCATTCTAAATCAACCAAAACTTTGTTCCCATCATACAAAAATCCCCCACTTGGTTTTAGTAAAGTCTACAAAGCAAACATAAAATTGAGGAAAGCTTCAAAATAAATGTTACAGTCAAGTATACATTGGTCTAAATAAAAAAATATCCCGAAAAGTAAGCAGTTTGGTGTTCAGTGGTTTAGTAGACATTTCTATGCCGGATTCAAATATATCATTTGCTTGTTTTCCTAAAATAGGAAAAATTTATTTTCAGACAATTAGAAATTTAATCTCAGATATATTTGATTCATCACAAAATTCCCACTGAAGACAAAATAAACATTGAACAATTAAGACTGGAGTTTTGATTTGAAATACCTTTTGCATTGTTTATACCCACCTGAAAATATTTTACTCAAACTGATTGAATTTCAGTTTTCCTTGCTTTTGATGAATAGCCCTGATTCATGTATTCCAGATATTTTCATTTTTAAATTGGATATTGAGTTAAAATATTTTGAAGCCGATCTTTCATAACCTTTTTTTTTATTAAAATTCACTCAGAGCAAGGCCACAGGAGACAAATCACACTTGAAAATTCTTCTGAAGCCACTAAAGTGCAAAAAGCTACATGCAATGCAGGAATAGCAACTAAGGAACCCCCATCCCTGATAGATGTGTATTAACGCGAATTTTAAAGCCCTGTAGATCAACACGATCAGGAAAGCAGTGAGAAGGCAAAGAAATCCAAAGTTTAGAGATTCTCAGAAAAAGTTTCTTGCACAAGTGGCTAATTATTCTATCTCAATCAGACAATTATACTAAATATGAACCAATCATGGATCATGATGATTTGTTGTAACTGTTTTGGTTGTGACTTGTGGTTGTCATCGCCCTTGTATATTCTGGCAAGTCCTTCGGTCAGTGGGGTAGAATCACCAATACGTGTGATTCATGTGACCCAGCATTCCTCTTTCCATGGAGTCCTGAAAGGTATGTCTATGACGCATGTTTTTCATATCCAAGTTATTAAGAATTAGGCATGGGTGAAGTTAGGGTGAGATTTGGGCTTCCTTTAGTGTCCAATTATTAAATAGTTTTTTATATAATTATTAACAGTTAAACAATGGTGTAGCCCCAGTGCCACAATATGCTTTACCGAATTATACACTTCTAGTTCTGGTTTCTGATGTTTTCAATGGTAATCATCATGGGTCTCAATATGTAAACTCCGGAAATTTGAACTTTCAATTATTTACTGAAGATTATATAAGCTGATTTGGAACTTAATATTTATAATTTCGATTGCCTATTTCTATTGTGAAGAGTTTGTTGGTAGAGTAGTGTTTACAATTTCACATTCTAGTTAATACAATCTAGTTGTCCAATTAGTCAGAAAGATACGAATACACGTAAAGCAACATTTGAAGTCGCCACAGTAACTGATAAAGTTAATTTTCTGAAAGTAATGTTAAGTTTTAAGACATTTTAATAAAACTTTTGTTCAAAGTCATTGTCGCATTTCAGAAATGAGCATTTAAATCACCCAAATCTAGCATGTATCCGAATCGATTTGGATCTCAAATCTATCGACATCTCTACTTATACTTTGAAAAATAGATAATGGAGGAAAGAACAATATCTACAAGTTAGTATTAGTTATAATTCAGAGATATTTATAGGCCAGATTCTGATTGAAAATGCTTCTGTATAGGTCATATTTTGCTTTCAGAATATATTACCTATCTTGGAATAACGTTTATAAATACCTCTTTTCTAATGAACTCCTTCCACCCCCATGATAATGAATCATCGTTTCGACAGAAAACTCTACCATCTGGTGGACTGTGGCATGTATAGTTGTTTTGATAATTGACCGCATTTATAACTGTAAATGAGTAGACTGTATGAACTTTGACATCTTTTCCCAGATTGACAATCCTCAGGTAGAAACTGTAGAATAACAGAATGTACGGTAGTATGATTTGAAGATTCCCTAAATATACATTTATATATTCAAAAGAAGAAGATAGCTACCAGGATTAATCTTAATTGTATGAAAAATGGCACAACCGATATATTTGTTTTGTAATACAATTGCATACCTTTTGTGCATTTTCATAAAAATATTTGTTGAAATTTTTCTTTTATATGGCTACAGACTTTCATAAATTTATGCTAAATTAGTTTTTCACATGTTGTACATCTTGTATTTATATTAGACAGCTTTTAACTGTATTTTTTCTGTTTATGTCTGTTTCTGAATTCAGTTTAATGGGCATGGATTAACCACCACCTGTGATTGCAGAGTGCAAACTCATGGTTGATTCCATAAAACATATTTGCACTGGGGGAACAAAGTTCTCGCCATGACCACAGACCATATAACAAGCATACTATACCTCAGAAGGCAATGTAAGCGACAAACGAGTTTTTAACGTAGGTTATATGGACACCAAGGGCAGAAGGGGAGTCATTTTCTGTGAAAATCCTCTAAAAGGGCACATATTCACATTTCTGCCCTAAGCATGACTTTAATAAAACTTGTGTCAATAGATATTGTCAGGGACGGGGATTCCCTAGTTTAGAATTTTTATATTTCATGTAGCTCCTTGCACATTAAGGCTTTTCAAATATGGTGCGTCCCTTGCAGCCTTGCTCAGAGTGAATTTCAGGGTTTCACATTAGTGTTTGATCTAATTTATGTTCCATGGAATCATAATTTATTCATATCAAATTCTCTCGATATTTGAAATCAAGATAATGATAAAAGTTTAGTGTATTGTGAAAAAAAAATATATATGTCCCAGTTTTATTTAACAGATATTGACTTGAGAAGTTGATTCGGCTGAAATCAATTGATATTTATCTATAGATTATTACAAATACAATTATTTTTATATGAACACTATATTCACACAAAACTATATACACCTTCGATACATGTTTCTTTTTTTGAACACATTTGGTGAACACTGTCCGATCTCAAGCAGAATTGATTCTCATAAAATAATCTCCTGGCATGCTGAAATTTATATGTGGATTAAAATATCTTTTTGATCAAAACTATTTCTTATGTTGTAGGTATGGATAGTTTTAATCTCAGTGAAATAACCATCAAAATCTGGTGGCAGCATTTCATTCTTAAATCAATACATTCTTGTATTCTTGCAGGTCTTTGGAGGTCACTAAAAGGGAAGTAAAGAAGTGGTACGTGCTGTACCGTATGTTTTTGCCTTCACCAATTGAAGATACCCCCACTTGCAATATAAGTATTTTTGGGTATTGCCTTCAGCCTTTCTTTTGGGCGGATTTCAATGAAAAAGGCCCAGGACGAGCCTAATGACTTGTAACCTGTATATCCTGAACTGGCATTGAAACGCTTCCATAGCCTATGCCCTACTTGATCAAATAAATCATCTGGTAATTTGCAGAATCTTGGAGTCTAGTAAAAATATCTGGGAATATTATCAAAATTTGAACTTGCAAAATATTTTCATTTAAACCTTCTTTGTGGCCACCAACGTTACAAGCAAATCTACTAGCCCAGATCCTATTGATATTTCTTTTTAAATTTGCTCAGAGCGATGTGCAAGGGACATATCATAAAGTTTGTTGAAACCACTATTGTGCAGAGAGCTGCATAAATGCAGGAAAGAAAACTATCAACCTTCAAAAAAAATGTTCCTTCATTCAGTGGTGTAACTGGGACTTTGTGATTGGGGTGGACATACATATAAGCCGCTGATTTATGATTCAAAATCCAAATGTGTTTTTCTGTAATACCAAAACTTGTGATAGCTAAATCAAAATCGAGAAGATAAGCTATGGTATAATTTCAGAATGAATCCCTAGTAGCAGCTTCTTTCGAGACTCGAAATTTCACTATGCAACCACCACTAGGTAGAACTGACTTTAGTGCATAAGCTGCAATTAACTCATAGATTATGTTTTGTTTCCACAATCATACTCTCACCAACTCTAACACGTAGAAGAAAATTATAGGGGCAGAAACATCAGGATATTATGATTTATTAGACAGTTTGTAGTTGAAGGCGAGCTGATGCTCATCTCAATTAAAAGTTATATTTTGTGAAAAAAGTATATATATATGTATTACAAGGAGTGTCGGGAAAACGTCTGCCTGGTATGAGCATATAATCAGTAATAGCATTATTCGGTAATATGAAGAGAATTGTACCCCTAACAAAAGCAAAAATGAACAATACGCCTATAGCACCCAGGAGAAAATTATTTGACTCAAAGAACCCACATACACTGTACATAAGAATGTTAAACCGTTTCCTACAGGATTATGTTTGACTAAACCGATAACACATTAACAAACGATAAGTTAGCTGGTTGCAAGTGCAAGCAAAACATTATTAACGTCCTCATACTCCAAATAATGCAGAATGGTTAACCAAGTTTTTTGAGAGTCCTCAACGCTGATTTCTATATCAAACTAAAATTGTTTCACTTACTTTGTCTCGATCTTTGCTAGAAAAAAATCTTCTCATATGCCTAGTTAGCCACGCCTTCAAAAACACTGAACGAAAGCCATGCACGGTGTACAACACTGAACAGGGTGATGGACATGTTTTCGTCAAAATAGTAGCATTGTGACGACACAATGTCATTATGCTGAATATTGCTTCGTGATAGATTTTTTCGCGAAGACAGTGCCCATCCCACCATATTTATAACCACCGGTTTACCATTCTTATTTTATGCGCTATTCTATTCTCTCCTTCCAGTTAACGCCTATGCGATGCATTCCTTTCGGTTGGTGAGTGGCTTCCAGCACAGGAATTTTTATGCGACTTTATTCGTTTGGTTTTTGTTATTATCTACGCAGCATACTGAATACAAATGGATTCGATAACACTAACCTGTAGTAGTCATTCGCTTTCCCGGTGTAAACGTACCATCTATGTCCAGCAAACTGGAATTCTCTGGAACGAACATCGAATCCGGTGATATCGTGTGGATTTTCAATAAGAAAAGTAAACAAATGTGTACGTTCCTTGTCTTGAATAGCGAGAAATCGGTGCAGCTGTATGCAAGGTGCCATACTGAGTTAGGTTAGGCGCACTGTATGATGTGGCATAGACAATATTTTGTTTAATTGTCCATCATGTACCTAAAAAACTTTAGAGGTGTAACAGCAGCGTGTACATAAAGGCTGATCATAAACTTAATAGAATAGTCTGGCAGAACGGAAGGTCAACCTGATTTTTGATCTAAAGTTTTTTTTTCTTTCGTAATGGTTCAAATGATAATATTAAGATGGGTGTGGCGTTCTCACACTTGAGCATTTTTTTTTTACTAGCGCGATTTTGATTTTACGCATACATGCGAAATATCCCCATACAGATTTCCGAGATCTTATTTGCCTTCTGCCCAAAATCACAATATGAGCACGTAACTTGGAGAGACTTGTTTAAAATATAAAATTTAACTGGAACTGTCTACAGAGTACTACGACGGCTTTCGCCTGACCATGATAAACACTGTCATCACTGGGTCTTCCACGAGTACTAATGCATGATCTAAAAAGATGTCTCGGAGCACACAGACTTCCGGACCAAGATGTCTAGCTGACAATCAAAGATTACTTGTCATGATATTAAATCAGGCAATACATACTACGGCTAGATTTCAATATATACACCATGCACTGTATCAAATCAATCTTAAAATCATCTTTACACTCTTTTGATCAAATCAATGACATACTTATGAGCCATGCATGGTACAGGCAGGATGTGATGTCTTAAAATTATGAATGGAGCAGTCATTTCAGGACTGTGTTAAATCGATCCAAAGCCCACCTTTGAAGGCTTTTTTTATGGAATCAATGATATATGTGTGGGTCATGTAAGGGACAAACAAGATGTGGAGGTTTCAAATAACACTTGGTGATCATTTATGTCGAATCTATACCTTGGGACTATGCTCGGTGACCTCGCCGGTTCCTCATATGTGGAATAGCAAATTGCAAGAAAAGTCTCGTAACCAGATATAATGGATGTACGGGATTCTCGGCATGTGTGAGATGTACGGAATGTACAGAGTGCGCTGGATGTAAGGAATATATGATATAAATGGGATATACAGGGTGTACGGGATGTACAGGGTGTACGGGATTCTCGGCATGTGTGAGATGTACGGAATGTACAGAGTGCGCTGGATGTAAGGAATATATGATATAAATGGGATATACAGGGTGTACGGGATGTACAGGGTGTACGGGATTCTCGGCATGCACGGGATGTACAAAAAGCACTGAATATACGGAATGCACGGCATATACAGGAAGTACTGGTAGTAAGGAATAGATAATGTGTACAGAATGCACGGGTTGTGCGAGATGTACGGTATGCACCGGATGTACGGAATGTTCAGTATGTACGGGATGGACTAGATGAATAGAATATATGGGATGCATGGGATAAACGGCATGCACCGGATTTACGGTATGCACCGAATGCTCGGCATGTACTGGATACACTTAATGCACTTGATGTACGGCATGCACGGGGTACTCAGTACGTACGGAATAAACTGGATACACCCAAAGTGTACAAACTGTTTTGCGGTATGCAATGAATGTATAGTATATGAACGATTAGACAAGGAACAACAAACCATTGCACACAAAGGGTGAATCAGCAACCTTTGCTATGACTTTTAAGTTAAAAGGGCGGATCGCTACCACTTACACTACAACAAACGCAGGAAAATCGCCGTACTGTGACAGTAATTTTAATCGATGGTGCACTCAGGAGGAACGCACTTAGTAGAATTACACCCTGTAGCATAGAACCCATTATCCTACCACCAGGTACAATCTTCTTAAGTGCAGTACTACTGGGTGTAATTTCGCTTGGTAAAATCCTACTGGGTGCAGTGCTATTGAGTGCAATCCTACTGGGTGCGATCTTACCGGGTGATGCAGTCTTACAGCGTACAATCCTACTTGGGATCATTCCACTGGTTGCAATTCTACGGAGTACACTCCTACCTGACGCGAGTGGTGCAATGGGCTGCGGGTGAACCGTAGTGAATTTATCGTTCGTTTGCAATAACTTTATATATCATTTTTAAGTCGCCTGATGCAGTATAGGCATATTATGGAATGTTGATTTCAATATCATCTAATAAAATAACTTTCAAAAATGGGGATTTATTGCATTTTTGTTACATCATAAGTGGTAACTATCCAGAATTTTTATTTTAAAACGCAAATTTTTACAATTACCCTTTCTTCTTAAACAAATTGTTGTCTGCAAAAACTGATTTTTAATCAAATAATATGCATAAGCAAATATCTCAACGGGGGACAAATATGTCACAATCACAAGAAAGGGTTGCAATTCTGTTGAGTAATGGTTTCCATCCTATAGGGTGTAATTCTATTGGGTGCATATTCTACGGGATGCAATTCAAGTGAGTATAGTCCTACTAGGTGCGATCCTACTGAGTACATCATCGATTAAAATTACTGTCACAGTACGGCGATTTTAACTTAAAAGGCTTAGCAAATGTTGCTGCTTCCCCCTCTTCTTTAAAGAAATATTATCAGTGATCCAGTACATAAGTTGTGTCGTTCCCATATGCAATAAATGGCATTCAATACATATCGCACGTTCCGGATGCAGCTGGTGCTGTGTGCGATGGGTAGCATAGCGTTTGTTTGTTGTTCCTTGTTTAACCGTTTATGTAGCATACATCCTTTGCATGCCGCAAAACTGTTCGTACACTCTGGGTGTATCCAGTTTATACCGTACATACTGAGTATCCAGTACATCACGTACACCCAATACATCCCGTGCGTCCAGTACATCCCGTACAGTTTTCCAGATACCTAAATTTCTTGCCTCGTAAATTTGCCATAAGTTATTTTTATCTCATCTTGGCATTGCTTCGAAGCACCGCAGAATTACTTACTGTAATTATAGTGTTTATGTTTGACAGTATGAGACAACAAGCATCAAACGCCTCCGAAAAAATGAATAATAATATTAAAAATTTTTTGATCGAGCTACGTTACGTTACTACGTTACGTTAGATTACGTTACTATTCTGGTCACAATTGGCACATTTTGCTTCATAAAAACAAACGGTAAAATAAAAATTCTGCTGCCCATTTTCTCTAAATTATGTGTTAATACTTTGCCTTTCTTTCGAGATCATCTTCACCTCATTCAAACCTTCTTTTACCAAACTCTGAAAATTTCACCACATCTGACACAAAGAAAAGCGCGTTTTACAACAGATTTTGTTCGATAGCACTGTATCTTAATGAATTAATCAGGTTGCCGGTGGTCATTTTATCGAAGCGCTTGTTTTGGAGAGCAATTTGTTCTCTTAAGTGGAACAACACAAAAGCGGAAAGCTCTTGACCGAATATTAGATTCTCTATGAAAGAGCCACTTCAGTGAAGATCTTAATGACAAAAGTTTTGATATTGCTTCAAATAACAAGTACGAGCAAATATCTTAAATATATGTGATAAAGTGTTAAATAGTATTATTGATTTACGGAATATTAAATAAATAATATTAATTTTAATTTGTGAAGCTTATTTTGTCTTGGTTTTTAACCAATATATTGTGAAGGCATGAAGCCTCATAATATTTCCGAACCCTCTCATCACTAAAGTTTATTTATTTTATTTATTTATTTTATTTAAAGTTATATTTATTCATTTTTCTCAATTTTTTTTGTTGCGACGCCCCTGGAGATGTTTACCGAACCTGAGACGCATCAACGAATAGAACGCAAACTTTGACTGAGCTTAATAACTGTCATTCTAGTCGTAAGAACTTTTTCCAAGCCATCTTTTACATCCATCCATGTGTTCATCTTGCCATGGATGAAACTAAATTTAGCGCAAAATGCATCTTCCTCGAGCGTTCACCACCTTGTTTATTTCCAGGATAATAGCCAATCAGTGAATTGTTTACGCTTCGTTATGATGCAACAATGAAGGTATAAAATATCGGACCCATTTTCAGTACAAATTGCAAAAAAGTCCGAGTTTAGGCAATTTCAAAAATGTTTATATAACTTTTTGTTTCCAAAATATCCAATTATATATTATGAAAGATACATTGAACGACGCCGCAAAGCACGAGAGTAATATTCATTGTGGGCCAGAGTCGCATAGACAATTTAACAACCTAATCGGAAAAATTTTGTCAAAAATCTTTTGTTAAGACAGGGTCACTGATGGATCGTTCGATGAAACGCGACTCGTGTGACAAAACAAATTTCTCATTGGGATGAATTTCTCATTGAGCACAAATTGCATTTTCTTTTGCCATACCAATTCAACTTATGAGCCATGAAGGTTTACTCATCCTTTGGAAAAGTTAATAAGCAAATTTCGTTGCAGAAACCCGCGAGAATACGACATTGTCGTCTTCAGCACATTACGTTGGAAATGTTGTTAAGTATACTAATTTTTCTTAACAGTGATCTTAACGATCTGCCTTTATTCAAACTTAATGACTTTTGTTTCATTCCGTCCTGTTTCAATTTTAGGCGTAGGCATCTAGCAAAAAAAAAAAGTGGGGTTAGACCTTCCGCACTTGGGAAATCGTGAATCATATCTATGTTAATTCGTATTCTTGTCGAGTACAACATGGGGCTAAGAAAATATTGTTCAATAAAAAAATTGAAACGACTTTGCTGACCTATATGCCCTTGTTTCGTTCGGGTGCAATTGTCCTCAATGGATTTCGGAGGCATGCCTTGATATCGGTAACAATTCTGCAAATTACGCAATATTTTTGCGAATTAAGGAATACAAACCAAGAAAAGGGATAGAAAAGCCTAATGAAGAATTGCTAACGCTGATCACCCAAAGAAAGCAGCAATCAACTTTATAATACCGTACTATGTTTACTCACTCATTGTGAAAAAAATCAAATTTTGGTTATTGCTACACTGTACTTCTCAATACTCTTTGTATTCTATTGTATTTGATTTTAACTATCTCATATAACTTGTTGTCAAAAAGTCGTCGCAGACACGAGTAAAAATTGCGTGGTGGTTTTTAATTGAGATTAACGAATTTTTGTGAATTTAGTTGAACCTCCTTCCTAACATTAGGTTTTGGAAAGTAAGCACATTTTCTTGAAAGAGAGGAACACGGCTGGTGTACGATATATTAGTTGAAGTAATTCTATGAAAACTGGAAAAAATTACCTACATGTATGTATGTATGTATGTATGTTTTATTTCGTCTCATAATATTCACTTCCCCAAGCGCATTTATAAAAATATTTTTTAAGGGACAGAGCAGTAAAATCATTTAGATTTATGACACATCATAAATAAATAATGCATAGCATATTACATAATGTTTATATCATTTTGTTCGCGGTATTAAATAAATCCACATATTACAGATGTGTCGGGGAAAAGTGTGAATATTATCACTGATATTCATGCATTGCCCTTTTCTATGTGCGTGATCTGGGTCGGGATTCCCCAACGCCAATTAATGGGGCGGGGGTTCGACCTTCCCTATATTAACAAAAATTATGACAAAATTCCGAAAAATCGCTAAATTTTAGCACGCATTCGAATTTACCTTCTTTCTGTGTTTCCTTAAAATAAATTCAACTAAAATTTCACCGTTTTTTGCAAAATACCTCGAAATTCTTTGCGCCCCACCGGCGCGTTTTTACCGTAAAACTATTGATTTTCTTTTTTCGTCGACGAGTCGGACCCCTCAATGTCGGAGATCCCCGTTGCCGCTGGCCATGAATAAAAGTTGTTTTCTTTGTTTGAGTTAAAAATCCAAATTGAAATGTCATAATGTAACTACTATTTGATATAATATTTAAAAAAAAATTTATGAAAAACTCAGAATCAATATAATAATTTTTAATAACATTGAATCCTTATCACTCTTACAAACAAGAATTACACCAATAATCTTACCGCAGCCGACTGATTTGAACCACCCGGAAACCTTTCACGTGGGACCTACTGGCAAGTCTTATCATAATTAAGGAGTATAGGTATGAATACTTGAATATTAAAACGTATTGTATATTGTGAGAAAAATAATATATTCGACCATTCTTAGAAGAAATCGGCACGGTATGTGATATATGATTTTGTCACAGTAGCAATAATTTTGTTGATTGTTTGCTGTGAGTACCCTGTCGAAAGGACTGCAAACTGATGAAAGTGCAGGTAAGACTTTGGGGGAAATTTTGTGTTGTATCAAACTTTTTATTTAATTCATTCAACAAATATCTCAATGTCTTGGGATAAGGGTACGCGATGACAGCGATGTAAGTTTGAGGGTAATGAATTCAGAGGGGCACAACTGAAGGCCTATATTTTTTGCAACATTCGACTCGAATTCTGCGGAATATATTTCAAATACTTTCTCCAAAACAACATTTCAGCACAGCATCAGTGTGCCTTCCGGGTCGCAAAGTGGCACTCACTTCCCACTGATCGAAGAACACGGGAGACTTTCAATACTAAGCAGTAAAATCGTGACTTAGGTTAAGAAGTTCAAAGTATATATAGTCTAGGTTGATTTATTCATAACAAATTTTATGTTTCATTCTGGGCAAAATATTAGAATAAAATAACTTTGAAGTTTTGATGGTTGTCGAATTAGGAAAAAGTTTCATTTTTGACCGACAGAATTCAATCGAATTTGTTTAACTTTGACAAAAGAACTTATCTGACATTAAGAATTTGTACATAAACAAGCGAACTTAAGACAATTCAGAAAAATATTCATAGCTATTGATGTGTAGTAGTATAAAATTTTGCGTCGCTGACGTTTGGTCAGGATTATGGTTAGGTTTGTTAAAAATAATACAATGTCAAACCTGAACAAAATCTTGATATAACGTTCGACTGCAGGTTCCACAAAAAATGCGTGTTATTTCTCTGGCCTGTCAACAAGCGTTTTGTGAGTTTGAACGTAAGGACATCAGGGCATGTAACGGTGTGATAACTGTATTATTCAGCTTTGTCTTTGACCGTAAACGAAAACTGACATACTTCAGAATTCGGATTCAAAATATAACATCTACGCCGTCTCCGCCGCCGTGAATATGATCAAAATTTTAGTGGCCTACACTTTTATGGCATCGTTTAATTCGTTTCGTCCATCCTATTGATTGAAGTGACGTAAATCTGTGCTTAAAATTGCTGCCACCAAACTTTCGCTTCTAATGGCCAAACCTATCCCTTCCAACGGAAAAGAACCTAAAGGCACTATGCGCGGCAGATTAATGATCCCTAAAAGAGGTAAACGCACTGAAATGATTTATTTTCCAATACTGAAGAAGTATTCTCTTCATTGAGATTAATTTGAGAACTTAGCCCAAACATGATGGTGTGCGGTTTTCCAAGACGAAACAACATCGCGCTTAACAGATTGTTGTGACGAACTCCCACATTGATAGATCGAGTTAGAAACTATAGTTCGGCTATCTAAATCTAATTTTGGCATATCCCTAAATCTAGTTTGGTCAATGAAACAAAGAAAGACAAAATGTAACATACCGCCAAGACTGGTGCGATTCATTTCAAAATGTACTGAATTAAATTTTAAAACTTCTGAACCGGTATTGCGCAGTTCACCCCAGGACTGTTTGACCTTGAATATCTTTCGCAGTATTGAATAAACAGTGATCTTTTTATTGTAATTCGCTCTAAACAAAATCGGGAGCACACTTAAAAAATCAACTGTCCGTCACTTAAATTGCAAAACGTATTCTTGTTTATACTCTGAAAAGAGACCTGGGCCCATGTGGGGGAATTTGCATATCCAAAAATGCTGTTGAAATTTAATTTGTAAAACGAAAGCAAAACAAGTAAATTTTCACTGCGCGTAGACTATAGCAGCACCTTTTCGCAATATATGCCTAACAGTTTGAGATCCTAAGATATCTGAGAGCACGGTTTGGAGCATAAAAAGTTATATTTAAGAGGATTATTTTATTCAATAGTTTTATCCACACGATCATAACTAAAAAACCTGCCGGTATTACTGACGATTGAAACGTTAACGGAGATATGCTGAATCCAGTGGTATATTTTTGGAACCTTTAAAAGGGAGGGGGGGGTTGGAAAAAAAATTTCAAAGTGAATTTATTTTCGGAAGATTGAGTTTCATGATATATTACCATATATACATGGTTTATTTCCATGAAACGGCCATAAAATCGAGCCGTTGAATTTTAAGAGTTTTTGGTCGCTTGTGGCTGAATTTTTTGCCTCGTACACTATCAAAGAAAAATCTATAGCCCCAAGACGACAAATTAAAAGGAATTTTTGTTTTATAGGTAAAGCACATCTAATATAGTCGCATGAAATACCATTAGTATCAAAGTTGATTTAATTCTGCCCGCCTATAACTGGATGCTGATACAAAGCCTATGGTCAGGGTAATCCACACCGAAGAGAGACTACAAAAAAATCATTTATTTTTGCAATATTAAACATTTCTCAGAAATCGGATTTGCTCTAGAGCCTATCCTAATAAAAAAAAACTTTAAACTGGCTGGCTTTCTAACTTATTTTGGTAGTTCATTAAATTAAAGTTGGTGTATTTGTTTTAGGGCTTCATTTTCTACTGAAAAAAATTGTAGAAAATGCTCCCTGACAAACCTCCTCGACTTTTGACTATCACGTGTTGAACTGCTAAAACTATAGCTCTCCATTTAAAAAAAAATATCCCATTGTCGATGGCCGAAGATCAACACTCCACTGAACACTTTTTCGTGTCATGCCACCTTAGCTGATCACGCAGTTCCACGCCATATTTTCTAACGCCCAAACCGTAAGCAAGTCAACCTTGCCCGAAAATAAATTCTATTGAAATCGAATCATTTCATCATCATTATCTAAATGAAAATGAACCGATCATTTTTTGGCAACAGCATTGTTGTCGGCCTGAAATTTATATGTATTTTACATAAATAAAAACTGCACATGCCCCAGACCTACAAATACAGGCAATTGAAACTGCGAAAATATTAAATACAATATTGACAGCAACGATGGATGTTGTACTTTCTTCATGAAAATATATATTTTTCCATATGAAGTCCCATTTGCATCGGTATCAATGAAAATGTATAGTTATAGTGTTTTAATATCTGTTTTTCACGATAATTTCCGAGGTTTCGTTCCCCCTTTATTGATATTGTATTTCACTAATCCAACTATTACTTCCCTTCTCAGAAATTTTAATTTTGTTAAGTATAAGTCACAGATGGACCGGTTCTCAACAGCGCGATCCAATTGTGACACATACTTAACCAAACACATGTGACCAAAATTTTCTATCTAGGTACACATTGAATTGTCGCACATGTATAGTCCTGAAATTTTGGAATTTTCAAGAACTTTCGATACATTTTAAATTTTATGTTGATAAGGACCAATAGAGCTTCTTTTTTGTATAGTTGCTGTAGCCTGGCATTTAATATTATAAAACAAGTATACATCATGACCTTACGATATTTTGTTTCGTGTTCAGTAGTTTCGAAAATGAAAATACAGTACTCACTGATAAACGATAAAGTAAAAAGTAAACGATAAGTAGCACAAAACACTTCTGGGAAAAATGTTCAAGCATTTAGCATTTAGAGAAAAGCTTCATTTGGTTCGCATCTACTCCGATGAGCGGATGACGACTACATCGTTTGCTCTATTGATATTAACTTGAGTTGATTTGTCATTTTCCTGTTAACTTGTGATTAGCTTGTTGTGGCTGAGCAAAACTGAATCATTTGGAATTCTAATCCGATTCGGATATTTTTCGAATCTGATCGAATCTCCACTTCTGTATTATTAATAAACATACCATTATACTATTACAAATTGTTTCTATAATGAAATTCCAAAAATGTCAAACAATTACTAATATTAACATAAAAAAAGGAGGGAATGTATTTTCAATTCACACTCCATGACAAAGAGGAAAAAGATCCATTTTTGAACGACAGAATGCAATCGACTTTGCTCAACGTGGACAAAAATTTTGTCATCGAGAATGAAAACTCACTTCATTTAGCAAGTTTTTGTTCCTATGAATGATTCATGATTAATTCGAATAATTTATGCTTCGTATCGATTCAAATCTCCGAATCAGATTGTCCAGCCCCACTTGTTATCGGGGACTTGTTAGGTTGACTAGCTATTGATAGTTCGAAACCAGTTGCTGTCTAATTATGCGATTTAATAATATAAGGAGTAACATATAAAGATAGTTTAAAATATCTTTTAGGGGAATTAAAATCTAAAATGCAATTATACGAAAATTCTCAATATTTCCGCGTCCTTGAAAATTCTCAGAAACTTCCCACCCCTTTGCAACCCCACGTAGAACAATTGATAATTGCTCATTTTCACCAGTGTTTTTTTTTTCTATTTGGCATATATCATTTTCAGTGATCGTTTTGTTTGTAGTGTGCGTGAGGACAGGCGAATGCGTGTTATACGTTTTTAAACTTTATTTGTGGTTTTATTCGCTCTTCAGATTTCTTTTGTCTTCTTATGTCTATTATGTTTGTGCTTTGTTTATGGTTAGACATAAATACCTACCTACCATCCATAAGCAAACCAGTGTTTTTAAAGTAGTAAAAGTTCAATTTTGCATAATGCGTTACTTTTTAACCCATTATGAAAATGAATTATATTCAATTCGAGGAAATTATGACACAACTCGGTTTTGCCCTTTGTAGGTTCGTTGAATCGGTGCCATTTCAGAAAGATTCCAATTGGTAATGATATGAGGTGTTTCGCTTGCCTTATTGTAACGATTGTTTGACAAAACTGCGTGAAAGGCCAAAATTTAGTCAATTTTTTGTCACGGTAAGGTAAGCAAACTCTAATTTCTCTTTCCGGTAGTGCTCTTGAGGAATCTTTACATATTCGTCTCGTTGGACTTAAAATCCTTGAGGATTTGAGTTCGAATTACTATCTCATTAGTATACCTAAACATGCCTTAATGAAAGTCGGTTCTTTATACCGAGCTCGACATTATCATTCACCCGAAATCATACTTCATTTGTACACATCTCTTATTCGGCCCTGCATGGAATATTGTCGTCACATCTGGGACAGTTCTGCAGTCACAGTTATGAATTATGCTTGACCGTATTAACGACCTGTGATGAATATGATTGGTTCCAAACTTTTCATAGGTCTGCTAAGCTTGTCGCATGGTCGCAACGTAGCCTCGCGTTGTTTATTCTACATGCATGGACTTTGTTCAACGGAGATTTTTGCTCCAGTTCCTCCAAACAAAATCGCATCTATTCACTGTAGAAGTTCAACAGTGTCACAGACAGTTTATGCCAAAAGCTTTTTTCCTCAAACTGTTGAGCTGTGGAATTCATTATCTTCGTATCGCTTGCCTGATTGTGTTGACTTAAATGGCTTTAAAAATCGTGTCAATCAATATATATCTTTCAGCAACGAAAATCCCTTAATCTACCTTCATGCCTGCATATGTAGCTTTCTGTACACTGGTGGCTTTCGGAGACTATTATGAATGATCTTTCTCGTGTAGCCTTTCTTGAAGCGAATTTCGATCGTGCGTTCTCACCCTTGGGCAATCTTTTTAATAACATTTTGGTTACACTTTTATGTAAAATGTCCCCATAGAAAAATTTCCGGAACACAATATTTGCCTCCTGCCCAAAATCACAATAAACGCACATAATCAGGAGGAACTTGATGAAATCGAATTGCAAAACAGGTATGCAACTGCCACAGGATGGTAGTTTAACACATGTAGTAGCTTATGTTGTTGTTGCTATTGTTGTACTATAAAAACTTTGACTGGATAATTTTTCAGTAGAACTCCAAGGATGATTTGTGGATCAATGGTTAACTAAATTAGTAGGAATGACAATTTATTTATTTAAATTTTCTTTTTGGTGATTGACATGCTATAAACTTAACTTTTGTTTTCTATTTGCTTGCGCTAATTTATAATTTCTCTATAGCTTGTTAATAGGCTACTGGAGATTATGTTATCGACATCGTCGCCTTCAACTACTTTAAGTTTATGGCAGTAGTTTTCTCTCTGCTAGCTATAACAGCTTAGCAATATAATTATTCCATCCATAAAACTTTTTAGAATCTCATTGATCAATTGCCTCCGAGTCAAGAGAACTCCCAGAAAGATGATCATGTTCATGGAATAATTCTATATGATATTTTTGGAAAGTTTATGTGTAATATTGTAGCATGCTGATAATCGTCATGATAAGACTGAGAGAGGTATGTGCAGATCGGCACAATTATGTCATACTTTCTCTAAAAAACGCAAACAACCGAAGATTCAGACCTAGCCATATACGTAAGAATATACACATAGGAAGGATAGGATATCATTTTTATCCTGTGGGAGAGGAAAGTCCAGAATACAGCTTAACCATATGGCGAACCACGACCTCTGGCGCAGGTACCGGTTCCGAATTGGGGTGGAGGTTTTTGGATCATCGTATTTCCGATTTTCCTGTGCATGGACTATGGACCTGAAACCAATTAATTAATTCAAATATTTGTCTTGTTAGCCTTACGATTTCTAAAGATCTTACCTGGGATAAAATTATTTGTTTTCTATGGCTAAAAGGTTCAATGAAAGTTGGGTCTGTGTATCGCTCTCGGCGGTATTTTCTCCAAAGGTCACATGCACTTGCTCACAAAGTCTCTCGCCGATTCACCAATTTAGCAATTAAGAATCGCTTGTTTAGAGTGGTTTATTTAGCAGAAACAATTTTATCAACGAAGCTTTTCTTTACGGCCTGTGGTTCTCTGGACCCCTCTTCCTGCACTCTGTTAGCCAATTTGAAAGTTCCGATTATTGACTTCTTTGAGGTATATTTGTCACGAGTAATGAAGCATATTATACTACATATTTACATATGTAGTTTAATATGGTTATGTGGGGGGGAGGGGGGGATTTATTTTACTAAGTAAAAAAATTTCTTCAACTAGTTATCTTTCCTAAAAAAATCGTATTTTATATTTGAAGGTTTAGCTAGTAAATTTCCTAGGTACCTGCTAAAAACGGGACACTTCCAACATGAGAGGGCTTAGAACAGACCTATTGAACAATTCGATAAATCTAATAAAAGCCGCCCACTGATTATTACCTAACACGATTTTTAACCAAGACACTAGATGATTTAGAAAGCGAGAGTATGGGACTTAGTATCACTAAATATGAGTAAACACAAGGTCGTCAGCACCGCGCGGCGCGAGGACCAGTACCGGGAAGAAAGGACGAAGATTCCATTTCATATGTGTATTTTCAATAACTATACTATTTGTGGTGACTCAATTGCCATTTTAAGATTTTAATTGTCAAACTATGAGGGAATTATAAATAACTCCAACAATGAACACGCGCAATAATAAGTAGGTTATTCGATTTCAGATCATTTAATAAATTTACCAAATCAAACATGGTTTAGAAATGTACCAAAATATCGATTTTTTGTTATGTCAAAATTGCTCAATGGTGAAATCTCAAACCCACTTGAAAATTTATATGCTGCATAATGAAAACAAACTTCCAAACAAATTAAAAATCCAGGTTGAACCGAAAACGTGATTTGGCCGCCGAACTGTAGGGTAAGTATATTGATGCTATTCAGCTTTGAACGAAATCTTCGGTATATTTACTATTACGATATTATTATAGAACCATAAAGTAAAATCGCCTAGCGAGATGGGCAAGGGCCTGTAATTAGTCGTATTTGCACCAGACTACTTTGTTCCAGAATAGGATTTCATTTTTATCTTGCGTTAAAGGAAATCCGTGATATGACCATATGACGAATCACCAACCTCTCTAGCAGATACCAGTTCCAAATCGCAGGTTGAGGTTCTTTGCAACCTTTACTGATTTTTTCGGTACATTGTTGGCGCAGAAAGCCATAATATAACTAGTGGTTACGGGAATATTTATGTGCCGACAAGGTGTCCAGCAGTCCTCTCCCAACCATCCAGTCTCCAGGTAATTATTGAAAAATATGCTAATAGACTTAATATGAAAAGAACTCTTTCAACCACAATGTGCAGAGACCTACACAAGCACAGAAGTGAGGATCAAGATACCCCACCCCCTATCTGATTTTTAATTTTGTCAAGCACGAGCTGCTCCCACTGATATTTACTAAAAACAACGTATAAAAACAGCTTCAGTGATGAGGTGTAACATGTTCCTTTATTAGTAGTAGAAGATAGACTGTTTTAACAAACAATAGACCGCGCAATTGAAAAAAAATTTTTTCAATGCGATAATCGTCTTTATGCAATCGAGTATGATATTCAGTATCGATTTCGGTAACCAGCAAAAAAAAAACAAATCACAACTGGAGGTGAAATAAAATATTAAATAATACATAAAAGGGGAAAAATGAAACAAGATTTTGAGGTAGTACGAAAGCAGTTTACGAAACTAAAGCAAAAGGTACTATTTTCACAAAATTCATTCTTAGTCCCTTTTCATTGAAAAAAAAATTTATTGTAGACAACCAATAGTCATGTACTCGAAATTCGTTTAGATCATCGATACAAGGTTTTATATGGACAACGAATGCCGAATTCAAATAAGAAATTTCAAATTTATTATATAGTTGAAATTAAAAAATATTACGACCTATTTTATCAATCCCCATTTTGATAGTGGTTGATTTTTTGACATCCCTTGTAGTACATTACTGTTATATACATTCACTAAGTACATAGCAATAAAATGCTTCACGGTTGTGAAGTTAACATTTTTGCCTCTGAATGAGAAAAAGTTGGTGACAAACAGAAAAATTTGACACGTGTGACAGTTGTCAAAGTTCAATTCCATGAGTAAGCAAGAAATTCAAAGCAAATACTCAAAACCAAATCGATCAACAAAGTTTGAAAATTTGGATACGGCTTTGTAACCAAATCAGTTTTATTCAACAAAGCTTCATCATATCGCCTATGGGTAGAATTGCGAAAAGCTTATCACATTGTCTATAATTTATGAAATAATATAATCATTTTGTTGAATACTATATAGAGCATGTTGTAAAGAATGCTGATGGGTCAAGTCCAGATCAACTGATGAGTTTCATTAAAAATAAGTTAAAGTAAAAATTCAATTTGATAAGGAATTTGAAAGTTGAATATTGCTAAATTCTTTAAAGCAGCTCTTACAAAACCTTTTTTAGGGCAGAGGTAGTTTTCACGGCTAAAAAAGAAGGTGATCATATGTAGCCCAGATATGGGTCGGATGACCGAGTTCAACTACAGTCTGTGTTCATAATCTTTACACTGTGGTGGCGTAAGCCATGAGGAGATATGATCATATAAATAAATCCTACGAGTCTTCATCATTTCATTTTAACTAAAAGAATTTGAACTTCTATTCTTAGAATATGGTTCTATTATTTCCTAAAAGTTTATTTCAAGGTATTTTTTTTATCAAAATTTGCTCCGAGCTAGGTTGCAAGATACTTCTTATACGAGTCTCATAAAAGTTATGTGCAAAGAGCTACTTAAACACACATGCAGAGATGAACACTAAGAACTGTTTATGTTTGACCCAAGCAAGGCAAAACGCATACCGGTACATCTCCGTAATTCTGGCGGGAAAAAATGATGGAAATATTTTCTTAAGAAACAAAAATGTGTAAAAACTGAAAGAAAAACTGAAATTTAAAAAAGCATCCCTGGACAAAAATATTGAGGTAATCAGAAAAAACACAACAAACAATAAGTAACACATGACATGCAACAATTCACGATATACAGACCATTCTAATTCCTTTGCAGAAAACACTTCAAGTGGTTGTGCAAAAAAAATGGTCAAAAACAAAATTTCTCGTCTTATTGGTGGTTAAAATAGGGGAAGTGTTGAAGGAAATAAAATAAAAACAAAATAAAATATTTTTAGCAGAAAATAACTGCTGATCAAATAATAAGATGACCATACCGGGTAAAATTAGAAGCTCAATCAATTGTGCATGCGTGGGACTGCCTCCCAGAATAATTTTTCGGGATGAACCGAGATATATTTCAAAAATCATGGCCGATATGTAGAAAAGATATCATAAAATATTTAAAGGAGGACAAATTCATTTTTATTCGACAAAATTGAGAATATAGCAAAGGGAGCACGCCATCCTTCATTATTGGTTGAGAGATACTTAAAAATGATTATGCAACAATTAACGAGACAAGATTATACAGGTAACACAAAAAGACTAAAACAACAGCACAAAGTTCATCAACAAAACACAGAGGTGTTCGTCTTTATAAGGGTTAAGTGGTACTCAAGCTAAGAACAAAGATGACAGCTTTTCAAATAGTTCATTTTGAAAGACAACAAATAACATTGGAACTTCATCATGGTTCGAGAGGAAAGAAAAAATATTTACAAATGTACAAAATATTGGTGCACACAAGCACGGACGATTCCCTGAGTAACTTCTTTTTGTAGCATAAAGGACAGCACCGCAGGGGTAAGACAAGGCTACCGGTAATTAGAATAAAGACAATTCCACTCAATTGAAAGAATTCATTGAAACATTTTGTCAGGTATAACCAATCGATCAAACCATTTTGCAGATCAATAAACAATCATTTCAGTCTTTTTACCACAAAAGCAGAAAGACAAGTATATCAGACTAATATCAAAACGAGGTGAAGCATTAAAAGGTGCGAATCCAGTATGATGACAGAAGGTTTTGTTTGGTAGATGGCATTAATTGGAACTAAGCTGATTAGTAACAAGTTGCCAGCAGACCAATTATCCTTAAACCATTGATAAATAGAAGAAATAAAAAAAAACGAAACACAAGAGAATTCCATAAACAGAACTCAGCGTATTGAACTTGACATTAAAAATCACATTACAGGCTTGAGACCTGGGCTTGAGTTCAGTATAATAATCAGTTAGTCTGCTACCTCAATATTGAATCCAATTTTTAAATAAAACTTTTTTCAAACGAGAGTTGAAAACAAAAGTGATCGACGCAATTGGATTGAACTCAAGTCTTAAACTCTGTCAGGTGATGAATAAAAATCGACAAAACACTAAAAATAGAACATAATCGTTGAAATGAGATGAGCACCGGTTTTACACATAAATCACACTGTGGAAATCATGCCAAGATTATTTCATTGTTCACTGGCACCAGATATTAACAGTATAACATTCCCCATTACCATATTTTATCTATGGTTATGAGCAGCACCAAATCAAGGTTTTTCAGTGTTGAAGTTGTTTTTGTACATAAGCATACAATAAACAGAAATAAAAATCTGATTGTGCAAGACTGCGGATGGGATCGATTAGATACTAATATTGTTACAATCGCATGATAATCCATCCCATGTTGCAATATTTCCTAAGAAGTAAATTATCAAACACATACACAATATTTAAATGCAAAATATGTGCAATTCGATACAAGAATTTTTTATCAAGCACGAGTCAAGGATGGACCGCGCCTTGGTGGCCCGATCTATCAGTAACTCACGCTTAACAAAATATGTTTGGTCAATATTTTTCTGATTGGGAAACAGCAGAAAACCACAAAACATTACATTAAAAATAACATTTAAACCGAATCTTTATAGTTTTGATTAACAGGACATGCACCGATCAGAGAGCCTGCTTGATGATCTAACCCAAGGGTCGGCAAGTGATTTGCAGCACACACAAAAATCGCATCTTCAATAAATAAGTGCAGCAATAAAGTGCGAAGTGGAAAAAATTACTTGCCCTATAAAATGTAGCGTTGATTTTGTTACACCAGCAACATTATTGCGCAGTTTAGTGCTAAATGGTTGAGAAATATGCCAGTCAGCGAGTCATCTTTTCATAGACGGTGTAATATAGTAGATTAGAAGGAATTGATACTGGATTACACAGAAAATAAAGAAAAGAACCTCAAGGAATCAGTCTCTTATCCTTGAAATGAATATTTTGACGATTCATCAAGGCTTCGTAAGAGTTTTACGAGAGCCTATGCGAGATTCTAGAAGCTCGTAATCTTGCAAATTTGGGAACATGTATGAGCAAATATTTTCACATATGAAGTTTATTCTTTATACAAATCGCAGCTGGAAGATCATTTAGAAATGATGTGTTTCAAATGTCCAAATCAAATAAGTAACATTGGAAAAAAGAAACTGGAAATCTCATCCAAATTTACCTCATTATGACTGCCTTCGATCTCATCAAAACGCGAATTGTTTACAATATCTCTTTAATATTTCGTATTGAAACCCAGCATTTGCCAAAGTATAACCAAAGATGCAAAAATGTTTGGCACACAAAGTTGTTTTTATTTTGATACGAGACATAATTTGATGCACTGTATTTCAAAGTTTGCCGACCCCTGTACTATGCTAAGCCATTTCGGTTTAACGGTGTCTAAACCTAATGGGAAAATCTGTCAAAACAATTTTTATTAAGCATTTGTCGATGATGCATCCACAGTACATCCAGTGGTGCATGCTAGACAGTAGAAAATTTTTGATTGGGAAGTGTTTTCATTTCTAAATATCAACAGGATTTTGGAGACATAAAAACAGAAAAGGGTTAAAATCAATCAATTCTTGACGTAAACACACAAATAGTTATTGAAAGAAAAAATATTGTTCTCGCAGCAGAACATTTATTTACAATACAAAGTTTGAGGTAGTGGTTTTTGAGACAATATAAAATGAGAGAAAAAATTGCGGAATTCCCAGGAGGTACTTCTTCGCGAGTTATAGAAAAAATGAGTGAAATGGCCGTGCTCAAGAATGCTGATCTTGTATTCACTCAACATAATTAGTGCTAAACACACACTTGGAAAGTTTTAAAACCAAATTAACCTAAGTATCACCTGGAAAATGCTGCTGAAAATATATATGAACAGTCAATGTACTGTAATGTATGCAGTCATGTTCCAGGAAAGACTCAAGTTGAAAAATGCTATGGCGGAAACAAAAATTACTATTAATGGATACAATTTATGATTGACCAACAAAACTTAATAATTCCTATTTTCGTACCAACCCTTTTTTAAAATAAAAAAGGCATATGAGGTAGGAATAGAAAATTGAGGGACATGAAATAAGTGAGGTAGATACATGGAAACTTCGTCTTCAGAATAGAGGTGTTAAGGAATCCAGATAATATAATCACACATAGGAATATAAGGCATTAATGCAAAATTTAGGTATTAAAATATTTAAAAATAGGAAAAAAATTTAACACTCCAACTGTTTTGCTTTGTCGGATATGGACCACTGACGAATAATGCCAAATGATTATATGTGGATCACACTTGACCTAAACGTGCATTGGTGTTATTATAGATCTTTCCAAAATGTAACACCAAATATTGCTATATGTGACTATTTCAACAAACAAGCAGGGTTTACGATGGAGGTTCAGTTATTTGAGGTTGTTCATGAGATATTGAATTCGTACCGAATGATATTTGTAAATTGTCACCTATGGAAAAGAAGAAATACCAATTAACCTTTGTTGTTGTCAATGAAAAGTGGGAAGCCAGACTGACAGAACATTGATTTCTTTTGGACACATGAAGTGTCATATTCTCTGAAAAGTGTGCCATCAAGACTTTATTTTTTATTTATTTTACTTTTTATTGAACAATTGAGACATGAAGCCGCAGCTTGCTGACCAAAAAAATCGTACACAGTAGGAAGTGCAGTTCATGCAAATGCCGCTGGTCTACAGTCACATGATTCTCTGTCAATAGCAATGTCTACCTAATTGTTTGAAGTGAAAACTACTAAGTTAGGATTCTGATTTTCAATCGAATTTGCCCCTAATCAGACCACTTCATACTTAATAGTGCCAACATGAACTGAATATTTACTATTTATAATCAAATCTTACCAAATTTTTATACTGGTTTCAAAACAATTGCATGTTACGTTTAGTATTTTCTAGATTTCCGTCCGCATTAGGTTTCTATTTTCAAATTTTTTATTCTACACGAAATGCCTCCTAAAAATTTGCAACTCCAGCATTTAAATCCAAAGATTGAAGTAAACCAGGCACAGAATGACATCTCGCTAGGTTCGTAATTGAAAACACTAAAACTCTTTGCGGCACATAAGACCAAAAGGTTATTGTGATTATTGAGTGTGAGCTGTGAATAAAATACCCAAAACGACGCTATAAACAAATAATGAACGACAAAATAAATGATTTACATGAAACATTGTTTCTCAAATTTATCAAAAACAGTTTCGAATCAAACCTAAAAAATCACGTCATTCCTTAAACCGGCCGAATAGACGATGATTAAAGGTTAAAAGCTAGAAATCAACAAAACACGCGTGGACAAATCTATAGAGATCAAACTTGGCACAGGCCAACTATTCGAAGAGTGTATCGTATTTTTTGTAAGAAAAAGTTTAGCCAAAGATATTCTAGCAACAAGATAGTTCCAGGCACAAAAACCAGAATGACGGAAATAGAAGCTTGGAAACAAATTTTAATAATTTGTTCTGGATGGAAATATTTAACCCAGGTGCAACGGGAAATCCGTCAAGATGTGTGCGTGAAGAAAAATTGATATTAACCTAAATACGGCTTCTTTTACAAGAAACTTATTCGCGTTTTCTACAGATTTTGTGAATGAGTTGCAGTTTTAAAATAGGGTCGCAAATCGCAACCGCTTAATTCGAACCCTGATTGTGGGCAATTATGTTATGCCAGCCTTGAGCCCATGATGACACCGCAGAGACGTGGTCAGTGGGTCATATTTAGAGTACAATAACATTATGATTGGGTTTATACCGGAATCAGATCAAACTATAGCTTACCATGCTTCGTACTTCCTGAGATAGATGATGATTTACTTATATGATCTGGTATAGGATGTGATAGAACAAGAGGTTGATTGCATGAATATTCCTGAAAAAAGTAAAAGATCAGGATGCATTTTCCTACAAATTATTGTATGGAAAACCTCTTTGAAACAAGTTTTAAAACTATGCCACCATACTCAATCCAAAATTTGTGATCCATCAATATAATTTGATGAAGTTTTTCCAATTTGGGTAGCATATACATTATTAATATCTATCATTAACACTGAACTCACTACTTTGCAGTCAAGTAAAAACCCTGGTTTCTACGGACAAAGAGTCACTTTTTATGTAAGTACATATGCGGTGACTCAGATTCAGTTTGCCATGAAGTGATGATTTCTTTTAACCTGCTGATGACCAGCAATGGAAATTCCAGAGCAGATACGCTTCGAGATAGAGAAATTTATTGTTCATTAAAAAATTCAGGTAAAATCCCATTTTGTCCCATTGTTTTCACCAGAATGCTTAGTGGCAAGAAATCATCACCTCCACCAGATGTAGGTCTCTGCACACAGTTGGTTTCAGAGAACTTTCGTATATGATAAGTCTCGTTCAACCTTGTTTGCCCCGAGTGATTTTCAATAGAAAAATAAGATACCAAGTAGTTCATACCAGATGAATGACATGGTTGAAAAGTAACACAACAAATAGTTATAATATATATTATTATTTCTTAGCTTTTTGTTTGAATGCAAGTACAAGCACATTAAAACCACACATACAGCTTGCTAAACTGCTTAATTTTCAAAAATTTATTTCACCCCTCGAATGAAATATACCTGGAGAGTCTCATTCTGTGGTACAGCCATCACTTTATCATTTCTTGATGAATTAATCAAAAAATTGAGATGAAATGCTTTTCGCCCGTTTTTTCTTCTTGCAGTTCTTCCATGAGGAGTTATTGAGCTGATGACAGAAAAAGAAAACACAATAAAAGTAAACATGGCACAAACACAATAAAACGATTTGAATGCTGGATTGAAGCATTAAATTTGGGCCATGAGTCTATGACATCGTGAGAAACAAGATTAGGGTCTGCCACACAAATAATCAAGTCGTTATGATTGAATTTCGTCTATCTCAGTATAATCAGGATATCGGTAATAATAATAACGGAGTGAGTACTGGGATCACATGTTCATAAAAAATATAATCGGCATTAGGGCAGTTGACTTGGAAGATATGTCATGAGGTAATAAAAAAACAAACACCAGCTTTAATGTATTTTAATGACACATATTTAGTATATCAAACAAATGTTTCAACAATCAGGTATTCGTGAGAGCAATTCCGTGTGTGCCTAGATAAAATTGAGCTTCAGTACAATCCCCCAGGCACAATCCTGAGTGGGGTTTGATGCCAATCCCAAGGCAATGCCATGTGAGGGCAATTACATTCTGTTGGGGCAATTCCGCTTCTGGCAAACACATGTGTGATCATGTTCATCTGGGGCAATGTTGCGTGAAAGAAATACAATATTTGTGCAATTCTACAGTGTTTGATTCCAATATGCGAAAATCTGTAGCGGCAGTATAAAAGAAACCAAGTTCTTTGATCAAATTGTAAAAGATTCCTCCTTACAATGCTGGTTCTTCAGATTTTTGGTATGTTATGACCTTATATGTATCTTCTACCCAATATATGGGAGAATCTTCTGTAATCGATAATTGGAATTAACAATTTTTACATATTCGACCTATCATGATGTCATATCTTGTTTTTAAACGCCGAGGATCAGACTTTTTTGCAATTTAGCAAGTGATGAATGACAATTTTTCTCCTCTTCTCATATGATGTTTATATTAAAAGTTATATTAAAAAAGAGCAAATATGACATCATACAGTGACGTCGTATCTTGGGGCTGACCAAAATAATGAAATTCAATATATAATGTATCAAATCCCTAAATATGGTGCTTTAATCCAGCAGTTCAGAAAAGGTCAATTTTTCGATTTAACAAACCCTAACAAATAGGTTCCAGTTAATTATATTAAGTTCCAAATACTGTTTATATAGCTGATTCTTCGTAGATTGAAATCATTTAAAAATTAGAGGGTGACTTTGAAAAAACATGCAAATCTTCCCGAATTTGTATTTGACTCCCGCACAAATATCTTTCGTTACTCGCACATACGTGAATGCATTGAAAAAAGTTGGAAGAATAAAAAGAGGAACATCGAAGCATGGCCATTTGTAACTGGCGTGTTGCAGGCTGAGATATCTGATATGGCGTGTCTACAAGAACTTGCCATTGTGACATCACACAATAAAGACATGTCCACACTCCCTTCTCATTCATCTTAGTCACAACAGTATGTATGTAATGGTATCAGTGGCGCAGCCGTGTTATAGGGGACAGACCCCTCCCCTATGAACAATTTACAGTATCTTATTTATCTTTCACAAAATTCGGACTATTCTTCATCGAAGATATCGCTTTGGCTTTTCTTGTTGTGACTTCAATTGATTCGCTTGTCGTAGACCATTTCAATCTGTTTGCGCGAATATGGCTGACTCGCGTGTGTAAAATAAAATTTCAAATTGTGTGTGAATTGTACGTAGAAAATCATATTCAATATTTCACAATTTAAAAATAAATTCCATGCAATAGTTGTTCTTTCCTGAGAACATCCACAACATTAAAAAATTATTTCAAGATACAACTATTTCAAGATTAGCGTGAATCAATCTATTTTAAACACACAGACTTATTTTCAGCAGTTCAAAGTGCTTCCTGCAAGCTTTTAAAAAATTCTCTATTCTGTTATTTTATGTCAATTTATTTATAAAAAAAACTCATGAACAAGAATATTAAATTATGGGGCCTTTTTTAGCTTAAAAAATTTAGATTAGTCAAGTATGGTTTTTGGCCATGAGTCTCATCTGTTGTCTTTTTGTAATAAAAGAAAAGATGGCATATTCTTTGGTTATCATTTATGTAATGTTATTTAACAAAAATTACCTTGTTTCATACTTTAATTTGCAGGAATCTTCAGGATGAAAATAAACGTTAGTAGGAGTTGCTGGTTTGCAAAAACCATTTTTCTGGAAAATATAACGTCAGTAACATTCAAATAAATAGCAAGCACACAGTTGAATTGAATCTTTACAAAAATAAAAATAAATTGGATTTGATTGATCGACAAATCAAACAAAGACAATCAGATATAACAAACTATTGCTCAACAATTTTTTAACACATACTGCCCACTGCGCAGCAATTTCATGATTTGTGGCATAATTCCACTGAAAAATACTCAAATCTATAACAATAAAAAGGACTATCTTTGGTCAAAATCCCCTAAGTGCATGGATAAGATCAGCACATGTCATATTACCTTATTATTAGGATGTTGTTTGGAACCATTGATATGACCATTTCCATTTGTTTCATGATGAACGGAACCATTACCATTTGGTAATAATTTACTGCTTTGCTCAGCTAGTAGTTCATTCTCTGGTTTCTTAAATCCACTGCAAAAATGTTTTTTATTCGATTAGTAGGTTATAAAAAGTTTAGTTCAAACAGTATTTATAAGCTACTATATAAAATAGAATAATGTTTTAACATTTCTAATAACTGAAATTTCCATTAACAGTATAACTTTTCTCTGTTGATATAAAATCACAGAATGCAGCAGAAAGAATGTTTCAGAGTAGTTTTGGCAAAAATACAGAAAGCTTTACTTTCTTCGTTTAAAAGTGCACAAATTTTAGTTTTATTTAAAAATTAACATAACATAACTTTGTGAAAGGAAATTTTGTTGAATAACATGATTTGGTTGCAAAATAAATTAAATTATAATCTTCAACATTTTTTCAACAAAATACCATATTATGTTTTCATACTTTTGGATAATATGTCCATTTTGCTTTGCAGCTACTTGACCATTTTTAGTTGATCCATTCGTGCTACGATGATTTGACTTTCGTTTCTTGCAACCATGTTTTACACATACTCTGCATCTGATGTAAAGAAGGTTTTAAGAATTGAAATTCTATTGTCAATATTGTGGCCCATCAACATGGGGCATTCTGTTAAATATAGAAACTTGTGTTTTGGTAATTAGAATCTGCTATGCTATGTTCCATACCCATGAGGTGTGTTGTATCAAAACAGATAAAATATGCCACCATAAAAGCAAATCGGATAATTGTAACATGTCGCAGTACTATATTTTGGGTATGCAGCTATAAGCCATATTGCACAGTGGCTTGCAGGTACAGGGGTCTCTCTCTGGCTCATGCTTGACAAAATAAAATTTTTGAAAAGAATACCTTAGTAGTTTATTTTGGCAAAATAGAAATTTGTCGTGGTGGCGGGTGGAATAACAAATTATTATCATACTATCCAGACTTACTTGATGGGTAGTAAAAATCTTAATATAATTATGCATATAATGATACATAAGATTCCAATTCCAGTTCCTATTCCAACCGCTTGGATGAGAGAGTCAGCATTTTCTTCATCATCTGAAAAAAGGGAATATTCAATAATTCAAACAGATTATCACATTATTGATCATATCAAAGCCTAAAATTAATTCTTTGCTGTGAGATATCACATGAATATGCAAAAAATACCTTTAAAGATGGCTAAACTGAGTTTTAACTAATCATCAAAATAGCGTTCCAATTAAATATTTGGAGTATGGGTTTAGATTTGCTTTAAATTAGTGTTAAAATTTCTAATGAGGTTTATTTTGAACCTTTGAACCCATTAATTCAAACCATACATCACAGCATAAACTATTTTTAAGCGCCTTTTGCTAACATAATACGTCTATAAAAGCTCAGAAATAATCAACACTGCTATTCAATAGTCAAGATTTTCATAATCATTAGATTAATGGTCAATAGTGTGTGTTGGAATTCATGTCTAGACATCCCTTTTTCTGAAAAGAAATTTTCTATTATGATAGAACAACAAACAAACTCACAAATCTGTCTGCATACAATCTTTTGGTCAACAATTTCCAAGCAAGCCTAGCATTGTTTAATGATCACGAATAAGTTAAGAACCATGTAAGCGGTTTCCAGAACTTAAGTGTCATTTGTACTTGTACTTGCCAAATGAGAGCTACTATCTGGGCAAGGGACTAAAAGGGCTCATTGATTAGCTGAGCGTGAAATATTCTTATAAAATGTTAGCTTGAGGCACAATAATATAACACAATTTGACTACTCTCGTCGATAATGAAGAGAAGCGTCTGCTATATGGAATTGGTCGATAATAAAATAATCTACAACTTTATTGTTTCCTTTCAGAGACTTCCTACAACATACAGGAAATACGTTACGGCAATACTAAAGCCTTCTGTCAAATAATAAAAACATTAGCATGCAATATTTAATTGATCAGCTGAATAAAAATCAAAAAATTTTTAACCATCAACGCATATAACAGATAAAAACAATCTATTATTATAATTTTTGATCGACCACTGACTGGGTTAACTGACTGAAAAATAATGTAATAAATCAACTTTTTAGATTTTGTTATTTTGAAGCACTTAAATAGCGATTACACGATATTTTTAGTGTCAAGGAAAGCGATGGCTCCTCCCTGAATTTGCTAGTGCATCTATCCCCTTACCTTCTGTAATTACAATGCTTTCAAAATCACAATCTGTCTTCATGATGTCATAATATTGAACGTAAATACTTTTAGTTACAGAGGTTCGACCACTGCCAGCATGATTCGAGGCAAACACTTTAATTTTATAACTTTGATCAGGCTTGAGGCATTCCAATATAATGTGCGTGTCTGAAATATGAATTATCATCTTTATTTATATAGAAGTATGTCAGAACATATGAAAATTACCCAAAAAATTAGAATTGTAGATTTTCTTTTTGTTTTCACAGTTACACCAGTATTTGTTAGATATGTATATATTTATGAAGAAACTTGAAATATATAAATATGAGTTCAGGATACTCTATACAAATATACACAAATTTAGTTCTGTAATGTTTCGAAAGCTTTCTTTGCTGTTAAACATGCAAACATTTATTTTATTGATAACAAATAGTCGTAACATCTTCGAATGAGTGTTTTTTCTCAGGTTGTTTTTATTATATTCTTTTTTAGGTATGGACCAAGTCCACAAAGACGAGGTCGATTACACAGAGTATCAAGGCAATATGCGTATTTCCTCATTTGATCAGTATTAAAAGCAGTGGTAAGTGCACTATTTGCAAAAGCTACTTCCCTACCCCAACCTCCGTGCCTCAAAGAATTTCAAACACAAAAAAATAGGTGAACACGCTTGGATGGAGGTAGATAATATATACGTATTATAATTAGCGAAATCAGGGCTAATAAATGTTTTATCACTTGTTCATGCTTGTTCGATCACCGAGATGATTATATTTCATTGAAAGTAATACAATCGTACGTTATTCTATTCAACTTTTCAAAGATAAATAAAAACAGTCATGCACTCGTCAAAACATTAAATTAATGCGAAATATTAGCCGATGCATTTTATGAATTTCAAAGCAACGATTGATGACAATATTCGAAACCACGTTTTGCGAGTGTACTGCGTTTTTTCACTATTGCCTTTTTCGTTAATGCTACAATGTGTTTTGTGCTCGTATTCTGGAAATAACTTGAGAGTGAAAAACGTACCGTAATAGATACATATTCATGACATTATAAATCCCAGGTTTGTTAGACTCGGATATGGGGAAGTTCGTACTCTGTGTTTTCACGGCCGACTCGGTGGCCATAGTCCAAAAAATAGTCCGGATTCGGCCAGAGTGCAAGTACTCGCCCATCCCTATTCTTTTTGCACATTATCAGTTTACTACATGAAAACACCAGAATGTAGGAAAAGGATCGAAGTGCCTTCAGCTTACTTGTCAGTGTTCTATTTTTCCAACGCTTTCGTTGAAATTCAGCATATAATATCGTATAGGATATTATTTCTCCATTAGATTGAGATGGTTCAGCCCAACTACAATCCACTTTGCCAGGTTCGAATAAAACACAAGCTAATTTTGTTGGAAATCCAGGTTCTAGAATAAAAATAATGAAAATGAATACAGTTGTCCTAAGTTTAAATATATTTAAAGTCACTATATAGATAAAATATTTTAGAAAAAGTATTGGTATTTGACCATATTTTGCTCTTTTTACAGCAATGGACAAACTACCACTCTTAATAATGCCTGTTATCACCTTGAGCGACATGTGTGTTACAGTTCGCTCAAGGTGATAACATTTGATTTTAAGAATATGTTGAACGAATGGGAAATTTATCTCTCCATACCTTCTTCAACAGTTCGAACAATTTTTTTGAATCTGGCATAAAAACTGTCATTCGTCTTTCCACTGACATCTGATATAACTGCCACAGCAACTTCATAACCAGAATAAGGCTTTAAATCACATACTTCCACCATGGTATCAGTACTGTTGAAAGAAAATAATAAGAAATGCTTATAAAATTACTATTTATCAATAATGTTACACACGACAGTAGTACATGGGTGGGATCGACCGTGATGCCTAACAGTTAACATATTGACATCAAAAACTAAAGATCTCTATACTAAGCAACCAAATGACACTTCATGTCCATATGCACAATTCTTTTCATTTTAAAATTGATAGTTAAAAAACTAACCTGTTTTTATATTGAAACTTTTGTTGGTGAGATGTATGTTTAACAAGATGGTATCGAACAGAAAATTTAACATTTTCACCAGTACTCATGTTATAATCCCAAGTAACGTTGATACATCCTGGTCTCGTGGAAAATGCGATGATATTTTTTGGTAAAGATTTTTTGATTGAATTCATTTTTTCTGTTTTATTAAAAAATATATCCATCTTAATATAACGCCTTACAGCTCCCATAAATAGTTAGTTTAGTTCGGTGCTTAATCAAATAATGAATAATAAGGTTTTAAACATTAATGAATGAAGCTGTTAGTTAATTATATGGAAGATGAAGAATATCAAAAATGTGTGATTGTGTTGTGGCAATATATATATATATTGCAAATACAAAATTTTCAATAATATTGAGTTAGAGATGTTCAATTATAAGGATAGTAATATTTTTACAACTTATTCTGAAATTACTGACATCTTAAAATAAGGTTTTGATGGAGTTCACAGAAGAGAATAAAGCACAGTGATGTGCATAATACATATAAAATATTACCCTTTAAAAACACCATAAAGATCGTCAAGTACTAACCTGGAGGTAACACAGCAAATGTTCTGACATCACAAACTATATTAGCAGTGATAAGCTCAATACCAATTATGTAAGCCTTCCGAGAATCTGGAAATAAATAAATTTTTAATTGCCCTCTCATATTAAAGTATTCTTTCAATTTCAAAGCGATATGTTTTATCATATATATTTGATGACATCATAATGGCATTACTATTATCCGGCGGTGGGTGTGAGCAAGAGGAGTAATATTTATGGAGTAAAATTGTGTAGGCGTTCGTTCCCATGGCGTAATATGGTAAGTAAAGCTATTTTTGACATTCTCCCTTCACTCTCTGTAGATATTCATGGCGCAGACGTCCTTCCAAATTACATCCTCATTTTCTTTTATTCACAAACAAAACAGACAAAGTTTAATTTCCTTATAACTTTTTCAAATAAAATTATATAAACTTCATAGAAAAATAGACATAACATACGTAGCGAATAGGCAAATTTTTCTACAGTAGTATTCTGAAATAAAAAAAATTCCCTACCAGTATATTAAATATCAACCTACCAACATTATAGAATGTAATATTTGAGTTTGAGGGAGAAATCTGATATTCGAAAATTTCATCGTTCTTTTTAAGAGAAACATTCAAGAAGTTCAAACCATCGATGCTTGATAATTTCCAGTAAACTTTCAAATCCTTGTTGTTTTCAATAAATTTACCTCCAGTGAAAAGAATTGTCGAGTTTCCTGATCAAAATAAAAAGCAAGTTTCAATCATTCCTAAATATGAGTACCGGTATAGGCTCTAGAAAGTCGAGCAAGACCACATTAAAAACATTACCACCATCCATCGATTGAACTGTTTGCTGGCTTTGCCTAAGTGTTTAATAACCTAATAATCTGGATGTTTCTCATCACTTTTTAGTTATGATGCTTGTGAAAAAAGTTCGCTGGACTTGCGACGTTCTACTGTTAAAGGCATACTGAATTTCCTAAAGCAAACACATTTCAGGATACCACTACTAGTTAATAATCAAATTTTTTATGCCAAAGTTTAAAATCACCTCGAGACACATTTTCTCTCAATCTAATCTGTAAACAAGTAGAAGTTTTTAATCTTTCGAGATTGTATATGTGCGATTATATGAGTTAATTATGTAAATTTGTAATAAAGGTCATTGTGCGACGCCCTTGCTGAACCAAAACTATGTACTACGGTGTTGTGACGCACAGTTTTTCACTGACACCAATACAGATAACTTACATGCAGTTCCTCATTTTATTAGGTGGAGTTCTAAGTGCTTTTTTAAGAATTCTGATGAAATCGTATTATTGTGCAAACCTTCTATTAAGGAATTTTTGTTCTAAGATTTTCAGTTTTGAGTATTTGTCAACACAATCAGAGTTCATGCTGAAACACATTGAAAAAACAAACCAACCCGAAGCTGAGCATGTCGATTCCTTTGTTTGTGGCAGGGTCGCTTCAACGAAGAAAGATTCGTCACCATAACCAATTTTAGTAGCAGCAGTCACAGACATTCCATAGTTTTTTCCAGGTGTTAAATTACAAAGAAGACTATACTCAGTAACAGGGTCTTCATCAGTCAGAAGTTGCCTCGCCCGGACTTCGATAATATTTTCCTCATCTGTGTCCTCATAACCCGAATAAATAACCTGAACACACATAGGAATATGTAGTCGAAGTTACTACAAATCGAAATATGTTGTGAATCATACACAGGCGATTCCAATGATTTAAAGCATCATAAACAGAGTAATTAAACTATTTGTCTACAAACTGGCAAAACAGATATTATTTTTAAGACACAGCATCATACTCTAGATGGACAATGATGCCTGATAAGACCCAGCATTTCTTCATAGCAAGCAAAATGCAGGCTGTTCAAAATGGTGCACAGAAATTGTGAATGCTTCCGTTCTCATCATTATCGTGCAATCATGTTAAGCCTGTTTTTATTTAATTCTATTTCCCCACATTAAAAGTCTTTTTATGACTCCAAATAGCAACCAAAGCAATTGCCGATTAACACAACCCTATCGACCAGTATGACACCACAGGATTAAAAACATCTCAGTCATCTTATGAGAGGACATGTTATGCCTTTAACAAATGAAATTATGGTTTAGCTCATAACAATATCATCAGTAGCACTTTCGTTTGAAGACTTTTTTGATAATTATGATTTCGACTATTAACAAAAATACAATAATAGAGATGAAAAAACACCAATCTTACTTTATATTTAGTTAATATTCCACATTGTTCGGATCTTGGTAATGATGGCCACGATAACAACACACAAGTGCTGTTTACTATTTGAGGCCTCAAGTCTTTCTCTTTTACCACACCGGAAGGTACTGAAACAAAATATAAAGATTGATACTTCAACCTTTCTAGGTCAATGTAGTAAAGAGAAGTGTCCGTTATCTCAATAATCAGGTATTCTATATTTCTGATTCAAAGCAATTTTGATTTTTGTTATTTGATTCATTTTGCAGAAAATCATGATCAAGATTTGGTAGATGATTTTTACCATCACCAAGGCCAGATACCACCCGCTGTACTTCACCATAGTGGTTCAGTTCGGTTTTGGATGTTTTCCACTTAAGAGTGCTGTACATTACCATAGTGGTTCAGTTCAAATGTCATTTAAACTAAATTTTGAGTACAACCCCTGGAACCATTTATACTAATTATCCAAATACATTCACTTACATTTACATTACTTTCACATACTGATTAAAATAAAATACTGTTAACAAATCAGAATTTAAATATTTTGCCAAGAATAAAGCGAAGTTGAGTATTCATAATATTTTTTAGACCAGACATGTTCCTTACTACTTTTTAACCAAATAACAAACATATTTGACAAAATAGCACTCACCACTTTCCAAAGTTCGAACCTCAACAGGCTCACTAGCATGAGAAGTATCTTTACTTGTATAAGCAACAATCTTAACAATGTACGTTTTGAATGGATGTAACCGTGACACAATTGTTGAATAACGATTAGTTCGAGATACTTTAACCAATTCGGCTTCATCTGAAATAAAAATTAAAAATTAGATATTAGTTACCAGTTTACAAGATCATAATTGTAGCAGAATACCAACTCTCCTATTCGAACACTCGGAAAAATGCCTGCCTTTGAAGAGAACTCAGAGAATGGGCAATATTTCAATATCAAATATTTGAAGGTGGAAGTTAACAGTGTCACAGTTTTTGGTAGTAATAAAACAACAGAAAAGGGTTCAAAATCATGAGCGTTGATGGTTAAATCTTTTTTGTCTACCCAAATAAAATGAAACGCACATTTCAGACACAGGAAGTAAAAACAAAGTTGTGTCCCCCTGCATGCATTTATTGATTGCATCTGCAGATCTTAAAAATTCATATTAAATTGTGATTGCAGATGAAATGATTAAATTCATACCATCTCCAAACTCCACTGTATAAGCTGTAATATTTTTATTAGTATTTGGTCGATTCCATCCCACGATTATTTCTGTTGCTGAAAGTGCCATGGCAGTAACATTCAATGGTGGTGGAATATCCTCTTCTGTATAATAAAATATAAGTAGACCATAATAACACAACATTATATCGCAACAGAAAACTTTTTTTCATATTAAGTATATCGTAGTGCAGCAACTCTGCAGGTTTCGAAGTGACAAACCTTGAAAGTATAGAATGGTAACAAGAAACAAGTGTGCAAGTCCATTAAAATGGATTAGAAGAAAACAATAACTGGAGGTAATCAAAGATTGATACCAAACATTACAACGAAAGATTCAAAAGAACTTACTGATGAGAATGTCGAGTCGAACACCAGTAGAAACTGCACCAACTTTATTCTCTCCAATACATTGGTAATAGCCTGCATCTTCTTGTCTTATTAATGCAATGCGAAGAAACAAAGTACCAGCAATATTCTCAACTTTTTTGCTATTCCTGAATTCTTCAATCTCTTCTATAATGACTGAAATGATTTGAGCAAATTAAATTAGTTTCAGACATTCAGAGACCTGATATCGCCCGATTAATATATTTGATTGGGATAGCAACCATTTTTTCTGGCATATTCTGGAAGGTACATCCGAATCACAAATTTAAAATTGTCAAGCATGGCGTGGATAAAATTTTGCTAATTGAGATGGCCAATCAATTTGACAATTTAAAATAATTGATGAACTGATGATTATAAATATAATAATAATAAGATGGTGGAATTCAACAAAACGAGTAATACACAAACCTCCATCTTTCATCCAATACACATTAGGAGCCGGGTTTCCTTCTATCCTGCATGACAACTGAACATCTTTTGATCTCAACTGAGGTTCATCGAGAATCGGATGATGGATAACAATGGGTTTTCCTGGAATAAAATTTTATGATTTTGTTACATCAGTATTATAGGTACTCAATATTATTTACCTGTTACCGATTCAGAATAAAGAAATAGTCAAATAAAATAAGTTTGACATATATGAATATATGACTCATGTCTGAATAGGAAAATCAAGTTACAGTGATAACTACACTTGTTTATTATGAATGATGTGGTCTTTTTGTTATGATGTTAGCATAAATAGTTCAATAATTTCGGTTCATTTGATAAAACCCATCAGGAATGTCTTCACAAAACAGCTTTTGTCAATCATGGGCTACAAAATACATTTGTAGTTTGGCTTATACGTCTACTGCTTAGGATAGCCTACTGTGGTTCAGGTGCAACATGAAGATCGCTGTACTTCCGTGCCAAACCATGTTGCATGGAGTGGACAATGTTATAGCATAGTCCCCAAGCATGATAGATTAAAATGAATGATGATTGAGAATAAATACATCACAGAAGATAAATATCAAAATAAAATACAAACCAAACCATAAAATACAAATATGTGTAGGTACCTAATATTTCTAAGAATGCAGAGCTTTCAATTTTATGCTGTATATCTGATGATTGTGAAGATAGTTGTCGAACAATACAAACATATTCTCCTCTGTTTCTTGTCGAAATTCCATCCAATATCAGGTTATTCTTGGCTTCTCGAATGGGACAGTTTGACAAGTCGGGGCAAATTCTATCACCTATCAAAAGAATGGAAAAGACTGGTTTCCATCACTATTTCCTGGCTGTATGTGATTGGTCTGAATCATGTCAGTGGCTTTAAAATAAAATTTTATTTGGTACTAATGGCTGAATACATAATTTTGCACGAAGATGTCATGAATATTAATTATGTACATCCCAAAAAGATACTTCACTATGACAAGCTTTTGTAGGCGTGAGGTTTGAAAATGTCCTAATAGTATTCTTGTTGTAGGAGGCAAATAAATGATGCGAGAAATGGTAGTTTGGAAGACAGATGGATCTATTTTCGACCTTCTAGCCATAGAGTAATATTAAAAGGAATATAGAAATTAAATAAACCATTAAAGACGGAAATTACACCAAAGTAAGGTCAGACAATTGAACAAAAGTCTTTGAAGTTGAAAAAAGCAAGCACAGAAGCCTTCTAGCTGTAGTTGGAATATGGCTAACTGGTTTGCATACACCGTTTTTACTCGTGTTATTACCTTTCTTGATCCAACCATACGTTACATTAGGTTGATTTGCAAGACATTCAAATATTGCACTTCTCTGTGGAGGGAATACTGTTAAATTTTGAGGTTGATATTTCAAATCCAAAGTATTATCTTCGTCAGATAAATCTGAAATAAAAAAATATTTCAGAAATGGCTAAGTTCTTGAACTTCACACAAGTACCATAAGGTTTTTCTATGATAATCTTTTTCTTTAAAAATACAAAAACAATGCTACTTGTTATAACAATATATATATATATATATATATATGCACTAACAAATTCTTTTTGGTTCCCAACAAAATAGGATTGCAAAACAAACTAGTGTGCAACTTCGGGGGCAGCGTGCTGACATAACAAGAGATATGACCAATGAATGTTATTACATTACTCTTACTATTCATGTTATGCCACTAACAGTTCAACAGAGAAAGGGCTGGACATGGGACGCTCATCTAGAATAAGAATAACTGCTGTAGCCTATAAACAATGAAATATGCAGAAAAAAATGCAGTTAGTCGCTTGTGGTTTTGGTCATTATTTTGTCGCATATGCAGCTCTTGAAACATTGCATAATCACAGGTTTGCAAATTTGGGGAATTACTCGATTTAATTCCATATCACTATCTTAACAGATTTGTTCTAAACTTTTATGTGGCTTCCCCAATGAATGATTAAATGTAAATTCTTAATGAGAAATGGTTACTTCTGTGATTATACCTCGATAGTTTCATTTTTGTAGTTTTAAATACAGATGTCAACAGTTTCCTTTGTAATATACATATCGATTAAAAACCGTTGTGTACTGCTACTACACAGAAAAAGCATAATGAGAGCCTAATTTAAATTTATATTATATTGAAGCTGAATATCACTTAGAAGTTCAGTATAATCAATGAAGAAATTTGATATGGCAGCACATGGATGGTGTTCAGCAAATCATTCACCAAAATGAGCTTTCTGAACTGAAAGGGCTCTAACACTACAAGCACAGTAAAAACAACAAAGTGATCGCCATTTATAAATACAAATCCAGCTGAAGCACATTGCCAACGACAACATATAATCTTCTCAATATTGATGGTTATAATCTATCATGCATGAGCTACATATGGAAAGTGAGTCACGAGACTGAAAATGAATGGAATTTTCAAATTGTCCTGGTCCAAGTTTGATTCAAGTTACAATGGAGTGGCTTTTTTCTTTAAAAATCATCATTTGTCTCTCTATATGCTAATTTTGATAGTTATTAAAAAAATCACAGGAGCTTTTTGATGATTAAAAGTCAAAATTTTTATTTGACTATGAAGAAACGAGGTACTTTCCTGTGAAAATTCATCTCTTGAAACAAAAAAAAACAATGAAAGTGTATGTAAAACAGCAATTTTGTCTATCACAGTGAAATTTTAGAAAAAAATTCTTGGAGCGTGTTGTTCGGTTTTCTAAAACATGCCATCTTTCTAGTTCAGTTACTATAGAATACAATACAGCAGAATCCTGTTTTTCTACAAGTGTCAGGAAGGTTCGGGCTATCATCTTCAAGATCATAAGCACTGCTAAAGCATAGCAGTATCGATAGTTTTGAAACTTTTTGTTTGTACAGTTTGGCTACTACCGGACACTTAAAATGGGCATTTTAATCTTCCATCTTGAAATATTGGCAATTTGATAAATCTTCTCCTGATGGAATCCATTTCCTCCGGGTGTAGCTGAGTAGCTATTATTCTGCCAGTCTGAAAACGTCACTGACCACTTGATTCGACCACTCTATTTTAATTTCATTTATGGATTATTATGAAGTGCCCTATATTATTAATCAAGATTTTGATAAAATCTTATCTTATCCCAACCTGATGGTAAAACAGATAATTTCGAAGCTTTGCTTGAAACTTTTCCCTAACATTGAATGAACATAACATCTGTATCGTCCAGTGTCATGTGGTGAAACGTCGATGATTTGCAGAACTCCAGTCGATAGGAATTGAAATCTGAAAATACAAATGGTGAATAATTAGGATGATAGACAATTTTTATATTCTATGAATTTTTCTGAAAAACTTCAACTTGTGTTGGCTACACATGAGAGTATGAGTTACTGAAGGAACGAGTCAGTTCAAAAAGAAAATTTGACACATTACTATTCCAAGGAATATAATTAGAGAACGTTATACTCCACACTGGAAGAAAGACAGTTACGCTGCGGGAACACCAGAAGGAAATAGCAATTGGACGATTATTCATGATATATATCTTACTAGAAAATGAAATTTACTTTTAGTTTGTGCTTGATTGCAACCAAAATGTACAAAAAGCTCCAAAATCATCAATCCTATATATATATATATACATACAATAAACAGATTGTAATTTTGACATCCAGTAATATTAGTGGAGTTTTTTAACTTGAGTGAAGTCAATTTCAATGAATTGAACCATGATTGTCTAAATGAACTTGTATGGTTAATGTTAATTTTTTATGCCAAATTCTTAGAAAGTTAGCACTCAAGAGCTGAGTTAACTTTCGATAATGCCACAATTCTGGCCCAATGATTTTCAATGAAAAGTTTTCCAACATTATTCGGCTAAAAATCTTTGGTAGTAAAATAACATTTGTAAGTAGGAAACTTAACCTTTGAATATCCTGATTTATTGAGAAGCCATTCTTTGTCCATGTATATGTCACATTCAAATCACTTTTCGTCAGACAATGAAATCTGGCTGCTCCACCCACTTTCACTGATTGAGATGATGGTGTGATGGAACATTGAGGTAGTTCTGAAATTGAAGATTGATTATCAAAAAGTTTTTGTTTTATAGAATATTAACTGACACACTAGCAAAAGACCATCTTTATTATTTTTTATCTTACAATCTTGTATTTATGTTAGTAATGTCCAACAAATATAAAATAGGTGACTTGAAAAATCCTCAGGTGATATTTCACATAATAGAAGCCTCTTAGAAAAAGCTCTCTTATGCTCTGTAACTGTAAATTTTATCTTAAGTCTTTCAAAGTATAAATCTTACTAGATCCATTATTCTAGAAAACGTATGGGTTATGTTTGGCACACCTATCCGTTTTGCCTGTAATATACTTTCAGTTTTTTCATTATTTTAGCGAGGTCTGTCTTGCATAGTCATAAAATTATATTTGAATTGAAGCTTGAATGATATTTGAATTGCGGGCTCATGAAGATAATGTTGCCGTAAAAGCCTAATAGAATTACCCATTTGGATATTGATATCCAACTAAACAATGTGTTATAATATTCCCAAGATAACACTGCCGAAATGACACTAAAGAATAACAATCTATTTTTGTGTAATATAGTTTGATACAAAAATAAATGGCATATTTATCCATCTCAAAAAATTGTTTGATATGTGAAATTAAATGAACAAATAAAGAATATATTTTGCATTAATATTAATATATTTAGTGACTCGTCAAATAGTAAATCTTATTAAATGTATGTCATGGAAACATATTTCATTGGAAAAATATGTACGGTGGCAAGAGAGGAAATGATTGGATTAAATATGATTATAAGAAACTGTTTATGAGCAAAAAATGTTTAAAATTGAGCGAGCCCCAGGCTATGAAAATTGGTAATAAAGAAGTAGCCAAAATATTACAGCCATCACATTCAACAAATATCATATATATATATATATGTATGGCAGAATATTTAGATGATTTACAAAAAAATCACATATCATGTCTTCACAAAAAAAAATTGGGTTAAGATTAAAAATTATGATTGGAAGTGAATTTCAACTCTCCCACCCTGTATAATATCTGGTCAATTATAAATTTTATCAATCATAAATTCTATATGCCAAGAATACACTGTTGATACACTACGTCAAGGCGATATACTGGTTGTAGCCGATGTAATTTCTTTGTTTACACGTTGTCGACTGCTACACCACCATTAATTTGGTGTTCTTTAACAAAGCGAAATAATGGTCGAACGTGTGGTCACTCAACAACTTTAATAAGAAAGCCGTCCAATTCGAGTTTCACGCTCTCGCAGATGTCCGGCAGTGCAGTTAACGATCGTGTTTTATTTCACTTAAAGCGCAGCGCAAAATAAGGAAAAACCTTTCTCGTCTAAATGTGGGATACTGTTAACACGATAAATTAGAGAGAAACGATGCCGTTCAACCTTTAAGTTAGTTGAACCAGAGGTATGCGTGTGCGTATGGGTGGGCGCGAGGATTACGCCAAAGCGATAGTGCGTGTGTGTGCACACACACACTCTCACATTCCACTCGAAGCGCAACACAAACAAATGACCAACGCGATAGAACGGAAGAATCGGGCACAGTCCGCAGTAGCGTTTTTCTGTCGTTCGTGGTTTAGATAAAACATACTTAAAGCTAGAAATGCGCTCCTCGACTTCGTGGCCTTTTAACCAATGGCATCACGAGAAGTCGAAATGACAATCGAAATTTGCGAGGCGATTTCCTGTCCCTGTTATTGGACAGTTTATGGCGTGATTTCCAAGATAAATGCAAATATTTAAAAAAAAATACCTCGATGGCTTTTTCTAGGACGCTTCCCCACTAGTTTACTTGAAAAGCGATTGTAGGACAAACATGCGAAAGAGATATCTCGAAGTTCTTCTTATTATTGATGGCAAAAAACGAATAAGACAACCGAGCATCTTACAAAAACGCGTGTGCGAACTTCGCATTCTCATTTTTAGGAAACCCTGGAAGAATTGATTTTAAACCACTTTTATAGATCATGTAATCAAATATTCCCCAAAACGGCTTTTATTTCACCGACTGGACAAAATCGTCCCAGTGGACCAGGTAAATAACGACAGCAATCTCATTCCGTGATAATATTTATTCATTTACGTGGTCAACTTAGCTGGATTTTGGTCTATTAAAATTGAATTTGTTAAGTATTAAACGATGTTATTTACATGACCAGTGTTATCCCGAAGCGTAGTAATGAAAGGGGCCAAAATAGCTTTGTCACAAAATTCCCGATGTCAAGGACGCACAATTATTAACAACACGAAGTAATACTTCTAGATGTGAATATACAATAGCAAATGGAAAGTTTGGCCCAAGCGCGTACGTTAAGTCACTGATGCATCGCTATCCGTATGTCACTTAACGTTCGAAGATATTAGAGAAGTACCTCTCAAAGTATCAGTGTTGCTTGAGAAGATTTCGCACACACAATAAGCAACGTATTTCTGGCTTTCAGAATTAGGATGTTGTTATCGCACAAAAACTACTCGCTCGGTAGCGTTCTTTGATGGCACGATCTGCACGCACAGCCGCAGGGAAGATATTTCAAAACAAAAGTGCTATCAGTACAAAATATCTCGGCGAACGCAAATTTCAAATTAAAATTTGGCACCACGTTTGCCATAAATCACGGCATAGTTGGTGAAGTCCCGATGGCGCAACATATTTTGAATAACATCAAGTCAATTTAACACATATTACAACCCATACACACAGACTAGAAATCCAGTGACTGAATTGCGGAACACTTGATCTATTTCCCCATAGTAGTTCACATTTGGGATTGGATTGTGTATTAAATTGAAGACGCATTCAACCGGCGAGATTTTGCTACAATCATAAAACGGACAAAATTCCTTAGAAAGCAAGATCTATGTATATGTACATAATCATACATTACATGTTTCAGAAAATTACAATATCAGTTATATCATAGGCCGATATACCTAGAAAATCTTGCTACAGTTTAACAGAAAATTATCTGAAAAAAGCATGACGGAGAGTGAAATGTACTTTCATGTTCAACAGGAAATATTATTTATTGAAGACAACAAATGCTTTTGTCGCAGTTGTCAAAATTAAAATAACGTACTACCATGATTCCAGCTTTTGTTTCCAGTATTTTCAAGTACACCACTTCAATTTCAAACAAACTATGCTGTAGTGAACTGGCCGATGAATACGACTAGTTCAACCCCAAGAGTGTCCATGGCAAAAATACATAGAGAGGCATTAAGAAAATCAATCTGAAGCTAAACTGTTTAGCTTATTAAATATTAGTCACATATCTTACGGAGTGGTGTAGTTTACATTACTCAAATAGATTAATATTTAATTAATATTCAATAAATAATCATGTTTCAGACATTTATTAAGAAATGTATTGTCCAGCCAACACTGGTACATTAGCAATCTCAAGGTATTTATGATGTAATTATTTTGTCCAAGTATGAGTCACAGATGGACACATGCAGCACTGGGGTGTATTTCAACTGTGCCTTATGTTGGGTTGATAATTTGGAATCATGCTGCAAAATAATGGCATCTGCCCTTGTCAACCTTTAGTCAACATTTGAGTTGAAATTTCGGGGACTTCACTGCAAATTACAGCCGAACCAAACTAATTAAGCCATTCAATTTGTAGTCTGAATTGTCTACCATCAATCCAAAAAACTAGTTTGTTTGATGGATTAAAATCATTCAAAATTTTAAAAATTAAAAAATAGCAAAGAACATTTTATAGTAATGTAAAGAAGGTAAACATTATGTTGGAAATGGCTATAATCACCTTTTGATATGTTTACATCTTATAAATAACAGGAATCATTTCTCGTAAATAATCCATGATAATGCAATCATTTTTAAAGCGCTGTGGGCCGCGGCAGCGTGATGAAACCGACAACAGCTGCCAAACGTAACACCTATTAAATGACGTGGGTTCAAATCCTGACAAAGTATTTCAAGATCGATGAATGGAAAAGGCTTCAATGAGCAATACATGCAGGGTGCCACTGGGTGAGACACTGTAATCTATAGCCTTGGGACTAAGCTCGATAACCTCACCCATTTCTTGTACGTTCCACGCGTCATGGAATGGCAGGATGCGAGAAATATTTCGGATATGATTGTAACTATTGTTATTTACATACTGGGAAATAAAGTTCATTTCATTTCAAATAAATCACAGAATGCATATTCCATGGTAGTAATTTTTGGTCAATCATGAGTCACAGGTTGACACAAGTCAAAACTCTTCCCAGCATTATTAACTTTAATATCATTTTTAAATCTATGCGAGTGTTGAGAAATTTCAACAAACCAAAAATATCTTTCAAAATAAAAAACATCAATTTTTATTTGATAAGAAATATCACTTAAACATTTTAAATCAAGCAAAAGTGGTGTGGCTACAGTCCATCTACAGCCCCACGTACGACGATGAAAGATTCTAAATTCATCATAACTTAAGATAATCAATCAATCTTAATAATTAGTGTGGAACATGAGAACAATCAGCAAACAATTTGTTAAAATTTACGTTAAATACTTATAACTAGGCAGCGGGTTCCTAAAGTTATTTTATCGAAATTACTACTTTCGGCAAAAAGATATGGGAGCGTTGGAAATGATCCTGCCAATACTGATTTTTTTCAATGTGAAACCATGATAAAGAAATTGAACTTAAACTATGGAAGTAGAAACAAACTTGGAAAGGTCTCAATTCAGACAGACCCGTTTTAATCAAAGAAAGCAGTAATGAACAAAGATTAACTTTCAAGCATCTTCCTTTTTATTTTATCAAAATTCACTTAGAGCCAATCCAAAAGTAGCACCTAAAATAAACCAAATAACTACCACATATGTATAGGGTAATCTGTTCCATTCCAAATGGTAAATGGGATATTCCGGTGCAATAAGTTTTTTTTTTTCAAGACGATTCTTGAGAAAAAACTTTGAGTAAAAGCATTGGTCAAGCTGCATCTCTATTTTCACAATCATCTTGGAGCTGGTATCTGCAGAAGCCGCGGTACGTCTTATTACAAGATATCCTCTGTGATTTTTGGTCCAAGTAAATTTCTTACAGTGGTGGTTGGTTAGTTTTTGAGAGTGTCAAAGCGCCGGATTCAATTCTCAACAGTAACATAACAAATAAATATTCCTGGAACCAAAAGTATTCTCAACCAAAGATGAAAAATACTAAACTTCATGTCCTTAAAAACGTGCCTTCAGTTTTTTTTTTAAATAAATAGATTCTGATTTCTATTATAAAATATGTGGGTCTTACACTATCGAAAGACTTCTCTCGGCTACGTATACAATTATAGCCGAAAGTTCAAAAAAGAAAAAGCTGGGTCTTTGTAATGAGCTAGTCAATGTCTTTCTTCGAAGTGATACTCTGACTTCAAAAGTCATTCATTCATCTGTGCATGGAATGGTGTTTATTACATCTTGGCCAGTGCTCCTGTGTTGCTCAAACTACTTGAGCATATTCAAAAGCTGGTAGTGAACTTTGATTGGCCGAAAATTGGCTTCTGGTCCCATCGACATGATATCTTTTCACTCTGTTCATTCAACAGATATTTCAATGATATCAGTTTGTCTGAGTTTTCCACTCTTGTCCCATCCAAAAAAGTCTTTAAACAAATTACTTGACTGGCAGTTATCTCTCATCGTCATAGAGTTAAAACTTCACAAGAAAGAATCCTATGCGAAATAATTTACCACACAAACATTAAGAATTCTCTGTCACTCTGTCACAAATGTTTTCTGAAAATCTCACAAATCATATTTAATACTTGTTGCTTTTAGTGGTTTGATGATTTCTGGGATATCCACACATATAAAATCTTAGAACTCATTTAAAAAAATAAAGACAAAAGAACAACTTACTTGCAACAATGACTCTGATTTTTCTTCTCAAAATTATTCCGTATTGATCTTGCAAAAAGCATTTGTACTCTCCCGCACTCTCATCATTTATGTTGCGAATAAAAATAGAACCATTTGTTAACACAGTATATTGAGAGTTTGTGAAAGATGGTTTCTGATCACTGATGATAAAATTTTCTTTTAGAGGTAGACCTGGTGACGAGATGTCATTTTGAGGTTTTCTAGTAGAGGTATGTGAAGTCTCTTTCTGTGAGCTTGGAGGCCAACTTGATAATCGCTCCTCTGCAGCTCGAACACGACGCGTCCAATGACGTGCGTGCTTCTTGTGTCTAGAATTTTGTCTTTCTTTATATTGTGAGGTAGAGGTAGTAGAAAAGTGTGTGCCAATCAGGGCATCATCCTTTAGCCATTGCACCGTAACATTAGGTGTAAGCTCATCAAAACATTGAAACATAGCATTGTGTCCTGGCAATGTAATATGATTCTCAGTGGCATCTATTACAAATCTTAGTTTTTGATTGGCATTGTGTAGTTGTGGAGAGAAGGCTTGAGCTGCAAATGTAGAGATTTGTATATGAGATTAATTTATTGATTACAGAATATTGTGATAAAAGAACCAATTGCATAAGATGTCATTTATAAATCATTTAATAACAACATTAACAGCAAAATAAAAATTGTTCAAAAATAGCTGACATAGGATTGCGTTCACTCTCGACTAGTTTTGCAATTCTTTGTTTTAACAAGTACTGTTCAAATTTCTATCAGTGCAATATTTCCATACATATAAAATAAAAATCTTTAACTGGTGACAAAATACCAAAATATTGTGGTATACTTGAGTCATAACAATCTGTCCAATCAAGCAGTACAAAATTGATTAATAAAAATTAATCAACTGCAGCCACTAATATGACAAGGAATTACCCAAATAGTTAGACCAACAATTGCTCACTGAGCAGAAATATTCCATTCATAACTGAATCAGTAGAATAATGAATGAGCGGTTAGACGAGCCCGAGACAACCGGAGTCTGACCAGCTCCAAATCCAGACTGTCTAACCTATTTTTCAGTACCATATATTAAAAAATAAACTTCGCATAATATGTCCATCAGTGCCCTGCAATTTGGTATTACATTACAGTCGGACAATGGCTTGGTTTAAACAAAATTTTATGATACATTAATAAAATTTAATTTTTAATATGCGATTAGTTTAATATATATGACAAAATGAAGTTGTTATCGACTTACATATTATCAAAACAAAGTCTTGTAATTTAAATTTCATACTCATCATTCAGATAACTACACGTGAGGATTGAAAATAGCTTTCTCATAATATATCATTCTAAGATGTGGTAGATGGCTTCACCATCGACCACTCACTGCATTTTACTATGATGGTTCAGTACCGTTTTGGATGTTTTCAGTTTAGAGTGCAGTTGCTGGTACTTCATCTTTTAGTAGCTTTTTGTTATAGAGTGGCCGTTGGTTGGTTTCCTTTGGGAGCTGCTTCCAGCCAATAAAGAAAAATGGATAATGAGCACGATGAGAGTAGTGCCAATGAATTCGGCAAATTTTCTTGTACAAAAACATAGAATTAAACCCTGCCATTTAGTTTCTCGCTCCCAAAAGTCACACAAACTGAAGCTGAAAATTAGGAAGATATGTGACTATCTCTTCCAAAATTTTGGAGGAAAATTTCTCCCACACCCCAGAGCCACCGCAATAGGTACAGTTTTAAATTTTCCTCCAAATGGTTTGCCGGATTAAATTCCATGTTTGGAGGGAGCTAAAAAAAAAATATTGTAGTCTACTTCAAAGAGTAATTTTGAATTCTCAGCATGCATCAACTGAGCTATCAAAAATAGTGATAGCATAAACTTTTTGGTACTTTGATAGCTATTTCCTCATTTTCGGCTAACAAAGTAAATCTGCAAAGAAGAGTGAGAGTCCCGCATTTTTGGAGGTAAAAAAGCACTCACAAATAGGGTTGTCTAAAATATTCGATGCAATTTGGAATATTCGAATCAAATATTTATTCGATTCGTTTTCTGCAACAATTTCAAAATCAACAAAAGTTGTTTTTTATAAATAAAGTGTGAACTTTTTTCCAAGTTATAACATGAAAAAGAATTTTTTGTTTGTTTATTATATGACTTTGATTCGAATTCAGGAAAAATATTCTATTCGATTCTGAAACCAGAAGATATTTGGTTTCAGCAACCCCTACCTAAAACACCTTTTTGTTTTTTTTTTTTACAAAAATTTTTTGTTTACAAAAATAAAGGACAGAAAGTATTGGTATTGTGCCAGAATAATATATAAGTTAACCGTTTAGCAACAGCAGTAATGTTCTGATCGCCAATTCATATTGATTTATAGTTATGTATTCAAAGGAAGCAAAACAAACTGGTCATTAAATTTATGCACTAACTTACTCAGTAACTTTGCGTAACTTAGTAAATTTAGCGTTATCATATGTCTACTTACCGGTGTACATCCATGTGCAAGTCAGTGTTATAATAGCTCCCAGGATACTCTTTAAACGCACTTTAGATGTCATTAGATCGACGAAAGTAACCGCAATATCCACGAAAACGTATGGCATAATTTCTGCACCATAGCCATTACTCGCGAACTCTTGACCAGGTAAACAACCGCGAACGGACTTCTGCGGTTGACGTCACGGAACAATGAATTGTCCATTTTCGCCGCAACAAGCATACAGAAAGAGAAGGCATAGATTGGTGGTGATTGGAGTACAGTAGTGGTCTTCGCGGTAAGTCGTAATAGTTTATTTCGTTCTTCGCCAAAAAACGCCAAAATGTACACAACAAAAACACACAAAATAAAAAGACGAGGGATCTGGAAAACAGACAAAATTTAAAATAAGATTGAAAACGTAAACACAAGGTATGCGCATCTGTTCAACAAAACACACAAAGTGAGGATAAAAAGAAGATGCGGGTTTTAATCCGGGCCGTGATCAAACTCGAATGTTGCATTAGGAGGTTTCAAACTTTAAGATAATATTGTGATATTGTGATTGTGATATTGTGATTTTGACTTTAATCTTGTCTGAAGAAGATAGACTATGTTCTAACAAAAACTCACAAAAACTTCTATTTCTGTGGAATGAGAACATGATATTTTTGTATATTAGCTTGATATTATCTCATTCGTGTATCCTTGTGAATTCTCGCACACACGGATCCAGGATTGTAAGGAAACAAGGAGGAGGGATAGGTAGTTCATTGCAAGATATCAACGAATCATTTAAAATAATACGCTAACTTTGAGTGGAATAAAAACAAAAATGCAATGTGTTGTGCCATGTGATAATTACTGGGCAGCGACAATTGAGCGACTAGCTCATAGCGTTCATTTCCCAAAAAACAATACAATGAGCGAAACTAGAAAGTAGTAGTAGCGCTGTAGTTTTTTGCTGTGTTGGCCACTGCTTTCATCTCATTATACCTGTGCTACCGACCAGCTCCACAGGTAAGTTGAGTATAGTTGTGGAGGTTAAAATTCGATGTTGCTGTATTTATACCATCCGGCATTCCCGTATCCATACGTAGCGAAGAATCGGCTACCAATATTTTCGACTGATACCGTTAGAGAGACATCCCGGCGAGCAACCGCGTTTTGGCCGAGTCGCTGTTGCCTAGCACTGGCGGAAATGAATGTTTATTTCAGGTGCACAACCCAACAATACCAATTTGTCCGTATAATACTAACCATTGTTGCGGAATATCCAGTGTCAGAATTAGCCTCTGAAAAACTTGGCGAGGGGAGATGGTGCTTCAAAAACAACACAATTTTACAAAAAAGTAATCAGTATTTTTCCAAGCGTATAAATATACTATTCTTGCCTAAAAAAACATACAAAACTTGCAAATCATACGATATTGGCTATGGGACATTTATCCTCGATTTATCTACGATTAAGCTTGTATTTCGTTATTAATGTCAAAATATTGAAGTACGGCATGGACACCTTCATTTTAACCAGGGGACTTTCAAATGATAAAAAGGTGCCAAAAATGTACAGAATCTCTCACGTAATGGATATTTGCTATGATGCTTTTTGTACCTCAATTTCAAGTTTGATTTAAAATTAAGCTATTCTTGATTCCCTTTTTCTGTAACATTTTATTTATCAAAATTCGCTCAGACAAGTCTGCAGCAGGCATATCGTACTTGCAAAGTTTTTTCTCAAAGCGCTAAAGTACAATGAGCTTCATACAGTGCAAAAATGGGAACTAAGGAACACCCATCCCGGATCGATGCCTATTGACGCGAGTTTTAAAGCCACATAGATCAGCATGATCAGGAATGAAGTGAGGAGGCAAGTTCAGAGATTATTGGGGGAAAAATGCTTGGATCTTAGATAAGACTGTTTGTGACACTGTGGAGCCTCCACAGCGAATAGGTGTGAATTGGAAGCCAATCGAGTGGACCAGCTGACAATTTTGTTCGGAGGAACGAGATCACAAAGCCCCCTTGAACAAAGACCATTATAATATCTGTAAAATAAGCAAAGTGAGGCAACATTGTGACGATGTGACAACCTTTGCAGACCGGAAGGAATTTATGGGACCAATCGCATTGATCACACTTCGTTGAATACTGTCGAGCATTTTGAGAACAGTGATAGCGGCACTGTCCCAAATGTGACAGCAATACTCCATGCAGGATCGAATTAGTGATTTATACAAATGGAGAATGATTTCGGAAGATAGATAACGGCGAGTTCGATTTAGAGAACCGCCTTTCCTTGAGGCTTGTTTAGCAATACTGGTGACATATTTATTCTAACGCATGTCTTCAGACAGTGTGAGTCCAACAAAACGAATATTTGGGGATTCCTCTAGAACAGTATACGAGATAGTGAAATTTGAGTTGCATTCGTGTTATTTTAACGATTACTTGACCAAATCTTGATCTTCAAGTTTAGAGTAACATGCCAAGTGCTACCCCAATTAGATATTATGGCCAATTCACACCCAAGCGATTTTAGCCAGAGCTAAATTTGGTTTCGGAAGGGATTTTTATTCGACAGAAGAATATAGAGTTGTAACGTCAGTGTTAATTACCAAATCACATATCAAATTATCAGCAGATGCTTAGTATTTATCATAAACAAAGTTGGCCAAGAATCGATCCCTGTGTGACATCGGATGAAATGAAATAAGTACCTGATCGTTGGCTTTTCAAAACCACGTTAATCTTACGATTGGATAAGAAAGATTCAACAACTAAAAAAAATTCGATTTTTATTGGGATCAGTTCGATCGCCACAGTTTTTGATTGCCGGCACCATCGTTGCGCATTTCCGTGTAGATAAACTCTTTGTGACATTTGTTAAACGATTTGGCTAAAATAGTCGACAAATCCGGTGAAAGAATTCTCAGAATCACAAATAGAATGCAGTCGAGGCCAGCAGATATATTCAAATCGAGTTTATCAATCATTATAGAGACAAGTAGCAGAACGTACTGATATGTGACATTCCGTATTTTTCATAACCACTTCTTAGAGTTGATCACCCTGTCCAATGCCATGTAACAGTGGCCACTTATACAATACAGTTTATTTCAAATTTTTCATGCTCATAAACACACACACAAAAAATAATATACACTCACTGATGAGAGACTCCGGAAGGTGGGTAAAACCAAAAGAAAAGTTTATAAAGTGGCGAGACGCACCCACCTACCACACTCACGCTTATCAAACACAACAAATAAGGAGACACAATGCCAGTAATTGGGCTTCAATGCGGCATCACGACTTTTCAGTCGCGCGTTTTCTTGTACGATCAAAACAAACAAAGCTAAATCAGACGGGGCGTTAATTGAAAACATTACAAAACACAGCCTGTACTTTCGGTTAAAGTAGAAATCGGGAGCGCAAGAAATACGAGCGACTTGAAAAATTCGATATTTGTAATACAGTTGAATGGAAACCAGACCATTACAGTTTTTCATTCCGAACTAAGCGATTGAATCAATTCCAAGTTAAATGTAATTTCTTCTTTTCTTTTTCTATTGAGGGAATTTAGACCAAACAAATTACATCTCCATCTTCTTTCGAACAGTCAAGCGGTCATCAACTGCCATCGTACAATTAGTTACAACAGTAAATTACACTAAAATGGGTTCAAGTCCAAATTCAACCAGAATAATTTAACTTAATCTCTTTTTACACTTGTCAGTATCGTTTGTGAACTTCAAACTCCATAAATAAAACGCCGTGAGTTGTATTTTCTAGGCGCAGAGTGAAATTCTTCACATGGTGAATCAGTGTACATGTTCAGCCTATCTTTGAGCTAAATCAGTGTGATATTCTTCCAGTGTAGATCAGTGATAGTGTTTAGTCAATCATTGTGGAAGAGTAAAGCGAGGTTTCTTACAATGTCGATAAGAGTACGCGTCCTACCTTTGTGCTAATGCCATCGCCGGCGGAGAAAGTTGGTGGAGAGAACGTCCGACCCTCACGGCGACCTGGAAAATACTGGAAAAATAATGATCTTTTCCCGTTCGCCTTACCCACCCAAGTTATTACACCCTGGTTTGAGTGGTGGGACATGCAGACATGTTTAACCACTAGGCCAACGCGTCCACAAATTATGACGTCACAATAGGCACCCCTGACAAAAAAAGTTTTCCTAATACCTTGCGTTATGTATATCAGATCGTAGGCTTTAAGTGAAATAACGTGGGAAGCGCAAACGTTTTTGAAACAAGATTTCGTGACCTAAAATTGGCTAAGCAAAGCATAACAACTTATACGCGTCGAAAACGCGCTAAAACTGCCAGTTCAAAGGACTTATATTTTATAGGCAATTCTGCGATTATTATTCGTCGGAGATGAGATGGTATGAATATGGTAATTGGACAGATTTTACAAGAACAGAAACACTAAATTACAGGCTTAGGATATTTCCGGTTTGCATCAATTCAGTATCCAATAAGGGCGGCAATACACGTTTTAGTAGGTAGATTTTTTTTCTGGTTTGTTCCATTTTACCCTCGCGTTTTACGCTGACGCAATACGGTTCCTTACGTTTTATAACGCAACCGAACTATTTGCTATGCGAGCTGATACATGGTTCCCGTTTCATTGTGTGCGTTTGTGCCTATATGATTTCCTTCTTTCGACAGAAAAATATATGTTTTGGTCCGAAATTATGACAACATAATTTGACAGTTTAAATCAACCCTTCCCTTCTGGAGATTTCTTGACCCGCTACAAGTCTTTTGTTCGATTAAATAAGTTCAATATTTCTAGTCAAGCGTGTTCTCGATACTAAGGCCGCCTCATGATATTGATTTTGGTTTCCAGATAAAGTCACGTTTATTCACAAAATTCAACTATATGTTTGGTTCAGAATATAGTAGTTATAAATGAAATTGCCATTGCAGTAATTTCGTATTTGATAATCAATAGATAGCTATAGAGTGAATAAGGTAAATTTAGTGGCGTATTCAGAACCTAGACAAGGAGGGTACCAAATTATGAGGATTGCCGCAGGCAAAAAAGCTTAAATGGAAAATAGCGTTTTTATTGTATCTTACTATAGAATATACCCCGAACGGAATTCCAGGGCCTAAATTAATTCAGTTCGGTTTAATACAACTTTTCCGCAACGCACCAAGTCACCATGAAATGGGATCGATCATATTTCCGAAAAGTTAAGAATTTGTTACGGTGTTATAGATGGCTAACCACTTATCGTTTTTATCGGAGCTGTTCTCTCAGGATGTGCGTAACATTTTTTATTAATGTTGAATTTAAAAAGACACAAATAAGCCTGTCTTTATTAATATCCAATTCAGTTGCAGATTTCTAGGGGTTCAATTTAAGCCACGGTCGATTAAATAATCATTGACGATGTTTACTGAGAGTTGCCCCACGCTGTGACCATACTAGCGGATGGAATCGGGTGTCCTAATTTTGCACTTGAAAATGAACAATACACAAAATCGACGGTTCCTGTCTAAACAAATATTGATATCGTGGACAGACTTAATCAATATTCAACCCAGCTGCAAATTTTTAGTTTCTGGTGGTCACTAGCCGGGTTTTGCTTTTTTAAGCGAAGGAATTTGATGTATTTCTTCCTCCTCCATTTTCTATATCTGTTTTGTTTGTAACCCATGATACAAAGTCGATTATATTACAAGATCCTAATACATGCATACACCATTGGGGCGGTAGAAGTAATTGTGTCAGCGACGTTGAGTTAGGTGAGATGTGAGCAGGATTTGTCTCATTTTTTGTTTTAAAAACCTTCATTAAAAATAATGCCTAGCGCGTGATAAAATGGTTTCCTATGTTTATATTCATCATCTACGTACTTATTAAAATTGAACATTGTTTCGCTGCTATGAATAATTTTAATATATTATTCAATTCAAAATATTACAGAAGTATTATAAAAAAAGTACACCCATGGAGTAATATTACACGAAATGGACATGCTATATCATCTATTCGTCTATTATTTTATTTCGATAAAAGCAGGTAAGCGCCTTTCGTCCTATATTTTATGTAGTTTTTACCTGTAGACTACCTCTGATATATTATTAGTGTTTAAAGTCGTTGAATTTCCCTTGCCCAAACCACATAACGACCGATAAATGGCAAAACGCTCACATTCAGAAGAATTGAAATTCTTATCGAAAGAGATCACCATACTTTACTAGCATCAGCAATGCAGATAACGAACCACAAACCCATATACACCTCCTTTCGTTTGTTTCTGTGATCAACAGTTATTTTTTGTCGATCAATGTATACCAATATCCAATTATACGTGATTGAACAAATTCCAGGAGGGTAACCATTACTTGACTCTGTGGGGAAAAGAAACTTAGACTTGGCTACGATTGAATCGGGGAGGGTTGAGTATATGCAATTTCGATAATATTGTTATGCCGTGGTATAATCGAATAATATAGCGTTAGTGCGATTTGCGTGAAAACAACAATATCGTGCAAGGCATGTGGATAGGATATAGTTTTTTCAACATAAAAATACGTCGTTTTCGGCATGAAATTTTAAATTTAGTATTTTATACAACAGAAATTTATTGTCTTCCAGGGCGTGCAGCACGGCAATTTGACAGATCACTTACCACGTGTTTTTCACTTGATTAAAAAGTTTCCAAAACTTTTAATTTGAAAGATATTTTTTCAATTTCTATAGTGCCGTGTTGTTTTTAAGCGATTACGGATGATTTGTTCTCATGGAAACAATTTTGGTAAAAAGTTAGTTGGTAATAAACAAATGCATATAATTCCTTTATCATATAATTACGGTTCGTTTCACCTCATTAGGAAGATTCGGATTTTGGAAACCAAGCCTTAGACTCAACAGAGACACTACCCAGATGCGTTAGTTCAATAATTATGAAAAATTTTAAATGTTATTTTAATTTAATATACATACGATAGTTTTAAACCACTCGAAGTTTGGCGATGTCAGGCATTCGCACCTATTCAGAAAACGTGGACTTTGAATTCGTTCAGGTTCTTCAGTATCAAAATTCGAATTTATTATTGGAGCAGAGTATGTTGGTATTTCCTCTCTTGTTATCATCAGATGAAATCTGTTTTTTTTTCTGTAACCCAAACCATCAGCGGAGCTCCAACAAATAAGATCTCGGAGTTGAATGTCTACTAATAACAATAGCAGGAATCTTTTCACCACCATACCTTATTCTAATCGCACCATTTTCCTGTAGTTCTATCATAAAACTTCTTTTGCTTTATTTGTTTGTGATATAATTAAGATTCTTTGCAATTCATACATGTAAAAGATTTTTTTCCAAACAGGTACTTTTGGTCGGTTTTCTACTGATCAATAAATTCAGCGGGCGATTCACTTTCTTCAATAAATTCTCAATGAACTACACAAAATCTTTCAGCAAGGCCATTACTTCTTCGGTACAGTGTACGAAGTTACAATTCATTTTTTTTCACACTCTCTAGGAGAATTGGAAAAATTTGCGCTGTTAAATGATATATTACGGGCAGCTATCTTTCTCAGTATGACGTGTTGAGTAAACGTTTCTTTCGCAGCTGAAATAACAGCAAAGCTTGTCTTGCTGTGAAGTCTTGCAATTTCTGAATATTTCTAATATTAAGCAACAACTAGAAGGTAAACTTTTCATCTGTAGTAGAAGGGTGAAGATACATTGGACCGTGGTGTATTTGGAATCTGATGTGGTTCCTTTTGATTGTTTCTATGTGTTTCAAGCATATTTGGAACATAATTTTCAATCACAGCATTTATATTCTGACAGAGGACAGGTTTTCTTGCTCTAGCTTCAGTTTTCCCAATTCCAAAATGAACTCTCTTCAACATGTTACGTCTTGTAATATTTAGAATTAATATGAACTCTCCTTCAAGAATCACATTCTCACAAATATTTATTTATTCCCCTCCAATATTCAACAATATTTATGGGTGCGATGGCCTAGTGGTTAACATGTTAAATATCTCGGGTAGGCTAAGTCGAACATGAAACATCATATTTTCCCAACAACTCTAACCCTGTCCATCTATAAGTAACCGCTAGTACAGGACCTTGGTCAGGGTGATGCACTCCAAGAACCTATAAAAGTATAAATAATTTTTTTATAGCCACTACTTGGAATGGATCACCCCATCCAAGGCCCTATACTAGCGGACACTTATACACGTACAGGGTTAGAATTGCCAGAAAGATTTGATCTTTGGAGTGGAGGGCATGGATTAATGAGCCGTACTCGAACCCGAGATCTTCAACCTGCGATGCCAACATGTTTAACCACTATGTCATCGCGCTCACGAAATATATTTATAAATATATCTTTGATACTTGTGACCTTTTCTCCTGCCAGTCTTCAATTGCACTTTTATACAATGATTGCATTTGTGAATTATTCTTTGTATCTTGTACAAGCGCTTTGTACACATCTTCTTGCATATCTAAGGAACCGTATTCTATATCTTTAACAGTTATGTATTGACTTCAAGGAGGTGAGGTGGTATTTTTAAAATTATGCTTGCAAGTGTCGCAAGCACAATGCGTTTTTTTAATATTGTCTCGAGTGGCTTATGGCGAGAACTCGACCAAAAAAAATCGTGAAAACGTTAACATCTAAGAAACACATTTCACTTTTTTTACACATTTCTTTCTCATTTTGAGCATAATTTTGTTGACATTTTGTGAGCGCATATGCCACTGGCCGACTAGTTTGAAATAAGCAAGCAGCAACTCTTTCCAACAGGCATCCACAGATAAAATTATTGGCCCATAAATATCAAAATATTTCAATATAAGAGCATAAGAGATAGCATATTTCAATTTCTCAAAGCATCATTTTAAACTGGACCCCAAAACCATTCAATGTCCTCTAGCAATTTCCTCAAAGGTGATGCAGTCAATGAAAGGTTATTCAAGACGATTCGTCATACTCAAAAACACTAATTCTTTAACATAAGTAGGTATATGGGCATAGCCGATATAGCTTTCACCTTTTTGGTCAGAGTTGATGCCTTCTGAAGTGAGTAAAGGACCAATACAAATACCTTCAGTTTTTCGAAATTTACATTTTTCACGTTTCAATTTCAAATTACCTTATATGACTTTTTTAAGCATTCTGCATAATCTTTGATCATGATCAGGCTCCTTTAGGGTTGTACCCCAGAAAAGTATATCATCAATAATAATCTCAACACCAGCAATATTTTCATATATTTGGGTCATAACTGTTTGATAGACTTTGAATGTACATAATTTGGCATTTTATTATCCAACTTGATTTATCAAAAACCATGCTTTGCATCAGAGATAGAAAAATATTTGACATTAGAACGTGCCATAAAATTCTCAATGGTCTTATAGGGTATATCCTAACCCCAAAGGGTCAAGATAGAGGACGAGATAGAGACCAAAGTTGATATTCTTTATTATATTTCAACAAAAAGAATGAATTCATAATTCAAATAAAATATAGTCTTAGCTTTTTTTATGTTCCCCAATGGATAAAAATGCACTCGCTTTTATACACTTTCTGTGACCATCCAAGTTAGCGGGATATTTTAATTCTTTTCGTCGGACGTGATCACAACATAAACATTAAAACTTGTTTTGGAACTATCAGGGCCGGTTTTGATCGCTCATAGGAATTTTGTTGATCATGCGTTTGCCAAATTCTCCTAGTGGTCATGATTTTTGACCATGGTTGCTACAGTCTGCATAGGAAAATGTTTTATGACATGATGTTTTATGACAGGATTCAAATGTAAAGGATCAATCATTGACCCAATCGATAGGATCAGTGATTTTTCTTATCACATCCGAATTCCTCATACGTTTTAACTCTGCTCTAAATGTTTCACTACGAATAATAAAAACTCTCCGTGTGGGATATATAAGAGGTTTCGTTTGTGGTAAAAAAACTATTTAAGCAACCTAGGCCATCAAAAACATCTGGAATTTTTCTTTAACATTAACATTAGATTGCAAACCATCAACTCGCATAATTAAATTTAAATAGTGCATTCAATTATCTTTGTGAAGCCTTTATGTTCACTAGGTATACATATTTTGCAGTTCGGTTTGCATTTTCTGCCATCAAACATTCACAATATTTTGACTTTTAACACATTAAAATATATGTCAGAAAATATACTGCACAATTTTAAAATGTGACTTTTTTGCCTGGAATATTCAAAACAATATGCATATACAATGTTGGATCTGCAGTATCGTGAGGTATTTCATCTCTGTGCTTGTCTTTTAGAATAACAACAACAAGCCTCTGATTTGCCATTCTTTTCAGAACCAATGAGATAAATATTAAAACTTTGTTTGAAACGTCGCCAATTTTCAGCTTAATTACCTTGGTGCATATTTTGATTCCCAGATGCATTGAAATGATCCATGTTGAATAAATTTGGCTTGTCAGAAACACAAACACTTGTGAAAAATGAGAGGTGCAGGGGGTTCGAGTGGTGCACACAAAAACGAGTGGTGCAAGTGGTACAGACACGCTTTTTGTATAGTCTATAGCAGGGTTTCCCAAAGTGGGGTCCGCGGACCCCTAGGGCTCCGCAAAGACTGCACAGGGGTTCCCTGATCATATGACAAAATGGAGCAAACATGCTTGAATTGTACGGTGCCGTACGTCCATAGTCGCAGATGAATGCCGATGTAATTCGTTACTGAAAGAAATTATTTAGGTCTTCGTCAATCTTAAATATTTAAAATAAATAGCACGTCTTGACAGTTGCTCTACCTTAAAAATTGTATTCGGCGTCTGTGACGCAACAATTATTCGTGTACGGTGTGTGTTTGTCAGGAATGTTCGCTGTATAGTTACAAGGCTAAACTGTTTACCGGTTAGCTAACTGGAAGTCTATGTAGTCCGAGCATTAAAATAGATAACCCAATAGGTGATCAGGTTATGAAGTTCTCAAGTTTTAATTTTTGTACGAATTGGCCGTAGGCCTAGCTTAATATGAAAACAAAATACCGGTCCAGACTTTTCATAGACTCTGAATTGCGAGTTTGCTTGTCAACTCCTGAAGCAACCCCATCCATCCCATTGATGTTGTCATTTCGATTAATAAACATGATTCAGTGTTACTTTATTTTTATTTGTATTAACCTTTATCGCTGGTTAGGCGGAAAATTAATGCGACATAAGATTGGGGTCCGCGCATCACTACATTGACATATAGGGGTCCATTGCCCAAAAAGTTTGGGAAACCCTGGTCTAAGGCATCAATAAGGATTTAGCGATGTTAGATCAATCGACAACGAATGTTCATGGTATAGCCTACCCTACAGCCATCTGACTTTTGACAGCCGCCTCCGATTACCTCGTTGGTTTCTTTTTTCATTGTACTTTGGCTTGGCATTAGGATTTACCAAGGGGGTATTTCAAATCTTCGATCCTTTTACTAAATTCGCTTAACGTTATATTCAATTTTCGATCAATATCACTTCAAGCATAAGGCAGTCTATTTCTTTCAGATATAGTATGTAAAGAAAAGGAATTCCGATGTAGTGATGGCTCAGAATGTTTGTCTCCAGATCAATTTTGCGATGGAATGAATGACGGATACCAGGACTGTCGGTGAGTGAACCTAGATATTTACTTAAACTCTGCGTTAATCAGGCCAGAGAAAACATTTGAATTCACATCGGGTTCTCCAATTCAGTAAAATTATGAGAAGAAATTTACTCTCGCTGTTTCATAAGGTTTTAGAAGCCTACTCTAATACTTAAATATTACACCTAATGCATAAATCTCGATAGACCTGTGCAACTGTGGGTATATCCTGAATCCTGCAAATCGACATCTCTGCAGTCAGTCCATTCTAACATCTGGTACTCTTCAATTCAAATAGTAGCATGGATACAAAAACTGGAGAAAGTGCTAATTCCTCACAATCCCAGAATGTCAGTCTACTAGATCCTGGCTTCTCTCCAATTCTTCCTATCCCAATGATCACCCTCGTAAAACAACATCACCACAATCCAAAGTAGCTCGCTCATGAATATCTGAGATTTGAATGTCCAAACTTCAAGAAATGATTCAAGGGAATATTGAACTACAACTCCCAGCAATCCTGAATCATTGCACGGTGCATCACTGAGAATTTTAATCTTCTGTCGCCGCATCAGAATACATCCCGGTGAGCTCTGGTATGAAAGAATTCACGGAAAATCAAACACAGGCTCTCGAAAAAATCAAACAAGAAATTACATCTATTAGTCAAAGCAATTTCAATCACAACAGTCTGATTAACATGGACATAGTTTTGTTTCGACATCTCTGTCGACACAAAAGATGATACAAAAAAGATATCATATTACAGAGTTATCAGGAAAGCAAACAAAACCTAAAATAAAGTTTAAAAACGTGCCAGAGAATAAGTTTCAGGGAATCATTCGAAGGAAGTAAAAAGTGTTTGCTTACTTCAAATAATATATATAAATATTACTAAACTAGGACACACATATCATACGGAACCCCTCCCCCACAAAAAGAAAAAAATAAATGGGCTTCAAACACGCACGCCCACTCACACTACAATTGAAGTTGAAACACAAGCGAGAAAAAATGGACTAAGGAGGAAAAAGGGAAGGGTAAAATAGAAATGAGAGGAAATAAATGCCCCAAAAAACATTGCTAAAATGATGAGCATCGACTTCCGTGATAGACAATGAATGGTGTTCATGCCAAATCAAATACACAGTAAGAGTGTCAAATTCTTACATTTACATTGATTTATTGTTCGAGACAGACAAATTGCAATACTGATTTTACTTTTTATTATTACTGATATAAATTATAATAATTTCGTTTCTGTATTTGAGATACAACCATCGTAACATAGATTGATTAAAAACATTTACGATATGATACAATGGTTTGACACTAATAATTCCAGATGCTAGTTTTTGTAATATTGGACATGGGGGATTTACTACTGTTGGAGTTTAATATTCATAACAATTTAATAATGACGACAATTACTGAGGTGAATTATTTGGCCAAATTCGGCATATTTTGAGGAGTTAGGTATTTGTTCATGGATGTTGTAAGTTCGATGTTTATTTTACTTTGGAGATCCAGTGATGAGAAATGAGATTTTCTCGTCTTCACCTGCAAAATAAAACAAAGCCTAGGCAGTCAACTGGTTACCAAAAAGGTTTGGCGGGGGAATATTTATGAAACTTAAAATTTCATCCTACCAAGAACACTTTAAATCGCATGTGGATTTGGATTAAAATTTAGAGACTCTGATGGTACGGTCACTGTTTTGATTGCTTACGTAATTATCTTGTTTTGATTTACCACCAATCAAAAATTTTTTTTTTTTTTTTTTTTTTTTATAGCCACTTCTTTGAGTGGATCACCCTGTCCAAGGCCCTGTAACAGCGGCCACTTATAGACGGACAGGGTTACAATTACTGGAAAGATATTTTTTTATTTTTTTATTAAAATTCGCTCAGAGCAAGGACACAGAAGAAGAATCAAACTTGAAAATTCTCCTGCAGCCACTAAAGTGCAAAGAGCTACATAAAATGCAGGAGCAGGAACTAAAGAACCCCCATCCCTGATAGATGTCTATTAACGCGAGTTTTAAAGCCTTGTAGATCAACACGATCAGGAAAACAGCAAGAAGGCAAGGAATTCCAAAGTTTTGATATTCTTGGAAAAAAGCTTCTTGCATAAAACTGTTTGTGACATTGTGGAACCTCCACAGTGAATAGGTGCGAATTGGTAGCCAATCGTGTTGATCGATTAAAAATTTTGTTCTGAGGAACGAGAGCAGAAAGCTCCTTTGAACAAAGACCATTATAATATCTGTAAAATAAACATAGTGAGGCAACGTTGCGGCGGTGTGTCAAACTTTGCAGACTGCAGGAAAGTTTAGGACCAATCATATTGACCACACGCCTTTGAATACGATCGAGCATGCTAAGAACAGTGACAGCGGCACTGCCCCAAATGTGACAGCAATACTCCATACAGGGTCGAATCAATGATTTGTACAAATGGAGAATGATTTCGGGAGTGAGATAATGGCGAGCTCGTATAGAGAACCGACTTTCATCGAGGCTTGTTTAGCAATACTGGTGACATATTCATTCCAACTCATGTCCTTAGACAGTGTGAGTCCAACAAGACGAATATTTAAGGATTCCTCCAGAACAGTACCAGAGAATGAAATTTGGGTTGCATTCGTATTAGTGTAACGATTACTTGAAAAAAACTTTAGTCTTCTCCGAGTTAAGAGTTACCTGCCAAGTGTCACCCCAATTAGATACTGTGGCCAAATCACACTCAAGTGATTTTGCCAGAGCTAGACGTTGTTCCGGGAGGGATTTTTCATTGAGACAAGAATATAGAGTCGTATCATCAGCGTAAATTACCAAATCACATATCAAATTATCGGGCAGGTCATTAATATATATCAAGAACAAAGTTGGACCAAGGATTGACCCCTGAGGGACACCGGATGAAATGGAATAATTACCTGAACGTTGTCCGTCCAAAACAACATTAATCTTACGATTGGATAAGAAAGATTTGACAATTGAAAAAACTTGTCCAGAAATCCCATACGATTGAATTTTCTGCAGCAGACCTTGGTTCCAAACTCTGTCAAATGCTTTAGAAATGTCTAGAGCAACCGACTTTGCCTCCCCACAACGATCAAGGGCACGAAATATTCGTTCAGTTATTACTGTCAACAAGTCAGCAGTAGAGCGAGAACGACGAAAACCATACTGCTTGTCCGTGAGGAGACAAAGCGACTCCAGGTGTCCAGAAATTTTATTATTAATAATTGATTCAAAAATTTTACTTATAATTGGTAAGAGACTAATTGGACGATATTTTATTAGGATCAGTTCGGTCGCCACAGTTTTTGAATGCCGGCAAAATCGTTGCACATTTCCATGTATTTGGGAAGGTACATTCTTTTAAGCATTTATTAAAAAGTTTGGCCAAAATAGAGGACAACTCAGGTGAAAGAATCTTCAGAATCACAGATGGAATGCAGTCAGGACCAGGAGATATGTTCGAATCGAGTTTGGCAATCATTCTAGAGACAAGTAGCGGAGTTACTGAAATGCTCTCCAATGTAACGTCGGTTCGATTTGGAAAATTAGGTGGTGAGGTACCAGAAACCGAACCAAGGCTGCAGTTATTAGAGAACATCCTCGCAAACAACTCCGCCTTGTCTCTGGAAGAACACAAAATTTCAGGGCCATTTAAAAGAGGAGGGATACTAGATTTACCCCTGTTCATTACATTATTTATTATTTTCCAAAAATCTTTGGAAACCCAATTTTTGTTGTGAAATTTTGGATTTGGTGGATTCCATGTATCGAGTTCTAGCAATTCTGAAAATTCTTCCACAATTATTTCTAGCCTTTCTGTGAAGTCGTCTATTATTGACGTTGGGATGTCGACGATAGCGGTGGAAATGATGATTTCTGGTCGCTATTGCCGCCGAGCATTCGGGTGAAAACCATGGGGCAGAGTGGGGCTTCACCTGGAATCTTCGGTGAGGAATGAATTCATCAATTCCAAGGCGTATCCACTCTGCGATTTCCACCGCACACTCATTAGCAGGCAACAAGAAAACATCATTCCACGGCACATCGCGAAAGAAGTCCCGAAAAGAGTCCAAGTCACCGCCCTTGTAGTTATAAGAAGTGCGGTGAAAAGGAGACTCTTTACTTATGAGAGTCGAATTTTTTAATCTCAGCTGCAAAATGACGTGGTCTGAAGTACCAAGTGGGGGCTGGGGAACCAGGGAGAATACATCACCTGGATCTGAGACAAAACAAAGATCCAGTCGGGAAGAAGCGTGAGCCGGGTTATCAGGGATCCTAGTCATAAAATCCACCACCTGTGTCAGAGATTCAGTGATGGCGAAATTATGAGTTTTAATTCCGGCCAGGTCAGTTGCAGCTGAATTCAACCAGGTATCGTGATGAGCATTAAAATCTCCCATTATGCAAAATTTGGCAGATGGACAAGACATCAAAATCTTGTCCATCTGCAAAGAGATGTCATCCAGGACAGAACAATCTTGGGTTGAGGGGGATCGATATACGAAGAATAGAAATGATGTCGATGTCAGAAGCGACATGCGTAGGCACAGATACGAAAGTGATGTGGACTCAAAAGCAAATGCACGAGCTACAGGCAGATTGCTACGAACGTAGACAGCTAGTCCGTGCATATGCTTTGGAGAATCCTTGCGTATGAGCGGCAAATAACCCTCGACCCCGAAATCAGAAGATGAGATTCCAGGATTAAGGTTGGTCTCGCAGAGTGCAAAGACATCTGGACTATTCCTCGCAAGGAATGATTCCACAGAAACGAAGTTTCCTCTCAACCCACGAACGTTAGAAAAACAAATTGAAAAATTGTTGACCGTGAGATTCTTAGCACCCCCTCCCCTATTACGGGGTGCACGGGACTGGGGGCCATTGGCTTTATTCGGACGCGTCATATTATGTGAAAAAACCAGCAACTGCACGCTGAGCAGGAAACATTCCAAGGGAACTGAACTGCCATCGTTGAATGCAGTGAGTGGTATCTACCCTGGACGAGAGTATGACTCTCTACCACTTCATGAGATTGGGATTACGTTTGGTTTACCTTCTGTCTGTAGAACTTCCTGATAAGGGTGACCCTGCCAGGAGAGAATATCTCCAGTCAGTATAGCGCTACAGATTACAAAGGTAATAAGCCCATCCGCCGCGACAAGGCAGTAATCCCATGGATGGGAAAATTATAAGGATCAGTCAAGAACCCTTCGTTACAGTCAATCTGAGTTAAAAACATGTCTATTTACAAATGGACACAGCAATCACATTAAGACAACATGGAAAGCAAAGAACACATGGCCACGCATGAATGAGAAGTAGTCATGCTCAACTGACTGGCCAGCGATGCATTGTTGGCTCCTTGTTAGAAGATTTGGTGAGACTTCGTGATCAAGTTAGATCAATAAAGAAAAAGGGGTTGGTTATCAGCTTTATAACTAGAAGAAGTTCGTCATCAGACGGAAACGCGGGGCGATCACGAGGAGGACGAAAGAACAATTCAAACAGCAAATGTGATTTGTGAAGAAACAAGAAATAGTAATAACGTCTGTAATGACATTTCAGCGGAGAGTCACTCAAAACTTCCCCCCAACCAAATTGAGATAATGGAAAAGATTGATGAGTTACCGCAACAAGGATCTTTGCCGAATCCTCCAAATTTACGAAAATTTGATAGATTTTAAAATTCAAAAACAGGTAAGTTTAATTAATGACGTTAAAAGACACATAAAAACAAATAATATAAGTGTAGCAAAAAAATTGATCAAGGCAGGAGCTCTTATGGTGAGTAGTCGAGTTGGGGCAAAAAATTTAAGCAAAATAAAGAAACAAGTGCCAGCTTGGAAAAGAAGAACAGAAGAAAAGGTGAAAACTGGGGAAGGATTTGAGCTTGATTCAGAGACTCTGCAAGAGAGAAATCTAAAGAAACATACTCAAAGCAGAAATTGGATCGAATATACAATATGTCAGAAAAGAGTCACATAATAGTGGCGGAAGAGTTGAAGCAAAGAATATTCGCAAAATCTGCTACTTTAAAATGATATGAGGATGGAATCAAGCAATACCGGCAAAACAGAATGTTTCAAGAAAATCTTGCGAAAAACTGCAAAACGAGAAACCTATCACCAAACAAATATGAAACCAAAGAATTTTGGACCAAAATCTGGGGTAAGGGAATTGCACATATTGACAATCAATTCAAAATGGATTACTGTTGTTGAGAATATTTTAAATAAACACTCTGCCAAACAAAACGATATGAGAATTTCGATAATGAATATTTCGAAAAGAATAGGCAAAGTTGCAAACTGGAAAGCTCCAGGGCCAGGTGGGGTTAATGGTTACTGGGTCTAATATTTTAAGTCGTTACACGAAAAAATAGCATAGCGATTTCAAACATGTCTCCAAGCGAACAATGCTCCCGAGTGGGTGTCAAAAGGAAGAACTGTTTTGTTATTGAAAGACGAAAAGAGGGGAACAGAAGTCGGTAAATACAGACCCATAACTTGCCTTCCTTTCATGTGGAAGGTATTTACTGGTGTAGTCAGTTGCAGATGAAATATATAAGCACTTTGAAGTCAACAAATTGTTACCCGGAGAACAGAAAAGATGCAGAAAAGGTACTGAAGATCAGTTACTGATTGATAAAATGAGCATGGCTTGGGTATATTATAAGTAAGCTTACGATATGATACCTCATTCTTGAAAATGAGCACATAACAATTCTTTGAGATTTTATTATCCAAACGGATCATATTATTCAGTGTAATACGGAACTTCTGCAGAAGACAACACTTCTCGGAACCCCTAGAATATCAATGAAAGTCCTTGAAACCCTGAGGCTGCGGCTTGCTCTCATGGAAATTACTGGGAAATGTTCCCAAGATTTTGATCGAGTAATAATAATAATGATAATAAAAAACGTGGAATTTCAACTGGAACAGTGCTCCGAAGGTTTGCGTATGACCATGCCTAATACTTTTATTACACAGATCAACCTTCACAAACGCATGCACAGTACGCAGACTTGACACCGCTATATTACAATTAGCAGAAGATAGACGATAATTACATCAGTACACCGTCATATCCCGTATCACTCACACACTAAACACTTCACTGATTTGCTCTGTCTGCGATTGACCTGATAGTCCTAAAATAGCTCTTAAGCCAATCAGTTTTGAAACGTTGTATCCTAGAGTTCTAGTTCCAAGAGACTTGAAAGCTTAGATTAAACACATGTAACGGGAAAATTGTTGAAACGACCAAACATTCACGAAGACCTTCAAATCGTGATATAAAGCAATGTTTTCAATAAATAGCACATATCCGAATCCCAAAACCAATTTTAGCACTCCCACAGAACACGTGACTATGGCGTGAAAGCATGTGATTCTGACAGTCGAGCAGCCACTTTGAAATGGTTATATATGGAGGACAAAGACTTAAGTAAGAAAGTAATCGTGTCGTTTCATCTGAAAAACAAAAACAGTCCGAAAAAAAACTTCATTACTATGTATAGCAAAAACTATTTAAATTATGAAATTGAAAACAAAAAAATAATAAATTTGACACTATAAATCAATATTATCATAAATCCTGCTTGGCGCTGAACTTAAATTTGGAAAAAAAGGGACTTAAGTACGAAAAATACGCGGATTAAGTTCTTCATTGACCCTTTGACCCTGATCTTGGACCTCAATCACATTCCGAAACCTTGTTTCACAAAAGCCTTAGGCAATTCATTATCAGCACTTTTTTTACTGAATTTTGACAGAAAATCCAAGATCCTAGAACAAAGAGGCTTGAAAGCTTAGTTTAAAATTATTGAACCAAGAGATTTCGTCTACACTTTTAGATCTTGCAGCTTTGATGCTAGATACAATATAATAATAATACAAAAAACAGCGAAGAATTTCAATAAGACTTTCGCTGTAACGAAAGCCTTAATTTAAAAATATGGAACATCATAGACCTTTTGACTAAAGGCCACAATACACGTGAAGTTGTCTTACCGATGGCTTGCATTACGTTTCGGATAACAAAATAAACACGGTAATACACGCCTGCATTGCTTTGCGTTAATCGTGTTCTGCCTACAAAGCACCAACGCAACGAAACGAGCAATCTTTGTTAGCTTCATAGCAAGCCGTTCGGTTTTATAGAGAAAACGTAAGTAAATGCATGCATCTCTTATCGTCATGACGCACTGCGCAGGTTCGAATTCCTTGGGGGATGATGATTATATACGAAAGGTCTGCTGGACGCCTCGCTGGCGCACGGTGGTTCACGTAAGCGCTGGTTACGGATTTCTCCACCAATTCAGAACTAGAGAGCTTTTTGGTGGTGACAGATACAGGATGTGTGACCTAAAATGTAAAAAATTAAATTTGCAATTACTCTCAGCAATGATCCGGTTTTCTGTGATCAATTATCCGATTTAACAAACCGTTAAACGTGACCATTCTTTGAGTAAAAACTGTGAAGTTTTTTCAGTGATGGTAGCGATGAAATTTATCAAAACATATTTTCAAATCAAACTGGAATTCCATGTAGAAGAAATGAATTCATATGCTTGCTTCCGGAAGATCAGAAATCAAAAAAATTCAGTATTTGCAGAAAAAGTAAGAATCTTTTATTATTGTTATGCGAAATAGACAATGCATCATAGGCTTTCACAAGCCTATTGAGTATGTCTGTATTTAGCATTTTAGTGTAGTGTGTTCATAGGCATGGTGCTATTGCATTCCTTGCGATCTTACAGATGGATTTACAATTTTGTTTTGGACACGAACAGATACTGAAAATGGTGTCATGCTGTCATGTAGGACACCAGTTTGAAAATTTCATAAAGTTCTAAAATAGGATATTTCTACATTTTAAGTTGTTAGCTCATTTAGGCCAATTTATGTTTTCTATGTGAATTGGTATTCAACGTTTGTAACAATTTCCGCTGTGAAATCTAATCATGTGTTCCTAGAAAATAAACTAGGTGCATTAGCGGATCCAGGGAGGCACTGGGGCATGTTCCCTCTGGGAACGTTTTCGAATAAATTGGTGATCAGAAAATTATAGCGAAGAGAAGAAAAAAGGCTAATTTTGAATGATTATTCAGATACAATTATGGGGAAATGCAAAGTTTTTGCTAAAATTACTTTTCATGCCTAATTTTATGTATTTGGCGACATTTCGCCTTTGTGTTTTTATTCTATTTTCATGTGCCTTGTGTGCGCAATTTCCTTTTACTTACTTTTGTTTTCATGATAATTCGAATGTTTTCGATGGGAAGCAGCATTGTAACACTGAAAGCTTTCAAATAAAAAATTAATACCGAAATCAAAAAAACATTTAGTGTAAACAATTTCTCTCGTTTTGTAAACTTACATCAATTTAGTAAGAAAAAATGTTTTTTCCGTCTAGTCTGTTGAGATTTATGCAATAAAAACAACATAGATCCATAAGACACTATTCTGAAGTATATATATATGAAATAAAAAATTTACTATATCTAATATTTCATTTTCCAACATATTCGTATAATTACGGTATTCGTTTTGGACATCCCTGCGGAAACATCGGAGAAATGTCAACAATATAGATACGAATGAGTCTGCATTATACAAGCATTATTTTCCGTCTTATTGTGCTGAACAGGTGTCAAATTGAGCTATCATTTGCGTTTCAACGCTTGAGCATATTCAATAATCTGACCTTTTGTTAAATGAAATATAGTATTTAATTACCGGTATGTATTTATTTAGGGCATTTCTCTTGATACAATGAGAAGGTCGAAATAAATTTATATATCTCTTTATTAAATCTAATATTCAACTCAACACCCTGTGTATGAATTCCCCAGACTTCGTTCTCTGGTTATCATATAGAACTTCACCAAATTAAAAATAGTCATAGCAAAAGTGACAAGCTTTTTCTTTATTGAATTTTGCTGTCATCAAAAACCGCACTATTGCAGTGAGTATCTTTGCTCATTTTGTAAATGGCCATAACTTGAAAACATGGAAAAAGGTCAAAAGGCAATGAATTCAGAATATTTAACTGTATATAGGTAAAAACTAAGAATGGGCAAATCAAATGATAAACAACACCATGAGGGACGAAAAATATACATATTGGGACTGTTCTAAAGCTCTGGGCATTTTTTCGGTATTCCGGTATGTTGATTTTGATTTTGCCATTGTTATCTAGGTATTGAGTGTAGCCCAAATGAATTTGAATGTACTGATGGATCAGGATGTCTGAGTTTTAATCAATTCTGTGATGGAATTACTGATGGATATCAGGATTGCAAGTAAGTTCATGCTCTATTCAAATACGTATTGTTCTAGTCACTTTGGCCACTCATTTGGGAGGATCACCTTGAGCAATGCCCTGTACTGGCGGCCACTTTTAGTCGAGCAGAGTTAGTGCTGTTGGGAAGATATGAACTTTCTCTTCTGGCCTACTCATCCCGAATTATTACTCCCTGGGTTGAGTGGTAGGCATGGATTAGCAAGTTGGGATTGCAGTGACCCGAACCCGAATTATTCAAACTGCGATGCCAACAGGATGACTATAGACTACGCGTCTAGAATGTTTCAAGCCACTGTCGTTTCAGATTTTTATTCCTTGAATATTTGACCTCCCAGACTTTGGACAGAAAAGACTTTTCTTGTCCTTTGATTTGATTATAATATATTTTGTGTCTTCTCGCAATCTAAGGTTCTTTTCCCTTTTGAATGGAAATGTGTGATATATTTTTTCTGCATAAGTGCAATGCCTGAGTTTTCTAGGTAGAGAAATTGTTAAATCATTTGAGTCAGTTCATACAAATGAATGACCTTTTTTAAACCAAATTCCATTAAGCCCACCACTAAATTTTTGAGGCTTGAACCACAGGAAGCAGGAAGAGGAAATCATAAACTGACCAGCTAATGGGTTTTAATTATTTTAATCGCAAGCAGAGACACTCTTAGCACTTAGCAAGTTTGAGATAACTAACATAGCAACTCAATTAACTGAGAGGCAGACTATTGAAATTTTAGATTCAAATTATGTTATTAATGGATGTAATGATAATATTACTTTCATCAAAACCACAGAACAAGGCATAGTTTTTTGAAAAACTTAGGAAACACTAATAAAATTTGAGTTCTATCAGTCTATTGGAATTATAAAACATGGTATCTTTTTTGTATAATAACCCATCTAAAATAAGCATTCTTTCATGTACCTTCATATTTTATTTATGACTTTTTTAATTTTTCATTAATTCCTCATCTGAATATTGTACAGAAAATAAAAATACTATTATGCGTATACATTGAGACAAAATTAAGGCAGATTATCTGTTTTTTTCTTCTACATCTATGTGAGACTTAATTGGAGGTAGGTATGCAGAGATGCAAATTTAAATTACTGTATGCAAGTATGCCATACTGTCATGTTTTTGAACATGCTACTATATCTTGACTCCACAGTGACTTGAGATTTTGGCTAAACTTGTCTTTGATTGACTTCATAGAAGATTTCACAAACTCGACTGGTTTTGAATTTGAACTAGTGTAACTCCTTTCCAACGTTCTCTTTCACCTCTGCCATCCTCTATTTGATTAAACAGTTTCAATTTTCAAATGCTATAACAGACTATTCCTCGTATCTACTTCATGTTTAAACTTTCATAAAACATTTTCTTTTATTTATGTCAGAGATGGCAGTGACGAAATTTATCAAAATAATCGAATGATTCAGACTGGAATTCCTTGTCGTGCTTCTGAGAGAATATGCATGTTGCCAGAACGACAGAAATATAAGCATCGATATTTATGCAAACAAGGTATTCACAAACACAATATTAATTATCAGATTTTTTTATTGGTAACTATACAGTCGCAGATAGACGACGCTTTCCATGTGAGGTTTTTTAATTTTCTATTGTTTATGAAAAGTGGCAAGGAGGGAAAATATAACACACTCCCAACAAGCGTCCTGATATAAATAAGAAATATATAAATTATAAATAAGAAGAAAACATGAAATCAACAAGACCTAAGGCAATGAAGCTTACTGCAATATCGCCTGGTGGTGAAACTCACACATTTCACACGATCCGTTGATATCTTGCAATGAACTACCTATCCCTCCTCTTTGTTTCCTTAAAATCCTGAATTTGTATGCAAATTCTCAAGGATACACGAATGAGATGATATCAAGCATATATACAAAAATATGAGGTAATATCCAGCATATTTACAAAAATATAATCTTCTCATTTCACAAAAATATGAATTTATTTATTGTAATCTTTCGTTAGAACATAGTCTAACTTCTTCAGACAAAATTGAAGTCAGAGTTTTTCTTTTCTGAAGAAGTTTGATTATGTTCTAACAAAAGCTCACAATAAACTTTTATTTCCATGGAATGAGAACATGATATTTATGTATTTACATTTAAATACATTTACACATTTTACCTGACATTTTACCACAGGGTTACTTATTTATAATGCTGGAAGTTATTCTAAATTTGGCTGATAAAACTGGGAAGCTAATGGTGCACTGAATACCTGGAAACGGGACTACATAAAGATAGGGATGCGATTTCATTTTTATCCCGAGGGGGAACGAAGCCGAGAATACGAATTAAGCACATGGAGAACCACGACCTTCCGTGTAGACAACAGTTTCGGATTGGGTGAAGATTTTTGGCTTACATTATTTTCCATTTTTCTTGCGCATGGACCTGGTTGGTGGAGGAAGCGGCAAGCAGTGCGCCCAGTAGACCTTTTGCATGTAATCGCCCCTAATGTTTTACCAACTGACCTAACCTGACAATTCAAGGCACTTGGGCAGTGACATATTAGTGTTGTGAAATATCATTAGGGTTTCTAAGTGGCAGAGTATATAAAAGTTGTAATACACCCTAGGTAACATTTAGAAGATTAATTCTTCACCCGACTTCAAATGACCATTTCAGCTGGGAAGGCAATTCAGATGATTCAAATATTTCTAATTTTCCTTTCAGATACTGCATGTGTAGGAAAGTTCCAATGCCTGGATGGTTCAGGCTGCTTAAAATTTAACCATTTTTGTGATGGAAGGAGTAATGTTTATCATGATTGTTTGTGAGTAATATATAGTATAATCAATAGCCTTAATACAGGATTTTGGTGTCTGTTGCTGATACCTGACACACACAGTCTGACACCGCGTCCTGTATATCCTGTAACAGATGATGGGCAAGAAATGGTAAAGATCTCACCATTAATATTTTTCTTATCTGTTTGTCTAATTTTCGTGGGTAAGGATAAAAAAGATTTTGCAGAATGAAGTACTGTACTGATAAAGAGTACGGTAGCCCTGAAGTCCTGTTTACATTTACATTTTTGTCAGGGATAGAAGTGATGAAATATATTATCAAAATAACAAGACAATCCAGACCGGGATTCCTTGCCGAAGACATCATCTTATCTGTATGATTCCGAAGAGTCAACACACTAGATCAAGAATATGCATAAAAGGTGTGAAGGGAATGGGAAAGGTTCTACTTTATTTTGCCTAATTTTAAAACTGTGCTTGACATGTTGAATTTTTATTATTATCCTGCGGGAAAGCGAGAATATGGCTAAATGATATGGCAAACCACATCCTCTCATGTGGACATCAGTTCTAAGTCTGTCATTAAGGTTTTTGAATAACCGTTTACTGTTTCTTCCTGCGCATGGCACATGGTAGAGGAAGTTGCAACGAACTTTTCAGTTGTGTGAACTACTGTGCACTGGTAAGATGTCCAACAATCCTCTTAAAAATTATCATCACACACATGATTCCATTAGAGGTACCATCACTTGAAGTACATTCTTAACACTTTTTCCAATTTACTGAACCAGGCAGGCATATATAAACCTTTTTTATTATCGACAAATGGGCAAGAGTGGTAGTACGATATGAAATTTTTATCGTACTTCGAACCAACAAGAAACATCACCAACATCTTACATCAAAGTGATGCAGTTTAATGCTATCTGGTTTAAAATCAGTAAACTCAGGCGTAACTGGCTTGGGGCATATGCTTATGCCCCCTGCATTATCAATGTTCTAATTTATATATAGAATAGCGCGTAATATGGGAATGGTAGACCTGTGGTGATAAATAGTGATGGGATGAGCACTGTCTTCACGGAAAAATCTAGTATGAAGCAATTTTTAGCATATTAGCAGCATTGTGTGTTCGTCAAAAATCTAGTATGAAGCAATTTTTAGCATATTAGCAGCATTGTGTGGTCGTCACACAAAATTCTCTCACTACGAAAGAATGTCCGTTGTGCACCATACATGGGTTTCGTGCAGTGTTATTCAAAGGCAGTGATATAAGAACATTTGCATAGGTCATGGCGAGAGAAGTTTTTATTTCATTTTCATAAATTTTGACGTGCCTGGGGTGCGCAATATTTTCCCTGATTAATTTTGTGTATTTTGTAGCATTTAATCTTTGGGGTGTAAATTTTTACTCAATTTTTATGGAAATTTCATCGAGCAGCAGATACATTTTCCTGTCGCATAATGTTTATTTCGCTCTTAAAACATGTATTTTTGTTTCGCTCTCAAAAAAAATTTGCACACTCCTCCGCTGCACTAAGCTTTTTTTTTAATTTGAAAGCCTATTGTTGCATGTTCGAAAAAATGTGTCCTCCCGTAGATTTTTTGGGATTTGCCATTGTAGTTGGTATATTCGGGCAGTGCTTCCTCCGCCATTGTGAATTTTAAATAAAAACAGGTAAAAGAATATCGGCGATGATAACGATATATTCAGAAACTACACCGTGGCTTTTAATATTACAAATGTTGCTTATGTTGTCATTTTCAGTTTAGCTATCACAACTTTCGTTATTACAGAAAAATGCATTCAGATTATGACGTCATATATCAGCGGCCTGTAGTATTTTCCCGCAATCACAAAGTTTTACGGCACTGCAGTAAAACCGATATACGACATAGCTCATTTAATCAGCTCAAGTTAATCTCCTTTCCTTTTTTTTCTTGCCATACCTGCACCACTTTAAAACATTTTAAAATTTCCCTCTACTTTAAAAAATTCTTTGATAGACACAATTTATATTATCAGCACCCTATTATGGAACGGCATAGATGCTAAATAAAATTTTTTTTTTTTAATTGATTTGAGATGAATAAAGTGTAATGCGCAGGTACTAAAAAGAGTACGATACAAAAATATATCAAACTTCATACCGTACCGCAAGTACGAAAATTGGAAAGTGAATCGTACCGAAAAATTCAATCGTATCGTACCGTACTGCCATCCTTGCAGATAGGACTATTGTACTTTGAAATATAACTAATTACAGTTTCTGAACATGCCAGCAACTTTTTTTACAGACATCAAGTGCAAAAAGAATGAATTTGAATGTATGGATGGATCAGGATGTATACACCCTGAGCATTTTTGTGATGGATTGAATGACAGACGTAACGATTGCATGTAAGTACGGTATTCGATTATCACTGTCAGTGATTTTTGTCATACTCTATCATATATCAGTTATTAGTATTGTGATTCATTAATAGATGAGACATTTGGATCGAGTCACCTTTTTTCGATGACTTGACTCAATTTGAATCTTCTTAGCGAAGTAACTCGTATTCGACTTGACCAAATGCAGATGCTACTTGAGTCTGCAACCAACTTCTGAAAAACACCTTGCCTGCCGTTGCTTGACTCGTCAGAGAAGAAAATTAAAATATCTGTCATTGCTGTTCAATGAATTTAGCAATGGACTCATGACTCGATTTGACATACGACTTCAAAGTAAAATAACCGAACTCGACTTCCAACACTCGCTTGAATAATGGTACTTAAAAAAAACTTCATAATAGACAAAATGGCTATACTCTTTTTGTTTTTGTTTTGTGCAAACCAACCTTAATCTTTTTTATTTAGAGATGGCAGTGATGAAATTTTATACTCTGAAAATCATAAAAACACTGGGATTCCGTGTCGTGGGAAGTATGATGAACCATCACATTTTGCCTACGTCTGTGTGTTACCAAAAAGTCAAATACGCAAAAGAAAAGCAATTTGCTCCCAATGTGAGAAGTATATTTTTTCATGTATTATAATGTTTGTTTTGTGCACTAGTATCAAAAATCAAACCGAATAATGAATCTATAGTGAATCCTCATTCCCGCAGGTTTGAATCCCATGGGGGATGCTTATTAGCAAAAGGATAGCAGAATCACTCCTACTCAGATGGGGGATGCTTTTTAGCAAAAGGATAGCAGAATCACTCCTACTCAGACACCTAAAGTAGACGTCACTAATCCAAAGAAAAATAAGGGAGGAAAATCAATAATTAACCATGCTAGCATAATTTGCGCGGCCTCTTATATAATTCACCTATGTCATATTTATGGTGCAACTCTTGTCTGGCTAACAGCCTCGTTCCGCAATTACTGGGCAATGAAAATTTGAAATTCAACAATTGTAAAATGGAAGGATATATTTTGTGTTTTACCAACTTAGGTAGTAGGGATGGACGATTAGTACACAGAATGAAATTGGGTCGAATCTGTCTATTATTTGGACTATGACTGAGCGCCGAGTGCACCACAAAAACACCGACAACCAACTAACTGCCTTCAACGAAAATCTACCAAATCCAAGATTTAGAATCTCATACATACATCACGACTCCCTGGCATGTTGTTTCCAGAGTGCATACACAAAACATGTGGCGTATAATATACAAAAAAGGTAACACCAAAACATGCAGTACATTAGCAAAACAAAGGTTTGAAAATTGCAACTTAATGCTAATAATTGTTGCACGAAGTTTATGAAATGCGTGTAATAATATTTTATATTGAATTATGGTCTTGACTAATGAATCTGTGTTTTATTTATTTTCGGAATGTGGTGTGGAGTAATGCTTAATTGAATTACTTTCTATGAAATATAATTAGGTCCAAGATGGAACCCTGTATATATATATTAGTTTCAAAAGTTTGTCAAACACTTGTCACAAATTGCACACTTCCCAGATAAACATGTCCTAAAATAGCCTATTTAAAGCATGGACAATAGATAAAACATTTATTCATCTGAATTGTTCTAATTTTATTAAGTAAATATAACCTACCTTCCAAGCCTGTTTTTACTTATTATTTGTGTATGAAATTCATGCTCGACCGCCGAAAAATTTACTAAATGCAATCTGTAATTTCCGGAGTTATCAAAACGACTTCCCGTTACAATTAATTTTAACAGGGGTGTGGTTCAAAACATTGTACCTATGTATGGGAGATCAAAATATAATCTAAATAGTGTCGACTTTTTTTTACAGCCACTTCTTAGAGTGGATCAACCTGTCCAAAGCCCTGTAACAGCGGCCGTTACAATTGCTGGAAAGATGTGATCTGGTGGGCATAGATAAGTCGGCCGGACTCGCCGGGACTCGAACCCGATATCTTCAACCTGCAATGGCAACATGTTTAACCACTGGGCCATCGCGGCCACTTTTGATATCACAATGTCGTATTTACTTTTTAATAATATCAACAGATAACATTTTACAAATTTAGCATATTGAAACAGTCCTCCCGGCCTCCGTAAGCGAAGTAAATTGATACGTAAATAATTTTATGGAAACTTACAGGCCATACCTGATAGTTCACAAATATTGAATGGCATAATGATGATTGAAATTTAGGCCAATTAGGTCTGTTTTATTCCTCCTTGTATCCAAAATTTAGGAAACAGATATGTCATTGGCCGGAGATTAGCGAACTGTAAATGAATGGTTTTAGCTGGTCGTTCGATTATTTAATTGCTTAATACAACCTCCATACTCTGTGTACTCTGGACGGGGTGATCCACTCTAAGAAGTGGCTATAAATAAAAAAAAAATTATTGCATATTGATGCCATAACTGGTCAAAGTTTGCGGAGGCGATCACAGCCTGTTTTTACACTATAATTCTTGTCCTGCTATGCACTGCCATGCAATACAATCAACACCTCTCCACACATATTCATAACACGAAACTTCTTGAACAATACATATTATCCCTCTTAAGAACACTGAAGTCGATTCCATATTAATACCTTTTAAAAATTGTAATTGACCCATGCAACACAATCATCTCTGCAAATATCTCCAAAAGATATACAATGACATAGCCAATTGTATCCATTTTAATAAATACCTAGATTGCAAAAAAATGGCAGAGGAACGATTAAACTGATTATATTGACTTAAATCTTAAATAAAATCCTCTTGATGATTTCTCTGCGACACAAATTACTATGCTTAACAAGGTGAAGTTAACCCGGTAAAAGTCAAGTCAAGTTTGCCATTCTCCATGGTAATAATCTACTGATGATAGATTATTAGAGCAGCAATCATTGAGCACATGATTTAGTTTCAACTTTCGACAAATAATCATGGATAATCAAAGTCTTTTAGGTATAACGAATTGTGTAAATGCAAGGAGTAGAACGCCTTCTGTTGTTTGAACTCAAAATATTACTTTCATTCTCCGGGTATGATAATTAGTTCCCGAGTATGCATTCCTTGATCTAATTTTGACATCTACACGTAATTAACAAAACCCAAATATCTTATTGATTTCTAGACAAATTGTTTTGAAAAGTACTTGATACGTTCACATGTAATTCATGGCAAAGGAGAAAACCGGAAAATAAGGCTCCTAAAAAAGTCGCCCCGAAAAAATTCATCTCCTAGAATTAACCCTTTATTGCCAATGAATTGTGGCGTATTTGATGAGGTGTGAATCATATGATCACAGTTAATTCGGTACCTGCATGATGATCGGCCATCTTACTGAATGTTATCTTAAGCGATGTTTTCCGCCATTTTTCAATTATTGTCAAAGCCTATTCGCCAACTTGCTTATCATGTTCTATTCAAAAAGAATCAAAATTTATGCACAATTTCTTTCATTGATGCCTACGCTGCAACCGAACTTGTTCATCATGTTCGGATCAAGTATGATTCTCCTGACTCCTGAAGACATTAAAGCAATCAACGATTCGAATAAAAAATGTAATTTGTAGTAAAAAAAAGTTAAATGCAAATGAAAGAAAAAAAAGATAAAAAATAAACAGAAGGATAGATACAAAATAACCACTCAGTTATCAATAGTAGGCAACGATGGCACGAAATTAATAGTATTCAGTAATGTTCAATATCACTGGTGATGAAGGATTAGTATTTTCAAGCAAATATTTTACTAGGCGACTTTTTTCCAGGGAACTTTTTATCCTACGCCCGTAATTCAATAGACTTTATAAGTCATTCGAGTATCCTAGCCATGTGTGGTTTCGAAATGATCATAATATTATCAGTGAATCAATTGAAAATAAAATTAGAACCTTATCAACGATCGCTTTCATTTTAGACATTCCAAGTTGGACATTGTTATTTAACACATTCTCAGACAATCATGTGATTGCATCACCCAGAGAATGTACGCAACCCCTTCTTGAGCCATGTGCAGCGTCAGCAAATTCTATTGAACCTGTCTTGATTGGTCACGAATGAATCGAGTGTAGTAATTTCTAAATTTCTCGAAAATCATGAAAGAGCAATACCAGAGCTGGCATTAGGAGTAATTAACGGACGACCAAGCATGGATGTGTGATTGAATAATGGGAGCAGATAAAATTTAAAGCTAGATTTGACTGCAACCAACGCCTATTAATCAAATTGTTTTACATATTCTCTTGCACCTTTTAATTGCAGTAAACATGGAAGTTTAGTTGAAATCTTGAATTGGCTCTTCTAAATGTTATTTTATAGTCGCCAAAAAGCTTAATATAGCCCTTGTTTTTGACGATTGATATATTGACTACCATTATCATTACATTTTATTGAAAAATTTATAATTTAAATCATAGTGATCAACTTATCAATGGGCCACGGGTTCTTTTACACGGAAAAAATCTGTGTTGCCATGTTCTTGTCGCTTGACTTGGAATCGAGCATAATTGCCTAAAATTGTGTTATATTAGCTGTGATGGATTATTATTGAATCTCTTGTTCAAAATGTGAAATTCATCATGACTTTAGTGTTGTGTACCATGATAGGGTAATCGTTTGTGTCATTTTTGTGGTTAAATTTAAAATGCAGTCTATCTGATGTGTTGTGTACTAGCCTTAAATAGTCCCTGTGCAATTACACTTCACCTTGTTACCGTAGTATAGGCCTAGTCAGTTGTTAGCTCAGTCGGCAAAAGCGTTAGCAATACTCTTCGAACTACACATCACTAACATCCTGGGTTAAAATGGAATGAGCATATGTGAGAAGGTTGCTGGACACCTCGCTGGTACCTGAGGGTTACGACTTTCTCCTCTAATACCTGTTAATGGTGCCCGGTTAGCTCAATCGGTAAAGCGTTTGGAATACGCCTCGAGCTATACATCTCTGATCATCACGATGCATGTTCGAATCCCATGAGGGACAATGAGTACGGTATATGCGAGAAGTCTGCTGGACGCCTCACTGTTGCATGGTGGCTCAGGTGAGTGCTGCTTACGGCTTCCTCCAACAAACCATTTTCATGCACAAGAAAAATGAGAAATACGATAATCCAAATACCTTCACCCCGATTCGGAACTGGTTTCTGCACAAGAGGTCGTGGTTCATCATATCGTTAAACCGTGTTCTCAGCTTTTCACTCTCGCAGGATAAAAATGATATCCTATCCTAAAAGTTAGGCAAAATTTTCATATGTTTGGCAAAATCTTCATATCTTCATCCCCGGCTTGGAACTGATATCTTAACGAGAGATCGTGATTTCCGCAGTACAAAAATGAAATCTTATCCTGCCCTAACTTTGGCATATGGACTATTAATAAATCAATTTACTATCTATCCAATCTATATCAGCAACACAAATGGCATCGCGGGACATCCAAAACTTGGACTAACTGAATACCATTAGCCTACACTAGTACACAAGGCTAATTTCAGAATGAGCTCAGAATATTAGACAAGTGGCTAGGTAATAATCCATCAGAGCATATTTACCACAATTATAAGGCAACTATGATCGATTCCAAGTCAAGCGATGTGAACATTGAAACACAGATTTTTTCATTTTTTTTATGATGACAGCACTGGCCCATGACATTGACCATCATTAACATTTTTTTTTGTTAATCTCGAGAAATTATTTTTTGTAAATTTCTTTAAATTTTTTCACAAAAAATAACAAAAAAATATTTTTTAAAAAAAAAAAAAAATTTAAGAAAAATGAAAGGATTTTCCCATAACAGTAAAAAAATGTTAATAACGATTGGCCACCATACCCGTGTATACTCGCAACAGCCTGATAAACTTCTTTTTGAATGGACACTCAGGCAAAAATCTTATAGGTGGTCATAATTAGTCATACTTATTAGGGTCACCCGAATAGTGTATGACCAGTACCAGTGGTGGCGATGTGGATGACTATATACAGTTAAATTTGAATCTTGATTTGAATGGGCGATTGGTCAGACTTAACAATTGTTCCAAATGTGTAGGGCTCCGAGGTATTATGAACGTATCCCAGGCATCCTGTCCTGCCACACTGTCCATCAGTGCTCTGCAGCTAAATTCATATACAAGGTCTTCTAACTGTTTCTCCATACCTCAAAACTTATTTTTTTCATCCAGACCACAAATGCAAAGACAATGAATTTAAATGTGAAAATGGATTCGGATGTATTCCTTTTTTTCAATTCTGTGATGGAATTCGAAACTGCAAGTAAGTTCATAAACACGAAGAGAGAAAGTATTTGGTACAAGACCTGAGTATTTTTATATACCTTTTAATGTAGGATACGATTCCATTTTTTCCTTCAGAAGAAAACCAGGTATGTACATGGAACCCCAACCTATCTTCCAGTTCCCAAGGCCGGATGTGGACATATTTTTCTATTCACTTATTTACTAATTTTGCCTAAGCATGGACATGTTCCCTGTAGGAAGGCAGAACCAGTGGATATGCATTTCATTGAAAGTCAGCGAGATGTTCAGCGAACATCTCACACAAGCATTCATTCCACACAGAGGCGGCATTATGGAACAAATGTGTCTACTATGAAAAATCCGTCCTGTAGAATTGATCGACAGGTTTAAAGATACAAAACTGATATAAACCTATTATAGCAAGATTTCCCAACAGAAAAATCCTTGAAACAACGTCAACCCTGCTTAATACTGCTAAGAACACCCAGAGCTTGACACTTATCAAAAGCATATCCTACCTGCCTTCAGCAACTCTTTTTTGCTTTTTTCAGTTACTCAGAGTGAAGTCTTTATTGTCATTGCAAGTCTTGAAAAAGACGAAGCACGTGGCCCAGATAATATTCCACTATGCCTTCTTAAAATTGTTGCAGACTGTATCTCCATTATTATGCGTTTTCTTGAATAGATCATTTTTACACAGTGTTTTCCCAAACCCCTTTGGAATTGCCAGAGTTGTTCCAATTTTTATGTAGAAATCAGTGCTCATTCGTCACAAGTGATTCTTATGGAATATGGTGTAATTCGAGGATCTATTAAAGGGCCACCCTTGTTCCTCCTCTTTGTCAATGACATAGTTGAAAGATTTGCCAACTCTGCAGATCCCCGAATATCACATCACCAGTATAGTAACTCCATTTGTTCACCCAAACACTTTGACCAACCATCAACAGTGTTATGATTATTTTTTATTCCTTATTTAGACGTAGTCGCAATATACTCCCAGGTATCCTGGGGCATGAGGGTCGGTTGATTATATATACAATACCCCGATAGACGACGATGAAGCATCTATTTGCTTTGTGCGACTATAGCCTTGTGCGACTAAGCCCAAACTGCTTACCGGTATTTTAATTCAATGTTCGTCATTATCATATTGCTATGTACTCCTGATGTGATGACTTTATTCAGAACTATTTTCCTTCGATTATTACATATTTTTCTCTCCATTTGAACCTTCAATATAAATACACTTTTTTGATGATGAAAGGGTAATGCCATTGAGAAATGATTATATGCGAGAGGTTTGCTGGATGACTTGCCGTTGCACGGGGGTGACCATGTACAGGAAAAATTGAAAAAATGTTGAGCCAAAAACCTTCACCCCCCCTGATTTGGAACTGGTGTCTGCACGAGACGTCGAAGTTCGCCATATGGTTAAGCCATATGGCTGTATTTTCGGCTTTCCTCTCCTGCAGGAATAAAATGAAATCCTATCCTAATTTCATCACAATTTCACCAAGGAAATTGGTAACGATACGTTGCGGATTGAAATACACCAAGATATTAAAAGAATGTAAAATACAAGAACAACTAAAAGATTTAGACAGTTGGGACTCTGAAAGGATTAAATGATACAATACTAGATATGGTGTTTAATAACTACGACTAATTATGGCTACCATTCTGCTGTATTCATCGTATCGAATAAATCATTCATTCATGCCAATTATAACATCCACTGCACCCAATCTCAATAATGACAGGTCATACAAAAAAAAAATTGTGATATTGATAATTGGTTCAAACAGGATACATTAGTAAGTTGCAATGCATTTAAAATTTTACAGTGATGGCAGTGATGAAGTCAAATTTATGTTTGCAAGTAGTTCCAACACCGTTGTCAAAGGAATACCATGTCGCACCAATAAGTTTATTTGCATTTTACCGGAGTCTCAAATTGAAAAAAGATCTGCAATATGTACTAAAAGTAAGTCAATTGGTTACACAAGGATACATAGGGTTATTTATCTCCATCATAACCAAATATGACATTTCTACACTCCTTTCTTGATCCTTAAAAGTTGACTTGAAACTTTTTGCTCAGGGTATATGGTTTTGCACACCAAGTAAAACCATTTGAAACATTATTTGTCACAGACAAGAACGAAATTCTGCACTCCTATATTGGCACCTTGGAAATGAATTTGGAGCCTATGGATGTTTTGGGGTATACTGTGGATGCCAAATGCTAAAAGTTACGAATGCTCTGAAAAATCTGCCCTGAAAGAATGAATGTCTTACTAATGCCTAGGGCAGGACAGATACCACCCATTACACTTTACTATAGCGGGTTTCAAAATGCAAAATTATCAACTCCTGTGAAGCACAAGAATTTATGGAAATCCCTTTTTCTTGCTTATAAATATTTTCCCCATTTTCATTATACACCCTTTAGATATCAAAATTCAGATTAGTCTAGTTTCCAATAAAAGCTTTATTATGCAAGAAGGAAACAAAATCTATAATTTATGCAGATTCCACTTGTGACGACAATGAATTTGAATGTTTGGATAAAAATGCTTGTATAGAATCAAGAAAATTCTGTGATGAGAAAGAAGACTGTATGTACGTTTATCCTTGTTCTGTTTGTTTGTAAATAGATATTAAGTATCTATATGAATGTCACACTTCATGTAAAGCCATTGAATATTTATTATACTGTTTTACGTGTTCTGTCGGGATGTCTGTAGCAGACTTATTGCTCTGGTCATTGCATATTGGAAATGTTCCATGTCCTTTCAGGAATAGGATTCTAATCAAATATATAATAATAATATAATGCTCGTAAAATGTGCCAACTTATATTTTGTAGTAATGATTAATTAATGCATTGATGAATGAATCTGCGTTTCCTTTATATTTGAGATCTTGAATAGACAAACGCATAATTATATTCCATGTCTTTTATGTGGATAAGTGATTGAATGTCAATTAAATGTTATAGAGTGGATGCTTAAACGTATTTTTCAAAAGTTAATCAGATTCTAAACGCAATGAATTGCACATTTTGCTGATGACAGTGTCCTCAAATACTATATTAAGGATAAGACAGATAAAACGTATTATGCACCCCAATTGTACATAAATATATCCTATCTTTTCTTGTCCAAGCTTTGCCACTTAAATAAATACTGCCTTGTAGGTATGGGCTTTAGAACGGTCCCAACATGTTTCCTGCATTTCGTAAAAGTGACTAGAAGGAAACAAAGAAGTGGTAAATGCGTTTACCACTTCCCAGGCGAGATACCAGCTACCACTACACTTTAAAGTGGTAAAAAACTGAAAATAAATAACATTTGATACATTATTGCTGGCCAAGGAAAATTTACTACCTACTCATGTTCGGTGGTGTTTTTTAGTTAGCGAAATTTAATCCTGACCATAGGAGCAGAATGGTCATTTTGACGGGTCTGTGAATAAAATATATCAAGTACACGATATATTAAAGAATAGACTCAATAGGCAATATCGCAACAAAGTAAAATTTTCACGAAAACTTTTTGAAAAAAAACTTCTCTCATAAAATTGTCCCTGACACTGTGGAACTTCCCCAGTGGACGGATGTGAATGGGTAGCTAAAAGAGATTATAATATAGATAAAATAAACAATGTGAGGCAACGTTACGACAATGCGACAAGCTTTGCAATCTAGAAGAAAATTTTGGACCGATCATGCAAATCACACGTCACTGAACACGATCAAGCAGCAGCAAAACTACAAATGTGACAACAATATTCCATGCAGGGTCGAATCAGTGAATTATATAAATTTAGTATAATTTCAGGTTAAAAATAATGATGAGCACAATATAGAAAACCGACTTTCGTAGAAGCCTCCTTAGCAATACCGGATAGTTAAATTTGTGTTTTCTGTGGATTGGAGTAGCGATTAAGAGACAATACTTTGGTTTTCCCTGAATTAAGTTACACGTTCCAAGTGTCACCTAAATCAAATATTCTGACCAAATCAGATTCAAACGATTTAGCGAGAGCAAGACGTTGTTCCGGAGCAGGTTTCTTATCTAGACAATAAAACAAAGTTGTATCATCAGCGTAAATTAGTAAGTCACAGATCAGTCTGTCAGGAAGATCATTAATATACCGGTAAATTAAAAACAAAGTTGGACCAAAATTAGACCCCCGAGGGACGGCAGATGAAATAGAATAAGTTCCAGAGCATTGACCATCTTTTGATTGGTCAGGTAAGGTTCTATAATAGAAAAAATTGGGCCTGATATATCGTACGAATGTTTTTTTGCAATAAACCGCATTGGAAATGTTCAATGCAATTGACTTTGCCTCCCCACAAGGATTAAGAACACGAAATACCCGCTCAGTTATTACTGTCAAAAAGTCGGCAGTAGATTGAGAACGGCGAAAACCATGTGATTTTTCAGTGAGGAGACACAGCAACTCCAGATGACCAGAAAATTTCATTAATGATAACAAACTCAAAAAATTTTACGGTACTACTTTAGAACGTTATCCATATTAGGTTTATTAGCATTTGGTACAGGGTTGAAGTTTTTGGAGAACATTTGCAAACAATTCCGCTTTGTCTCTAAAGAAATGTGAAATTTCGGGGCCATTGATTAAAGGTGGGATGAATGATTTTCCACTGTTCAGGACATTATGCACTAGTCACTATCCCACAAAAATCTTTGGAACCTGAATTGTGCTCCAAATTTTTGCTCTCGATATCACTTTTTTGCTAGGAGCATCTGAAAGTAACCAACTAGCGACCACTTGTATATATGTCCAAAATCCACATGTGATGTAGAAAAGGGAACTGCACACTAAATGGAAGACAGAACTGACACAATATTGTTGAACATTGCAGTGAGTCGTTTGATTTTACATATCTTGTGGAACATATCTGTGGAACTTCCCCAGTGGACGGATGTGAATGGGTAGCTAAAAGAGATTATAATATAGATAAAATAAACAATGTGAGGCAACGTTACGACAATGCGACAAGCTTTGCAATCTAGAAGAAAATTTTGTACCGATCATGCAAATCACACGTCACTGAACACGATCAAGCAGCAGCAAAACTACAAATGTGACAACAATATTCCATGCAGGGTCGAATCAGCGAATTATATAAATTTAGTATAATTTCAGGTTAAAAATAATGACGAGCACAATATAGAAAACCGACTTTCGTAGAAGCCTCCTTAGCAATACCGGATAGTTAAATTTGTGTTTTCTGTGGATTGGAGTAGCGATTAAGCGACAATACTTTGGTTTTCCCTGAATTAAGTTACCAAGTGTCATCTAAATCAAATATTCTGACCAAATCAGATTCAAGCGATTTAGCGAGAGCAAGACATTGTTCCGGAGCAGGTTTCTTATCTAGACAATAAAACAAAGTTGTATCATCAGCGTAAATTAGTAAGTCACAGATCAGTCAGGAAGATCATTAATATACCGGTAAATTAAAAACAAAGTTGGACCAAAATTAGACCCCCGAGGGACGGCAGATGAAATAGAATAAGTTCCAGAGCATTGACCATCTTTTGATTGGTCAGGTAAGGTTCTATAATAGAAAAAATTGGGCCTGATATATCGTACGAATGTTTTTTTGCAATAAACCGCATTGGAAATGTTCAATGCAATTGACTTTGCCTCCCCACAAGGATTAAGAACACGAAATACCCGCTCAGTTATTACTGTCAAAAAGTCGGCAGTAGATTGAGAACGGCGAAAACCATGTGATTTTTCAGTGAGGAGACACAGCAACTCCAGATGACCAGAAATTTCATTAATGATAACAAACTCAAAAATTTTACGGTACTACTTTAGAACGTTATCCATATTAGGTTTATTAGCATTTGGTACAGGGTTGAAGTTTTTGGAGAACATTTGCAAACAATTCCGCTTTGTCTCTAAAGAAATGTGAAATTTCGGGGCCATTGATTAAAGGTGGGATGAATGATTTTCCACTGTTCAGGACATTATGCACTAGTCACTATCCCACAAAAATCTTTGGAACCTGAATTGTGCTCCAAATTTTTGCTCTCGATATCACTTTTTTGCTAGGAGCATCTGAAAGTAACCAACTAGCGACCACTTGTATATATGTCCAAAATCCACATGTGATGTAGAAAAGGGAACTGCACACTAAATGGAAGACAGAACTGACACAATATTGTTGAACATTGCAGTGAGTCGTTTGATTTTACATATCTTGAAATGTAAATTTAAGAACATGAAATTTAAATGTATTAGAATTGATCCTAAAGGTTAATGTTGTGTGGTTAATGAGACATGGTGGTTTTATCAAAATTAATTTTTTCAGAGATGGTTCAGATGAAATTCGTAGAACTGTTCATTTTGATGGATTGGGAATACCATGTCGTAGACATATGGGAATTTGTATTTTGCCGGAAAGCCAAAGTCACAAAAAAAACAATTTATGTTTAATGAGTGAGCTATTTAAATACTTGTGGCATGAAAGCAGGTGTTGACAGATTCATTGTGCATGTAAATAAGTAGCGGCCTTTGAAAATGATGAACATTTGTTACTTGTTCTTTTGTTTTCATTGTTTTGAATTCTTTTGAAATTTCAAAAGCCCAATAAAATATTAGCAGTAATATTTCAAAAAATCACTGTTATGTAATTTTATCATAATTTGTTAATTATTTCTAAGTGGATGTCGAGCATAGGTTTTTTCTATTTTTATATTGAAATTCACTCTAAGCAAGGCCGGAAGCAGGTCCCATAGGAGACTAAGCAACAGCTACTCAATAGCAAAGAACTACTAAAAGATGTAGTAGCAGCAATTGCACTCTAAACAGAAAAAATCCCGAACGGAACTAAACTGTGGTAAAGTGCAGAGAGTGGTATCTGCCCTGGGTGATGGAAAAATTATGTACCACTTTTTAAAAAACATGCTTCAAGAGCGCTACATCCAGGGCTGGGCAATCCAATATGTTAACATGACTTGATTCGAAACACAAAGCATTTGAATCGGTCAAGAAACGATCATAAGAATGAAAGCTTATAAAATTCAGTAGACGACAAATTTCAACCAAGATATTCCCAATTTCTGTCAAGTTTCTCTTTGCCCTTGAAGAGATAAAGTACGGATTGAAAATGCGTCCATCACCTCCAATAATTTGTTTTATTAGTGGTAAATTCGTAGCCACGTCTTTGTTGATTTCGAATATGGAGGAAAAGAGTAAAGATGAAAGTAGGATATTTTCTATTTTTTCTCTCTAAAATTCACTATTTCTGTGAAACTACTAATACGGTATGTTTAAAAAAGTATCCGAATCATAATGGAATTCAGTATAATTCGGTTCAGTCCAGCCCTGGCCACATCTTCAGGTAATACCACCATAAATTGTTAGTTGAGAGTTTTAATTTAAAAAAAAAATATTGTGACACACACATGTTCCACCCTAATAATAAACCTTTTCATTTATTTATTTACAGATGTAACATGTTCGCGTAAAGAGTTTGAATGTTTTGATGGATCAGGTTGTTATGATGGATATTGGTTTTGTGATGGACAAACACATAACTGCAGGTATACTTGAGCTATAATATAAATTCTAAGCATGTTATTTAAATAGGTGAAATGAGATATCATACCTCAAAGTTAGTGGCGCAGTGGTATATTTCAAATTTTGACAAAGGTCGTAAAGTTGTTTGTTTTCAGAGATAGCAGTGATGAGCGGAATGACATTCGACAGAAGAATGATGGTGAAATATATTGTGATGGACTAGAAGTTTTAAAGTCACGAAAGAAGTGTTTCCTTCCAATTAGGAATATTTGTGATGGATTCACTCATTGTTCTGGAGGTAAGTTTAGATGGAAATGCCTATAATTATAGTGTAACACTTATTTTAACACAATAATATACTTGATGTGGATATTGCTTGTTCATGCGTCGGTACCGCATCCTGGGGGTCTGGACTCCACTTTTGGATGGCACATCGCCGAATGTGCAACAAGTTGCAGTTTCTTATTTATCTTTTACTCTGACGCAACTTCTGGCCTTTTTGGAATTTGAGATTTTGCAGTGGCTTTTCCGGTTATTACTTAACTTCAGTCAGGCCCTTGCCATAAACCATTCCAATCACTGCATAATTAATGCTGTCCTTGGATGTCGGGCCCGTGATCCACTTCAGATGCATAATGCATTACAACTTATTTGTCCAGAATTGTCAGGTAGTTGTAAATTAAGAGTTGCGTCGGCTTTTTTTGCATTTTTTGTGAAGATTGATCAATATATAGTTGTGGCAGATAGCAAAAGCAAAATTTTGATAAAATCATAATTTATCTTTTTATTTAAGATAAAAACAATTGCACTTTAACGCCATAAAAGTAGTAACCCCACGAATTTTCCAGGGACAACTAATTTCGTGACATAACAAAAGTATTGAGATTATTTCAACAAAATTGGGCGCGAAGACATAAATCAAAATTTACTGCGAGGCACAGTCGCTCTTTTGTTTTATTATGTTCGCCAATAGTATCTGTTCCCAATTTCTCTTGTGCAAATACGAGATAAAAGTAACATTTGGAGAAATAGATATGTGAAATGCATGTGTGCAACTGGAGTGTGTATTCGGTAAAATGGTTTATTTACTGATAATATATATAAGTGATAATCAAGTTTCGTGTGTTAGATGTAATTGATCTTTTGGCGGTTTGCTTAGGACAGAATATAGGTTGCGACTCAACGAGGGTCACGAAGAGTTATAAAATAGATCGCGATGAGGTGATCAAAAATATTCAAAATCAGTGAATTTTTCATTCTGTTTCCCTTTAATCTAATATTTCAAAATCCCACCATATCAACTGATTTATTGCATAGGCTTCTATTTGACTTTGAAACAGAAATTTCTTAAATATTTAGTCATGAGCATTTACACAAATTTTTTTCGTATAAAATGATAACTTTGGTGGTTCGTCGTTATATTTTTTTCTTTTTTTATGGTGACAACGCTGGACCATGACATGGACCATCATAATCGATGTTCTTTTTTTTTTTAAAAAAAACTATTTTTTTCAATTTTTATTTTCTGAAAAAGAATATTTTTTTTGATTTTTTTTCCAAAAATATTATTTCGTATCCCGAACTTTCCCTTTGAATCAGCATCGAACGATATCCTATTTTATCTGGGAATTTATGTGAATAATATATGTTTTAAAGTTGAAATAGATTTACATTTTCATCCGGCGGAAGACGAAAGCCGAGAATACAGCTTGATCATATGGCGAACCACGATCTCACATGCAGATATCAGTTCAAAATTGGAGTGAAGGTTTTTTTCCTTATCATATTTCTCATTTTACCTGTGCATGGACCTGGTTGGTGGAGGAAGCGGTAAGCAGTGCTTACGTCAACTTCCTGCACCAGCTAGGCGTCAAGCATACCTCTTGCACATAATCATCATCCCTCACAGGATTCGAATCTGCGTCATGAATACCAGATATGTGTAGCTCGAAGCGTACTCCCAACGCTTCGCCGATAGAGCTAACCAGGCACCATTCTTTGATGCGCTTCTCCATCATTGATTATTTGTAAGTTACTAAGTAATGAATCATCATTGTTCATCATGAATCATGTATTGTTGCAATACCGAATGAAAAAGAACAATAATAAATTTGGCATTTTTATTCTACAGGAATTGACGAATGTTTATGTAGTGAAAACATATCTCACAGCATAGGTAATGTCGTGAGTATTCTGTTCTATTCAGTAAGTCAGTGTGCTTTAGTGAAATTTTCATCTTGCCATTTTTATTCTGTGCACAGAAATAAGAGTTTTAATAATGAGATTTTTTTCCAAATAAGTTTTCTCAAAGTAAGATTTTAAACGCATGTCTATATCCCAGAAGCCAAAATTCCTGAAATTTTGCAACCCTAGTCATTACATCAAACTTCTATGAAAAGTTAGAGTAATCCAGTTATCAATTGTAATGCTTAATCAATTAAGATTTGATAGATTTGCAATATTAGTTTACCATAGTCCAGGGCAGATGCCACTCACTACTGCCTTTTGAAGATCCAGTTCTGTTTGGAATGTTTTCCGCTTAGAGTACAGTTTCTAGTACTACATCTACTAATAGCACTTTGCTATTAAGAGTTCGTTGGTTCCATTCGGACACTGCTTTCAGCCTACCTAAAGAATGAATTTCAATAAAAATAAATAATAAACAGGTATTGTAAGGTCATATTTTGTTCAAATTTCTTCAATTCAGTTTTTTTGGATGATAAATGTTTTCGGTGTTTTGACAAAATAACGGTAATACCATATGGAAAGTTATGCGATGGGTATGTTGACTGTCCTGATTTATCTGATGAATGTGTATGCAAGAAGACAGAACTTCCTGACATATGTAGAAGTGTTGTTTGGGGTGAGTTTCTTTAACATTGTGGAAATGTTCTCATTCGTGGAATTCAAATTTTCACACTTCAGTAGAGATGCATTGTTATTGACTCCAAAATGAACCATTTTTTATACCTTTTATTATTATTATTAATTTTTGTTCTCTTAGAATTTCAAATATTTATATTTTTATTGTAAACAAGTTTGCATGAGGGAATGAATAAATACCTTTCATCTCAAGCATCAGTGTTAATGGCATCTACTCTTATTAGTGGTAGATCTTCCTTTAAACAAAAGATTTCATTTTTATACTGATTTCGACAAACTAGCCCCTTCAATTTTTGTTTGTGATCGATGATGTTTGTTTCAACAGTTAATGTTTCATCAGTTAAAAAAACCGCACTGTTTTGATGAGGTGTCCAGCACTTCCTGTACAAGTACCGGTAATCATCTACAGTATCCAGGTCTATGTCTCCAGTGGATGACAACTACCTAGTAACGTTTTCCCATTGAACTTAAGCGTCAGCTGAGTGATATTCAAATATTTTAATTTGGCTAGTTCGAAAATGTATTTTCCTGTAATTCACAAAATACAAATAGAGCTATCTTGGGTGATGTTTGATATTGATGTTTTATTCAATTTTTATCAGATTTGAATGAGATGACGATGGATCAAACTCTATCATGCAGGCCAATAAATTCCTCAGTCAATGTGACATTATCGGATATATGTGATGGAGAGTAAGTATTGCAGTTGCTCATTGTTGTTGTTTTGTTTTTTTGTATTGAAAAGGTCTAAAAAAATTTAGGTAAGATAAAAATAAAAAGAGGGGTGATGCCCTCTCAAATTCAGTACAATTGTTCAGTACATTGCATTGTTTAGTACAATGCTGTGAAATATTTAGTATCCTGTTCGCAGTTGTTATATACAATCGGATTGGTGAACACCTCGGAAGTACACAGTGATGCACGCAACCATTGGTCACAGGTTCCTGCTCCAACCTTTCGTATATCAAGTTAAAAATCTTTGTGACTGGCAGAATGATAGCTATTCTGCTACTCAAACATCCCGAAAAAAGTAGAAAATGGGCATAAACATTTCGGACACACGGAGAAAACCAAGATTTGGCCACTCTATTCTGTACTAGCTCTTTGCTACTTAAGTGGCTGCTAGTTGGTTCTTTTCAGGTTAAATTTTAATGAAAAAAAATGTGATTGTAGATCACTATAAAGTTAGGCCATATCCTCGACTTTTTGTTCCCGTAGGATAAAAATCAAATCCTATCCTAGTATCATACAAAGTTACCAACAGAGGTATTTAAAACATACTATTAATAAATTGTGCATTGCAGGCATATAGTCCCACATTAACAGACGCTAGGGTAATTGCATTATGATGTCATACTTTGATTACCAAAATTTGTCCCTGTTCTCAATATGTCACTGTTCACAGATAGCGAATATTTCTCTTAACTATACATATCTTCACATGGTAGAGCACTACCACTATTATGGTAGTGGTTCAGTCCTCTTGGAGATGTTTTTCTCTTAGAGTGCAGTTACTTGTACTTCATTTTGTACTAGTTCTTTGCAACTTAAGTAGTCATTAGTTGTTTCTTTTAGGTGCTGCTTCTGGCCTTAATAACATAAAAATACATCTCTAGTTTCAACTACCCAGACCTAGATTGACATTCGGAGTATAATACCGGTATTTAAAAATTTTACAATATACAAAGGAAATACAATGAAATGTCAAATCAAACTCGCATGCATAATGACAAAATGCATATCCCCAAAATATGATTTGAATTTTTTATTTTAAAATCTAAATTAATATTCAGGATGGATTGTGAAGATTCTGTGGATGAAACGAGTTGCTTGGAAGTTGGGTATTGTCCAGGTATCTATAAAGCGATTTAATAATTTAGCGTAATCAATCAATTTTGAAATTTCTGTTTCTATATTCCATTGATGCTCTCATTTCTATAGTCATATTAGCATGGTGGTGAATTAACCTAGCAAGACACTAATCCGTTACTGATACTTTTTGAAATTGATATTCAGGGAGAAAATACTGCCAATGCTGGGTACTTTGTGTTTGAATTCTAACTCTTACACATAAAATGCAGAGTGAAATTGATTCTGAAATATGTGATCGAATACATACACGAACAGTTATATACACGTTTGTAAAGAGTTAATCAAAAATATATTGTATGTCCACTCGGATCCGTTTAAATATGAATACACAAAACCCGAGTAAAATTTTGTTCAATTTGTTCCGCGTCTACACGAACACATCAGGCACTTTTTCTCTCATGTTCTCTCTCATTCCGTCATTTGTCCCTGGAAAGTCACACTACGTTTCTGGTGTGACTGAAAGTGGATGCCATGTAGAACTAAAGACGACTAACCTACGTTTGAATATTACTCGAGCAATAGAAAAAATGCCCTATCTGCAGGCTAGTACCCTGCATCAAATCAAGTCGAAGCCAATTACAAATAACTTAGGGTCTACTGAAGTAGCTTATTGGATCATATTCATGAATATCATAAAACATCTCAGAGTTAAAAAATTCATCCTAACCCTAGAAACAATGGTATAGGCCGGGAGCAGTCTAGCATTGGTACTTTAGGTAGGTTAAGAATGATCTGTAAGTTTTGATGATATATATTTTGTACTTATTACAGTGCACGCCAGCATGTCGCTTTTGAAATGGCTGGAAACGATAGCTTTGCAGGAAAAAAATCTAATCGCTCAGCCTATTTGTAATTGTTCATTCACACGAGTCTGTCTTCTAGCCACATACTATTTTAAACACTGTGGAAAACGGTTCTTTATTTATACACTTTATGAGCGTGAAATCGTGTATTCGTTCGCACAAAAGACGCAAATCTTTTTTTTGTCCACTTTCGGTCAAAATTTTGTGTGCACGTGGCGTGAGAGAGAACAATCATTTTCATTAAAGTTTCTTTACAATTCAATGTGATATTGTTTAAGTTTCAAGTTTTTTGAAAAGCTAAAAACTGCCTTTTGCCAACACATGACATTCAATGAGCTTATCTAATTTGAGCTTATAGAATCACCTGGTGAAACAGTGTTTATGTTACATCTTGATATTTTACATCTTAAGAAATGTGTTATCCATGTGTGATTGAAGTTTGTATGTCCTTCCATCTTATTCTCTTTAGTAATATGGATTTTTGATTCTAGATTTTCAAATCAAACCTGTTCCTAAAATTAATCCTGAGCTTTCATTGATCATGCACAAAAGAATGATATCATTCATACATCTGGTTTCTTGGTTTTCTAGTAGATATTGTAGATATTAACATACTGCTGACCTTTTCAGAATATAGAAATGAACGTCGATCCAAGAAAAAATGTGGATATAAGTGCTCAGATGGTCTAAGAGGTAAAAATTCAATCGAGGTATTGAGTAGTTTGTATGACAACATTTGTGAGTCAATTGTTTCGATTTTCTCTATTTGATATAAAAGTAAATATCATATAACACAAGCTTTTTCATGTTTTTTTTTTTTTTTTTGCAAACCAAGATAGGCAGATATTGGTCACATAATTACTAATCTGTATTGGTAGATTCAGTTGCGTACCCAAGAAAAGGCAAAAGTTCAAATTTTCAAACTTGTTTGTTTGTTAAACCGACTCGGACTAGTAAAATGTCAGTACTCAGATATCTAAAGGAAATCATTCTAATCAGAAAAAAATACAGAATACAGTCACGACCTCTTTTGCAGTCACCAGTTCTATATCGGGGATGAAGGTTTTGGCTTGACATTTACTCATTATTCCTGCATGGACATGGTTGAAGCCGCAAACAGTACTTACGTGAACCACAGTTCACTGTCGTTAGTTTTGCGTGGCTCGAAGCGTATTACCAGCACTTTACCAATTGAGCTAACCGGGCACTCCATTATTATCAATATTTTCTGAATAGATATTTGGGCGACAAAATGTGATGGTGAAATAGAATGCATAGATGCCTTTAGAGAAGAATGTGATGGATGTATCAATCAACCTGAATTCTGCAAAGGATTTATGAAGTATTTATATCTATTTCTCATATTCACTGCTAGTTTTTTTTTTCACTCATGTACAATATGAAAACAATGTGGAACGTTTTTCAAGGGAAATGAAACAATGTTATAATTTAAATTCAAAAGATTGTATATGCCTGAAAATTTTTGTAGCATAATTATGATATTATTTCATGAAATAATAACAGTGAAGAGATTATTCAGCAAAATAGACGTCAAGGTTATTGTTTTTACAAAATGGATGTTGAGCCATTTAAATCAGACGCAAAATTTACTGCAAGACAGCCACTGTTTTTAGCGAATTATTTATTTGGAAGTTAGTTAGAAGTTAGCGAATAACGTCCACACTAATTCTTTCTTGCGTGTCGATGTCTGGCAAATACGAGAGAAAACTATTTCTGAAAGAAACAGATATGTGCCAGTACGACTAGAGCGATATTTGATAAAATTTTTTGATAAAAATTTTGGGACCCCTCATTTAAAAATTTCTGAGTACGCCACTGTCGTTAAGAGCACTTACGCAAAGAAGGGATTATTTCCTAATTCTCTATTCTCCTCCGTTTTGTAAATTTAATTAAATTCTAATTAAATAAAAATGTTATCATACCTATAATTTTACTGTTTTGTGACAATTGACTCTTGGAAGATTCAACAAACTCGTTTCTATAACAACAAGTAAAACTATATTGTGTGAGCTACCGTACATCTGACGTATCCATAATCACCAAATCAACCAAGATTGATTGAATAGAGTAGCCATGCTTTCAAATAACACTGTATAGATTTCTTTTTTTCTGCTAATATTTTTCTTACTTAGAGTGTGTCTAGTCAGATCAGCTATCCGAATTTGTTTTTTCAGGGTGTGGCATTTTTATCAGTGTTCTGATGGAACGATAATTGATGCAAGAAAAATATGTGATGGTGTTGCTGACTGTGCCCTGGGAGTAGAAGAACTTAATTGTCCGAACCGGTGAATATTTCAATACTAATCTAATTTGTTGTTTTCTGTCATTATTGGATTTGTGTGAATGAAATCACAGGTATGAGTATGAAAAAATACTTCATTGTTGAGGATAACTGATGCGTATCTTTTTTTGATGTTAACACATCATGAAGTATATTGATCGATTTCATGAAAAGATTAAGTTTCTAACATAGTAGTAACAGTAACATGTTTCTAAATTGATAATTTTTATTAAAATCCACTCTAAGCATTCTCCGATCAACTGACTAGCACTAGCAGTCACTTATATGACAAAGTGCTGTATTCTCAAGTGAAAAACATCCCAAAAGAACTGAATCAATGTAAATTTAATATTTTGCAGTTTTGTGTGTCTTTATATATGAATATATGAACATGTCACATTTTCAATTCATTTTTGGTCTTTGGTTTGGTTTTACGCCTGTCGCGTAATGATTTCAACACATGTTCTGTATCTCCATAATGCGACGTACGGGAAACTAGGAGTAATGACGTTCAAATTTCTCCAACGTTCCCTTACATAAGACACGAAAGTACTGATTTTTTGTTACAGCCACCTATTAGAGTGAGTGGATTACCCTGTTCAAGGCCCTGTAGCAATGCCACTTATAGACGAACATGGTTTTAATTGCTGGAAAGATATGATATTTTCTTGTTCGGCTTAGCCCACCCAAATTATGACACTTTGGGTTGAATGGTGGTGGGCATGGATAAGCGAGTCATACTCGCCGGGACTCGAACCCGAGATATCATTACAAATTCACATCTACTGTTTCTTTATTCTCCTAGACGCATGCACTTAACTTAACTTAAAAACTTATCTAAGAAGGAACATGCCATGTTAGCACCAAACAGTCAACTGTACAGCGGTACTGCGATCAAACGAAAAGATAAAATAATATCGGCCTAATATCGGTTAAGAACTTAAACATAGGACCTGTAATCGCTTTAAAACTTAAATATCAGACATCGGCATCGGCCAAAGTCATATCTGTCAGGGCCATACTGATGATGACAGGCAACTTTAACAACATTTCCTGCTAATGAAATTAAAATTGAACCAATCAGCTTTAAGCACCCATGCTTAAAATAATGATGGCAATCATATATTTTAATAATCTTGTTTTAATTTTTTTCTCAAATAGGTTCTACTGTAATGGTCAATCACCCCTGCATATACAATATAGAAAAGTTTGTAATGGACAGAAGGTAGAAGACTTCAGCATCATTATTTTTATTCAGCAGTCCACATAATAAGAGACCCTAAACTCTCTGGAATATCAAATCCTAATGTGTACTTTGATTAATACTGGAAATGTTATAATAGCAACACTCTGTTTCATGATAAACAGGATTTCACTGTATCAGGAGCCAATTCACTCACACATTACAGATGTTTACAATTTTTTGGAATTAATAATAAGAAAATTTTGTGATTTTAAATAGTGTTCTCCACACTCACCAGTTTAAAAATATTTACTGATTTGCAGGATTGTGAAGATTCAAGTGATGAGTTGAATTGCAGTAATGCAACACATTTTTATTGTAACGATGATGGGAATGTAAAGTTTATTCGAAAAAAACAGGTTTATTTTCATAGAAAATTTGATGCAAGTAGCAGCTGTAGTGGTTTAGTATGAACTAGTTCATGAAAAGCTCCTGGTTGGCAAAATAACATATCTGTTTTGACTCGTATTAGTCAAATAAATTACATTTATTAAACTAAAATGTAAAAATATTCACTTTCTCTTACATCGTAAAAGGTATTGTGGAGATCCTAATAGTAAAAAGTCTAAAAATAGTAAAAGTATAAAAAAGTGAAGGCTTATTTTCAAATAGGTAATTTTGTTTTTGTGATATTATTGTCAAGCTTAAAATATAATTCAATTTCTTCTCAGGTTTGCGATGGAGGTGAGGATTGTAAGAACGGACAAGATGAATGTCTGACAGAATGCATAACCAGTGCCTTCTCGGATGCTGACAATATGATAAAGAGTAATTTCTTTGCTGCTGTGTCATGGATTATTTGTAAGATTTTGTTTAGTTTATGCAATAAATAAATAAAAAATCATGAATCAAATTTGTACCATATTACAATCAGGTATGAATTTGGATGTGTGTTAGAATTAAATTCATTCGAATCACTGTTACTTCGAATCACTTAGAAACATTTAAATACTTGGTGATTCTAATAGATTCTTATTGCTTCGCTTATGTATTGTCTCAAACTATGACGACACCAGTTTCCTTTCCTTTTGCAATTATCAAGTCATTGGTATTTAGACTTATCAGTCTCCCACCTTCCAAGAATCAATTTCAGAGGTAATTGATTGACTGTTTTTCTAAATTAGTTCTTGAATGGTGTAAGACTGGCAAGTCTGAATAACAATAACTTGATAATTGTAAGAGGAATAACTGGTGTCACCATTGTTCAAGATCAATAAACAAACGAACATACATATAACGCAACCAGTCTGAAAAAATGCTACAATGCCAGAAAAAAATCTATATATAGTCTATGCTTATCACAGCGTTTTTCCTGGTGTTATTTTCCTGTCCATTTACAAGTGGCTTATTCGCTCTCGCTTGTAGATAACTCTTATGATGCCAGGTATTTTAGGAAGTTTAGAGTGGAAAATATAGAACTCTTCGCGGTATTTGCAATTTTGATCTTTTATAACAAGTTTTGATACACCTCTCTATTTTTTATTATTTCATAGAAAATTTTCAGTCTTTTCCTGAGATTTGAAGTATTTTTTTGTTTTTTATCAAAATTCGCTCTTTGCAAGATTGCACAAAAACTATCATACATGAAGGTCAGAAACCACTAGTGTGCAGAGCTGCTACATGAATGCAGGAATGAGGGAAGATTAAATGCTTTACATCCCTAAAATATACTTATTGACACGAGTTGTAAAGCCATTTCTAGGGTCAACATAATCAGGAAAGCAATGTGAGGATAATAAATTTCAAAGTTTGAGGAAAAAGGTTTCTGGCATAGAACTTTTGTGACACTGTGCAACTCCAACAATGAATGGATGCGAAATGGCTGCCAACCACAAATGTCGGTTGAAGATTTTTATGAGGAACTAAAGCAGAAAGCTTTAAACGTTATAATATTTTCTGAATTTCTCAGGCATTTTCGCTGTGGCAGGAAATCTTTTTGTTATCATACTAACCATTAGGAGTTTAATATATCCAGAAGAAAGACAACTTGCCAGGAGAAAGTTGATTAACAGGGTATTAATTTGTAATCTTGCAACTGCTGATCTTCTTGTTGGGGTGAGGCCAATGAAACTTAACTGTAGAATTTATATTTACGTCTTGGTTTAAATACCAATATTGTCTGGATTTTGCCATCAATTTTGAAAATGCTTAGTAAATCAAGTTATACCCAATCAGGAAATTGGTTTTGTGAAGCATGAGTACTGTCTTTGGCCAGGATGAAAGTGGTAAATAGTAAGTCTATCTGAAAGTACATACAAAATGTGTAATTAAAATGTGGGCATGGGTTAACGAACAGGACTCGCCGAGACTCGGACCAGAGATCTTCATCCTGGGATGCCAACTTATTAACAACTAGACCGTCATGGCGAATTTGAAACATGAATGGCACCTAAAACCCTTCAAACAAAATCTATATTACTTCATCAATTGTCAGATTTATTCCAATGGAAAATTTAAAAAATGCATATAAATGTGATCTTAAAAAAGATCAATATTATGTGGTGTCCCTAGTAGCATTTTCTGTTTAGACATAACATGCTTTGAACTACCCCAAACTATATCCATACATCATAGAGGCAAGTTATGGAGTAAAAAGTGTGGTCCCATTTTTTCTTAAAAATATGAAATTGTAAAAAGTTTTGAAGAAAGTCGTCATAAATATATTTCGTCATTGGACGTTTCATATTGACCAAGAGAATAACAAAAACTTGGTTTGTTAATATGACTGCTTATGGGAGATAGGACTTCGAGTACTGTTGTGGTTAACAATAAAATTGTGTGTGGCATTTCTTTCAACAACAAAATTTTCAAGTAAAAATGATGTATATTTTTCATGAACATGACTAAATTTTTTTTCTGGCTAACTTGTTTCATCCCAATTTTAGTTGCAGATGGAGTTGCAAAGTAGTGTAAGCCTCTGTGGTACCATTAATTGTGACTCAGAGAATCTCACATTTCACATTTCTCTTTCAAAATCATTTTCATTTTTTACATGGAAAATTTACAGTGATAGCATTCTTTTCACTGTTTCACTAATTCCGTCGCATGTAGATTTGTCATTGCTGGCAACAAGCATCAATCCAATTCTTATTTTCGTTGACTGAAAATTTTAAAAACTTTTAATATTGGGTTGCACAACCACCAAAGCTATCCAAAGTATTCAGCACTTCTGAGCGAAGATATTATCCTGAATTTTATACAACATTAAAATATGAAGTTGCTGTAAATACTTTGACAAATGACAAAGACTGTACTGAAACAGTGCGACATAGTTTTTAAAATAACATACTGCTGGATTGACATTGGCTATTGAATCAGTAAAACTCTTAGAAATATGATGACATACTTCCTCTACTACATTGAAATAAAAATTCGGATTTCGAATAACATAGCTGTGACGTGACGCGTGACTAAAAATTCAAGACTTAGGTCGATTTTGCACATTTTTGATCCAAATTAGTAAAATGACCTTCAAATTAAAAGTGAATTTCGGTCACCACAAGACCTTTCAAATGTCCAAGTCTCATCAAAATTTGTTTTTGAGAAATTAAAAAGGAAAGAAAATATGCACCCTTAAAATCCAACTCTATCTGGCCATGGTCCTGAAACTTTTGGCATGGAGATTCAGCTAACCAACCTGATATAGTGTTGCAAATTTCAGGCAATTTTGTCGAACAGTATGAATTTTAGCATTATTTAATAAAATTCACTCCCCTAGAACAGGCAATTCTGCACACTGACATGCCCAACTTCACACAGCCATAACTTTCAAAGTATAAATCGATTTGGAAAACACTACCATCACTGTGCTCAGTGAATAAAACACTTTCAGTCTGCTGAATTTCACAAAAATCGTTGACTGGGGGTTATTTTTTGTCAATTTTCTGGACCATTTAGTGTGAATTGATGCTATAGCAACTAAGAAATAAGTTACACGTATATTTCATTCAAAATTACTTTAAGATTTATACCTCTGCAATCTGTGTGAGAAATCTAACAAATCGTAAGAACTATTGTCACGAAGACAAAATATGGAGAAGTGGTTCGACTTGTTCAATTCTTGGAATTCTGCTGGTAATTGGATCAGAATCATCAGTATTTACACTGACTATACTACTTGGATTCCGTCTTACATCAGTCATGAGGTACGTACTGTATGGAAAGAAAAGTTTTGCCAAACCATCTTCTGTCAAGTATGAGTCACTGATGGATGACATCCACAAGACACAATTTATCTGTGGCTGAAGCTTGACAAAATAATATTTGTGATTGGGATCCTGTGTTTGCGTTACAGACCATTCCGAAAACCATCACTGCTAACCATTTGTGGAATGCTTGTTCTATCCTGGAGCATTTCTTTGATTCTTGCACTGATTCCAGTCATTCCAGCTTTGGAAGATTATTTTGTCGACAGTGTATGGTAAGTTTTATCAATAATTATATTCAAAATATGGCAAAATACTTGCTATTCTGATAGTCACAAACTTGAAAAGTGTTAAAGAAAGGTGGTAATCTAAGATGTTTGCGGTGTAATAAAATAGTTTTGGAATGTCGGTAGATTGTAATAAATCATTTTAGCGATGTTTCCATTCATACCAAAAAAAGAAGACTTTCCGTTTCCTTGGATGTGAGTATCTGGCCTGAATAAATGCTGTATAATTAAAAATACTTTCAGGTTTAGTCAGAATCCTCTATTCTCTACAATATATAAATATGAAGTTGAAGAAATAAATTTGTGGCTTCTTTCGGCATCTAAACAACCTAATCATTTTCACAGTGTGTAAGTTGTGTTTGTATTACACATTATTATTATAAAAATCTGGTGCCTGGCAGTTCGACTATTTAAATCATGTGTTACCAATGAGAAGTAATTAGCATGATTTCTGTAGTTCATAAATATATTCTGGTGTAAATGCCATCTTAAATTTACATCTTAAAAAACAATTAACACACCATGTAAATTCATATTCCGAGTAGGCTATCAGTGCATCACATGCAATTAATGTGAAGTGATGAAAGAAAAAATTTCCAAAGAGGACAACATGCAGTGTGCCTTGTGGCTTACTTCATGGGATTGATTAACAGTAATGGAGCGCAGGAAAGACAACGACAATGCAATAATTAGGGTAGCAAATAAAATTCGAAAATATTAGATAATTGTTGTTAAATCACATAAAAAAAGCTACAGCGATTAAAAAGTTTCTGAATCATGTTGCCAATAAGGGGAGAATATGGTCATGATAATTTCATGTTACTCGGTATTAAATGGAGATTTCAGTCCAGAACAAGTCAAATTATGCTTGTACTTTAAACAAACGTCATTACTCCTCCAATTTAAATTATTCAAATACAACATTTTGTTTCTGCTATCGTTAGAATATATATCTTTGTATAGGTGTTTAATGTTATCTTTTTTTTAACTATTAACTTTTTTGAAGAAAAATTGCATCATGGACAACACTAGAACAATTGACCATGAAGTTGAACCCAAACTACAGAATTAACAGGAAGTTCGGCTATTATTCGACACATAGTGTGTGTTTGCCAACTTTCTTTCCGAATCGTAAAACTGATACAGCATGGATTTATTCTCTGATTCTTCTTATCACTAATTTTTTGTCATTCTGTTTCATTTTCATTGGATATATAAAGATTTACAAGTAAGTCATGCTCGAATGCTAAATCAGTTTTTAATAGAATGTATGTGTCATTTGTAGCCTTACTAAGACTTGCATGTATTAATAATTTCTAATCTGAAGAAAAGAAAAATGTATACTGGAGACTAGCGTTCCATTACGTTTTTCTGGCATTTAGTAATGCACCAGCAAATAAACTTCCTACTGTACCCGTCTTAAATTTGTATACCTAACTTTATGATAATATATTTTTCTTATATTGCAACAAATTTTGTACAAGTATGAAAAAGAACAAAAGATCTGCTGGTCATCCTATATATTCACAAACGAATCATTCAAGTGTAAATGATATATCCGTATCTGCATTATCCAAACATCACATACCATGTGACAAAACTTGAAATTTATGCTCTTGACTCCCGAAGCCATATCCATCACCTAAAGTAGACAATCCCGATAAAATACTCTTATGTTGTCCGAAACCATGATAAGTTCTATTTCTTAAATTCCAATAGTATTTGATTTATGTGATACCATAAACAACAGATTCTTCAAGTCTGTTTCGGTCTTAGATGGAAATACAATAAAAAAAACAGAAATTATTTGATTTCGGTCGAAAATCCAACTGCTGAATCAGTAAATCAAATGGCTAAATTTTAACTTTAATTTTTTAGATATATTCTCCAAAATCTTTAATTGATACACATACCTAATCGGCGTATGAAGTTATTTTTTTATCCAAAATTTTTTTAGCTCTTGAAGCACGAGCTAAAGCTTTGAAAATTTCTTAATGGGATTTGCGGTGGCATAGAATCAATGGGATGGAAACATAATACAGACTTATAACATCATTCAAAGGTTGAATTATGCTCATCCTCATGCTGTTATTCAATGAAAGACAAGCTTATTTTCTTTGGTTTTTTTTCTAGACAAGCAGTACTCCATAGTACAGTAGCTAACCCTGCTACTCAAGCTGTACGAGCAATAGGGATGCAGAAGAAAATATCTCGTATCCTGATAACAGATTTTTTATGTTGGATGCCTGTATGTATTATGGGATTGTTGCAAGTTTCAGGTGTGTTGGATATTTGTCTCTACATTTCAAAAAAGTCAAGAAAGAAGATAAAATTGACTTTTTTATATTGCCATTTTTAGACTTCCGTTTTCTTAAATAGTACCATGATTTTAGATGTCTTTTAGCATTCTTTTGGTGCTGTATAAAAGCTACATATTGATTCTTTGTATCTGTGCTGAATTTCTTGACACAAACTTTTACACTTAAACTTTTGTAGCCTTGAGGGTGCCTGGTTAGCTCAATAAAGCGTTGGGAAAATGTTTCGAACTATGTTTCTCTGACCATCCTGACGTGGGTGTTAAATGTTAAATTGGAAGAAAAAAAAAACATTCATGTCACGCATATTGTTTTAGCTGGGAGCAGTCACAAGAAATAGGTTAGGAAATTTTAAAGCTTGCGCCTACAAGGGCGTGTTAATGCACAAGCCTGACTGGCAATAAAAATTATAAAAACTGGAGAATTTTTGTGCATTGTTTTTTTATCAAACCACTCCTTTTGAGAGAATTGTAGCCAGCTTTCATTTTTTTAATCGCCCTTATGTATATATAAATAAATATATATATATATATATATAATATTTCTATTTATTCTCAGGTGTTAATATTTCAAATGATGCTTATGTACCAGTGGGTTTAATATTGATTCCAATCAATAGTGCGTTGAACCCGTTTCTTTACTCAAATGCACCAGAATATATATGGAGCAAGATTAGGCCATTGTATGATATTCTACATATGAGACTGATGGCCTTTGGTAAGAGAAGTATTTAAGTTCGTGATTTGTTGTTAGCTGGGTTTTATTCATTCAGATTCTGTTGCCATGGAATAAAATTCATTAATTTCCTAGTTAATGAATATTTTCCCTTAAGATTTGATTTCCTTTTTGATCCTGTGGGAGAGGAAAGCAGAGAATACAGCTTTATGGTATGGCAAACAAGACCTTTCGTGTGGCTACCAGTTTTGAATTGATGAAATATATTGGCTATCATATTTCTCATTTTCCTATGCGTACATCTGGTTAGTGGAGGAAGCAGTAAGCAGTAGTTAGTTACATGAACCGCTGTGCACTAGTGAGGCGTCCAGCGGCCCGCTAGCACATAATCATCATCCCTCATGGGATTCGAGCTTACATCATGACGATCCTACTTATATGGCAAAAAGCTGTGTACGAAGTAGTGCAACAGGACTCCAAGTTGAAAACATGCAAAACAGAAACGAATCACTATAACAGAGCATAATGAGTGGTATCTACCCTGAATGATAATAGAAACATCACTTCCTTCCACCACTTCCTTGCTTACATTTAGTCACCTCTTACGATTCTTAGGAAATATGTTAGAGCGATTCAAGAGCCCACCCTCGTTCTTTTTTAGTTAAAAAAATCATTGACCCAAAAAGGTTTGTTGGTTAGTTTTGATGTTGGTAGCCAAATAGTCATATGTTTGTATTCGATTCTTAGAATATATTTCAATATTTTTGCTCAGTTGAACGATTACAAGTTGAAAGTCATGTTTCTGATCAACCGACAGTTAATGAAAGCTTGGAAATGAATACGCATGTTGAAGGTTAACGGAATATAGGTTTTTTTTGACAGATTTCGATAACATCTGGTATCAATTTTTTTTAGTGTTATTTTTTTGTGTGTATGCTAGTGTAATTTATGTCCTGTCATACATGCTATGGAAAGCAATAGAATATGGTTTAAGCATATAGAAAACCATTACACTCATGGAATTTCACTTCTTTTTCAAAGGAAAAGAAATTTATTTAAATGAATATGTTAGGTTAATTGAGGACACCCTGGGAAATTGTCTACCCATTTTTTCCCTCTGTGCTGATGTGATAGTTAATAAACGTGCGTTATACCAGCCACTACATTATTACATTTGGCTACGTTTTGTTAATACTAAGTATTCTTTGTTTTTTTTTTCGATTTTTGTGAAAAAAATTGTGAATTTTGATTGATTACCATTGATGGTTTGTGTGTCAGAGAGAAATTCACCTTATAAGATATGGTTGTGTTTTTATCAGAGCCAGGAAAGACGAGAATATTACACGGCGGACCCTGATCTTTCGGACAGATACCTGTCCATTAAAGAAGTTTTTAGCCTAGCCTTTCACTGAAGAAAATCAGCTATGTGAAGCATTGTTCGTTGGTCAGTTGTTCAGCGATCCCCCCGCATATAATCATCCCAAATGGATACCAAAGCGCTTTTAACATATTTAAAGTACGCGGTGTGGGAATATAATTAAGAAGATGGTATCCCTACTTGTATTGATTACGGCGAAAATTTAGGTATCGGCCCATCACTGTTAAAATTGCAATTATTACGCCATTTTATTAAATATTTCAAAATCCTTAAAGAGCTGACAATCAAAGAACATATTTTATGGTATAATAAATTTTGGCAGAAATTTGGGCGTATTCGTGTGTGATAAAATTAAAAACGCAGTTATGACATGATTTTTGAGCCCGAAAAGGGCACAGGCTGTAACTCTTCTTGGATTCGGGTATGTTAAAAATCTTACTTCAGTAATCGTACCCAAATTTCAGGAAAATATATTCGTTTTTTTATTGTATGAGTAATGGGGTCAGACGCAAGATTTTAGAAGGTTCAAAGCTATACCATTTATCAAATAGGGAGAACACGATGCGCATTTGAGAAAAATATGTTGCGTTTATTGTGAATCTAAAACTAATTTTGTTTGTTTTTTACTGCAGGAGTCAGCAAAAAATCGAGCGTTTTCGTGCTGGTTACCCAATATTAGGAACTTGGTTCAGATAACTTTATTTGTACTTATGTACTTATGCTTTGAACGCGCAGGTTATGTCATGAAGAGCTGTATACCACTAGGATATTACCACAGAGTCGGGCATGGTCCGGGCTTTGTGGGGCACTTTACCGTTTGTGGCGATCAAGCTTGGTCCTTGGCTGACGCCCCGTCCGATCTATACGATTGTTTCTTTTTCAGACGATCAAACCTAGTCTGCTCTCTAAATTAATTCAATATCACACGTACAAAGAGTGGGCGTAAAAACCATGATTTGCGTCCCACAATTTCATGTTCACCATACTTTGTGTGACTTTGTGGCGAGCAGTCTAAAGAATTTGCTGCAATTGTATTTCTCATGTTTGCTGTTTAATCTAACTCATGCTGCAAGTTAAGACATTTCTGGTACATATCAGTGTTGCCTGCTGTTGTTTTCAATATAAACTTCTGTTAAACCACTGGTTTTGTTAGGTGTGTTCGCATATTGAATTCAGAAGAATAGATACCAGTAAATAGGCGCGGATCGCGTATTTCAGCTAAGAATTCAGACTACCGTTAGACAGACACGTCAGTGGGCGATGGGCTGCTTGTATCTTGCACGTGTCTTTTTATAATAGTTCAAAGCATGGTTGCAAAGACCTATACCGGTACTTCGGGACCACCGGAGTGCAAAGAGTTGCATAAATGCAGGATTGAACTCTAAAAATCTTCGTCCCTAAGAACGCGAGTTTTAAAGCTTATCAACAACACTGGGAGAGCAGGGTTTGGAAGTTCTCGAGAAAAAATACTTGCAATATCGTCTGTGGTACTGTAGAACCATCACAGTAAATTGGAAGCCTAATGCATGGACCGGTTAAATATTTTCTTCGGAGTAGAAAGAGCATGTTCAAAGGTGGTTATAACATCTGAAAAAAATAAACAAAGTGGGGCGACGATTCGACAAATTTGCGGCACGAATCATATTGATTATTTATATTACCTTATTCGAGTGAATCACACTAGTCAAAACCCTTCATGGGCTGCCACTACCCTGGATTAACAGTTGCATACCCCAACCAGGTGCTCTGGGCAAACTAGAATCGAACGATCGAGTCATTTTCAAATTTTTCGTATACTACAATAAATTGCAGTCCGTCCCGTGAAGATCATCTAAAATATTTGTATCACTGAATACCGATATGACCTACGATTGAAATTGAAAGTCTGCTAAAAATAATAAAATTTGTCGAAAAGATTTGCATAAATCTTGAATTTTCTGCAGGGCCAGATATTTCGGGACAAACTTTTTTGGTGGTCGTAGCCCTCGACTTCAAGAAGGGGGACACACTCTCGCGCTATTGGAATTTTGTACAAAAACGTTTGCGGTATATAAGCTAGGTTTTCGCGCAGTCGGCATGCTATTGCATTAGTTACAAATTTTATTGGTTTTGCCCCAAAATAGTGTATTTTTCAAGCAAAAAGCCTAAGCGCGTTTTAAACCATAAGGTATAAAAAAAAAAAAAAAACTCGCGTGTCTGCAGCGCTCATTAGTTATTTCTAATGTTTAACCACTTTCAGGTCTTGAAATCACACTTTGGATATATATTACCCGGTATAAGTTTAAAACGCAGAGCTTTAGCTTTCTAAGACAACAAGTTAGCACACTATTTTGGAACATTACAAACAACTCAAAGAGCATACAATTCTAAAACATGAAATCAGTTAATTCATGGAAAGTAAAGAAAAATAAGAAATTTCTTAAAATGATTCATTAGCTTAATTTACAAAAGAAAGCTGTAAAAAGTCTCGCAGTGCTTTTTGTTACATGAAAGCTTGCAAATCCAGTGAATAAATTTAATAAACTATTTTCTCATGGTCGAGTGGGGAATTTGCATACGGTTGCAGACCATAAAACACATCGGTCTATCTTATAAAAAATTTCATTCTGTGGCTACTGCCAAAGATTCCTGTGTAAGCCTCGTCTTAGCACAGCGACCTAACAACGCCTTGTACCAGATGTAATGTTTCGGTAAATTTTGAATTTAGATAACGTACTGAAAATAATCTATATTGAACTTCTACAATCTTGGTGCAAACAAGGCCACAATTTCAAACATATTCCCCAGGATCTGCTTTCCTATCGGGTCTTCCACGTCTGAAGGACATTGATACGCTTCTTCCCAAACTGGCAACTCTCCTCACGCTTTGTCTCTGGTACCGAGTAACCGGGCTTGATTCTCCGCAACTTCCACATATGATTACCAAACCTCCCAGCAAGGTGATAGCCATACCCGACCACCCAATGAACAATGCAGAACCGAAAACATATCGTTGTCCAACAATATCAGCTGACGCGACGTTTGAAAATCGCATATATTCATTCAGAACCTTTATAGGAAAAAATAAATAGATGTATAGCTTATATATATTTTGAGCAAAACCTAAATTGCTTTTATTTATTTTTTGTTACTGATAACAAAGTTAAAATCTAAGCTAACATAACTGTTAAACTAAAATTACTGGCGGCTGTTCTTTAAAATACCTTCCTAATTAACATTTACCTGATGAGAAAATGCAGATGCGGCAACACCAATACAGATCCCTGACAATACAAAAAATCCACCAGATGCCATAGCAATGCGACTTTTCACCAACGGATTATCTTCAATACATCTTGTGCACTCGAGTCCAAAAAGGGCTGCAACAAATCCGACGAATCCGCACAAATTGGCAACAATGGACATCCCTCTGGCGATCTGAAAATAGAATAGCATGTATATCTACAACAAATTGCACCTCGATTTTTAATAGCCATTTCAACGAAAGCTAGTGTGGGTCTGTCGGGTTCGATATTATTCACGGAGATAATTTTCAATATTGTGAAAAAAGACGAAGACAAAAACATGCACACAGCATTCTACTGTCAATTACTTGATGTTTCGTAACACAATATCATCAGTAAGTATATTAAGTTTACTGCGTGGAATTATCTTTTGAACCTATTTGAAATTTCATTTTCTCTAATTAAAATTTAATACCAAATTCCGGCCATATCCAACTACCATGATAAGCAAAAATAATTCTTAGAGAATCCATGGAAATTACCAATGACATAGGTAATGAAGTAAACCATCAACACCAAATATAGTCATATAATATCTATCAACAAGTTTACAAAATAATATACCTCGACTCGTTCTGCTTCACTTACTACGTTTAGCAACGTTGAGCGATATTATTTCGAGTATACACTTCAATTTTGTTGCTATGGGATACCAGATACTCATGAATACCCTAGGAATAGCGAGGCCCTATCTTAACAATAATAACAAGAATGCTTCGTGAATATGAATAACGATATTAAGATATTACAGACTTTTAATATAAGCTTCTAAATTATTTCATTCCTTCGATGGTGTCAGATCACAAACGCTAGGTATATGTATATTTTATCGAATATGTTGTGTGTATCCCTTTTTTGCTTAGCTACAATCAAATAAGCGCTTCTGATTGTTATTCCTTCTAACATACGATGTATATAGGCAATATTATACAGACTTATTGAATATTAAATGTTAAACTTTACTTTGCAATTATAGTATGAGGATATAACTTATAAGGAGTCTTGTAATATATGCTATGAAAAACGGGCCTTTTGAAAGTTGAACCATTTGAATTATCAATACAACATTTCTGTTAAGATTTTATTATCGTTCAATGTCGTGGGGATTTTAAATTAGGCCTGTTTAAGTCAAATTACAATCAGTTTTTACTTGAGGTCACAAATTTGCGTGGATCATTTTGATCAAAGCGTAATACCAAAAATATATACGCAAACCAAATCAAAATTTAAATTTTGCCATGTATGAGCCACAGAAGCCACTAACATAATTGGAGTTGTGGAAAGGTGTAAATAAATATGTTTCGGGTCTTGTACTGTTTGAGAATTTTACTTTTATGAGTAAGAAATGAACTCTGAATCTATTTATTATTAAATTTTTCTTTTTTAATATGCTATGAGCCTGTGACATCACGAAATTCAAAAGAAATACCAAATGTAGTCATGGGATAATTATCATCAGGTAACCCTGACTATTGTGATTTAGCCCACTCTATAAACAATTTGACATCACATTTCATACACATAAGGTTTTATTGTTTTGATTCGCTTACCGTCTGTCACATAACGATACCTTATTAGGTAATATTTTATGGTGAATGAACATTAAAGTTGGACACAAAGCGTTGTGAAATGTTGAACGTGTTCAGATGAAATAAGATAGTCCTTAACTAGAGCTTTAGAACGCAGTTTGAAATCTACTACGCGTCGAACACGCTGTTTAATAATTTGTTTAATTCATCCATTTTGAGCAACCCGCTTTAGCTGAACGCAAGCTAGAGAATGACTACGCATATCATCCAGTTCCAGGCCTATCATAGAAACACTACAGTAAAATGGAAAATATTTTTTCAGGGAATGAACTTGCATCCTTCAATAATATACTCTAATGCGCTTTTAGAATGAGTTATCATCCATTCCTCACATATAATAATGAGAAATGTGTTCGTCGGCCGCAAAGCTAATATTCCTGATAACGACGCAGGTTGAAAATTACTGGTTTAATTTCTTGTCTGTATGGCCCATATGCCCAACATTGAACCCATGCGAAACTGAAAACAAAACATTTTCCTCGCGGAAATGAAAAAAAACGATATTCGGATAGATTAAGAATTTATCAAACTTCTGATCAATTTTGGATTTGAATTAATTTGTCCAGCAACATTTTTAGGATATCATTATTTTTTCAGTATTAGCCGCTTCGCTTTTTTTACTATAGGTCGATATTGCTAGATATAACACATTGTCACACAATGTTCCCAAATAATTTCGTTTAGCGAATTTTGCACTTGTGGATACTTTTGACTTCCACCCCGATGGGTATACATTTTGCCTCTTCTTCTTTAAAAAGGGAATATTTGGCATTTAATATATGAGTAATATTCGTACTTGACTCGGCTATCGAAAAATGGTAGTAGCAATTTGGTTGTGCATTTCTATTATAGGTATGAAGTTATTCTCTGGTCATCATTGGATTCTTTTCATATTTTTTCACTCACAATTTTGCGACAATTGGCGATATCTTTTGATAATTTGTTAAAGCGGCAATGGAATTTATAACTTGTTACAAAATTCGCACTACTTGAATAATCCTCAAATACTGTTTTCGTATGATTATTTCACGTATTAGGGGAAATCGTCGGAGTTCAATAAATGAAACCAAAAAATATGTCCCGGCAGTCATTTATTTGTAGTTTAGCTTTGTATAAAATTGAAGAACCAGGCCAAGTACATGAAATTGCAATATAACCGAAATATTTCACCAACCTGCAAGGTGTGTGGCAGTCCAATAAAAAATGTATCATAGTCATCACACTGCCATGTTCCAGTTGGATATGAAATGCACCTGATCCAAATTCCTGAAGAACAGAAGTTATATGACAACACATTACTTTCTGTATTCAAGGATCATTTAACAACTTGATGAGGTAATTTCAAGCAAGTGATGACAATTTCACTTTGAATGATTGAATGAGCAAAAAACAGTCGGCTGGTACTCAAACCAAACTGTCAAATTTAAATTCTGGCTCGTCATTGTATATGGAATAAAAAAATCCATTGAGAAGATCTTAAATGCAATATAAATGCCGAAATGAGGTTATTTTTCAGTGACGTGTCCATTGGGATGGGTTGGGTGAATTTGACCATATTTTCCGTTAATATATATAACAGAAAGTGTGAGTCGAAAAGCTGCATCTTACACCGTGTAAACACAAAAATATTCGAAGTCTAGAAAATGCATCTTACAACTTGTACACAAAAATATTCATTATTGTCTCGCAGTGCTTCATTGCGCTTTTGGCATAATTTTCGTAGCGCCTGACGCGCTTAAACTCAAACGCTATATTTCCAAACAAGTATCGTTGAGGCTAAGTAGATAGTCAGTTCTTTAAATGTCTGCTTCTGGTTTTGTGTATAGTAAATTTTAATAGTAAATCCATAGATCAGCCAGACCTTTTTTCTCGGAGGCAGTTTCGGACTTTAACGTTTTCACTCAAACAGCACACAACAGGTCTAAATCACCCCTGGTTTGTATTTTTGTTGTCTTTATTTTCAAGTTTTTCAGGATTCAATTAAAATCAAAACATTTCATTCCTCATCAGAAGCATTTGGAGTATTCTACACTTATGTAATCGTATTTTTTCGCCATTCATCTGAGTTACAAAAACAGATGATATCCTATTTTCGATAACGTCAAGATCTTGGAATTGGGAACGCTTTGGGAGTCCTTAAAAATGGTACAAAATTCTCGATATGTGTAATATCTTTTATTCATTTATGTCCGCCCACCTTCGGGGCTGTGATGCTGTTCCACGAATTGGTCGCTGAAATGCGACAGGAAAAACTATTTGTCATCGGTTTGTGGGGAAAATTCGCCATTTTTTAACCACAAACAATTTAAAAAATATGTGCATCAAAAGCATGGATGAAATATAGAACTTTAGAGTTGTCAATTGGTAATGATTTATCTTTACCTTGATGCCTTACGATGGCTTCTAGTACTTCTCCTGAGGGATCGTTTTTTCTCCAATCGGGTAAAAATGTTGAAACAATCGTACATAATCCACCAGCACAAGCTATTATCACACCAATCAGTTGTAAAGTACCGTTTGCCATTGTAAAAGTTCGGCTAAATCCCTTGTTTTGAGACTATACTATACAGTAAATTATTCAGTAAAACTAAAGACAATAACAAAATTTGAATTGAAATTGAAAATGTTTCAATATAAAACTGAATATAAATTTTCTTTAACTTCCAAAATCAAGTCAAGACTTGAAAAATATACAGGGATAATAATTTTACAGTCTTCTGCAACGTTATGACGAACTTCTAAAAGCTTTAAAATGTTATGATAGTTTGAATTTGTTAAGAAAAATTGAACTAATTTCCCTTACAGGAGTCGACCTCATTTATAAAACTTATCTTTATTACTACCCTTTGAACAGTACTTGTCTAGTACTTGTCTCAGCTTAGCACTTTAGAACTAAGTTCGGTACTTCATTGTTGTGCTTTTATACAAGAGGAAAATACTCCTGCTCGACAGCGTGACGAATATCGCCCGCGCCTTCCGACGTAATTTCAAAAGCAAGTCACATACAATCATTATCACATTGACAAGTATGGCGAAGTTTATGACGAAACCGACAGTCCGAATAAAAAGAAACAAGTGGAGTTAGAGCACCCTATATATATGTATTATGTCGCTGAAAACAACAACAATACTCGATATCTAGTGAATAAAGAGACTACATGGGCTTAAAAGTCGTTCGTTACTGGGCGTTCTTTTATTTTGAAAGTTCGAATCATCATTTGATTTATCTCTTTATTCTCTCGGTAGCCAGTGAAGCGATGTTTCACATCAACAATAAAGAAATTGGAGCCCAGTTGGAAAATTTCTGCTCCAACATCATTTGTTAAGTATGGGTTACTGATGGAATGCCTCACCGTGGCGCGGTTCATCTGTGACTCATGCTTGACAAAATAAAAATTTCTGATTGGGCGATCCTCGTCGTCTGTCGCAATCCCTTGAATCAGAGATTCACGAAAAGTCACGTAACGCTTGTTTTTATTGAAGACTGCACAGAACAACGGTCGATTTGAACGAGTAGTTTTCAGAGGCTAATTTTGTTCATGACGACATATTTTCGCGTAAGGTGTCTTAGAACTTCATTTACTCATTTTATGCGTATCAATCTTTTCTCTTTTCGAGCGTGAATAAATTGAGGAATTTATGGTGCTTTTCTTCCACCTGAGTATATCCCCAAATATGATCATGAAGAATCGCCGTGAATAAAATATCCCGCGAGGCTCAAGATGAGACAGGGCTGTGGTGAAGGCCTTTTCCATACTAGGTGTTCAAGGTGCTTCAGTTATTCCCCTTGATTGTAAGTTGTGCCCGAAAGATACCCTTGTTCTAAAAAAACCCATACGCAATTCTAAATTTATGAACCTGTGCGTAGAAAGCCATTCTTATTCAAAAAGCCCATCTAAAAATATATATCTTCCATAATGATAGGGCCCACCAGTAGCCATGCACTGCGGCCTGTCTGAAAAAGCGCCGAAACGAACAAAATAACAAACAAACCAAAGAGCAGTAATGGTATCTCACCTGGGCGATGGAAAACTATTTACTATCTCTTTGCTCTCATTTAGACAGAACCTTTTAGGATACATGCCCGATGGCAATTCAGGGCATTGCTGGACCGGTTCTACCATACACAGTTTTTACAATTACTCCTTTGTTGCGTTTCTACCCCCAGTTATTACATTCCGGGTTGAGTGGTGGATATAGATCGGTATCGAGCTGGTCCTACCAGGAATAGAAGACGAGATATTCCACTTGCGTTGCTTAGGATATTAGAAGTTCTGTTTTGCCAAGTATGAACCACATATACACCGCGACTGATCAACAATAATCCATCTTAAAGAAAACATGTTACACCCAAAAATTTAATCTAGTTCCTTCTTGCTCGTTCTACACCATTTCGCATGTTGCCTTTCACCATCTCAAATTAGTGGAATTTGTCAAAGATCCACACTGACTCATCAGTTACTCATAATATCTCAAAAGGCGTTAGATTCCCCTGTTTACTCAAAACAATTGATACCTGCCTGCGCTGATGAAGTAGTGGTAGACACCTCTGATTTTTTCTTTCAATGTTGTATATTGTCCTCTCAGATTGCTAACCAGTCAGAAGTGTTTTATGTACACATTTTGTCAAGCTGTTTTGTCACTGATATCTCATGCTTGACAAAATTTAATTTCTGATTGGAGTAAATCCGATTAATTTCTCACGCGGCCGAAAAACAAATCAATGGTTCATCCTAATGAATATTTGTACATCCACGGCGGAATTAAGATAACGTATAATGAGGCTAATTAGTAATCAACATTCGATAAATTTTGCTTTCCTTCGAATAAGAAAGCATTCAATCAAGCGTAAATTTTCCAGAAATGTGTAAGACGTCACGACCTATTTAGGGATCGAATATTGATGGGATTGAATGGATTAGTGAGAGGTAATTCGCTGTAATTTTGCAAAAAATTTGAGGATGCATGAAGTTGTGATATTTAAATTGCTTTGAAAAATATTATGTACCTTGATTTTGTAAATAAATTGGTCTCTCATTCTAAAATTTCGCATAATACCAAATCCAGTAAGACAGTAAAGATAAGACATATTGAACTCGATAAATGCGCTTAATTGGAATAGAATGTAATATTGAATAGGGGCGTCCACTCCAGGAATGGATCACTACAATACATTTTCTATGGGAAGAGATTTAATTTATGACGTCATAATGCTCGCCACACGCAAAAAAATATATAATATACAATTTTACAGTCAAAGAAAAATTAAATTTTTTTTTAAAAAAACTTTCTCTAAAATTCCTGAGGCGATATAACTCACAAACAATCAAATATTGTTGTAAACTAATTTTTGTTGTTGTTGCAACTATTTTTGTTGAACAACAGGATAGCGTTAACGAAGAAAGACATAATAAAACTCCACCTGATTTTTGTATAAAAGTTGCTTCAGTTGTAACGAATTTTATTCCAGTTTGAGAGCGGGAACAACGTGGTGTCGGGGGAAGGTTGAAGAAGGCTTGTTGTTTGTTATACGAGGCAAAACAAAATGTCCTCTCATCACAATAAAAGCACTGAAATAAAAAATCATAGCGCACTGGATGGAAGTTTTAATGACTATGAAAGCAGACTTTACAGGGGGATAGCATTTTATCTGTAATATTGATTAGCAGAAGCAACAACAAAGCGAATAATTGGGGAAAATATATAATTATTAATATTTTGGAAATTTTAGTTTATTCACTTTAACACATAAAAGGGTCAAAAATCAGAAAATAAAATGCCCGAGAGCAAACAATTCAGGCAACAAAGACCATGCGCTTTTCTCACAGTACTGACTAAAAACATACAATCGGAAATCAAGTAAATTCTGATTAATTACGATACCTGAGTCTGTGTTATCTCGTGCTTAGCTGTGTTCATTGTATTAGTGAGCTAAGGGAGGGTAGATTGGCACAGGCCACCTCAGGGTATCGTCAGACTTCAGCGAGGTGCCGCCAGACTTCAGCGAGGTGCCGCTTACATCTTAAGATTTTGAACGTTGCCCGGCTCAATCGGTTAAGCGCGATCGCGATCGTCCGGAAGGCCGATGGTTCGCCACCGAGCGAGCAGCAAGGTACTTTGTGAGTAGCTGTAACGTAGAACAGATACACAGTCACTACAAAAGTCCGTGCCTAACGGCCGTTTGGTATAAGGCCCCCGGTGGGTTCACGGACAGGTCATAGCAAATAAATCGACCCCCCCCCCCCAAAAAAAAAAAAAGATTTAAAACCTTGATCCCTACTCGGTGGCTCAGTCGGTCAAGCGCTATCGTATTGTCCGGAAGGCCCATGGTTCGATGCTTGACCGTCACCACCGATCGTGCCCTTCACTTCGCGGGTAGCTGTAACATAGAACAGTTACACAGTCGCTACAGAGTTCCGGGACTAACGGTTTTTCGGTATAAGCAACCCCCCCCCCCCCCCCCCCCCCCCCCCCCCCCCCCCCCCCCCCGGTAAGTGTAAGTTCACGGACAGGCCATAGCAAATAATAAATAATCCAAAAAACTTTTAAACTTTAAACGGTATACAAAAATATCATTAGAATATACAAGACCATTGTGCTCTTTCGTCGCGCAAATATTTCCATTGCATATTTTGGTTTCTTTTAGATAAATTACATGAATAATAAATATAGCTGAAAAAAATTTAGCACCACATTCTGCACGGAAAAATTTTCTAATTTTTATGACTCTCCCGTCGCTCGAACGTCGCACGATCAATGCCTTTTCCTACCTTCGACCAGCGGGAACTAGAGCGTCCTGCTAGTGCCACTTTCTCGTACAAAAAACACAATATATTTAGAGCGGAATTAGACCATTTCACACTTGAATATTCCGAACTTTTTACACGACATAGGCATATAATTTGGTTCCGCCGCCCGAGTATCTCATCAAATCAGTTCGAGGTTATTGAACTGAATATTTTATATTTATATTTTTGTGGGCGCGATGGCCTAGTGGTTAAACATGTTGGCATCGCAGGTTGAAGACCTCGGGTTCGAGTCCCGGCGAGTCCGGCTCGCTTATCCACGCCCACCACTCAACCCAGGGTGTAATAACTTGGGTAGGCTAAGCCGAACAGGAAAAGATCATATCTTTCCAGTAATTGTAACCCTGTCCGTCTATAAGTGGCCGCTGTTACAGGGGCTTGGACAGGGTGATCCACTCCAAAGAAGTGGCTATAAAAAAAAATATTTGGTGCCAGCGCTATGTAATTCGCCCCCTCCGGACTCCCTTAAGTCAGGACTTTGGGACCACCAAATTATTGGAAAATCTATAGATTGTAATGTCACAAGGATAGTTAAGCCCTTGATACTAACATTTAGATCAGAGCATACGCTCTTTTTATAGCAATTCCGTATTTCATACTACGACTTTTTTCAAAATATTAACAGCGGTCACGCAACGATCAACTTGTAGCATTGTTATTTTTTATCGTAACTATATTTTAGCAAAAAGTATAATAAAACAACAGTGAACAGTAGAAAAAGCAAGATCATTCTAGCCATAAATTCCTTGATATCCCACCACTGCTCATGAAGTAAAAATGCATTCTTTTATTAGTTGAAAATGTTTGTGAGTTCTATTAAAAATGCTAAAAATTCATTCCCGTTATATCGAACGAGTTCAGCAATTTATTCTAGATGCGCTCAGCCGATTAAATGCAAAACAACATCCTACGTTTATTCCCAATCAGAAATGCTTTTTTTTAACATAAGCCAAAGAAGAACCTCGTAGCCGTGACTGCGCGATCTATTAGTGTTCCATGCTCAAGAAACCTCTTTTTTCGTGAAATTCTTTCGACTGCGTCATTCAGTTGTTCGTTTCCGCTGTAAAATTGTTTTGTTGAGCACGGTCAATCAGTGACCCTTTCGAAAACGAACTTACTGATTAGGTCAATTGCTAACAGCTAAAAGCCGATCTTCGTATAATTTAAATACTAAAATTTGTGTGTTTGAGCGAAAATGAGGTATCTATCTTTACTCGATATACACGGACCCCACAGCACTGATTTTCGAACTTTATAAAAATGATTCAAACTTCATATTATTCAACTTGAAAATAAAATATAAAACAACTATTCAAATTTAACAAATTTTTTTTTGTCTTTACAGTGGTCGTATCAGAAGGATTCAAAGTGTAATATTTACATAAGTGAGAAAACTTAACGAATCCTATTACGTCAAGCATAACCAACCATTAATATTATTAATAATTATGTTTGACGAAGCAGAATCGCTCTTGAAAGTATATTCACAATGAACACCACTATAATATTGCCGTATGTTTAAAGAGCTAAGAAACTAATATTGATGAAATTTGACCATTCGGCCTTATTTGCTTTCTTTTTCAGAAACTTTGTTTTGTGGAATATAAAATGAACTAATAAATATCCCGATCAAAAATTCTGTTTGTCAAGTATGGGAAACAGATGAACCGCGTCTCATCGACAACATTCATCTGTGACCCATACTGAGCAAAATATATTTTGGCAACTTTTTTTCAGATTGGGACATCTGTGTCACATTTTGACAAAACTTTCAAGTTCTTTCTGAATAGGAAAGGCGTTTGCTGATTGGTTGGTTGGTTACACATATTCAGTATTAGTGTTTTTTCTTTTGTTAAATGCTGGCATGTACGCTGTTCGTCTGACACTGTCTTCTTCATCATCCGGTAAACTCCCACAGCCAACGATAAGAGCCCCAATGATGTTTATTGTTATTGCGGCCCAACCAACAAACAAGCATGCGCCGTAGATAAACCTTTGTCCGATATCATCTCGGAAGAGAAGTATATCACGATTGTATTCTGACAAGACCTGCGAAATTGAAAAATAGATAAAAACTATTAAAAATTAATTAAAAGCAATCAAGTTATTATTTTAACACTTATTTTCTTTCATTTGATCTAAAAGATAGCCGGAAGCAAATTTATCAATGATATGATTTTTTTGTTTCACAAAAGTAAATCCATTCCATTTCCCTAATTTCAACCTCTAAATCTTTTCAATACCAAGGATTCTCAAAGTTGGAAAGTCTTCATCTCGCCTAATCGCGAAATTAATTAACATCGAAAATTTTTTCACATATGCAATGAATTAAAATTTCGAAAATATTCAGCATTACCTAATATCAAGAGAATTTGCTGTTTAGCTTAGAATTGAATGTTACCTGATGAGCGTAGTACGAAACTGCTGCTCCAATGGCGATTCCGCTGAGTCCAAATACTATAGCACCGATCATTGATATTCTTGCTTTCATTCGTGGATTTCCCTCAAAACAATTAGTGCATTGCATCCCAACCAAACTTACAATAAAGCCCATGAATCCAAGTATACATGATGTCACGGAAAGACCTCTCGCGACCTAAAAATAAAAGTAAAAATACCATTACTTTTTTATCATCCTCTTGCTTTGTTGCATATTAATTGATCTCCATTTCCAAATGGTTATTTAGCGAATGAATGGAAGGCTGAGATTCAGCCATACAGGTTCGAAAGTGAAACCAGCTCAACTCTGTGCTCTGTCTCTGATTGGTATTGGTCTACCCGCTTTAGGTATGAATATACGTTGCCATCACTAGACTAAAATGATAAGTGTTATGAATGAATAAATATAAAATATAACATTTTGCCCGTTTTACTCATAGTTTGGTGCTTTAGTAAGTAGTTGTAAGCTTTAGTAGTTTATTAGTCGTTTGGTAATGTTTAGTTACAATGCACTCATGAAGATATTACCGAGTTGTTCCAAACCGAAATACGCCAAAAAAAGAAAAAAATGGACCGTCTCGCATTATAGAGTAGTACCTGTAACTGCATCGGCAGACCGATGAAAAAAGCGTCATAATCATCGCATTGCCATTGTCCTGTAGGATATGCGACACACCGAACCCATATACCTGAAAAAGATGAAAGCCGATAGTCAGTATTATTTTTAACCGCGATTTTTAGTGGTAGTTGACCTGTGGTAAAACAGCCAGAAATTCTCGGATAAATTTTGAGAAGAAAAATGATTACAAATTAGACTCAACTACTTCTCACTGAAAGCGCACGAAAGAATTTAAATTCCGTACATTTTCGAGCACTTATGGACATTCTACGACCTTTTCGGTCAGCAAGTAGTTCACCGAATTCGTTGAAAAAATCAGGATACAGAATCCCTGTTTTATGAGCAGGACTGGTTTAGACACAACATAAGCCTACATGTATGTGTCAATCAATTGTAAGATTTGACTTACAGCTTTTGTAAATTTTTCCCACATTTGAAACTGTTGGTATGGTCATAATATTTTGATCCACGTCATTTCGTGATATTAGAACACGTTACCCTGAGTAATAAATACTAAGAATGCTCAAAAACTCAGTTCAATCTACTTCAACAAACTCACTACACTATTTACATCACCAAATATTAACATTTCAAATGACCATACCCTGATGTCTGACGATGGATTCAATAACTTCTCCTGCTGGATCATTTCTTCTCCATTCTGGTACAAAAGTAGTTATTAGAACACATATCAATCCCACAGTGTTCAAGATAAATCCGATAAGTTGAAGAACTCCGTTCATTTTGACAGTTAAAGTTAAATAAATGTTTGGTAGAAAATTTTTCTGAAAGACCAAGTATTAGTTGTTATTTATGCCGATAGTGTTTGTATTGGGTCTTTTCTATAAACTCTCCAGTTGTCCTTGGGATGACCAACACTTTGGCTGACCAGCTACATCCCTATTACACTTTCACCTTGTCACCATCTGTTTCAAATTCATATCGAAGGAACAAATAAGATAATTCTATAATATATGGATAAATATCAAAACAGCAGGATGCGACTGACTCGTCGCAAAATGCCTTCTTCCTGACCTATTGTTCCAAAGCGCATTACATACTCCTCTGCTCGGGAGCAAAATCCCGTTTCCTAATCTTTTACGACGCTAGGAAACCTTAAACTCTATTCTTTGGGAACAATGGATCGCTCAGTGTGACGCTGTCGTCAGGACAAAAGCAAAAAGTAGAGCACCGTTGGTAATCGAATCTCCAGTAGACGCGATGCTTTGTCTGTCTTATAATTAGGCTTTATATCAAACTGGGAAATAACATGATTTTATATCGTCTGCGCTTTTTGTTTTGCTTATTGAAAACAATCCCTATGAGATTTTTTTATTATTATACATTTAATTTAGTATTGATTAGTTTAATGCTATTGTTAGCAGTAGGGAGAAAACTAAATTTCCAAAAACAAACCAGTTACAAGCACGAAATAGAAGAAAAATCGAGTTATCTCTGGCCCCTCCATTGTATATCGATATCTGCTTTTTACAAAAATAATTTTGAGTTTGCAATAAAAACAACCATACAACAATACATCTTAGAAATTTGGAATAATAAAATTGGAACAATTGCACTGAACAATAGAAGTCGAAACAACCAATAATTCCTCACTCTTGACGCATCAAAAACAGAGAGGAACAGAATCCAAGTACCATTGTTTTGATAAAATACAGAAGGCAAAACACCTACGCTTGTAATGAAACGCGTGGGTCGCTTTAGAATAATGTTAACATGGTGCAATGTGGATCAATAAGAGATCAGCGCAAGTCAATTTTATAAACAGGAAATTCTCTTCAACCACCATTTCCCCGAATTTTAATTAAAATATAAATATATTCAATTTTGATTTCATTCATTTTCAAGATCAAACTCTTATTTTCTGATTATTTATTTACAAAGTAATTACTCTATTGCGAGCTTTTTCGAATGTGACGCGCTTCGTTACCTTTACTGTTCAAGGGTCTTTGATACCTCTAATGAAGCAAACCTACTATTCAGAGCTGTCGCTCACAAATTGTGTCTTGATGAGACAAAAGTGATGCCAAATAACACTTCAAACGAAACTTTTGATCGGAACTATCGGCGTCCACAAGTATATTCAAGATCCCAGTTACATATATATTCGATCAATGATTTCCCACAAACCTAGATAATGTCATTTTTTGTGACAAAAGCAAAATAATTCATGTTATTGTTAATATCTTAATATTGCTGAAAATAAGTTTGTGTCGTCAAGTCTTTGTCATGATATACGGCAAACTCAACAAAATGAGAAATCAAAATAAGAAGCTGACTTTCCAACTACATCCTTACTTAAAACTTGTTTCTTCTCATCTTCACGACTAACAAATAACAATTCTAGACTGACTCTTGTCTGTATTTCTTTTACTAATAAAAAATTAATTTACATAAATCTCGTACTCGACTATCTAAGCTGTAACTATGTTTTGTACCATTAAGCCACGGCGCGATCAGAAAATTTTTTAGCAAACATGTTTTGTTAAGTATGAGTCACCGATGGATCGCGCCGTAGGCGCGGACCACCTGTGGCTCATGTCTGACGAAAAGAGAGTTTCTGACTTGGCGTATTCAATCTTAAACCTTTCCCCACCAATATTTACAGTAACGAGGAATTGAATTTGCATGAGCGAAAACCGCAGATGGAAAATTTGAGTCTTTTGTTAAATATTAGCCGCAGTTTGATCGCTTCGTCGAGGCGCGATCAGCTTGAGGCTTATATCGGATATAAAGAGTATCTCCACTCTTCTGAATGAATGTAATGGTAAAGTTCATTGAAAATGTGTAACAAAATTAATTTTAATATTCCCTGCATTCCTCCGGAACAAATTCTGCACAATTTGCATTTTCGGGTAAATTTTACTCCAAAACCAATTATTCGGTGTACCTTTCACCATTTTGCAATTACTGCGCAGACAAGGAGTTATAATCTAATATTCATCACGAAGACAAAAGTATAAAACCCGTATTATATCTGTTATGAGTGAAGAAACCGTCCCTCCCGTTTAATGCTCCTACACTAACAATTTGGAATGAATCGAAATATTGATAAAATGCAAATATTTTTTATCTGTCACAAATAAAAAGACCTACATATATACAGAAATCTACATGACGTTTATTACTTTGCATAGTCCTAAATCTTTTAAGCAGCAATATACCATCATTAAAACGATTAACGTAACTTCTCAATTCCGTGATCATAAAACTGATGACCTCATTTTTTTGTGTGACGTCATTTAGGCCCTTGTTAAATTAGAAAATTAAAAGATTTTTTTAACAGCGTTATGATCCACTGACATAAATATGCAATTTTTCGTATTAATTCATTAACGAAATTTGTTTTGTCGAAGATGAGCTATTTATTGACGGTGCAGTCCATCAGTGGCCCATACTAAACTTATTTGAACGAAACATAAATTTACTCAATATTAAAAATATAATTCAAGGAAAATTAATTCAATAGATTAGACTCAATGGGTAGGAAGGAAGGAATTTTGTGAGATACAGAAGCGAATCCTACCTGATTTACATAACCGCACGATTTTAAAATTTTCCGTCATTACTAAGAGTCTTTTTGAATTGACGAGAAAGGCTTTTAAAGTACATTACATCCTTAAAAGGGGCGAAGGTTTACACCAGTTCCTACCTCCAGTTCCTGCGCATTTGCAAGATATTTGCATGTCAACGGTGTTTCCAATGTTGTCCCATTTTAGTGTCTGGAGAGCGCAGAGGGTAGATTTTCCATCAACCATCACGACCTGCAGAAGAGTTCCACTTTTCTATAACTTTTACACGTACGATCTTTTCCAATGTTAACTAACCAATGTTTGTTTCACTGTCACTTGCTTTTTGTCACGCTTCAACGACAATATTTAGTCGCAAAACAAGGTATTTTTCAAGTCGAATGGTCCATGGTCGAATAGATGAGAGGAATTCAAATATAATTATTTCAAACCCCATTATCATTACGCTTGTTAGGAAATTTTACCACCGAGTGCGCTCTCCAACAAGAAAATTTACAGATAGTTGAAACACATACGCGGTCTCTAGATATTGAAATTTTGACGCCGCAAAATCACCAGTCGGAAATATAGTTTTGTTAAACAGAAGCCACAGATAGACTTAACAAGCGATGTTTTACAATATTTTCTCCTTGATATATTAGTCCAGATAAGAATGATGGCATCATAGTGTGTGTTTCACGACGCTTTGAATATTTTAACTTTAAGTTGTTGCGCCTTGTGAAGCTTTGTAAAGACATACGCAGTGGGTATCGGTATAAGCTAATTCAGATTTTAGAATCGAGTGAAGAAGGGCGTCGGGGTATTTTAGTAAATATACATCAAATTATTTATAAGGTTTATAAGGTGGAATTGCATTGATTTTGCACATTATAACGCCACAAATTTGACAAATAAATTAATCGCCCTCTATTGGAAATTCGTGGTTCCGCTGTCTAATAGTACGCGTCATGCTAAATTCAATACAGCAAATTAGTATAACATGTTTGTTTATGAAACAATGAATAAACTATAAAATTGAGTAGATATAGTTAAAGAATATCAATAATATTATTATTATATCATTTAAAATGTTATGCAAGACGAATGAGGTTGTTTATAATTTTGTTAGTATATTGAAAAAACAACAGAAAATTGAAATTATATATTAGCATGGTGTTATCCCAGCCACAAATATTATTACATCCTTGACGCGATCCATCGATGGTCCATGCCTAAAAATGGAAGCTTTGATGGAATTTTTCCGATCGGGATAGTCCCTGCTAAATAAGGTAGGGAGCTCAAATCTGATAATTTAGAAAGGTATTGCCGTCAGTTCATTGTACCTGAATATCAAAAACGTCACGACCTGCGTTCAGTTAGGATTATTTTTTTCCATTTCCACAATGTCTTTTACACGAGCAACTCTCTAAAAAGCTTTTGTTATTATTTTAAATTGTATGATGTCGATTGCAGTTCCCACCAGGGAAAATGCCTACTGGTAATTTTATAGAGAAATTTTCGAATTAATAAATCGAATATGGAACGAGTATCCCAAGTAGAAAAGGTGGTCCCGAGAAAGATTTCCTGTCTAGAAAAGAGCTTTTATTCGCTTGTTTGTTGTAAAGCTGTTTCTTCGTCTTCTATTTCAGGTTTTTCACCAAGGGAAACAGAATCAGGAGTCACGGCCTTTTCTTCCGCGTCGATTTTCTTGTACTCATTTTCACCAGATGGCGCTAAACTGCTGCTATCGTCACCGTCAGGAATCTAAAACAGAAAACATGAATTGATAATTTTTCATCTATACCAAGAAAAAGTAAAGGAAATTGTAAGGTTCGGATTATAAAAAAACTAGCCGTATCGTTATATGTTTTATCAGTATTTATCATTTTGTATGTCGTGGATTTTTTATTTACAAATATTCCCATACCAATGATGTGGAATAATGATTCGACGATAAAGCTTGCGAAATGTCCTTGTCAAACATCCTAACTACTGTTTGCTTGATTTGTAGACATAACACCGTAATAAAAATGATGATGCTTAAAGAATATTTGTCGATAAGAAACTTTCTAGTGATGTATCTCCCCAACGGTCGGACGGAACTTTTATAGAATGATATATTCAAAGAAATTTGCACCAGTTTATTTCAGTATTGCAAAATAAATATCATTTTTAATTCACTGGGGTATTTGATGACCATAATCAAGGTTAATCATAGCTCTTTTGATTCTTCCATGCCCTTTAAAAGTGTCACTACTGAAATATTAAAAATCGCTCTCCTTCCAGTGCGAGGTTTTTGAATTTTTCCGCCAGGACTGCTCCCCAGACCCTACTTCTTTCGGGCGGCTTTTGTGCTTTTAGTGTGAACCGTTCACAACCAGAAATCAGAATATTTCAATTCGTTCAATATCGTTACAAATTTGTTAAATTCAATAAATATTATCCGTTAAAACCAATAAAAAGCAATTTCTTGTACAACTCCATTATCTGCAGTGTCAAGAGAATTTCGTGATATACGTACTTACCTGCCAAAACGAACTATCGTCAAATAATTCTGCTCTCAGTAGTTTATCCCAAATCGGTAATTTCAAGAAGAATCCAGTGATTGCTCCTCCAGCCATTGCGAGTGCAATCGCAGTCACAAGTCCAGCTATTTGAAATCCACCCTGGGTTCCAGGACTTCTATTATGAATGAATATGACTGAATAGCTGAAAAATAAAAGCAAAGCTTCGAGCTGTAGAGACGTAAATTGTAGTCCTAAAGATTTATCAGATTCAATGATCAGTAAGTTATGTGCAGATCGCAAGGATCACCATTTAGGTGCTCGGAGAACGCATAGAATTGTATAATAATATAAATTTGTTATACTATTGTTTGTGGTTATTTTGCATGTGACTGAGGTAATGTACTTTTCTGTTCTCCTCCGTTAAGATCGACAAAAAGAATTATAAAGTTAGTGTTTGGTAGAATAAAAAATTCATCGTTTTTGGTTACAAAAGAAGGAATGACAGACCCAATTATTTATATTAATCATATTTTTCTCTATTGGAACAATTTATCATATTAATATGAGTATATGAATAAAAACTTCAAATATAAATACATAGTACCTATCCTTATATACTTCCACAGAAGCTACAGCACATACAATCGAACTGATCATCGCACCTAGAATACCAGGCAATCCATGTAGATTATGAATACCACAAGTATCATGAAGTTTGAATACTTTTTGAAGAGCCGGCTAAATAAGATGTATTAATTAAACGATTGGACGATTGGACATCTTAAGTTTCTTATTAACAGCTCACCATTACGACAACAAGATGTATTGGAAAATGCTAAAATAAAATATGTCAGAAACAGAATTTTCTGATTTGGTTCAAAACTCAAATCGATGTTGTAAGATGCAGTAAAACGGGAATTTTTTTATCGTTTTTATATTGAAATGCATGTCATTGTGTCATTTTAAACCTTTATACTGAAGAACCAAATAATAAAGAAATTTTACACTTATTAACTTAATGTAAACCAAAGTTTTACAAGTTTTAACGTTATATGGAGATTTCGGCTACAGATAAACCTTAGTTTATAAACAAAACTTCTAATATTATAAACAAATTTTCTATAAATATTTCAAAATGTCATATTTTCTGCAGCAATGTAACGTTTCAATAAAATGATTTGGGTTGCATTATCACAGTTAAAAAATTCGTTGAATTCGCCACTGTAATTTTTCCGATGATATGGAAATGCAACTACAAACGTTTCGTCAAGTTGTGGGCTGTTGATGGAGCGTAACAACCAATGTGCGGTCCAGAAACAGTCCACTATTTGCGTCTGTCTCCAACATAGTGGTTTGATCGCCATTTAGCATATAATTTTTTAATCAAATGAAAATGAACCGAACTTTTGACACAGTGGTATTATTTATATCTTCCATCCGCGGCCTATGTTGATTGACAAGAAAATACGAATAGCTAAATATGGAAATCGAGAAAATATATTCAGCAATAAGATTAAATACCTGAATATATCTAAATCCCAACACAGATAATATCCCGGCCAGTGATCCAGTCATCAGGGCACCGAAAGGGTGGACAATTAAGTTGGCACTTGAACCTATTGCAACCCCGCCAGCGAGTGTCGCGTTTTGAATATGTACCTGCGGAAATAAAGTTCTTTGGATGTGCGAAAATCGAAATAAAGAACATGCTAACTCTAACATTTTGGCCAAGCTGGAAAAGTCATTGTAGAAGTAAATGGAAATTGTGGATAAAATCACCAACATATTTTATCAACTGGACAAAACTAAGAAAAAGTTCGTGATTAGTTGTTGTTTCTACAGTTGACACCTTTCCAGAAAAATCAAGACTAGGGCTATTCACCATGTCCAGTTTGTTCTTTTTATTCGTGACCGACGAAAGAGCGAAAGTAACAACAGTACAAGAAGCAAGACTCAATGCTGTGTTGATAACAGCTCGGTGTCGCTCGTTCCCAACTGCTGGTGCAGAATTAAAGCTTGGCCAGTACAACCAGAGAAAGAGAGTACCTGTGAATTAAATAGTCCGGTTAGGTTAACTAGTGGAGCCGGCCGGTCGTGAAAAAATATACTACATGAACAAAATATTTATTGAGAATTAGAATACTCGTGTGCCTTATGCATCAAACATTAAAAGTTTTAATTGGAATGGACCGCAACGACCATCTCAATATCTTTAAAGGTAGTACAAGCCTTACAAGCACAAGACAAACTTATATTAGGCTAATATGCAGAGAGATAAGATTTGATTCACATCAACGTAGTCCTGATAACTGCATAGATCTGTTCCGTCACGTGGAACATATGTGAATATTGAAATAGTTAAACGGGTATGTTGAAAGATGAAAGGCAGTATTTTCCTGAATATCTGCAATCCTTGATATAGATTTGTTTAAAAACGATCAAAATATGTTGTGGCCTTCCAAATAAATTAAACAAGAACAGCTCCATACTTTAATCTATAAAAAAAAAATCATAACACATGAAAACCTCACCAATCATTGAGAATAAATCGGAATGATATTCTGATTCTTCTTTAGGGTTTGTCGTGTGATGAGTTTTATATAAAGCTCTCGAAACAGCCAATCCGAAGTAAGCACCAAACGCGTGAATGAATATTGAGCCACCGACATCCAATGCCTGGCAGAAAAAAAAATCCGAGCAAAAATAATAGACGTACGAAAATGTTCTTACGTAAGCCGCTGTCAATGTGACCCATACAAGAATAACTTTCGACAATGTTTTTTCTGATTCAATTATAAAATATAAATATATTGTTGATTGGTCACAGCGACCAATTACATTTAAACTTGGCAAAACTATTTTTCTCTGAGTATTTTTCTACGATCGAAACCAAAGATCATTTCATTCTAAGTTCTTAAAAGCAATAGTCTTAAACGACGTTTAAACTGACACCGATTAAATCACCAGTCAGATACTATATATATTGCATAGGAAGACGTAGCAAACTGGAAGTAAAATGGGTTTACCCCCAACACATGGACTCCAACCCAGAGTGATAAGTTGTAAAAAACAACTTCAAACGTCGCCATAATTAACAGTTGAATCGGACTGATTTTACCCAAAACTGCTCCGAACGAAATAAGAACTGTAGCAACAGCAAAATCAGCTTCCAAGAGTCTAGACAAATTAAGAAAAATAGCAAAATTTCATAAAAGTATTAAAACTCCTTAAAATCAAAATTTGCCTGTAGAAAGTTCATTTAATAGCAGGTCTTTCCGCAATTTCGACTCATTTAAAGGTTACCAATAATTAAATGACGTTTTGACAAACGTTTATGAATTTTGCATTTTAATTAGTGAAAGGCACACAAACGAAATATCGACAATATAATACAAATTAAAATTAAAAAAGTGTCAAGTTTTACTATCGCTCAGGTCAGATACCGCTCTTTGCTCTTTGTTATAGCGGGTCACATCTGCTTAGAATATTCATGCTTAGCGCAGTTGCCGGTACTACATTTTGTGGCAGCTCTTCACTATGTAATCGGCCGTCAGTTGATTCCCTTCCGAGTGCTATTTCAAGTCTTGTATAGAGTAAACTATAATGAAAAAATGCGCGAATATGATAGAAAAATCACATTTATTGCTGAAAACGATGTGGACTTTATTTTTTCTCAGAATTCACCAATTGTCCTCACTAATATAGATGAGATGTGGACAGATACAAAACAAGAGATGAAATATAAAAAAATTCATGAGAGATGAATAATTTTGTCATTAACACTTACGAAACAATATTGATATGAATTTTTGTCATTGGAGTACCGATTATCCCAAACCATCCATTCACTAACGTCGCCCATTCTATGACGTAACACGTTAGTAGAAAGTTGAAGCCAATTGATCCGAATCCATGTTTTTTAAGAAATGTCATTAGGAATCCAAAACCGACCAACATCATAACGTGGACATCTTGAAACACTAAAATAAGACAAATGAAGTACTTATAGCGGTAATGTTCACTATCTTCGTCGACACTATCTTTGTTTAATCGTTCGTCGACTTTTTTGTTTGTAGAAAAAAATTCACCACGTATGTTACATCGATGTGGATGTTTGAAATTTTGAGAATTCGAATTCGAAAAGTTAGGTTCATGTTCGAACTTCAGATCGAATTGTCGTGTTTACACAAGGACTCGTCATCAGTAAAACAGCAGTATTGGTAGTCTGCAATAAAACTTATGATAACTGTTACTGACAGAATGCATCAATCGCAAATATTACCTAAAACAAAATTTCTGAGGGGGTGGGGGAGTTTAAAAATGGTTCAGTTATTTTGAAGTATTCGAATGTAGGAAAGTGAGAAATAACAAATAGCTCATGCATGAGCGAGAATTTGTCGAATATCGAATTTCTTGTAGCCAGTAGGATATAATGGAACTGTTTCCTAACCCATGTCAGGATTGATAACTTACAATTCGACAAAACATGATATTTAACGATATCGATAGAAAATTATATATATATTGAAGACAAGAGTACGCAATCTGATAAAAAGTATTCCACCCGCAACAGCAAAATGCGCTAACTATAATAACCCCAACGAGGTACTTGACGTAAACCGGTTATCGTACAATGTTCAGTGTATGCTTGAATGATCTCGGATTAGAAGTTTTAAGAACTAATCTTTCATGAAAAACTTGTGAGTTATTTGAAAGATATTGAATGTTTAGGTTGTAGCGTAATCTGCTTGAAAATCAATCATGCGACAAATTCCAGTGAAGTTGACTTTTTTTGGAAAGTTCAGTTGTAGGAATTATATCTCAAAACTAATTTAAATAAAAATAGATAGGCCTTTGCCTCGAATATCAATGTATGTGTATGATATAGTATTTCTTCAACTCGACATACATGATCCATTCGAAGTTTAACCTAATTGCCAAAGCATGCCTCTCAAATTTTTATTGACATACAGTATTGTATATACCAGACTGATAAAATACTAACTACTCAGCCACGTGAAGAAAATTACTTTTTTCGGCTGAAAACTATACTAATAATGCATAATTTCCAAGTTCAGTGAATACATTAAAACTCATATTTACTGTAAAAAAAGACCGCAAAATTATTAACATTGCTATGAAATAGCAGCATTGATAGTTTTGAAGCCTCGTCCACCAGGAGGATTCAAAGTTTCAGACATCCAACAAAAAATCCGGTCACATTGATATATAAAAAACTGCTTACTTGGGTAATAATCTGCTAATTCAGATCTGTGTAATTCTTTACTATCACTCTCATTCATACTGTCATCTTTAGCCCCCGCAGGTTTGTCATAATCCACAAAAAGACCAAAAAACACCATAAACAAAGCTTGCATCACCAACAGAAAACCTGTTGTTTTTCCTCGTGTATTCCTATGAGGAAAGTTTAAAAAAATTAGAATGTACCGTGAACACAAACATTACCGATATTATTGCGTTAGTATCTGAAATTCTAAAACGTAAATTATCCTACAAATAGTAAGTTATGGCAGATAAAACATAGTTCGTTAAAAATGTTAATTTGAAACTATTCACGTAATGATTATAAATTACATGAACATCGTCATCATGCATATAGTGACAAAATTTAAAATTAATTTAAACTAATCGTTATTTTGCAGTTTGCATTAACTAAGGTATGTCGTCATACTGACTACAAGCTGTGTATTATGTTGGCTGACTGTAGTAGGTTTGACAGATATTTCCACTTTTTTCAGGATAATTAATTCAGGGCAAGCACAAGTGCTGATTCTATGCTTAGAGGGTGTAATCGATGCGAAATTATAACTGATATTTACATCTTCCAACATAGCGAATTTTCTGCTGTCAAATTATTTATGTTTTCAAGAAATTTTGAATGTTGATGATATAAAGCAGCTAACTTTTCCCAGCGGGATGTGGAAGCATCTGAAATAAATCAGGTATTTGTTTTTCAAATCAAAACAGAATACTTACGACATTGTTCGTTTCCGCAAGAATCCAAATTTTCTTTTGAATAAACCCTTCTCCTCTGCTATATTGCGTTTTGTCTTGAATTATATTAATTTTATGGTAAGACTAGGTCCACCAAATAAACTTACTACCTGTAAGATAATATTTCTAATGCCAATTTACTGAACCTATTTGCAATTTTGATACATATTTCGCATACTTCCCAAAGATTATTTTCTTGTTCATAAAAAAGCAAAACGATCAAAAAGGATACTTCGAAAGTATCGAAAATACTACACGTTGAGACAATTTCTCTTTCAAAAATATTTCAAATCCATCAATCGCGCGAAAATTGTTACTGCTCCTGCATCTCTCGTGCTCGACTGATTTACGTAACGCTTTTAACCACACCCCTAAAAAGTTATGCGTCCGCTGCAAAAAAATGCGATTCTTGATCGTTTGCTTGTCCGCACATTTCTTTTGCTGTAATGGTCATTTTTACGGCTCAGGAATTCAGAAAATAATTCAAAGAATGTGGTAATTATGGCGAAGACCGAAGTGCTTTGATTTCATGCAGAAACAATTGTTTAAAATAGAATTAATACTGAGCAACCATCGTCCTGTACTTGTTTATAGTCCATGACAACATATTTTACATTCATTAGTAATACTTTTTGGAGTTTACCACAACGTACGCGAAAAACGATAAACGTCACATAATGTTGTCGTTGTGAAGGTATTCATAAAATTAGCGGAAGATATTTGTCCGTTGATAAATTATTACCGGGCCGCACAAGCCCATTAATCGACCACTAGGTCTCATTTTGGGTTCATGGTTCAAATCAAAAAAGGGTGCAATTAGTATCGTACGATATGATTTCATAATCTTTTTTAGTCAGATTGCTATCCTTTGCGTTGCAATTTTGCAACAAATTTCAACAATTTTCGCCATAATATTGAGAAAATGGACAATTTACTTTATTTCATGGTCATGAAATTTTAAAATAAACATACGTGGCAATTTTGACCAACATCTTTTGCGCAGTTGGAGTTTTTTACTGAAATTGGCTTTAGGCAAGGCCGGAAGCAGTGCTCAAAAGGAACGTACTTGTCGCCACTGAAATGCCAAAGAGCTGACTCAAACTGCGGTATCAGCAATTAAGGAGAGCAAATATATGACTGAACTGCTATAATAAAATGTAGCTAATGGTAATTTCACAAGGCGGCATCAACAACATATGTAATATCTACAACTCCTTGTAGTTGCCTTTAACAACGATCATCACCACAACGCCTAAAATTCTGCTGTCATTCTAAATATTCTATTTGTTGGAATCTCGGCTTTTCTGTTGACAAACGTTCAGCAAATAAACGCCGGAAAATATTGGACATAAACGATAAATTTCACTTTATTCGTTTTATTCGTTCTAAAGTACTTCGGTGACTCATATTGATTGAATTAACGAAAAATTTAAATAATTTGATAATTACCCAAAGCAACATATTTCGGAACACCGCAATAAAGCAGCCAAAATTATCTGTTCTCGCTTTAACATTTCTAATATAGCCCGCAGGGTAGAGAACAATGTTATGTAAACTATTAATATTTTAAATCGGAGATTTTTATGACTGATTGCAGAGAATGTTCATTTAAAAAAGATCTCTGTACATATTTGCAATAAACTGGCGATCAAAAGAGAAACGTTACTTATGCCACCAACAAAAGCAGCACTATGAAGGGAATGTAAAAATGATAGCAAAAAGGAAAGATTTGAAATGCTGTATTTCCTCATGTTTGAAGACATATTGTTTGCAATTATGTAGTTTGAAATACAACATGAACAAAAAGTTTTTCATGATCTATGACCTGTTATTTATATTATATTACACTTCCAGTCCAGAACAGTAGTTTTGCATTGTTCGTGAAAAGCAGTGATGGGGGCAGGTGCCCATTTAAAAGAACTCTGAATACTGTCGAAACGTATTTTGTTAAGCATAAGTCATTGTTGGATGGCGCTGCCAAATCGCGGTCCATCAGTGGCTCATATTTGACAAAATAAAATTTCTGATTGGGTGGACAGACATAGAGACGTTTCCATAAACCTCAAACTAGGAAAGATAATTATAATTGTACTAAATAAATTCCCTTGTATCCCTTTCGCAATTCCCAACTTTAGTACCCAATATCCAATATGTGATAAAACGTATGTGTTCAAAAAAGATAATAAAAAGTACGACTGTACAATGAAACTGCGTTGGTTATCGTTACCGCTGACAATGTGCCATCGGCATAACTGAGATTGATTTCTGTCATCACTTTATTGGTGAAGATATTTCCGTTTACGCCCTTTAGGCATCTGGCGAGAGCATGAAAATTGTTCCCAAGTATCATTTGGGTATCGTAAGAAGCGACTAATACAATATTAAAGTTGTAGGTGGTGATTTATCTTACAAGTTAACTCCAGCAATCTCCCACAATTAAAACTATTCGAGGTAAATAATTCCAAACAGGAAGTCTCGAATATTTATCTACGCGTGCGATCATCTTACAAAACCGGATGTGAATTCATACCTATTTCCTCAATGTATTTTATCGCGTTACAGAAAGTAAATTAAATATCGTAGTGATGTGAATAACCTACCATGGTCCGACTAAAACAAACTATTTCAAACTAGTGACTATTTGAATATAATGATTAATATACAAACGATATCTGGATTGTTCGAACGTGCTGTAAGTTGTAGCAATTTGTATCCGTTTACAGATAATGAGGCCGATGGATTTTGCTTTAGTAACAAGCAGTAGTTATAGAATCCTTCATATTTTGACATTTGGAAACAAAATAATTATTGTAGGCGTTAAATTTTGTTCATGACAGTCTTGGTGTTTTCGTAAAATGGAGTTATTGGGAGTGAAAAATTTGTACATACATGATGGTGGGCAATTGTTTTTTTTGTTTAATAAATCTTACAACGTTGGGTAAAACACAAAGTGTAAACTCTCACGTAACCACTATCGGGATTAGAGGTTTGGATTCCCTGATCTTTTCGATTATTGTCAGACAGGAGTTAAAAAAAACGTAACACAGAGTATAGTCGAGATTGGAATTTTAATGTTCCATGCCCTAGGTTTTTACATCAATGTCCGTGAAACGACAACGAAAACGACTTAGTTTTCATATTTACTGGAGTTTTAGTATTCTTCATGAACCAAAATATCTCTGACAGTGTGGTGGTAACATTTGCATGACACAAGGCACATCGTGTTTTTTTTTTTGGTTGCGCTAATGCAGTCTTCAAACCCAATGAGAAATATCGTTTGGTTAAGCATTAGCCACAGATGGACCGTGCGTCGACGGCGCGATCCATCTATCACTCATGATTACCAAAAGATATACAAAAAAATACTTCTGACTGAAAAGAAGACACCACAAAGTTACGAGCCTAGCGATTGTTACGTGTGAATCATATTTTTAAAAAGAGGTCTTAGCAAATAGTTCGAACTCATCCCTATACCTTCGCTCTGTCTTTTCCAACAGCATCTAAAATTATACGATTCGTTTGTCACCCTATCTTTGTGTTTGTTTTCGATGCCGTTTTACTCATCCACGTATTCTCTATAGTGCATGATTAAATCCGAGTAAAAGAATCTTCAGACATGAAATTATGGGTAATGGTGTATATGATCTTCTGCTTCACGATGTCCAAGGCGAAGCATAAAACAATATTTACAAAACACTCAAATATTGATTCTTCAAAGACAGGTAAAAAATTGTTGTTAAAGCTCTAAGTTAGAAAAAAATGATACCGTTTTCATCGTAGATAACCATGTACAGTTCCAGTGATAAAGCCCCTGCTACGATTGAACCGTTAGTATTTCTTTAAAATTACAGGGTTTTTCGTCATTAGTATAAAATATATTGTTGTTGTTTGACTTTGGGACTAGAGAGAGATGTTGTTTGCCTAGATATAGTGAAGAAACCACTCTTGGTTAGACGCCTAAACCGAGGTCTGATCAGAATCCAAAACGGCGTCAAAACAAATGTCAAAATAAATGCACTGTGCGTATAAAAAAATAATGTAAAATCTAGCTGGCATGTCGAAATTCTTCTCATATCAGAAAATTTCAAGTATATACAAAGTGTATTTTATTATCAATTTTGATTAAAGTTTTTAAAACATTACGCCACGGAGTTGAAGTTTGGTCCTAGAAATTTATGACCTTGCTCTTGTCATAAAATACTTAAAACGAATATACAGTAAAATGCTTTTATAATAAAAGTCTTCCAATTATATTTTTAATTGGTAATATTACTGCAAATGATTTTTTAAATTTCGCCATTTAGTTCAAAATGAAAATTGATCTAATTGCAAACTTGCAAACAACTAAATCTACTCATACTCATTTTGGGTATATCACCACGAACCAGACCAACAGTCCCTTGTACACTTTAAAGGGAATCATTGTGGTTTGGAATAATATAAGGGCTCTGCTGAAAAGACCCATTTCCTTTATCGCGCGCCCACGCACAGGAGTACTTTTTGTAATTTGGGACTCAAAAATGCCTTTTTTCTCACTGTTGAATTTTCAAATTCGAAAAACGTTATAATATTTCCCTACTTTCCAAAAGCAATATTTTGCATAAATAATGTGCTTGAAATTAAACGCTAGGTTACCTAAACTTACTCAAATTGTTCTATTCTAATTCCTGAATGTCATCGAACCTGTCTTGGACAAAAACATTACATTGTCAAAAACTTCCCTGCTATTGAAATGAAATTCAGAATTCGAATTTGATGTTAACTTCTAAACTTCCTAAATGCTCCTGCTATTTTACGATATTTATTCAGTGTCTAATTAGTGACACGATTTTGATGCAAGAAAGCGCAACGAACATTCCAAATTTTATTTCAAATTTGGAATCTATTTCAGGAATCTTGAGTCGTGTCAAGCGAGGAGACAATGCAGATCCATTAACGGCAGAGGAAATCGAGTCAGTGTTGGACAAGTTCAATTCCATAAGACAATCAGTCGATCCACCTGCATCGAACCTGAATTTAGTTGAATGGAATGAGGATTTAGCGACTTTAGCTGAAAACCAGGCAGGGTAAGTGTTAATTCGAAAAAACAAAATAGCTAGCGCTCGAACATGAAGCAAAGTGCTAATTTCTAACTTTGAATGTTTCGTTTTCGCTGATTAATATTTCATTGAGGGAGCATTTCGACGCTCAACTTGTCTAAATGGGTAATTACTTATCAATAATCGTTGGTTTGTTTAGAAATATTTCATTATGTTTCAATTTGAATGAAACTATAGTCTTCGAAATTTATTAGATATTTCGGATCAAAGCGCGGACTTGGCCGAACACGCGAGTTTAACCGTCCGTCATATCCTGTGGGTGCAGTCACTTTTCGTCGAAATAAGAAAAGTTATCGACATGAACACTTATCAATCTTTACTAGCAAGACTTTATATTTGTTGCATTTGGTCCTCGTCGTCATGTACGTGTTTTGAGGTTCATGACGCTTTCAATAACATCGAGGACAGGTTTTGCCAGACTATATATTGCCCATAATACCTGGTATTTGTGTGTGATCAGGAGCGTTTGCCTATGAAGAAATTTCATGGATTAACTGAGTTCATAACGGGTCATCGATAATTTTCTATCTATGGTGTAATCCTCAATTTGTCGTTACCTCCAATTTACTAGTGCACGATTAAGGTGAATGTTGTCGTATAGGCCCAAGCTGAACTGACAATGGTTCTTTATCAAGACACCATATTGCTAAAACCAATCCACGGTGCATGCTGGCTTAGTTAAAATGATTCAATTAGGAAAGTGAATCAAATTTATTTGTGTTTTCTTCTTATCAGATCATGCCTACCAATCGTCTCAGACATGGCAATACCTGAGAATTCTTCATTTTCGGATCTTTATACAACTTCAGTTTTAACACCAGGCGGTTCATCCACACATTCTGAGGCAATCGAAGACTCATTTAATAATATCACAGCATTGGTAAGTAATCCAGAACAGATGGCAAAATAAAATCATTACGTATTGCGTGATAATGTTGGTACATGTGTAGTCTGATTCAGGAATTATTTGACTAAATATATTTTGTTAAGTTTGGGTCGCGCAATGGAGGTGCGGCCCATCTGTGTCTCATGCGTGACAAAGTAATACTTCTGACTCGGGAGATAGAAAATGTAAGCTTCCTCGTGGAATAGAATTTGTGCAATTTTAGATGATTACCTTTACCTTCGTAGGAATATTCCGATGAAATATATTTTTGGAAAAAAGAAAAATATTGCGTGATATTAAAACTTATTAAATACTAATATTCATAAAGGAATAAATTGACAGATTTTTTGTTGCACAGTTCTCTGTAAGGAGGTTATGATGTACATTATGGTCGAGCGAGAATTGACAAATATTTTATTTTCGTCGGTGGGGTGCGCGAAGGTTGTTTTTACCACCGCACATCATGTAGCCTAAATATTAAGATCATCGAAGGAGCCTTAGAACTTTTTGGCCCCGTAGGACTTCTTTGTCTTAAAAATTGGCAATTTCTGCATACCTTACGCTTATATACCACGATCTGGCCTATAACAGTGTTCGGTTAGATGAGCGGTGAACCATTGAACTTGAATACCCAAAATAGGCATCTAAAGCCAAGAGAGCAATTGGTTATCTCTCACGCACTCTTCGCATGCATTCCTGTAATGCGTTGTGTTTGGTTTTGTTTATTTTGTCGCATTCACTTTTTTGCGAGATGCGGTGGGTAAAATACAATGTGTTTTTTATACACGCCTAGTACTCATATTGCAATATCGACTAGTACTAAACCTCAGTGACGCACCGACTGCCCGATGTTCCGATTTCATCAAAGCTCCTATGACAGCCTCACCGAGTAAGGCAGGCCTTGAAAAACCTTGATCAGACCCGCGCTGCACAGCCGTGCGGTGTTTCACCAGATATCTCGTTTTACAGATGTATCCAGTGCTATCGATTCGGTAGCTCTGGTGGCCGAATTGATATGGTGTGGTACATCTTTGCCATACATTGAAAGTATGAGGTAATGAAACTGTATCATAAATATAGCGCCCTTTTTTGGAAAGTTTGACAAGCAGACGAGATGCTTACTGCTTGCACATATAAACAAAAAATAAGAAATATCTGGCAGGGAAATTGATAGCGGAAAGGGGGACCTTGAACATAACAATCGCTTCAAAATTTTACTGATGTGGGCTATGAGTAGATTTAAGGTATGTCAGGAGACAATTCAAAAGTGCATTCGGTCGAAAATCAGAATCCCTGTTTTTGCCTGGTTTCACTTTGAAAAGTAATTGTATAATTACGGAAGCTTGCTAAAGAATTAAAGATACCTTTTGAGACCTTTTGAAAAAAAGATATTCTTATTCAATTTGGTATTTTTCAATTCCACTATCATTAGGATAGGATAAGATTTCGTTTTATTCACTTCGAATCTGGGGTGAAGAATCGGCCGAACTTTACTCACTGTACATGGACCGGATTGGTGGTGGAAGAGGTGAGGAGGTTATTTGAACCATCGTACGTCAGCAGTTGCTCAGAAAGCCCTCCGCATCTCCTGCGTGTTTCGAACCTTCGTCAGGACGATAAGAGACACGTACCTCGAAGTGTATTTCCAATATTGATTAATTCAGCCGGACACCCATCCTTGTTACAAACAGGCAACAGAAAGAGGCGTAACATTAGTTGCTGACATCATCAAGGCCGCAATACACGTCTGCTTAGGTTACGTTTTTTCTCTGTTTGTTTTATTGTAAACTTACTTTTTAGGTCGGCGGAACGCTGCGCATGTGTTTGTTTACATTTTGCAACGCAACCGCGCGGTTTGCTATGCAATCTAACGGAGAGTGCTCTTTTCGTTGAATACGTTCTTGGTAACGTGAAGCAATGCAAACGTTCACTGCCGTTTTCGTTTTTTGGTATCTCGAACGCAACGCAATGCATGGGTAAGACAATTTTACGTGTATTGTGGCCATCACTGTTTGCGGCAATAAAGAAAGCACAATGACCATATTCTCGCTATGTAAACTTCGTTTTAAGAAATTGATAAAAAAAAAGTTGCGTGTCGTGATCTTAAAATACCTATAATCCCACTTTAAACTTGTGGCCCAAATCATTAGATATTTGTCTTTGCTGTGAATTGAAGTTTTTGTCATTATTTCAAATTCGCTATTCAATGACACAGAAATTTTCAAATGTCGATAAGATCACCCTATGACGTCTAGTCACGTGAACGAACAAAACTGTGCAAATATTTACCCATCCGGGGCCGGAGAAGACCTTGGCTGAAGTCGTAAAATTTTTCAGTCTAATTTATAGGACAAAAAAGCAACTTTTGCGATTCGCAGCTTTCACCCCTGCCGATATATAATTCCATAAAATATATTTTCTTGACCCTTTTCGCTCTACCCTATTGTACATTCCGTAAGAATTAGCTGTAGGGACATTAGATATTGGATTTTTGGAAGTAGGGGCTAGAAGTTTTTATTGTCCGGGGAGGGGGAACTCTGAAGCTTTAACAAAATACTGAAATAAAAAAATGGGGGGACGAGAACTATTTAACGCCTAAAAAAATTAATACAGTTATAAAATATTGGCTTTTTCCCATTTTCTATGCTCTCTAATTTAAAGAAAGAAGACTTCGATTACGAAAATATGGATTGCTTCACCGAGAAACATTGCTTGAACTACGTAGTAGCGATAAAAGATTCTGTTCATCAAATTGGATGTTCTTTACAGTCCTGTGATGACTCAAATTTCCTCGAGGATCCGTTTCCTGAAGCAAGCGGGACATTTTTGTTTGTGTGTGTGTATGGTGATCTCGGTGATGTGATGTAAGTCGTCTATCATAATATGCTATCGACTATTCAAACTACCTAAGAAAAATACAGACAAAACGTGTCTTGTTAAGTATGGGACACTGATGGATCACACCAACAAGACGAGACCCGTCTGTGGCTTATGCTTGACAAAATGAGCTCAAGTGCCTATGTATGTGATATAGACAAAAAAAAAAAATACCAAAGTGGAACTTAACAAAAAGCATGCCTCGGTAAATATCATCTGTAAAGCGTTTTTCTCTCTCATCGCAAGTCTTGACAAAACTTGATAGCTTTTCTGCGCTCGTTGCCCGATTTGGAAATTTTTGAGAATAGTCATAAAACTCTAGATTGAGGAGACAAAAACATTTTGCTTCTACGGTTTGTCTAATTTTGTATCGAGTTGTTCGGTATTTGACAATAGCAGAGGTATCTGAATCTTTCTTGAACTGATATTTTAATTTTTTCATGTTCAAACTTTAACTTCATACAATTTATACGCAGTAATGACGAAAACAATACTTTTGTTGTACCTTACCAAGAAGGAGAGAGCTGCACAGAATGCTTGACTGATTTTCCATTTTGTAATCCGTTGTATACTCTTTGCTCCAACAAACCAGGAAATCTTCCAGATCGAATCGAAGTTCTTGTCGACCCAGGACCGCATATGAATCCGGCGAAAGAACCATTCGGAATTCAGCCATCTGTAACCTTTTGTTTGTTTTAACTCTCAAAGTTTTTTTTTATATTGAAGCATGGCAAGCAAGGCCGGAAGCGGCACTCAAACGAAGACTAACAACAACGCCAATTGCAGAGAACTAGGGCTGGGCAATTCGATTCGGTGATTCGAAGTACAAATTATTCGAATCAATCGTGAATCTGTCACAGGAACAAAAACATGCTAATGAAGTGAAGTTCTTCATTATTAACGACAAAATGCAATCGATTTTATTCAAATTTGACCAAAATGAATTTTATTTCGTCGTTAAAATGGAAAATTTTTGCTCTTGTACTAGAGCGTAATTGAAAATACATCGCTTTTAAGTCAGCTTATGCTAATATTTGTAAATTTAAATTTCCTAACTAGCATAAGGAAGACAATAATAGTAATAGTGAAAATGGCATATTTGTTATTTTTATGAACTCAACGATTCGATCTGATTCGAAAAAATTATTCGATCAGATTCGAATTCCAAATGACCCGGTTTTGCCCAGCCTTACAGAGACCTTCTACTAAATATAGCCGATAAAAAAATAATCCACCACTCCTTCTAATATTAACCCACCGTTTCACTGCCAAAACGATGTGGTTTGTCCACAAATACATGAGATTAGCCATTCGAAGTGAAAGCATAAGAAGCCGCGTTATAGGATTAGAATATACAACTTTTATATAGGTAAAAGTCAATTGAATGTCAGATAGCGTTCAGTTTGTTTGGATTTTATTTCTTCTAAATTCGATGCGTTGATTATGGTGCAAGTATAATTTTAAATAAAAATGACTAAAGTATTGTTATGTCTTTCTTACTTGTTTACAATTGAGCCTCGTTCTTATTTAATGAAAACCCGTTACACTTCGAGGCCTTGTGGGATGAATTTAGGGGATAATGTTGAGCAGTCAATAAGAGATTCTAATAAGGAATGTGATTTTGTCAAGTTAGACATACTGGTGCACACTTCTCGCCGACGCAGTTCAATTTTTGCCGATAAAAACCCGTACTCATCCCCGAGAAAACTAGATTAAACATACGTACTAGTGAAATAAAACACGGTATAAATATTGTTTTAAGCAACAATTGATATATCGCCCTAACAAGGAACTTCTCCGGGACAGTATGAGTGAAATACATTTTCAGTTTGGACAACTTGAAGCAATCAGTAATAAAAATCCTGAGAAAAAAATCATTTTTTTTTTAATTTTACAGATTGTACTTTTGGATGAAGATGGAAATTTGTTCACATCATTTGCATATCCATCATGTCCTTGGTATATCTGTGTCGTCATTTCAGGACAAACGAATAAACATGGAGAATTATTTGGGAAGTATGAAGTACCTGTCATCGATGGATATGCCAACTTTTCAGGTACAATTGCTCAATATAACATCATTACTAATCGGCTGAGGGTGCCCGGAAAATTATGTGTGAAGTTAATCGAACGACTTTGAAATTCTAATTATTGAACGTATTGTATATTAATGCTCCCATCACTTTGCTAAGGAAAATCGTTGTCTATGCAAACAAAATAACTGTATAAACTTCTGAAAAATGAATGAAAAAATCAAAAACAAAGCTAAAAACTTAACGAAAAAAAATTAATCATCGCAAAATGAAAGTGCGAAATACGATATCTTGACTATGTGCTCTTCAACTAGGCACTTGCATAAATAGTAGAAAATAATAGTACATTGTACACAATCGGTCTAACATGATCGATCATGAAGATCAGAACTATGAGTGAACTATAATAGTTTATAATAGTTATTGTTGCGATAAAATAAAGGCAATACCATATATTATATGGAAACATGACTGAACCAAAATATTTGAAATCGGTTGGGCTTTTATGCGAGATAAACAGAAAAAAATCTCCGAAGATTAAAACTTTATTTTATACAGATATCGGAATCACCAGGTTTGGTGATTACCAATTATCGTTTATTGTTAGTTATCCGGAAGATATCATGGGAGAAAGTTTCGAAGTTGAGAATATAGACATCACCGTAAGTAAATATGCTTCAATTGGAGAAAACTTTTCCGTAATAAATAATTCTGCGTAACGACCTTGAAGGTTCCAAGCACTTTTTTGAAGTTCGGAATATCTTTTTTCGAAACCTGTAACTACGCTTTTTCCAGTCTGATTCAAGAAATTTAATTCCTTAAGCGATGGTCTAGATAGCGGTTACCAATCAGTCGATTTTGGGTAAAATAACTTGGGTAACCACGATTTGATAAGTAACATCAATAAAGTAAGGCTGTGGGAATTGTAAATCCTAATTAACCCCACCTAATCCAAATGAGGCCATGTTGATACCATGGAAAGGCACATAGATAGACCCTATTATTGAATAGGCTGCACTACTACAGTACAGTACTACTACTACCGTTACAGATCGGTCAACCGTTGGATACTTTCGGAGTTTGTGATGTAGAGGAAGGAGACAAAAAATTTGAACGGTTTTATGATTGGCAACCTGGTTGTTCCAGTGTCTGCATTGAAGATTGTGAAGGTTTGTATGCAGAGAATTTTTTGAAAGCAATCATTAATTACTGAAAAACGTGCTTATTCGACAAAATATGTATATTAAAAATAAATTATATATGACTTAACTGCTTCATGATGCCATACTTCCCCTCACTACTCACAAAAATCGTACGATATCACATTCGACGCGCGTATGTAGCGCATTGATTTACCCCTCTACTTAATTTGTTTTAGACCTAGTCCCTAACATATTCTTTTAAAAAAACGTAGCTTTACTCCAATTTATAGAAAAATGCAAAAATGCAAGAAAAACGCTAATTTTTCCTTGCGTTTAACATGATTTCCCGTAAAATGCAATTTTCAGTCACAGAAAATTTGCTTATGCCGCTTGTCATATATTGCACGGCATGTCGTCTTTTTCGAGACGATAAATACACCCGCACGTGATATTCAGCATGCATTAATTATAAAAGATCGTGTAATGTTTGTTGCTTAACTGTAAACTTGACGTATCTGACTTTTATCCCGATCTCCGATATATTCTTTTGAAATAAAGGTGTCAATGCTCCAATATGTTCCGACGTTATTAGCTGTGGAGTAAACGCAGATTGCCTTGATGATGAATGTGTTTGTAAACATCCCAATGATTATGAAAATCATCCGCTTGATCTGAATTTTCTTCACGAAACTTTACAGCCTGAACTTTTCTGCATGCCTAACTACATGGAAATACGGTAAGAGTACTGATGACCGGTGAGGGAGTGGATTGATTCTTTCTTGAACTTATCTCAAATTAACACAGCCGCAAATTGACTTTAACCGTTGACAAAACCGTAATTTTTTTTGTGATTCTGTCTGTTTATTCTTTTGCCTCAAGAAGCTTCGACATGCGTAATTTACAATGGAAGCTATCTCTGATCTTGTTGGCTAAAAAATAAGTAAACTGGCATTTGTGATAATCTATTAAAAGCACCAATACAAGGATCAGTATACCATCATATAAATTGAACCCAAATATTTAGGAAGGTTGGTGTAGTAATTTATACCAATAATAACTGACGACATTTCACTGCCAATTTGATGAATTATCAATACTATTCTAATATAATATTAGGACATCACTTCCTTATATGTCTACAAGAGCATTGAAACATCTTCAAATTTGTCGTAATGGTTTTGTCCAAAACATCTAACAATTGGCTGATACCGACTTAACCCTATGGACAACGAAGACTTATTGTGGACTTGGCAGTCTCAAGTAAAAAATTGAGGTTCCAACTTCCACTCAGAATGTGATTCACACCCAACCAGCTGACCTCGGAAATTTGGCTCCAAGTGTCAAATTGTAAAGGATTGGTGAAAAACCGACGAGTTCAATTCCATTTTAATGTGGTCATTTCGCTTCATCCAGCCGAATTGTTGATGTTTTATGTCATAAATTGTTTAGACGAAAATAATTATCTATTTAGGTTTGATAAATGTGGCATGAACGCGCTGGGATTCAAACTTGGTGAGTTATACATGTTCGGACCCGGAGATGAAGAGCATGAAATCGACCAAGAAAAAGATATCGATGATCAAATATTTCCATTCATTCAGTCTTGTGAATATAATGACTGTAGAGGGAGAGTAGTCTCTGATTCCGACGGAATAAAATACAGTTTTATGATCCAAAGTTCTTTCCTGGATTGCAATGGTGGATTTGAGGTGAAATATAATATTTTTATTCCATTCGGCGTTTTTTGGCACAAGATCGATTTCTACGACCCTAGAAGTTTTGGTGACACGTGTTGTTGCAATTTTCAGAGCGATATTTTGCGCTGTCGAGGAATAATGAAATGATTTGGATAGCGCCATCATTTTTAATGGCGCTGGATATTGGAGGTAGAGATAGAATCTCGAATAAGATAATTTCGGATCGAATTTTTATGTGGGTTAACAGCCAGCCAATAGTTCTTTTTTGGAGTCGTTTAGATGGGTCAAGAGCGGAAGCTCCAACAAAGTAGGTATAAGGTTATGGACAAACAACTTTACTACTATAAATGCGCTTTAGGCAAGTCGGATAACAAAAAACGGGCCCAATCTCAGATTTGACAACAATACTCTGCGGGATGTGCGGGCTTAAAACGACTCGAAAAGATGACACATCACTTTTAAGAAAAAGACAGCAATGACTACGGTAAAAGACTCAATCAACATCGCCACTTTTATGTTAATATTAGCTTTATGCCAATTGCAAGAAATTCTTTATAAGGTGTGTGCTAAAGAGGAAGTTGCATTGAAAAAGACTCTTCGAGAATCGCAACAGGCAATAAATCACAATGGTGTCACATAGATTTATCTAGAAAAATAATTAAAAAAAACTTTTGTTTTACCTAAACTTAGTACTCAGCTGTGTTTTCGATTTGCATGAACGACCATGCAGACAGTCTTATTTTTGATTCACAACTTGTTTTGTACAAAAAAAAAAATCTGGTTTGCACGAATAAAATGCTTTTGTGAATCTGAGTGATGTTGGGTTAATTTCTGAACGGGACAAGAACTGAATCAATATTCTAAATTTGCAAAAATGTGAGTTCTCTTAATCAATCACTACGCCATGAGATTCCATAAGTTTGCTGTAACTTTGTATGGTGAAGACTCGTTGTCATATTACACCTTCTGGAATGGCTTTGCCTCTTTTTAAAAATATATTATCTTAATATAATATCTCATAAAATAATATCTTCAAAAAGTCCTATTTCTTTTATTTAAAACTCATTTCAAACCCGCGTATCACCCCTGTTTATTGTTTTTACAGTACAATGACACTTATATAACTTACGAACATAAAATCCGCGGAATAGGTGGAACCGGCAATGGTGTTATTTCACGAAGACGACCGATTGAACTCGATTTTAGCTGTACTTATGTACGACGGCTTTCCTCCACCGTGGAATTTTTCGTCAGTCCATTTATCCGGTAAGTAATCTATTATGCGAATGTGTTTTTTGAAACAGCGCCTATTCTATCACAATGAATTAAGTCCATTCTAAAAATCTTGGTCGACGCAGATCCTCTTTAACGATACAGCAATGTAAGTAGCCTATGCGACATCCCACAAATACCAATTTTTGTATTTCATTTTCAGATCTGTACAACTTTCTATCGACTCTGCAGGAACATTTGAAATGTCTTTTGGATTGTGGTATGACGCAGTATACCTGCAGCCAATAAATGAACCACCGATGATTGAGGTAAAGTGAGTGGTAGATAGTTTTGCTATCGGCTATGGTAGATACCATTCCCTGCTTGGCGGTTCAGTTCTCTAAGAAATTTATATATTTACATAAAACTCCGAAAAGAGAAATAATAGGGCAATAATATTGATATTATTTTATAAAAGCTATTTTTAGAAATTGCGACAAGAAATTGTAAATACGCACGATGTATGTCTGTGATGATATTGAGAAAAAGAAGGCAATGTTGCCCCAGGAACTATCTCATTTGTAAAAAGCTAATTTATCCAATGCCTAATGTGTTAAAAAAATTAAAGGTATTCAAAACACTTTTTGTTCTCTTTAACACAGTGGGATAGCGTACTAAAGCATCACTTCTTCACCTCCACGTACCCTTATAGACTCTCCAGGCCAGTGCGCACTCTAGTTTAGAAGACACTGCTACTGTGATTATGCCATGCACTGTTGAAATAGTGGACAAAGTGTGAACGATTTTCCTTGATTTGGTGCGAACTTTGTGGCGGTTATCTTGACGTCATAATCGGGCGGCAAAACGAGCGCAATTTTGCTTTAAATTCGGATGTCGAATTCTCACATATATTTCACTGTCTAATGCAGCTGTCTTTTAAAATAATTTCCCCCAAACAATTTCAAAACTTATTTTATGATGATTTGTTCAGATATTCCCGGAGATCTATTTATATTTCGCACAGAGTCCCGAATATTTTTAATATGCTAAGGATTCGACGATATTTCGCTTTGGTATAAATTTAAAATTTCATTTGAACTATAAATAAAACACAATTAAAATACTTTTTTCGACTTTTATAACGTCTAAATTTTGATATTTAATTGGTTTTGCATTTGAATTGGAAACATTTACTTGAACCAACTAAAAAGCTCGCGTTGAGTCTCTATATTTCGAGGGGACTCTTTCCGGGCTTTCGCTACTCTATTTTTACCTTGTTAACATTTAACCACAATTTTTACTAAACAATTTTAATCATCAATTACAATCGCGATCAAAATTTCCTAATTTCCAATTTAAAACAAAAAAATATCAATATCTGTGGTCTATTTAGTTAATCTTTGAATCTTTTCGCTATCCCATTCTCGTAAGGTCACAAAGCTTTGAGATATTATATATGAGACGTGTATTATATCAGTTACTAATTTTCCAATGACTTTGAAGTATATTAAGCCGTGGCCACTGTCGTATGGTGACCATATGGAGGATATTCCTAAAAAAATAAAGTAAAGAATACGTATTCTGTAAGTCAATTCAACATGAATAAACTAGAATTGTGAAACCGAAACGTCGAAGGTACGTCGCAGCGTGCTAGATATGTTTTCTTAGAGTGAAATGCATGTAATTTCGCATTTATTTGGGAAACCGTAGTATGAGATTTTTAACAATATTATTTATTTTATTGTGGCTATTTCACAGCTATTGCAATCCTAGTGCTATTATTGCTAGCGCCAATAATTCAATAATAATTGAAATAATTGATTGAAAATTATTAGAGAATACAACGGAGTAAAATAACGTCTAACCACAGTTCCGAATTGCACTAGAACTGCTGGCGCACGAAAACTCAAGATCTTCTTTTATCCTATTTTTATGAAGTTTTCAAGAAAATACACACTAGATGAACACAGTCTGGAAGAAACCGGCCAACGGCCAATTTTGTAAGACAAAAAAACACCTAAAATACAGTGAGTAACTGCAACCAAAAAACACCCCATGCGGAATTGGACCACACCTTTACCGATGTCGAGTTTATGCCAAAAAGACGTTTGTACGTTACTTCCTTCAGTCAATGAAAATTGATGTTTTTACAGATCCCAAAACCTATTTATGTTGGAATTTTTGTTAAAAATGCCAAGGTCAAATTATTTGTTGATGCATGTCATGCGACTTTGACACAAAACCCAGAGGATACAACGAGAGAGGATCTGATTATAAACGGGTGAATTCACTTTTGCACATTCTGTCCAGAATTAAAGTAATAATAACTAGTATTTTCGTTTTTTTTTCTGTTCAATATATATGTAAGAAAGGCCGTTAAGTAATCTCAAATATAAAATACACTTTTCACTACACTATATTAATTTAAAGTGTTTTTACAGCATTCTCAGGTTTTTGCGAACTAAAATAATGGCTATGTTCGCAACTAGATTTTGTTATGTTTTTGGGTGGGGACTGCAGATGATTCGAATCATAATACAGGAATAATTTATCTGTTGCTCCTGTACAATTACCTTCTCATTGGCAATATTACCTTCTCACATGTATGCGTATTGCATAAGGCATTATGATGATAAAAAATGTCTTTTTTTCAGAGAATCCGTCCAGGATTTCGTGTGGGTGACGGAAAATGGGGATTCAGATCAAGTACAATTTTACTTTGAATCATTTGCATTCAAATCTCATCCTGATAATACTACATTGTTCATTCATTGCAAAACAATTGTGTGTGCTAATATCAACGAGCCGTGTCCCACGGTGAGCGGATATTTATCAAATATCTTGTCAATATTCTTTTTCCCAAGTGCATAATTAATATAAAACAAATTGTCAATTATAGTTATAATCATTTTTCCTATATCCGATAAAAAGGCCAACGAAAATTATGTGGAATTCGCTTTCATTCCGAAACATCTTTAAAGATAAATGTAGACCAGTGGAATTTTTTTAAGCAAATTTCCTCTAGATTTTAGATTTTCTAGTCTGAATACTCTGTATATTGATCTGATGTTGAATTGCAAATACGCTAATTTTTCGGATTGGGATTAAACAAGAAAACGATTTATTTTACAGAGCCCGGTTGAACGTAGAAAAAGGGAAGCAGAGACAGACCAAGTGGAATCAAAGTCTGTTAATGCAACGATGACCTTGGGACCGATCACTATCCGACCATCCATGTAAGTAGCCGAGTTTATTCCTTGGCAGGATAATTAATGACGAGATTTGTTTCAGATATACGGTTGGGATCTCCAAATTGAAGAGTAAATTATGTGCCTCAGCAGTTTTTAAAATATCCGTAAGGATTGGGTAACACTCTCAAATCAAAAATGGCGGAACAAATTTTGTTGTCATAATGTGATGTCCAAATTGAGCGTAGAAAAAAAGTCTATTGTAGAAGATCACCATATAAAATTAAGAAATGTCCAAACGTTTTTTGTACCACATATATGATAAAAAGGAAGCAAAAAAGCGATAAAATGTTTTTCTATCGCAGTGGGAGATAGACAGAGGAGAGATAGCATTCATTTCTCTTTATCGCAGCGGTTCAGTACAATGTTGGCGTGTTTATCGCTTGGAATTCAATTGATGCTGCCGGCGTTACATTTTAGAACTGTCAACTTTTTTGGATCCATTGAAACTCATATCACATAATTTAATACTCACATAAACGAATTGAAAATGCTTGCTGAATTAAATATCGCCACATCATAATATCAGAGAAAAGCTATTTCATATACCTGATTCACACTTGATTGATGGCTGAAAATAGCGCTTGGAATTACATTCGACAGATTGAAGCTAAAGAAATGATTTTATAGAATTGTACGTGATCATTTGGCCAATGCCAAATTTGCTTACTGAGTAATAATTTCTATTCTATTTATAGTGGGAGAAAAAAGAGAGATGTTTATGCAGAAAGATATGCAGCTTCGTTTTCATCCGAATTCTCTACACGGCAATTAGCGAATCCTCCCTTTCATAGAACTGTTGGCATGGGTGAGGTGTCCATGGCATTTCAATAAAGTTATTGGAAAACTTCAATTGCGATGTGATATAGATTATTAAATACGGGATCCTGATGTGTCGCAACGCTGAGACCCGGTGCATCTGCACCTCATTACCATTATATTATATAAAATTCCTGATTAAAGTCATTTTTATTCGGTATTGTCGTTATTGTCAAGATAATTATTGAATTTTGTGAACTATTAATCAAAATAATATGGATTTAATATTCGTAGTATAAATTAAACACTATTCATAATAACTTAGTACGCAGATATTCTACAAGATATTATTTCCTCTATTTATATGAAATATCCAATATTATTATAATAATATATTCGGTTCATTCGATGTAGTAGTTATTGTGAATTGTTTTATGGTTCTCAGTGAGATGGACTGTATGGAGACGCCACATTGTTATCGGCCAAGGCGCCGCCTGTTCAATCAGTATAAAGGTTTGGGATACTCCTCGAGCTATGTAACTCTGAACGTCCTGACGCAGGTTCGAATTTCGTGAGAGATGATTACACGTCAAAGGTTTGCTGGACACACGGTTGGAGTTCACGTAACTGGTTGACAAGGTTTCCCCCTTCTACCATGTTCATGCACAAAAAATATGAATAGAAGGTTTGGCGAAAACCTTTAACCCGATCCGATACTAGTATTTGCATGAGAAATGGTATTTCGCAATATGATTAAGCCGTATTCTCTTCTTTCCTCTCTCGCAGGATGAATATGAAATCCTATCCTACCTCGTCGGAGCACAGTGGTCCACGTAACCGCTAGTTACGATTCCCCCCACGAATCATGCACTTTACAAAAATAATGAATATTAGTCCAAAACATTCAACCCGGGTAGGAACTGTTATGTGGACGGGCGGTGGTTGATCGTGATATGCCAAATGAGTACCCCGCATTATCAGCTTTTCTCACCCGCAGGATGAAACAAAATTCCTATCTTATCCAACAATGCTTCCAACACAACTATATATACCAGATACAGCGGCAAATACCGTAATCGGTCTCCGGTATCTTGGCAAAGGTAATGTAATTAATTGGTGCGTGTGCCAGGTTCAACATAACAGTGAAAACAAGTTCTTTAAATCAATCACACCATAAATTCAAATAGTATACTGATCTCCGTGTTTGGTGCTGTTCCTGAGCGGCAGATTTTATTCATGGATATTTTGCCGCCACTGGTTAAAAATACAAAGGCGGTTTCAAACCCCGTGTTAAAAAATAGTAGGCTATACCGGAATTTCAATCATGATAAAAAACTCTTACTTTGCTCTTTAAACTCTTACACGCACTGTTCCAGTAGGAACTTTAGGCCTATGCTGTAAAAACCACTAATGTGTCGCCGCCGCCGCCGCCACAGATAACAGTTACCAAGAAACAGTATTTTCTAGTTCCGGTAACAGGAAGACTACAGGTACAGTATTTGGGAGCTAGAGTCAAGGACTTGACTCGATTCGTCTTAGCTGAACAACTGGGCTTGTAGTCGACTTGACAAAATGTAAACCTGACTTTACGCGCGACTTGATACAAATTTAGCCCGAGTTTACAATCGCGCTTTGAAAAATCACGTTGTATGCTTCACCAGAGAAGAGATCGCGCCTCTCAGAAGGATATAAAACATGCAATGCGGCCCACCCGCGTTCTTACACACAATCTTGATGCTAAACGGGTACTTATAAAGTGAGAAGTGTCACATTAGTTTGTCATTGTTGCTGAATAGATCCAAAAATCGACTCAAGGTCCGACCCAGGACTCGCAAATGTGTGACTCGACTTGAAAGTACAGCGACTCGAGAAATTTTGGTAAGACTTGCACTAGACACTCTGTGTTCTTCGACCCCTCTTGACTTTGGACCCGAAGCAGAGTCACTAGTTTCCAACACTGGTTTGTTTTTTTTTTTTGGGGGGGGGGTGCTCGATTAGCTCAATCGTCAAAGCTTTGGGAATACGCTGCCGATTAGCTCAATCCCCAAAGCGTTGGGAATTAGACACGGGCCGATACCAAAATTTTCGCCGATACCGATACAAGTACCGATACCACCTTCGTTATTTATATTCCGATACCGAGTACTTTGTTAAATATTAAAGGGCTTTTTATTCACATACTTATGCCCTTGTTATAGTTGCACCCACGTACGTGTGCGCCTACGTACGTTTGCACCCTTCAACTCTTGCATCCATTTGAGTGCAAACTTTTACGGATGAAAATATACTGAATTGTTGCTGCGTTCAAGCATACATGGGTCCAAAGATTGCGTGCAAATGTTCGTGGTTACACAACTAATGTGACCCCTAAAGGCTATAATACAAGGGAAGTTGTCTTACCGATGCGTTGCATTACGTTTCGAGCAATAAAATAAAAACGGCAAAACACGCCTGCATTGCTTTGCGTTAATCATGTTCAAATGCGTACAAAGCACAAACGCAAAAAAAGAAACACACACTCTGTGGAAGTTTTCGTAGCAAACCGTTCTGTTTCATCGGAAAACAAAAGAGGCGCATGCAGACAGAGCATTGCGCTTGCGTGAAATGCAAGGGTAAAATAAAACAAACCAAGAAAAACGGCAACCTACGCAAACGCGTAGTGCGACCTTAACACCTTTTTTGCATAAAAAGAGCACATAGTCAGTGGATTGATGGGTTTTATTTAATTAAGTGTAAATAAAATTATTCACGCGAGGCATGCCCCGTTTTAAGCATTTTCCAGAGCAGTGGAATACGAGGTCTTTCCATGTATTATCAGTAAATAAAGCGTATTCGTACGCTCCGTTGTAAATACGTATCCGGTATCGGTTTTGGTATCGGCGGTGAAAATTTTCCGATACCAGGACCGATACTTCAAAAATCACCGATACCGATACATTGGCCATCTCTATTGGGAATACGCTTCGAGCCACGCATCACTGACGTACTGGGTTGGAATCCCGTGTGGGGTGCGTATATGCAAAAGGGCTGCTGGACGCCCCATCGGTGGCCTACAGCCCTACACGATGTAAGCGCGTAAGCTCTGCTTACGGCTTCCTCCACCAACTGTGTCCACGCGCAGGAAAAAATGAGTGAAATGTCAAGATAAAATCTTCACCCCTATTCGGAACTGGCGTCTGTCGGAGTGGTCGTGATTCCACATATTGACATATTATTAGGCCGTATTCTCGGCTTTCCTCTCCCGCATGATAAAATGAAATCCTATCTTAGACAAAGAAGAAACGACTGGTTTCAAAGACACGAAGTTCATGACTACACTACACCGCAAAGTTGTAAACAAACTTTATGGACAATCATCGGGGTTGTCGGGCAGAATTTTATAAAATAATACTAACCCATTCCACATGTCTGAGCATCAGTTGAAAAGAAGAATAACATGTAAAAAGTTAGTTATTGAAATAGTAATACATACACCACGAACAGCTATGCATGATATTTGACCACACTATGGCTTTTAAATCGCATTTTTCGCGTTCGTTCTCCATTTCATAACCTGCAGTGATATTTCGAAATGATCTCGCCTATCATTGTTTGAAAACATTTCTAAAGCTCTTGTTCTAAGAAGTGGAGTCACCAATTTTGGAATCTTTTTGACCACTCAAATATAATCTTTTTATGTACTTTATTTCACTTATGCAATTAATTATGTTTACGGTTATCTGGTTACGAGATTTTTCTTTGCATCTTGCCATTCCATCCGGTGTTGGACATACGAAGAACCTGTGAGGTTATCGAGCATAGCCCAAGGCTAATCACAAGTGCCATCGTAAAATATATTTCATCTGAATATCCAATGTCTGTTATGTGATTTAGAAGATTCAGCATGCACTAGCCCCAAGCCGCTATGAGCAACAACTAGTTCATCTAGATTCCCGAACGCGTTCTACCCTTCCATAGGCCGGAAGATATGCAGCCCCACTACTCATATAGAATCACCCTTTTAACACACGTTTATAATCAGGATATGAGCTCATAAACAGCGAAATCTTTTGCATATCTTCATCATTCCCGAAGTTTTTCACCGGTTGAGATAAGCACGAACCATGGGCCATAGCTTTTACACCAAATAGGCATGTTATCCAATGATCTATTTCAATTGATGAAAGTATGAAATTTTCAAAAACAATGAAAGGCTGAAAAAATGGTACTGGCGCAACAATTGCCCATGTAATTATTGATTCAGTATCGACTATAATGATGCATCGTCAATTGACAACCATTCGAGAACGGCATTTAAATGAAGTTAACTTTATCAAGTATGAAGCAAAGGTGGACCATGCCTCTAAGTGGCACGGCCACCATTGATTCACACAAGCAAGCATTTATGATATATGTACAGCAGGTCAACAGCATCCAAGCTTGACAAAGTTTTTTCTAATTGGCAAATCAACTCGCTAAGCATCTTCTATTGCCTAAAATTTAATATTCGTCGCAATTGAAAATCAAAACCTAAAGCAGTTCGGCCAAAAAAGTCTAAAACATGTCTAAATCATTCAATTGATTTGATGGGAAAATTGTTTTGCCAGATTGCGTTTTACGACAACCGTATAAAAATGATTTCATTTCCGTTTGACAAGCTTGGTTTTGATAAACACATAATAGGCTCCATAAAGAAGTCTACACACCTTAATTAGTTGTGTTACATACAGTCACCCTAATAAAACATTTGACCAAGTCGTTCTGTTAAGTCAAAAATGAGATTTTTGATTTCAAAATTATCGTCATATAAAGGCTTATATACAAGTTCTGAATCATTATAGTGTACTTTTGAAAAGTCGCACTTACAATTTATGATCAGACAAAATTAAATCATTTAAAATCATTATTTTTTCATTTTTATTGAATTACCGAATTTTGACTCACTTGTGCACTATTTTGTTAGACAGACGTATCCAAATTCAAATTTTGTTGCAAATTTTATATTGACTTGAAATTAAAAGCAATTTGTTTTCAGTCCAAATCATCAATATATATTTTATGTCATGAAGCAATCCGCTGTACAACTGCTCAAAATCACTGCTATTGATAACTGTCCATCGAGTTTAGATTGTATTTACCAAAGTCTGGGGCAGATACCACTCACTGCACTTTACCATAGCAGTTGAGTTCTGTTAAGTTTGTTTTCCGCTTAAGAGTGCAGTTGCTGATACAAAATTAAGCTTGATTAATCATCATGTTTGAATATTCCATATGATTTTCAAAAAGCTTAGTTTTCTGTTTTAGTCAGAAATCTTTTGTCCAAACAAGTTTTGTCAAGTACTGATGAACTTTTTGAGAAAAAAAAAGAAAGTCAAAATATTTAGTAGCTTTATACATATTTGAGCAAAGGTCGTAATTCTATAGAAACATTTTTTTCAACTAAAATGATATAGACATACGTCATATTAACAGGATAAGTTCAACAATATATTGAAGGAAAATTAAAATTGGAGGATAGTATTTTATTACATTGCTATCATTTACAAGTCGACATAAAGTTGAAAAATACATTTCCTAATGATTATAATCAGAGAAAATAATTCTAAGACATAAAAAGAAAAAGTGACACCTTATCTAAAAATTTACACTAGAATAATTGCAAAAAACTAACTAAAGAAATAGTTATACAATTTCCAGGATTTCCTAAAAAATATTATAATCAGAGTTCAGGAGTACAAAACACATATAACATACCGGTACCTATTTTAAGCACAAGCATTACAAATTTCATATTTTCTTGTAATAAATTTTATTTAACGCTCTAGAATTTCCTAAAAAATGAATGTCTTCTGATTTCAATCTATCCAAATTTATCGATTGTGCATGAAAACATACGAGAATGGCAAATATTTATTTTTTAGTTTGAATGCAAAACACATATTGTACAATGCATTCGCAGTAACAAATTTTTCATTTACTCTATTTTTAAAAATATTTATTGCCTATGTCAAGTTTTGAAATAAGCTTTATATGTTATAGTGCTGGGCAACACCTCTGTATGACGATAAATACCGGTATTGAGGTGTCCAAAACACCATATCACGTTTATCTTCACAATACCGGCTTGCCTTAATACAGAGAATTTGTGGTATACCACCTGCAATGGTTACAGTTTGACGCGATAATGCATAGGTAATGACAAAAAACTAGTCCCTGACCAACTTACACCGACTGATATGCCCCATTTGAACTTTTGCAATGTCATGAAGCAACGAGCCATCCACATTTAGAAGTATGCATCTCACTTTTTTAATTAGGACACGCATCCCACAACTTTCTTGAAATGACACAATAACATGCTTTTTGATGGCATAAAATAGTGTGACATATCAGTAATACCAGCATTTTGGTGGTGGTATACCAGGACAAAAAATAAGCAATGCCACCCAGCTCTATATGTATATATCAAGAAACATCAGGTTTGTAAAAAATAGGATTCACAAACATGAACTGTAAAAGACTTGTTATGAACAAGCATAAGATGGATAAAGAATGCTTCCAAGATGCATAACTGTGCTGATAAAATACACATTGACCATTCACACAGATAAGAAAAATTATAAGAACGAAGCAAAGAAATTTTGACAACATATGAAATCAGAACACCAGAAAGCATGTCCAATATTTTAACACAAAATGTTCATCTCTGTACTGCACAATTATTAATTCATGAATATTTATACAGACTTATTACCAAGCTGCATGTGCCATCAAAGTATAACCAGCCAATGGTATTTAAATTTAACTTCAATATGAAAAAAATTCACGGGGAAAGTAATTTACTTTACTTGATTTGAAGTAAAAAAAATGTGCTACAATAAAAACTCAAGCAAGCTTTAGTTTAGCGAGTGTCACATTGCTAAAAGTTTTTTTTACAAGAATCTCTGAACTTTGGAATCCTTAGTTCTCATACCTACATTTCATGTAGCTCTTTGTACTTTAGTGGTTTCAGATTTTCAAGTATGACATGTCTCTTGCAGCCTTGCATTAAGCGAATTTTGATAAAATGGAGCAAACTAAGTTCAGCAAATATCTATGGGAAAGATAAAAATAAGAAAAAAATCGTTGCTGTGGTGCTATATCAACATTAAAGTCTTTGAATATTATTCATCTATATTGAGGTGTAAAACATACATAATTTTTACATTTACAAGTCATATCGTGAGTCACTTGGAACACGATGCAACAGAAGTCGACGTTGAAATGACTATAACTAGTTATTGCCATTTTACCAGAGTTTGAAATAAAACTCCTTATGACATCACAATTTCTAGTTTATTATTTATTGGTCACAATTGCGATAGTCGTATGTTGAGGATCAAAATTCTAAAAACTGTATAAATTATATTCAGAAAACCGCAAAGGATTATTGTGAATAAAGATGCCAAGAAATTATCATGCTAAAGCATGAAACACCACCAGGTCTTTTAGATTCCAAAAGTACGGTTTCAAGTATCAACAAATGCCATGTTTGATTATTTCATTTAAACAATATTATCCACAAATCCCCCTATTGGAATGAATCCAAATGCACAATATTGAATGAGAAGTTCAACCTTCTCTATTTTCATAATTTCCTAGTTTGACAGACAAGCATCATTAGATTGAAATGAAAGGAGGAACTCTCAGATGGTAATCTACGAAAATGTCATATGCTTTTTTTGGCAGAATAAAAATGGTGAATTAATCAATATTGCATATAGTTTATATTCAATTGTCCATATGCTTCATTCATCATAAATATAATTACGCAAAATGTCAGTCACTACACTATGTTAAACCACCCAAAAAAAATGAATTGGTGTCCTTAATTTACAAAACTTTTTGAAGTTATTATGACTGCCTGACATTGATTCTCAACAGTCCAGACCAGACTGGCAAAATTTCAGCTATTCTGAAACCCAGAGGAAATGAGTTTGAGTAGAAGAAAATCTCAAAATCATCAATACTAATTATTAGCAGCGTTGACGATTTTGAAGCTTTTTGGTCACCAAAGAACATAACATGACCATTCCAGACACCAAAAGAGAAACAAGATTCTCCTACACAAAACATCACCGCTGCATACTTGAATCCCATATATAGCACATCTTGGGCTGTGTTTTCAAAATAATTCTCAATGTGTCTTTGAAAGTAAGAGATAGAAATATAAAATAAACTACAAACAGACTAACAAAAAATTTGAATGTCTTTGTACAAAATAATCACAAAAAATACCTTCAACAAAGTTTCAAAGATATAACAATATGCAGGAACTTATCATTTCACAAACATTATATCAACAAAGTTAAAAATGAGAGAAATTGTCAGGGCCGAGAGCCTTGTAGGTTGAAGCTGGATGAACAAAATGATAGTCAATTGCTCCGCAACTTGGACAAGTAACTTTCCTACTATACTCGCTGTAATATTTCAGGCCGACTTGATGATCAACGATAGCAATACCTGGGTCAATGTTTAAAATTTAAGCTCGGAAATGTTCTAAAATTACACTTCAAAATTTAGCTCTATACTCGCTGTAATATTTCAGGGAAATGTTCTAAAATGTTTAAAATTTACACTTCAAATCTTACTGAAGCAAAGTGATAAATTATGTGAAAGCTTTATACTTTAAATCTTTCTGATCCACTGATGCCTAGAGGGATCTAAAAAATTGACACATGACCAATTGATGTCACCGCATTCAACTGCATACATTTTTCTTTCACTCAATTTTGTCTGTAAATTTTACCATTTAGCATTTATTATTTACAATTTACCAAACACTAGATATTGTTCTACATTCATGAAATTGGGAGACTATTTTCTGTGAAATACAATAATTTAGAAAAAATGCAGATAAACAAGAGCAGTAGTACCAGCAACTGTATAAAAAACATTTGTTTCTGCCGGAGTTTCCCAGTTTGGGCAACGTTGACAATAAACGACATCTTTAATAATCTGTGAATCATTTAAATTTTTTCTGCCGCAAGACTAAAAGGAGCCAACTACTCAAACGATAAAAACAGCTATTACAAGTAAACTACTGCTACTATCAAGTGAAGTTTGAAAACTCCCATATGTAGATAGAAAATGTTAACAACTTACCACATCTTTTACAGCAAAGTCGACTTTGGCAACAAGGCGCAGCAGCGAACACGTCGTACATGTACAGAGAACCTGTATTAAATAAAAATATTCAAGTATAAAAAACACTTTCATCTATACTCCTATACTAATATTTCACCAAATCAGATTTTAACATTAACTATGAGGGGGATAGGTATGCTGTTTCACAGAGCAAAATGAACTTTACAAAAGTTTCCTTTTAATATATTAAAATTTATATAATTTGTATCCCTAGATGTCTAAAGCAGTTCCTAGAAGTTATCGAGCTTCTAGGTTTTCTGATATGCTTAATTTTGCCTTATTTCGTCTTGAATAAGTTTGCCTTTGTCTTCAGGTAATTTATTTTAGTGCTGTTAGACTGGGTTTCAATAAAAATAAATTTGTGTGTTAAGTCCACTTAAATTAAAGTTTCAAGATTTCAGATTAACATCAGATAATCAGTATTAAAAGCAAAATAGGGCAAATAGTTATTAACCAGTCAGAATAATTTTGTCTGTCATAGATAGATCGCGTAGATTAGACAAGATTCATCTGTGGCTTATCCTTGACAAAATAAAATTTTTCGGTTCTTTTGGCCGCTGCTTCTGGCAATGCTTGTAGTGAATTTTGAACAGAAAAAAGATGATACCGAGTTGATAGAAGGTTCCATTCCATCTGTTTTCACACATTCTGCAAATCATATTATTGATTCCCTCCAAACAACAGACACAAACAGCATGAAGATATTCACATTTATTTTCTACTTCAATCTGAAATTTAAAAAATCATTTCCTCATTTTTTAAATCCATTTAATCATAAATTTTTATTTTTGCAACCATTTGCTATAGAAGATACGGCTTACAAAGTTCAGGCTGCTCGAAAGCGTCATGCATTTGGATTCAGCTGATGAAGTTGATATAAAACAGAATGCTTGGCTGAGTTATCATTTGAATATAGTGTGTGTACCTGCACAGTATTTCCGGATATAGGGAAATTTTAATCTTCTTAGTCCTGATGCAAACCAGTTTTTACATCAGCCCATGAAAAATTCTATACTGCTAATTTGCAAAATTTGAGAAACTATGGCCTAAGTGAAAAGTATAAAAATGATATTTATGAAAGATTTTTACCAGCCTCATATTTTGAAACAAACCTCAATCAATCAAACGCTTGAGAGAAAACGAGGAGATTTGGCCACCACAAGAAACATGGTTTACCTGTGCCTAACGAACCCTACATATTTTTTTTAATATGGCGCTTTTCCCCAAAAAGAAATTTTAATTTTGTCAAAAACATGTCATATCAGTGGCTACTTAACAAAACATGTTAGGGCTGGAATGCCCTGGCTGGGTTATCATAAAATGGAGTAGATTTCCCTACAAAATGGCATAAATTTTATAACTCTCAATCTCACCTTCACCTCATCTTTGGTTCTATCATCATTACGAAGAGGACTTAAAAACATAGTTCCATCCAACAATGGGAAGTGATCGTAGATTGGTAAGTCTTTGCCACATGTTATGCAGTTCATCTTAAATACATTATTAATATTTGAAGCACAAAAGAAATAGTAAAAAATTATAATAAGTCAAACAAACAGGAAGAATCAAGCAAGTCCATTAGTAAGATGTGAGATTTGAGTATATCTTACGGGAACAACGAGAAAAAAAGGGTACCTGTGAACACTTAGCTCTGCTCAATTTGGATAAAACTGAATTTCTGAAATCATCACTTCCATAACCTTCACCTTCCATCTTGATATGATATGGATTGACCTGGTGACGTCTTAGTACATTCTTTGAATTGTTAAAAGAATAATCAGAGTTAAAGATTTGACATTTATATATATTATATATTAAAAAAATATTTTTAATAAGCAACAATGGATGGATAAATGGTCACTTCCTCTCAAGATCTCAACAACATCTATGTTATTTTCATTAAATCCACTGCTACATGGTAATTAAATTTTTTTTTCTCATAGCCAGACTTGCCAGGACCAGAGATCTTCAACCTGCAAAGCCGACATGGCTATCGCACCCAGAAATATTGTGGGATAAAAATATTTTGTAAAAATTTATCTACAGGCACATTATTTGGGTATATCGAGAGCAAAATAGGTATTCTGGACAGAGTCGAAAAATGTGTGCATAATGTTACTGAACAACATCAAATATTGTCCCCCTGCTATGAGTATCTCACTTGATTACCTCAAAGTTTCTGAAAGAATATCGTTTGTTGAATGTTGTGCTAGACATAGGTATTATATTGATCTCTGTACACGTCGTTCCTCCACTTGTACTATTCATTTCACCAGGTATGATGAGAACCTACACAATGAAAATCAATGCGAACACCTAAATGGTATTACATTAAAGTCTCTTTTTTAAAAAAAAGAGTCCTTTTCAAAACTATAATATTGTAAATTTTGATATTCACCAAATTTCTTTTTATTAAACTTTACCCGAACTATAATGTTGCCGTAAAAGTTGAAAAATGCGACTCGCAGGAAAAAAATTAGCAATCGCAATATGCTAGAAGTTGAATTGAAATGCTATTGGATAATCCATTAAAATTGTATTCGTCTATTCTTTGTGTAACTAACTCACAAGTTTCTCAAAACCTCAATTTTTTGTACAACATCGTGATTGTGCTGCACAATAAATCAATCGATAATAGTTAGGGAACAAAAATTCTGAATGTGCAAGCCAGGGTGGCATAATCTTTCTTTCCTTCAGGCGACTAATTTTCAGAGAGCAAAAATTGTATAATTGCCAAAGTTAATATGTGCCATATACGGCAAAAACGCACGACCAATATTATAAAACAGTGCGCCATAAATAGAGGACGCCTCCACTTCCATTCGGACATTTTATCATGTTCTTTCGTATTTCTGTTAATTGAATTTATGATAAGAATGCATTTGTCACAATACACATACATTCGTTATTAGGAAATCAATGCAGCGTATGACGTAACTTATAGCGATAGCACGCAGCAGACATTCTAGCATCCCAACGACGCGATACGATGACAATTAATTAAAATTATGAATTTTTTAAAAAATGTTATCGTAATGGTAGCCATAATATCATATGTCACCAACAAGGGTTATTAAGCCTTTTGGCAGCTAAGCAATAACATTTAGTACAGCCAAGTTTGGGAGAGCCAATTCAAAATTCCAACTGAACTTCCATGTTCACTAATAATGTCTGGTTCAAGTCAGAGATGAGGTAAAACAATTTGATTAATACGTGTTAGCTGCAGATGGATCTAGCTTCAAATTGAATCAGCTTAGTTTCAATCACATATCCTTGATCGGTCGTTCGTTAATTCTAATTTTGTTGTTAGATCTGCCAGCATTAGTGCATGATTTTCGAGTTTTGGAATCACTACTCTCGATTCAAGTGTGACCAAGAAGGGGTTATGTAATCCTCCGGCCGATGCAAGTCATGTGATTGTCCGAGAGTTTGTTACATAACAATGTCCAATTTGAAATGTCCAAAATGAAGGCGTTGATTGCTAGGGTTCTGATCTCATTTTTAATGAATTCACTGATATTAATACAATCATTTTGATACCAATCATCGCTAGGTTACTCGAAGACGTACTTTTTGAAACAATTTGTCTAAGTAAAATTAATATGCTATTTGGTCTTTGTTAATTACGTGTTTCTGATCGAGTTCCTGATGTGCACACTGATTATCATCTCATGGAGAATAACAATGATATCTTGCGTTCAATATTTTTAACAAAAACAAAAGCCATTTTACTCTTTTTTGCATGTACGCAATTTATTATGCTAAAAACACTTTGATTATCTACGGTACTATGAATTTGTCGAATATTGAAACTTAATTGTGAACTCAATAATTGCTGACCTATTAAACTATCGTAATCGAAAGTTGCCTAAGTTTACCGGGTTAACTTCTATCTAGTTAAGCATCGGAACTTTCAGCCTTGAGATATCATTAAAAAGATTTTATACGTTTCTACCATGGCCATGGGAATTGGAACTATTGAAGACGCAAGGAATTTATGGCCATATTCAAGTCAGAAATGCGTATTTATGATCTATAATTTATAATCTCAATGAGGCACAATGTGTTAATCGTATTGCATGATATTGCATAGTGGGGAAAGAATTATTGTGTAAAAACAGGTCATGACCGTCCTTGCAAACTATTAAATAGTTGTAACATTGAATATGCATTTGAGAGCGATCCCGTACACTGGACAACTTTGTCGGGCCCTGAACGGCCGACCCGTGTTTGGTGATCGCAAGCGGCGAATATGTACTATACATCTATGATCGACCCCATATGGCTATCGTCAACATATTTTCGGACAACCCAAAGCGGTCAAAATTGAAGAAAGACGCAGTTATTCTGTTGAATAACTGCTGCATGGATTCTTCTTTCTTTTTAAGAAAAGCGTATTTTTTTCGTTGTTTATTCTTCGTCGCTCTTTTCAAAAAGCGCAATTTTTTCACTTTTCTACTCCCTGGTGTAAGCATTCTGGTGGAATGGGCCTTTCAAATGTATTTGAGATAAAATAATGGAACTTTTGAAACGAAACGCAATATTCTAGACAAAAATTCAAATACCTTTGGTTTCTTCAAATCAATATCGCTGCATAACATTGATGTTGCAGATTCAGGAAATCCTTCAAACGGCATCAAAGTATTCGACTCTGGAACATTGCTAGAGCTTGAACAATTACAAAACGAATTTGTGTTGTTTTTATCACTTCCTCCTTGTTTAGCAGACTGACATTCATCTGGATTCCAGTGTCCGATAACTGGAGTCATATGTTCTTGCATCTGAATAGATGAATACAATAAAAAATAAATGAATCACCTATGTTCTTTACTTAATTTCTAGAGATCTCATAAATATATTTTGCCAGGTCGGGATGCATACCTTAATACCTTAAGCATGTCCTTAATAAGCAGTCGACAAAAAATAAAGGAATTAATGTTCATTAAAAAACGAATAAGAAATATCTCTATGGGTAGTCGCTTATAAACCAGTCCAATTTAAGAATTCTATATTCTACATATTCATTTTATCATATAAAAATTGATTAAAACAAAAATCTATACCTGCAATAAATTGGCAATACCAAACACACCAGGATGAATTTCTGTGTGATCATTTCCAACCAAGTTTACAGAAGGCATGAGAGATGGATCAAAAGATTCAGAAGGGATTAGATGTTGAACATGCTGTTTCAATGTTGGCTGTTGACAAACTCTATCCCATGAATTTTGCTGCGGAGAAGTAGGAGGGAATTTTGATATTCCCATGTCGAGCATCATTTTCGATATCTCCTCAAATCGATGATCTTGTAGTGGTGGTTGTTGCATTCTTTCCAAAACATTGGTGCAATTGTTCCCATTTATATTGGTTAGATTATCATCAACCCTTTCGATTCGTTCAATATGACATTGGGCAATAGCTCCAGGATGGAAAACACTACCAAAATTTATATTACTTTGGGGAAATACTGGAGATTGCGGAGTGGGGTGCATAGGCATTTTCCCATATAAATCCAATACGTCGTTATCTGGAATCTCAGGAAGAGCAGAGTGTGATGAAAAAGGGTTCAATGCATGCGAGCTACCATTCCGAAATCCGGAGTAATTTCTTGAACTAGGCAGCATGTGACTTCTTCCGACATTTTGTGGTGGAGAAAAAAACGAGATTCCACCATGGATCTCGCTACTGCTCGGCGACGAACTACTATAACCTTGATCCACAGACATAACCGAACTAGTTGAGCTGGTACGGGCACGAGTATCTTTGCTTCTTAAAAAGAATTTTTGAGATGATTTGCAAGTAAAAACAATACAATTCGAATAATTTTTTTTTCATATCTTACCAAATGAAAAAATGGTACACTCACCCATTTGGAATTGCTTTAGATTTTGATCGAGCAGCTCCAAATGTGTATTTGTTCCCAAGTGCAGGCAGATCTTTGTGTTTTTTTCTATTTTTTTTCTTTGCACCATCCTCTCCAGAAACTTTCCTGGCATTTTCGACTATAAATGACATTGAAAAAATATTACCAGGTCTGCCTTCTTTCTGAGTGCATTATTGATTATGCAAATAATAGAGTGAAGAATTGAAATTTCATGACATATAATCAGAATAATGTCTTATTATTATTATTTTATATCTATAAATTTCAAAATCCCTCAATTCTACCATCCTTGCCAAGGAACGTAATGATTACCAACCAATCAAAAAACTTTCGCCAAAACAAGTCAAGTTACTGGTGGATCGGGTTGATCGACGCGCAATCCATCTGTGGCTCATGCGTCACAAAATAAAAATACTGAAGGTTATTTCGAATTTTATTGTTCATGTTATGTTCATGTTCAAGAAGAGTGAAGACATATCAAGTGAGCATAAAATTTTTTCTGCATTTTTGTTTACTAGATACAATATTGAATCAAATATTCAGAAAACTTGAATCTTTGATTGCGTATGAGAAACATACAAGGCAAAACAACATCCTGTGGGCTCCAGTTCAAATCTTTTCGTAAATGACCACGGCCACATATGCAGTTACATGCACGATATGCAAGATCATATCCTCTCTTTGTCCATAAATTTTGTCTTCTTTGTTTTTCAGACCAACTTCTTGCTCGTCCTAAAAACGAGGATAGTATCGTATATTTTTTACAGTAAAATAAAGCAACCAAAAGAAATTAAGAGCGAAAATATAGACAACCTTTCTTAGGTATGGGGTTAGGTTTTATTATCCAGATATGAAGCATTTTGACTATTTGATTATGATAGTAGGTTAACTTGTCCCCTTCTCCAGAAAGCACAAACATCGAAGTTTCACTGTGCTCACATATGTATGTATGTTTTTTGCAACTCTTTACTCAGAGGATTCCTCACTAAAAGCAATCACAACTTTGTTGCATAAAAGATTGCAAAATATGACAAAAAAATTTCTCAAATACCGAAACCTTTTTAGCAATCTTTGCTTGATAATGTATGTTTTAGTAGTTTTTGAGGCATTTTTCAATGTTCACGTATCAGGATATACCTATTATTCTGTCATAAAAAAGAATTGTATCTGGAAAACTCTACTACTGCAGAAAGCCTATCTGCAATGCAATTTTGATAAAATATAATTTCGAAAATTGGGAGTATTGAAAGATCCAAAGTTCATGATTGAATCATAGTGAAAGTACCGGTATTGATATTTTTGATTCAACTGGGATATTCGAATCAGTAGAAAAAGATAATTACCGTGAGATCGTAGATAAGTTAACAATCCATCTTCCCATCTCTCAAAACATTCTTTGTGCATGTACGGTCCAGCGGAACAAGCCTCATTACTGCAGATTATTTTCTCAATCTTAAAATCAAATCAAAACCATATTAAACAATATGACATTGTCATTGGCTTAATTTTCAAGCAATTTACAACAGAGTGAAAAGATCATTTTGTCTATCATTGAATTTTATTTTGAATATTCAGATACTGTAATTCAATTCAATCAAGATTTGAACATTATCATAGCCAGGTCATTGCGCGATTCATTGTCTTATAAAGAGGGTCTGTTATAAAAAGGCTTTGTTGGCTGGTGTAATAGGTCACACAAACAAGTCAAATCTAAGGTCCTCACACAGAGGCTGAGAAGCCCTGATCTAAATATTAAACAATGGTCACTAAAAGTTTATTTTTTGCATACCTCATCTGGTTCTGTCAAATTGACATGACCCCCGAGTAAACAGCCACTAGGTGTGCAACATGCTCTCAACCAAGCAGCATCCACCTCATTGTCAGCATTTCCAGAAGAACCTGTTGAACCTATGGTAGTATGAAAAAAAAAACATGTTTAGAATCTTGCTCTTTACACGTAAGTACGCCATCTTAATATTGTTGAGCTGACATGCAAATCTAAATACCTTGACAGTTCACCAGCAATCAGCAAAACTCCAATCTGAATCAATAACAAAATTTGGCCAAAGTCATTTTAATTTGATTGTATTTAACATTTAATTAATACCTCTGGTACCCACCGGTACATATTATTTGGAAATATTTTTTAATATTACAAATCTTGAAAATGAATTAGTGAAGAGGTGGCATAGGTATATATATGCAATAATTCATAGAGTGACCAAATTCACATCCAAACTCCGACATGTTATGTAGTTTTTGGGTGAAATTCACCCTGAACTAGATTACAATAAATCAACATGAAAAACTAAATAGCGTGAACTTAGATGACAAACAGGTACATGAAATAGAACAACAGTAGAACCTGACTGGCAGAATGTCAGCTACTCAGACACCCGAAGCAAATGGGTCCATCAGATGTAAATTTAGTCAATGGGCAATATTTCATGATATGGCAGTGGTGAAAAGATTTAAATGTTTTTTGAGTGCCTGGTAGTAACCAAACTGAATAAAGTGTTTCAAAGTGTCTCGTCAACACTACTATGGAGTAGCAGTTTTAAGCCATTTTGCCTATCCAAAGAAAATGACATGAAAATACCAGACACTTGAAAAAAACCAAGATTCTGCCACCCTGAATTGGAATTTGAGCTGAAATATCCTATATAGAACACAATCACACGCAACTATACTGGTGAAAAGTAAAATTAATATCTTGATCCCAACTATCCACTACAATAAATTGGAAATTACTCAAATATTTAAATGCTTTGATATTAATACACGACCTTAATTGAGTAACCACTGTTAAAGCAATAAAAAATTAACCATTTGTTGGCAAATTGAAATGATCAGAATTGATGTTTTGGTCTTCCATGAATCCGCTTGCACTGCAGTTTGATGATTCTGAATTATTTCTATTTCTTTTTGTTGGCATGATTTTCAACTTCAACTATACAGATTCAAAGATGAATCTTCCACGATTGAACACTACCGTAATCCTTTATCATCATCAACTAGATAAAGCAAATCTGAGCATAAAAAAAACAGGTGAGGTATAGCACCATATCTCCGATTATCATCATTGCATATTGGAGGGAAGCGACTCATCCCTACCCAAGAAGCACATCATATACTTGCAGCACTCTCTGGATATGATAGGAATATTCTGTCATATGGCATTTAGCAATATGTTCACTAGAGGTAATAAAGTTCACTAGACTCAACAAGGCAATTTGGGATAGATAACCAGCAGTTGTAGGAGCTATCCAATGCCAAAGAAGTCTTCTAGTCTATCTAATATGCAAGTATACATCATTTTTTTGAGTTTTTGCTGATGTCACCATGATAGCATTAATGCAAATTACGAAAATTCTTCTTCTAGAGATTACCCACACTCAACGCAATTGTGCAGTCCAGGTGTGGCTGATTCAGACTAAAAGATCAACACAGCATAACTCTCATAATTTAACAAAATTTTCAGTTTTGCAATTGACCATGAAGTTCTTTATTATTTGCCAACCTCGTAAATCAGGGATTTGTTATCTTTTAATTAACTGTCACATAATACTGCTTAGATATTATTTTGCCAGAAGGGTCTAAGTTCATTGGTCTTGATTGAGTCTAGTCTAACAATAATGGGATCCACCCTTACTAATTGAGAAAATTAAAATTCCATGAAGCTTTTTCAGTTAGATAGACAGACACTAAATTGATGAACATTGATCTAAAATACTAAAAGCAATGAAGGACAAATGACAAATTTTACATGGCAAACCCATGTTTCAAGATTATTTCATATAACATATTTCAAATGTATCATATTCACTTGTCCAGTGCCTTTGCTCTTTTTCTGAATTAAAACACACTTATTTTAAGCAATGTTTCCTGAATTATAGCACAAAAAATAGATTTTGGACATTTGGTAGCTAAACACAATGTTACCCATAAATACACAAAACAAGGCTTTAAAATTTGCAACAAAAATCCACGCAAAAGTCCCACACAGCACAAAATTACAAACAAAAAAAACTTTTACTAATTGAACAAATCCGAAATTGAAATTGGTCTTAAATATCTTGGTGATCATAAACTTGTCAAGTCAAAAAGAAGTGTTAGATGGTTTTACCATCGCAGATACCACTCACTGCTCTTCACCGATTCAGTTCCGTTGGGGATGTTTTCAGTTTAGAATGGAATTTTTCTTTTATTACACTGTACATCTCTTAGAAGCTCTTTGCTATTACTGTATTAAGTGGCTGTTGGATAGTTTTTTTAGGCACTACTTACGGCCTTGCTCAAAGTGAATTTCAATGAAAAAAAGAATATATTCAGTATTCGTCACATTAGTATGACATTCGCCCAAAATATTATTAATGTCAATCATCAAGCATGTCTATTTTAAGTACTTATACCATGGCACATGATACCTTTATACAAAGCCGAACATTGGTAATTTCACAAACATAACTTACATAGCCTACTGCATAAGCAGTAAGCATTGGAAATCTAAACAATGCAAATTAATTTTATTTGATTCCATTTTGCTTTTACGTCACTATGTCTACGCTTTTGACCGATTGAGTCAACAGTGCAGAGTGTTCACTACTCTGCGCCCATGGTAGCAAACATCCGAAACAGACTTGAGCTACGGTACCGTACTATTTTAGCAGATTAGTTCCAAATGTTAGCAGGTTGCGGTAAGCTAGGTACCAATACAGTATACCAACTTTTCGCGGCTTCCACCCATCCTGTATCAGTACTAAAATTATATTTTATCCCAAGTCAACTCATGAGAAAACCTAACGACGACCATACTGCAAATAACAGCACTGGCAAACAGCAAAGATGCGACGAGAATGCAAATTCCACCATTGCAGACATGTTGTTGATCTCGCAAACCATTGGTCACGTGACTATAGTGAGAGAATTCATGAAAAACAACAACAACAGCGGGTGGAAAGTGGGAGTGGTCGATTCTTTCAGCCAATCAAACGTGCTGGTGGTGACGACAGCTTGCCGCGGCGCACGTAGCTGCTAATGATGGGGGTTAAAAGCGGTCGTTCGTTGCTATCATAACCAACGGCCAGATAAGCAGAGCATAAACGATGCAATTATAAGCGACCCTTATAATATTAATAATAATGATACACCCTTGGACTGTCCATAACATATCATTTTTTCTACGGGGGAGGAAATCTGGCAATGCGACAAACCAACCTCTCTCTCAAAAATTTTAGTTTGGCAATCGTGAGTCACATATGGACCGCGCCTTGTCGTCGGTGACATACCGAAACACGATTGGATAAAAGTTTTCTGACTGGGGAGGGGTTTGAACTACTTGTACGTAAGCGTAAATGCGTAGTTTGGGTTTGACATATTTGATGACACTAAACTCTAGAAATTACTGAACTGAAATCACTGAACAACGATTTTTACAATCCAAATGTTTTAAAATTGTTTTAGCCAGAATTTACTCACAGCATATGACATGGCCTTTTAATTTTTCGCGTGTCTTCGGTGAGGGATTATATTTTAAGCACATAATTCAATATTATTTTTTTGGGATGTCCCCATTATTTGAGACTTCCGAAGCCACTGGCGTTGACTGCCATCTATCACCATCAGTAGGATTATAATTTTTGGCCCAATAGGTGGTAGACGTCAGATGGGCTTTAGAATAGTCCTAACGTATTTCCTGCGTGTCGTGAGAGGCTCTAGCCAAAAACGACAATAGGGGCAACAATTTTAAGATTTGTTTTTCTTACGTTCCAGGGTTGGAGGGAAATTTTTTTCTTTCAAATCATTTCTTAGACTTAGGGAGAATAACCCTGGCGTCTTTGCTCTCTGCGAGACCAACCTAAATCGTGGAATCTCGTGTTCAGATTTCGGGGATTGAATTTTACCGCTCATACACAAGTATTCCTCAAGGCGTATGCACTGATTTTCTGTATACGTCCGTAACAATCTGCCTATAGCTCGTGCATTTGCCTTCAAATCTACATCATCTTCGTATATGTGCTTGCGAACGTCGCTTCGAATGACTTAAGGAGTATAAACCGCGACGTCTTTGCTTTCTGCGAGACCAACCTAAATCGTGGAATCTCGTGTTCAGATTTCGGGGTTGAATTTTACCGCTCATACACAAGTATTCCTCAAGGCGTATGCACTGATTTTCTGTATACGCCCGTAACAATCTGCCTATAGCTCGTGCATTTGCCTTCAAATCTACATCATCTTCGTATATGTGCTTGCGAATGTCGCTTCGAATGCCCCCCTCCCCTTAACCAAAGATTGTCTGTCCTGGACGATATTTCTTTGTAGATGGATAAAATTCCGATGTCTTGTCCATTTGCCAATTTTTTTTCGTGATGGGAGATTTCAGTGCCCTTCACGATACCTGGTACATTCAACTGTAACGGACTTGGCCGGAATTAAAACTCATAATTTCACCATTACTTGAAACTTATGACTAGGATCCCCGACAACCCGGCTCACGCTCCTTCCCGACTGGATCTTTATTTTGTCTCAGATCCAGGTGATGTATTCTCTCTGGTTCCCCAGCCCCACTTGATACTTCCGACCACGTCATTTTGCAGCTTGAGATTAGAAAACTCCTATGAGTAAAAAGTCTCATCTTCACTATCTCATCTTCTTACAAATACAAGTGCGGTGACTTGGATTATTTTTTCGTGACTTTCTCCGCGATGTACCGTGATTGATGTTTTCTTGCTGCCTGCTGATAATTGCGCGGTGGAAATTTCAGAGTGGATACGCCATGTAATTGATGAAATCATTCCTCATCGAAGATTCCAGATGGAGCTCCACTGCCACCCCTATGGTTTTCACCGAAATGCCCAGCAGCAGTAGCGACGAGAAGTCTTATTTCCACTGCTATCGTCGACATTCCAGCAGCGATAATAGACAAATTTACAGAAAGGCTCAGAATAATTGTGAAAAAGTGTTCAGCATTGCCAAATCAGGATACACGGAATCCACCAAATCAAAATCAAAAAACAAAATGGTTTTCACCGGAATACTTAGCATCACCAGCGACGAGAAGTCATTATTTCCACTGCTATTGTCGACATTCCAACAGCGATAACAGACGAATTTACAGAAAGGCTCAGAGTAATTGTGAAAGAGTTTCCAAAATTGCCAAATCACGATATACGGAATCCACCAAATCCAAAATTTCAGAACTAAAATTGGGTTTCAAGAAAATTAGAAAATAATAAATAATGTAATGAACAGGGGTATATCAAGTATCCCTCTTCTTATAAATGGCCAAGGAATTTTGTGTTCTTCTAGATACAAAGTTGAGTTGTTTGCCAGGTGTTTTCTGATAACTTTAGCCTTGGTTCGGTTTCTGGTACCTCTTCAAATAATTTTCACAATAGCACTGGCTTTACATTGGAAAACATGTCAGTAACTCCACTCCTTGTCTCCAGAATGAGTGCCATACTTGATTCGAATATATCTCTTGGTCCCGACTGTATTCCATCTGCGATTCTGAAGATTCTTTCCCCTGAGTTGTCCGGTATTTTGTCCAAACTGTTTAATAAATATCTCAAAGAATGCACCTTCCCCAATACATGTAAATGTGCAACGATTGTGCCGGCATTCAAAAACTGTGGCGACCGAAGTGATCCCAATAAATATCGTTCAATTAGCCTCTTTCCAATTATCAGTAAAATTTTTGAACCAACTATTAATAATAAAATTCCTGGACACTTAGAGTCGCTTTGTCTCCTCACTAACAAGCCGTATGATTTTCGTCGTTCGCACTCTAGTGCTGACTTGTTGGAAGTAATAACCGAACGAATATTTGGTGCTCTTGGTCGTTATCGGGAGGCAAACTCCGTTTCTCTGGACATTTCAAAGCGTTCGACTTAGTTTAGCACAAAGACCTTTTGCAGAAAATTCAATCGTATGGGATTTCTGGTCAAGTGTTTTCAATTGTGGAATCTTTTTTATCCAGTCGCAAGATTACTGTTGTTTTGGACGGCCGACGTTCAGGAACTTATGTCATTGAATCCGGTGAACACAGATGCGTTTCAAGAGCACCAAAGCAATGAATTTCTTGGCTTCTCTAACGAATATAACAAATCACTTGAATGTGTTAAATTTGAGTTTGCAAGGGAAAGGACAGGTCTTTTCGAATTTAGTGGTTCATGTAGAAGGTTTCCGCTCGAAGTTGGGCTTGTTCAAGGACGTATTGGAAAGAAATGATCTGACTCATATTGCCTGTCATCAAAGAAGAAATCCCAAGTGCCGATTTCACTCAATTTGAAAATACTATGGTGATCGATGAATTTAGCAGCAGGTTTGTAGACTTTCACGAGCTCAAGATTCTACGTTTGCTATTCAACAATCCCATGGGCGTGAGAGTTAGTACATATGCACAGAGCTTCAACTTCAATTATGTGAACTTCAGAACGATCCGTTTATCTGTTAAAGAAAATGGAAAATCTTGCAAACTTTTGGAAGTTTGTCTTAAAGGAGAGGTTTCAATTTGTAGAAGATGCTGTCATGTAGTTGTACTCGGTGTTTGTAAGTACATACATTTGTGAATGCACGTTTTCAGCAATGAACAATATTAAAACCAAAAATCGAAATCAACTTGGAAAGAAGGCTCTTCACATCCTTCTACGATTCACGTGGATACCAACGCTATCGTTGAAGACGAACCACTGATGTCACATTAATCAGTAAATAGTGTTGCAAATTTGTCAAATTTCGGTGTTTGAATTATTTCATAGCTAGCTGAATAAAGGTGTACATTTAAAAAAAGTTAGTATAATTTGCCAGCATTAGGCCTATAAATCGCAATTTAAAAACATTGGCCCGAAGGATAAAAAATTATTCTTTTTGCCCGAGATGAAAAGAAGTTAAACCACGCTGATCTAAAAGATGTCTCACAGCACATACAGACTTCTGGACCTAGATTCTAGCCGACAAACAAAGTTATGAAAAAAATCGAAGTTTACTTGTCATGATATTAAATCAGGCCATAGATACTACCGTTATAATCCAACGAAATCGTATATATTATTTTTGGTTCATTCATGTCTGGACTGTGTCAAATCAGTATGAAAGTCCATCGTTCCAATCTTTTTGATCTTTCCAATGATATATGTGAGGCCCATGCATGGAAAAGACAAGGTATGAAGTCTTGAAATTATATTTGGATTACTCATCTTAGGACTGTGTCGAATAAGCAGTTTAGCCCATCTTTACACTCTTTTTGATCTATCCAATGATATATAAATGGACCATGCATGGCACAGACAAGGTGCGATGTCTTGAAATTTTATTTGGTTTATTCATCTCTGGTATGTGTCGAATCAATACCAAAACCCATCTTTGCACTCTCTTTGATCTATCGGATGATATATATATGGGCCATGTGTGTGTCAGACGAGGTATGGTGTATTATTATATTTGGGTTATTCATCACTGGACTATGTCAAATCATCATCAAAGCTTATCTTCACACTCTTTTATCTACCCAATGATTTATGTATGTGCCGTACATGTGACAGACACGATTTGGTGTTTTGAGATTATTTCTGGTTTATTCATCTCCGAACTAAGTATGAAAGCCCATCTTTAACACTCTTTTTGATCTATCAAATGATGTATGTATGGGCCATACATGATGCTGACATAATAATATTATAGAAAAATTTTAGGTGGATGGATAACTAACGAATAACTTTTCTTCAACCATTTTCGTATCAGAAATGTCGAATCAATCCTGAAATATATTCTAACCCGTTTTTTTAGTCAATTTTAGAGTTCATTCCATGGTCATACATGAAACTAACATAAATTGGGGTTTAAAATTTTGAGCTATAGAAAATTGTTTTATTTCAAATTGTAAAAATAAAACGAATTTGAGCTCTGCTCAGCTCACGCTCCAATGAACAAATTGACCAATTTGCAGCTCCTGTACCGTAAAAACAAAGGTATAAATCAAGAATCTGTCCAGTAAAACTTCTTCACTGGGGGTTAGACTATGACCCAACACACACAGAACGCTTTCAAAGCTTCCTTGAAAAAGCTATTTCGAATTCCAGAATAAGTTTTTTGGTTGGATTTTGGCGAAAAATGTAGAATTCATGAACAGGGAGATTTGGAAATATAGGTAAAAAATGGAATAAAAAGTTTTCAGCCATGCAGACCTTTTCACTAAGATTTTAGATCACTAGACCTTGTAGCTTTGATGCTAGAGTCAAAACGTATCTGGAAACAGCACTCACACCACGTGGCCGTGACGTCAATCAATGTGATGTTTGGTTGGTTGAATTTTGACAGAAAATCTAGAATCCTTGAACAGGGAGACTTGGAAACTTAGGTAAAATACGGAATAAAAATTTTTCAGTCATACAGATCTTTTCACTAAGATTTTAGATCACTAAACCTTGCAGCTTGGATGCTAGAACCAAAAAGTATCTGGCAACAGCACTCACACCACGTGGCCATGACGTCAATCAATGTGATTTTAACAGCCTATTAGGCCACTTTCAAATGATTATATCTAAAAAACAGAGCCTTAAATACGAAAAGTTCGTGGAATAAGTTCTTCATTTGATCCTTGACTCTGACTTCACACATGGTTCACATTCCTAAAGCTTGTCCTGCAAAAGCCTTATGCATTTCATTATCATCACTTTCAGTACTGCATTTTGGTGGAAAATCCAAGATTCCTGAGCAAAGAGATTTGACAGTCTACATTGAAAAAATGAAACAAAAAGTTTCCATCCACACAGGCCTTTTAACTAATATTGTAGATATCTGGATCTTGTAGTTTTGATGCTAGAGCCATCTGGCATAATAATGAATATTAATAATAAGAAAAGGAAAATTTCAAAGAGTCTTTCGCTGTAGCGAAAGCCTTAATAATAATATTAATATGAAGAAAGAGACACAGAACTTCAAGAACACAACATAGGAAATGATACGGGTATGGACAGATATTGCAAGATATATATAAATATTTATGTGTGTGTTCGAAATTGATATCGGTATTTATACTATCCATTCGTTTTACTACAAAAAAATAAATTTATTTGTGTCACTTGGACTTCGGCCACACCATTGTTGATATATAATATGTTGTATATTTTAGCTTTAGCTACGGGGCTACTACATTTTGTAGCTATATTTAGAATAACTGTGTCATGCCGATGAATTGTTGTACATGAAACATTTGGGAAGGTTAATTTCGCTTATTATATTGTGTAACACATTTAAAAATAGACATTCCTTTCCCTTATTAATAATATCAATCCCTTTGTTTTTATTTAAATGTTGTATGTTTTTTCATAGGGCAGACAGATTTACTAACTCGAACCGTTTCTGCAGGAGGATTATCCCATATTGAGATTTCAAACAAACAAAGGAAAACATATCTTGTTTATGTTAAAGACTTTGCTGTTGACTTCCCTTCATCATCAGAATCTGGCTCTGAAAACCCCAAATCGCATGAAAGTCTCTACTTGGTTTCTACTCTGATCTTGAGAGCAGGAGGAGTTTATTTGAAGCAGGTATGTTAATCAAAGCTGCATTAAACAAATGCCCCGAATTATATGTACCTTTACCATCAACATCTGAGGATCCCACAGCAAAAACGGTTGTTCGACCACGGCTTTCCAAATTATTCGTTTGGTTTATCGGAGCATTAGAAAATCATGTATGGAGTACCGGCACATAGTTGTCAAGCGTTTTTAATTCTTTTTTAATTTTTTTTTTTAATTTTTCTCAAGTATCCTATTTTTAATGTTTGTTTTTAAATAAATTGGAATATAAACAAAAATTTAAATAAAGCGTATTTTTTTAATTTCTTTTTTAGGTTTTTCGAATTATTACCTACGGCCTGTCCGTGAACTACCAGGGGTCTTATACCCAACAATCGCTGGGCACGGACCTTTGTAGTGACTGTGTATCTGTTCTACGTTACAGCTGCCGCGAAGTGTCTTTCTGAAGGGCACGCTCGGTGATGAAAGGTCAAGCATCGAACTATCGGCCTTGCGGAGAATACGATCGCGCTTAACCGACTGAGCCACCGAGCTGGGCTTGTGTTAGAAGCGTTTTATTTAATTTTCTCGCCTGACAACGATGGGCCACCATAATCCATGGATAAAGTATGCATTTTGGAAGCGGAGCGAGTATAATAACTGTGTACATTACCCTGCTGTACAAAAAAAATGCTGTGGATAGTTTATTATTATGATATTGTTGCATTTGTTTTAATATTTCATTTTCATGAATTTCGTTTAGCTTGAGGAAGCCTAGACTTATATAGGATCGATCCTATCTCTGTAATGAGAAATGGAAATAATTTTCATAGTTTTGTTCTGCAAAACAATCAGTGTAGCAGAGACATGTAGACTCGCGTTTGCCAAACATGAATATCCAGTGCTATCAAGTACTGTAGATCGGTACGCCATACGAAGATATGTAAGATGATCATCTCAGTCATTGCGATTATCGTTAACAAAAGCTTCAAGCATTTGTTGAATCGTCCTATTAAATCGTTTAACTTGTCTGTCAAAGCGCAGATGGTGCGGGCTTGTTCTAGTTTTCTGTATTCCATATGATTCACACATTTCGGAGAATAATTTTGATTCAGAATTTCTGCCTTGATCTGAGTGAAGAATTACACCAAAACGTGACAAAAACTGAGTGACTAACATATCTGCAGTGGTTCCAGCTCTCTGATTTGAAAGGGCAAAACATTCTATCAATTCAGAAAAATAATGAGAAACCACTAAGATGTGTTCGTTTCCATTTTCGGTAGTCGGCAATGGTCCAAGAAAATCAATTGCAATTCGATCAATCGGTGCTCCATATACAAGTTGTTTGAGATCTCCTTGTTTTCTACCACACAGCATTTTTGTCGAAGCGCAAGTCTTACAAAATTTGCACCATCTTGGAATGTCTTTTTTAAAACCAGGCCAATAGAACTTGCGGCATATACTTTTACAAGTACGATTGACAACTAAATAGCCTGCAGTGCGCAAAGAATGAAGCTTATGAAATAAATCCCGTCTCATATTAGATGAAACAATCAACTGAATAGTACACTCTTCAGATTTACAATCAGGAATCCAACGGCGGTATAATAGCCCATTATCAATATGTATCAAATCCCATTGCCAAATATAGCTGTTAGTCACAGTCGATTCTGACATACATTCTTGAATATTTGGTTTCAAACTTGACATGCATTTCCATTTAAAAGCTGCAGCAATATCAGGATTTCCGCTTTTGCCATTTTCTGAGTTGTTCATCTGTGTAAACATCTAACCAATTACACTGGATAGAGATTGACTGCTAGTGAGTTTTGAAATAGCTGAAACATTGACATTGCCAAGAATAGAGTTAGGCATACAATCAGAACAGTCTTCACGTTTATATTATTAATTTGACGTGACAAGACATCGGCGTTGCCATGTCTGGTACCAGGCCGGTGTTCAATTTTGAAATTGTACGCGCCAAATGTGAGAATCCACCTTGCTAGCATTTCTTGTGGTTCTCGAAAATTGATCAACCACTTGAGAGCAGCACTATCAGTGCGAATCCTGAATGGTCGTCCACGAAGATAGTGACTGAAGTGTCGCACAGCCCACACCACTGCTAACAACTCCCGGTGTGTAGTGCAATATCTACGCTTTGATTTAGACAAAGTTTCACTCGCGTATGACAAAACTCGTTCCTCATCTTGTACTTGTGATAAAACAGCGCCGATACCAGTACCGCTGGCATCTGTGTCAAGTACAAACTCACCCTCTGTTTGTGGAAATACTAGAATAGGGGCAGATGCTAAACAGTGCTTCAACTTATCAAATGCAGTTTGGCAATCCTCGTTCCATATGAACGGTATTTTCTTTCGTGTCAAACGTATTAAAGATGCTGCGATCGTGGAATAATCGAGTACAAACTTCCGATAATAATTTTATGTGCCCATGAAACTACAAATATCAAGTCGGGACTTCCATTACTTAATAACAGCGATATTTTCCGGGTCACAACTGACTGCATCACCTGATATAAGATAGGACGTACTTCGACGAAACAGTTTACATTTTGCGGGTTTCCACTTCAGTCCAGCACGGCGCAGTACTATAAAAACTTCACGAAGATTTGTAAACGAATTAGAAAAATCAAAGCCATGCGACATAACATCAGCTAAGAAATTAAAACAGCCGTTCAACAGAAGATCACCCAAAATATTCTACATCATTCGCTCAAACTTGGCCGGCACTTTGGTCAGACCAAACGGCATCATACCAAAGTGAAATGAGCCATCCCCGTCCCGTCGCGGTATACTAAAGGCTGTTTTTTCCACGGTCTACTGGGTCAACTTCGACCTACCAGTCACCACTAGCGAGATCGAGGGTCGAGAACCATTTGGCACCATTCAAAGACTCAATGGTATCCTCTATACGAGGTATCGGATAGACATCCTTGTATGTGATATCATTCAACATAAGGAAGTCCACACAAAAACGTGTTGATTCGTCCTTTTTAGGCACTAAATCAATAGGAGAAGAATATGGAGAGTCGCTGGGTTCTATTACACCTTGTGCCAACATATTATCAATTGCCTCATCCACAACTTTCCTTCGCGCCCATCCCATACGGCGAGGAGTCTGCCGTATTGGCCGCGGTGTTGTTGTGATAATTCTATGTTTTGCCGCGGAAGTACCGTATTTCGCGGCGGATAAGCTACTTTTTTCCAAAAGCTTTCTTTCTTATACGTTGACTTATACGAGACTTATACGTTGCTGCGATCTATTTATTGTTTTTTTCCCGATCCACAGCGATTGTGAAGCGTTTTAAAAGTTATATATAGATGACGCGGCGAGCGCATGTACTTTCAAGATATGTCAAATTGCAGAGAGATTTGAATTAAATTGATAATAGACTGCACCCAAATTTACCGTGTACCTAGCACATGCTCGATCTTTTTGCTGCAGACATTAGTGAATTTTCATTCAGACATACATGTCATACATCGTCATACGTGCGATTTAATTTGATGACGATCCGATCATGTGTGATCATCAATCGGAATGGCCAGTATTATATCATTCATTGCAAAACGGCGCAAAAGGGAATGTATGTAGTTCGCAATCGACGCCAGCCTCTAAATTAATGAAACAAGGAATTTAAACTTAGCAAGTTCGAGAATTACTTTGACGTTTTGACAATGACGCAATCGACGCCAGCCTCTAAATTAACGAAACAAGGAATTTAAACTTAGCAAGTTCGACGAGAATTACTTTGACATTTTGATGATGACGCAATCGACGCCAGCCTTTAAATTAACGAAACAAGGAAAAATCTACAATTGTGACATCGAAAAATATATTTTGGTCTGATTCATAAAAAATAATAAATTATTTTATCGCCAATAATATTTTGTTTTAAATACCCCCTAAGGAATTTAAACTCGGAAGGTTCGGCGCGAATTACTTCAAAAAAATCAATCAATCAAGAAAGTTCCACAATTGTACATTTTCACACTGTTTCTGTGATAATGTTTTGTACTATTGTAGAAACTGCTGCCGTTAATTATGTTTTGTTTATGTTCACGACATGACGTCTTGGTAGGCAATGTATTAAAATGCAACAAGAAATGGCGTCTTCGGTGTCTGAGGAAAACAGATCATACAAAGGTGATTGGTTTGTAACGATCGGCTTAGAAGCGGGAACTTCAATTTTGTCTGAAAGGGAGTAAAATACACCAGCTTTCTTAAAACCATTCACTAGGCACTCCGGGCTCACTTGTTCCCATGCTTCAACAATCCACCGCGACACTTTGAAGGGAGAAAAACGATGTTTTACGGGTCATCGGCCGAAACGACATTGCACACCTGGCCGAACGACATTGCACACCTGGCCGAAACGACATTGCACACCTGGCCGAAACGACATTGCACACCTGGACAAAAACGATACTGCGCTCCTTCCATGCGTCTGAGTTAATGAATTACTGTACGTTATTACATTAGCGTTTGATAAGCGTTTTTGACTGGTGGTTCACGGACACTTTGCGACTATTACAGTGCTGCGTCAAATCAGTGTGCAAAATAGCAAAATTTTAGAAAAATGACCCTTTGCGACCATTACCACGGAGGTGCTTATACGCCGCAAAATACGGTATGTCCTAGTTCCCCATCTGGCCCGAAAAATATGTTTTAGATCTCAGACACTAAAGTCGCTAACTGTTTGTGTTGATTGATATTTAAACCCTCCGCGGAATTGACTAAATCACACAAGTGTTCCGGCAATTCTAACTGCACATTCCCACACTCAGATTCGTCAACTTGTAATTGTGCTACCAGCTTAGAGTGAGCTATACCCGCTCTTATTTTGACTCGCTTGCCATTTTGATTAACCGATAAGACTGGAACAGTGGATTTACACGGTTCCACAATAGAAGAAACCAGCTGAATACCATCAGAAAGGAAGCATGAATCTAGCTGTTCAACAATGGCAGCTATGTCAGATGAAGAGTTCGGCCAGGGACAACTAAGTCGAGAAGTAACGACCACTTTAGAAAGTGGCGGGATCGTAATATCTTCTCGTACAGTGACACGTGTTAGGAAGTCAAGTATGCAGGTTCTGATGACTGGCAGGACTGTTGGTTCTTCTTTCAACATATGTAGAATATCAGTTGTATACCGGTATCAACTTATGGTACTTAGTATTCTAACTGTATGAACATCTAAATACAACCAAATACTCCAATTGGTAAATACAATAAAACATGGTAAAGAAAAGCGATGAAAGAAACAGTGTGAAAGAAATAGTATATCCCAATATCTCCCCTTTGCAAAGAAAAATGGGAACAATGAAAAGGGTAGCAGACCCTAAGCAATACACGATAAAAAGAGAATAAATTGGGCACGGTGGAAATCAAGACATGACACAATATAAAATCAATATACAATGCGATATGAAAACAATAGAATCGTCATTATATAAAAGACCTGAGAGTATATGAAAGTTGAAGGTCGTGAAACTAGAAAGTTCTTAAAATAGTATTGGACTTTAAAATTAGAATCATATCACAGTACTGTGTTTTCTTTTATATGATAATATCTCCCTCTTTATACGGAATGATGAGAATAATGAGTTTTAATTATTCTCGGTTAATCCAGGTTTATTATGAGGGAGTAAGCGTCTTAATGCCAGTGGCAATCTTGTGGGAAGAAGGGGTGTATGAAGGTTGGATGAAAAATTACTTGGAGTGGGGTTTAAATGACCTTGAGATGGTGGGGTAGGAACACTGGGTCTATAATTAAAATCTCGAGATGGTGCAGCATTTTGTAAGTTGGGGGAAATTGGTATGGATGCTGGTGAGAAAGAGATCTTTTTGAGGAAACGTCGATTTCTGAGTACTGTACGACCAGAGCCATCCATACGTATTACATATTGACGATACTTCAAACATTTGACGACTTTTCCTGTTCTATCCCATCTTTTGTTTGTAGGATTTTGTATAGAAACGTAGATGCCCTCATGGAGTGGAGATAAATCATGGGCATGTCGATTGTATTCTTTTTGTAAATCCGAGTATTCTTGAGAAAGAGCTTTCTCTCTTGCTTTTGCTGCTTGTGTCCATAAAGGGTTGAGTCGTACATTTGAAGGATGTACTGGTAAAAAAATCCTTCAGTTGTCTGGAAAATATCAGCTGTGCAGGGCCGAGTCCTACATCACGAAGTGGCGTGTTGCGATATTGTAGGAGTGCTTTGCTAAAGAGACGACTATTTGGAGATCCGTCCGGGAGAAGATTATCACGAATGAGTCGTTTTGCAGATTTGACGGCTAATTCTGCACGTCCATTAGACTGTGGATAATGAGCAGATGAAATTCTTCCTTTGACTCCGCAGACGTCAGGAAATTTCTTGAATTCTTCTGATGAAAATTGAGGCCCTCCATCAGTGCTGAGTTCCTCAGCACAACCAAAATGTGTGAAAAGTTGTTCGAACACTAGAATTACGATCTTAGACGAAGGTGTATGATGGAAATGACAAATTTCAATCCATCCACTGAATCTGTCAGTGATTGCGAGGTAGTCGTTTCCATTTAGGTTGAAGAAATCTGCACAGATTTGTTGGAAAGGCCATTGTGGTGGTGGATTCGGAATCATGATGGTGCAATATATGAACAAGTGAAGCATGAATTTTTAAAATTGAGAATGCATTTGTTCATTCCGGGCCAATATATGCACTCTTTCGCTCTTGCAGTCATGTTTGTGCATCCCTGATGTGCACTGTGTAAAGTTTGAAGAACTGTAGATCTTAGTTGTGATGGAATTACGAATCGTTTGTTGTCCAGAACAATAACTTGGTCAGTGAAAATAGATAGCCTGTCTCGAAGTTCCCAGTAAGGACGTAGTTCAGGTGAGGTATCGTTTCGAGTTGATGGAAATCCGTTAGATATTGTGTCATACAAGAGATCATGTGTTCTATCAGCATTGCGTGCATTTTGTAGTCTGAGCATGGTGATGGCTTTGTTGGTGGAATGAGGGTTGTTGACGTCATGGTTTATAATTTGAAGAGTTTCTTGCATGCATCAATGGGCTGTGCCATCCTCCAATTCTGCAGCAAAAAGATCTTCTTCGGTAGGATGAGAAGTAGAAAGGACTGGGTTTTGAGAAAGTGCATCAGCGCCTTTATGCCATTTTCCACAACAATGTCTGATAGAAAAGTCATATTGAGACGTTTTAGACCTGAACCTGAGAACACGAGGATTACTAATGTCGGACAGTTGCCTATCACTGAATAGAGGAATCAGAGGCTTGTGGTCAGTAACGACGATGAGATTTTTACAACCTAAGATGAATGATTTTGCATGATCTAAGCTCCAAGCTACAACCAATGCTTCGCCTTCGATTGGCGCATAGTTCCTTTCAGCTTGTGAAGTGTGTCGAGAACCAGCATATACCAAATGCCAACCATCTGGGCAACAATTTGGAGCTTCATTGGTGCTACATGTGCAATATTTCTGAAGGAGAAGATAGCCAATGCCCTCTTTGTTCCAATCGCATTAAATAAGTGAGGGTCATTTTAAATCGAAAGCGCGAATTCCTTCTTCGCATAGAGTAATCAGTTTTGCCTTTGATTCTTCGAACACAGATTGGAGTGTGTCATCCCATGTAAACTTTGACCCCTTTTTGATAAGGTCGCGAAATGGTAGCATGATGGGAGAGATGGCGTATGCCCAGGATATCTGATTGACCAAACCATGCCAACTTCTGGCATCGTGAATGTTAGCTGGTGAAGGAAAATTTTTGATAGAATCAAGTAGCGCTGGGGCAGGAGCAATTCCAGACGGAGTTACTTTTAAACCCGCAAATATAATTGTGTCTTGGCAAAATACAAATTTATCAGGATTAAGAACAATGCCTTTTTTGACACATAAGGTAAGAAAATCCCAAATTTGGTAGAAAGATAATTGTATGTTGTCTTCGTATAAGCATAAATCATCGACAACATGTTGAACTTTGTCAATGTGGGCTTCCTCCAATATGAGGTCCAGGTTACGATTGAAAATGTCTCCTGCAGATTTGAAACCTTGTATGAGGCGTGTATTCATGAACCTCCCCCATGGAGTGATAAATGTTGTCAATGGCTGGCTTTCTTCATCGAGTGGGATACTGTGATAACCATCGGCAATGTCCAAAATAGTCTTTTTTGTAAGCGGTGGTATTTGACAAGCAGCTTTGAATGGTGGGGGCTTATAGTGTGCTTCTCTGGCACATTGCGAATTGAGTTTTTGTAAATCAATTGTGCGACGTATTGCACCACTCTTCTTCAGTAAGGTGACCATTGGAGCGCACCAAGGTGTCACCATGCCAGGTGGAACTGGTTTAATTATTCCTTTATCTATGTCATCAAATAATTTTTGCTTGGCTGGTTTTTCCATGTGTATAGGGATTGGAATGGGCATGTGCCGCGCATATGGAATAGCATTTAGTTTAACATGAATGTGTGCTGGTGGACCATGCATAACAGGGAAAGGTGGAGAACGATCAAAAGCTGAATCTTTGAAGCTATCCAGAATGTCCTTTTTCAGATTTGGGACGTTATCTTCTGTGGCTGGAAATGGTAGTGATGTGGGATGAACAGGCAAGGCATGTATTCGACGATTTGAAATATCTTGGATTGTTGATGCTTTCGCTGCAGGAGAATTTGATTGGGAAGGCGTGATGGACTGAAGAGAATCAATGTCGGGTGAAGGTAATGGAAAATGCTTTGGTAGGATTCCCAAAGAAATACACGCATCTTTGCTAAGATATAAATGTTGTAAATTTATGCCAGGTTCGGTAAAGTACAGAGGTTGTGTTGTTACCGTGTCATAGCCATCAATGCGTATATCAACATTTGACCAATAAATTGTTTTAATAGTGCCTCCTCCCACTCCTCGTATTCTTTTATCACAAGCCTGCATGGTTCGTGTGGATAGACCAAGATATGCTGTGAAAGAATGTTCAGCAACACATATGGAAGCTCCACTGTCCGGTAAAGCAGTTATAGATTTCAGATTTTTAGAATGGGGTTTAGAGCATTTGCTAGGATAAAGGAAGACTTTGATTGTGGATAGGGAAGATGTTGGAGAATGAACTGTATAGAGTGATATGCTTCCCAGATTATCTTTATCTTCAATATGTTCTGTGTCCGACGGAGGGTTTGATGTTGTTATTGATCGAGCTTGAACCGTTTTTGACTTGGCAGAAAAGCAAACCTTTTTGAAATGATTGTCTTTTCGACAGTATGTGCAAGTTTTTCCCCACGCCGGGCAGCGGTTTCTCCTGTCAGCGTCTGTTGAACCGTGTGTGAGGCTGCCGCATCCCCGGCATGGATTGCTTATGTGGCTTGGTTTCCCAGAGTCTCTTTTTCGGCGTTGGTGTTCAGTAGTCATATGTGAGATGGAGCATGACTGAGTGTGACAGTGTATGGTTTCCTGATTGCGTAAGGCCGACTCATAGGCTGTTGCGTATTTGATGACTTCTTCTAAAGTGGTGAGGGCTTTTTTGTCAGCGCATTTCGACAGTATGTCTGCTTGAAGAGTCGTGTTGCATAAGTCTTTTATGAGTTGATCTCGAACATGCCAATTCGTTTGATCGAGTTTACATGTTTCGCTTGGGCATATGTATTCACAGTCTTGAACAACAGAAAGTAAGCACGCCACGAACTGAGTGTGTTTCACCTGTATGCTGTTGCAAATCCATGAATTTAGTCCGATGTGTGAGGGGATTAAGTTCAAGTGTGACTATGTCCTTGATTTTAGCGAGAAAATCTTTTTCTGACATGTTTCTGAAATCTTTACATGTGTTGCTGATGATCTTCTGAACAGATGGATCACAGGCAGAGTATAACAAGTCAGTTGCATGAGGGATGGCTTGAGGCTGAATATTCTTGAATGTGGTCCAGACTGATACGGCTGTGCGAAAATCTGAACTTGACATTCTTGTTGAAAATTCAGATAGCTTTACAGGTAGATGTGATCTGGATGATGGAAAACTGGAGATGTCATTGTGGGCTGTAGAGTATTTTAGAATCTTCAGTTGATGAGAGACTATTGTGATTCCTAGATCAGTTTTAAGAGTAGTCTTATCAAGTTGAGGAAGCTCTAAATCAGTGAGTTCGTTTTGTAAAAACGTTTCAGCATATTCGTCGGCTTTCTCATCTGGGATAGCGAGGGACTTGAAGAACGTACTCCAGCTGGCAGCATCTGTTAGTCGCAGCACCATGTTAGGAAGTCAAGTATGCAGGTTCTGATGACTGGCAGGACTGGTGGTTCTTCTTTCAACATATGTAGAATATGAGTTGTATACCGGTATCAACTTATGGTACTTAGTATTCTAACTGTATGAACATCTTAATACAACCAAATACTCCAATTAGTAAATACAATAAAACATGGTAAAGAAAGGCAATGAAAGAAACAGTGTGAAAGAAATAGTATATCCCAATAACACGGCAACAGGGTACCTTCTCTCTCAGTATGTAATTTAATTTCCTGCCCACGTATCACCAGGTCACCTGATGATAAATGAAGAATACAATCATTTTCACGAAGATAGTCCTTGCTTAAAATCCCAATAGGCATGCCTAACTGGGCAACAATCCCAGTGCGCGACGAGTCGAAAAGGAATCAAATTTCTGATCAAGCTCCATTGTACCCAAGGAGAATAAATCATGACCCCCGACTGCTACAAAGGATTCTTCTAGTGGCATTAGATCGTTATCTTCAATCTATGGCATCAAAGATAGAAACATCAATAAGCGTAGTCATTATACCACTGTCTACCAGAAAGTTGAATTATTGATTGTTTACAAGTACACGTGAATGCCAACTATTGTTGCATTGCAAAGAACAAATATTTAGGTATAGGTTATAGTTTTCGGTCCGTAAACATTAGTCAATTAAGCGGACACTGAGGACCTCAAGTCCGCTGAGTGCCATTTAAATTTTCGTTTGCCGAACTTTCATTTACCGCAGATTCACTGGGAATCATACGATTACGGCAATCGCGCCTCTTGTGTCCAGTCTGCTTGCAATTAAAACAAAACAGGCCCTGCAATCCTTACCCCAATGCCCATTCTCACCACACCTAGGACATGGATTTCGTGGTGTGCCATCGAAATTGCGAGAGCTATTACCGTGTGGCTTAGCATATATTCGATCATCACATTCAGCTTCGCTAAAAACATGTTCACCATCACCTTAGAAAGATGAATCATTTGCGGCCTTGTCTTGTTTCGCATTAACTGCAGCGATGCACGGCTTGCTAATGCCCCTCTTGTTTGCCATTTGAGAATGATCAACCGAATAATACAGAGTAGCTAGCGACAAAGATTTTTCGAAAGTTCCAGGCTCATGCATTGTAAGATGTTTGATCATGCATTCATCAGTTAAGCCAGTGAGAAACTGTGACTTTAAAATATCATCCTGTCCGCTTGCATCAAGATTCGGATATGCAAGGATAACAAGTTCCCTCAACTTACTGCCAAAGTCACGTGGGGTTTCCGTCGCTTTTATTTTGCGACAATGAAATGTGGTACGGTATGAACTTTCATTTCCTACCGGCTTGAAATAATGATCGAAATGCGCCACAATATCAGTGTAACTAGTACGCTTACATTCCGGCAAATCTTTCAAAACATAGAGGGCTTGTCCTGTGATAAAGGTAGTTAACTCTAGCCCAGCAGTATTATTATTCCACATATTATAAGTAGAAACCAATTCAAAATGACACAGATAGCTATGCCACGTCATGATATGGGCTCAATCAAAATACATTGGTTTCCTAGGTGTTATAGCCATCATAGAAACTTTAGCTGTGGCATTGAGAGAATCACTGGCAGTATTAACACCACCACTAGCGCCTAGCGTAGTTTGAAATTGTGTTCCAGCAGAAACTGATCTCTTTATCATCAGAAAATGGAATACCAGGTGTAAAATTACTCACATGACCTGGTTCCACACGAACCTCCATTGTTTGAGAACAAGCATCATGTCAGCCACTCGGTTCCGCATCATCTGAAATCTCTGAGCCAGAATCTGAAGTTTCGTCTACCTCATGAATTGGAGGGGATTTGGGACGCTTCAAACGAGGTTTAAGTATCGGTGTAAAATTAGCAGGTGTAGATGTAACTGGACTTGGGCGGTCATCATGTTGTTTCTACAACATTAGCATCCCCAGCATCATAAATATCGTGCAACATATTGTAAATCTGTCCGAAAGATGACTTCGTTTCCGCGTTTTGGCATTCGACCGTTCCAAGTTTAAAAATAACATGCTGCAAAATTTGATCCATTTTCGCTTGTCTCTCCAAAATTTCCTTCTGTCTCTGCTCAGATTCCGTCACCCTCTCTTTAAATTTCTGCATTTGCAACTGCAAAAGATTAATGTCCTCTTTTGCCTCTTTCGCCATATTTTCCCCTCCTCATTTCGATCGCAAATTGGTCGTCAACAGAAAAATTAAATTCAAAATGTCCCGAGACGCAACAATAAAATATACGGTCTACTAGTCTTATCCCTATCAAAGTCTAGCGCAGTTCCCAGCCAAAAAAATAATATTGTCAATCCTGGCGTGCTTGCCAATTTATTTTTGGTTATATGTGGCGTACCTGAAATGGGCGCTGAGGTTAGCCACAACCAAATATAACCGATTCGATAGTTGACAGTCTTTGAGACCACTTGAATACAATTTACGAACAAATTGACAGATGAAATCTCCCGAAGAATACGTAACGGTGGAGGTAGAAACCAATCACAGGTTGAAAGGATGGATCACACAGTCTTCGTGGTTCACCACAGATTATCTAATTTATGGTACATTTTAATATTAGAGCTGAAACCTAATACAACCAAACACTCTATTTAAATAGCAAAATACACAAGAAAAACAAAAGATCAACGTATCTGACATTAGGTCACAGAAAGATCTGATCACCATTTATACACAAGTAGAAATTGGCATATTAGAAACTAAAGATCACTAACTGACAGTAGAAAATAGACAACATACAGTTTCCTAACATATCTAATTATATATCGGCATTAACTAGGAGATATCAAGTGACAGTCCTACAATGACAGAAAACTGGAAGAAATCAGGAAAACACGGAATATTCCTAAAAGCGCGGGAATGAGCCTGACAGTATCAGCTGATAGCCTAAAAATGCAGCGCAGAGCTGAGTCTGAGCATATGATTGTTCAACCATGATACTTGAACAACAACGGACAAAATGTACAAACATACTTGGATGTCTCACTTGTCACATCGTCACAATGTTTCATCACTTCTGTTTATTTTACAGATATTATGGTCTTTGTTCAAGGGAGCTTCCTGCTTTCGTTCCTCCGAACAAAATTTTCGACTAGTCCACTCCATTGGCTACCAATATACATCTATTCACTGTGGAGGTTCCACAATGTCACAAATAGTTTTATACAAGAAGTTTTTTTTCCAAGAATCTCTAAACTTTGGAATTCCTTGCTTCTCACTGCTTTCCTGATAGTGTAGGTCTGCATTGCTTTAAAACTCGCGTCAATAGAAATCTATCAGAGATAGGGGTTCTTTAGTTACTATTTTAGCATTTCATGTAGCTCTCTCTTCATGTACACTTTAGTGGCTACAGGAAACTTTTCAAGTATGATTTGTCTCTTGCAGCCTTGCTTTGAGCGAATTTAAAAAAATGCATTTGGTGTGAGGGCAACAATTTTCGTAGTCGAATTATGACGTCATCATTGACGATGCAGATAAAAACGATTTTATTTCATATGACGATAAAAGCGAACCAGAACATCGCAATCAAAATATGATTTTAGAGTCTAAAATTGTCTAAATAAAAGTAATATTTAATGCGTGTAAAAAAGCGCGAAAAGTTTTAGGATTTCTTACATTCTGCAAATTGCTATGGAGTTCCGTATCTTTGACCAATCGGAGAGCGGTCAATGTAAACAAACAATCTCGCTGCAAAACTCGTTCAGACAGATTTTTGGTTTCTCCGTTTTGATACACTGAATGTGAGAGCAGTTTACGCTTTGTGTCGTGTAAGCATCGGTGTATTAATAACGAATGAGAAGCTGAAGACGACCAAGAAGAACTTGAAGATGTGTTATGTGCATACGAGCCATAAATATGTAACCAGTGGTTAACTTACCACCCGTGTGCTGTCCATTTTCAAAGTATTCTGCAGAAAATCTGTTGCCAACGCCGGACAAATGTGGGTTTGCAACTCGATAAACATGGTCGATATTGTATTCGCCCAGATGCCAAGTTACAGGTACCGGTAACTTCTCAACTGGATATATACATGTGTGTTATAAGGAAACGCGTAACTGCGTAAAGGTTTGGATGTATAAATATATATGGCAATAAAAGTGTTAACTGTTGCTATACATAAACCTCGTTTGAGGTTTCGCCCTTCTTCCCAGAATTCCCGTATTTATGTTTGTGCTTTATGTAATTTTGTTGTTTTCGAAATAAATATTTATGTATGTATACCTCGATGTGATATTGACATTCATGTTAGTTTATACGGTCTACACTACGTCATTATCGTGTCGATATGTATGTGGAAAATGGTGCTTATACAACTGAGGTTTTTGCACCAAGACATTGATGTGGGTTCAAAGGAAAAAATGTGCATCAGATATATCGTCCAGTTGATAAATATATTCAATAGTATAGAACAGCTGCCAAGCGTAACACCTAACGAATGACGCGGGATATAAGCCCAACGAAGTATGGTCAAAATCGGCGGAATGGGAATACCTGATCCGCCATTTTATGGCCGATGGTGGCTATGAGCGATTTTGATACACACGTCCCCAATACGATGGCTGAACGCTACAAATTGTTTATCCATCCGCAATTAATATAAATAGCAGCATATAAATAATGTAACAAACTACAGCCTAAATTCATTAAAGCATAAATATTTTCAATGATTCGACAGGTATACGCTTGCTAGTACCGGTAGCCCAATTTGTACCGGTAACGGTATCATGTGATATTACCAAATAATGCGGTGCCGAATTATCTCCCCAGCCCCAGAGAAATCGATTATTAGCATCTATTCTTTGAAAACCTTACGTTAAAAGTTTCGAATTTCGGGAAATTCGTTCTAATCGAGACCCAAATCAGCTCCTAAAAGATCCAACTAACGGTCACTTGATTGACAATAAGCTGGTACAAAAAGGAAGCACCAGTCGGCTCAGCACAGTCCTCGACATATAAAAAATCAGTAGCTTACTTGAGGATAGATTGTTAAACTTGTTATGAATCGTTAAACGTATGTTCCTTTCCTACGACCTTTCGGTCTTTAATTTTAATTAATGAAAAAAGTTATTACCACGCCTAGGGATAATTCCCAGATTTAGGGTTGGAATTGACTCGGCAATTTAGCATTCTAAATATAATAATTAACTTAAGAATTGCACAAACACACTTCAAAAATAAAATCAAACATATACTCGTTTTTGTTAATCAAATTTTCCCTATCAAGAATTTTTATTTTGTCGGGAACTAATTTGACTAAATGTTGTTCTTCATTGTCTTAATGCTGGCGTGAATTTTGGATGTTGATTTTGAATATTTCTATTTGTATGAAGTTCTCTAATATTTTTTGTTCTGTAATTTCTTGTGTTGTTGCTTCAAGTACATTTCTATGGGTGTGTTTCTTTGCTAGTTCTTTTACAGCGAATTTTACTGAAATTTCCGGGCCACTTTTTCAAACAGTTCATTATGAATAAGTATCGATTCCCCGTTCCAGTTCCGGGTAACAGGCCTAATACATCAAGTGTTATTTTTTTGCATTATTTGCACATTACATTGTTGATGTGGAGACCTGCAATCTGCTGCGTATTCATTGCACAACATACATCGCAACTTCTACACCAAAATGAAACATCTCCACGATATTTTGCCCAATAAAATCTCTGTCGAATTTTTTCGAGTGTTTTTTTTCACTCCAAAATGACCGCCTGGAACATCATCATGAAAATCCTGAAACACGACAGACCTTTCTACTTCAGGGAGGACATTGTTTCCGGGGCGATATTTGATTTCAAAATCGTGTTCTTGTAACTTTTGCAACTATCCTGCAATTTGACCTCCAGGTTTCTTAAATCTCCTTAGCCATTGCATGGTCCGATCGTACAAGAAATTTTCGCCCATATGAACAACGATGGAATTGACCGAGTGCAACAACAAAGGCTGAAAGTTTTTTTCGGGTCACACAATAGTTCTTCTCTGATCCATGTATCCTTCTGCTGTAATATGCAATCACATGTTCTATGCCACTCTAAACTTGGGACAAGATACAACAAAGAACGATGAACTCACAATATATCCTAGATATTTCACTTTTTGCTGAAATAGCCAGCATTTCGAAGGATTCAGTTTTAGTCCAGACTGCCTGAGTTCGTCAAAAACTTTCTGTAGCGCCGACATACTTTCCGAAAATTTTCGACCATGTGTTAAAATATCATCTAAATCAGTGTTTCTTTACCTTTTTAGCGCTCGTACCCTTTGAGCTTTCATGAAGTTTTCTCGTACCCCCGTCTACAATGGCCGACGAAAATAAATAAAATTGTACCAATAGAAGTTAAATGCAGTGTATTTATAACTTACGCGTTGGATTCATGCGTTAAAAACATTCTTGTAAGTTCAACAATATTTACAGCACACCAACAATCAGTCAATTTACTGACGTTTTTTTCTCAAGAATCGATTCTTTGTAAACGCGGTCAGTGACTTATTACGCATTCTTCACAAATATGCCTAAATAGACTATAATTTCACTCTGCATGTCGTACTCCCTGCTTTGGAGAATCATCGATTCTTGATAGAGGGTATGAATCTTCCCTTGTTATATCATTCAGGCGGCGTTAATCAACACAGAATTATGTTGAGCCATCTTTCTTTTTGACTAACATGACCGGGGAAGACCACGCACTCTTTCTATCATACATTGCTTAACCATTTTTTTCAATTCTTCCTGAGCTTCGTTTTGTCTATTAAATGTATTCGTTTGCATGGTTGTTTCACAGGTCTATCACCACCAGTGTCTATTGTGTGTTGTATAATTATAATGTCAGTTTGCCTATGTCGTCGGGGCCACTCAAAAACACATCTTTGTTTTCCAAATCAGCGTTCTCAGTACAATTTTCTGGTTGTCATCAAGATGTTTTGAACTTCGATGGAACAATTCGTCCAAATGCGATGGTAAAGCATCGTTATTGTGGGGATTGACATTTTTTGTATAAAAGCAACTGGCTGGCATTCAACAATCATAGTGGGCCTTTTTAAACATATTGGTTTTTCAGATAAACTAGCGTTACGAATTGGTATGGAATGTTGTCGTATTTTTATCCTTAATTGCATTTGTACCGTTATCCACTACCGCCATTGCCTCAATTTCCTTATTTGTAGCTACAGTTTCTGAAAGCACGGTATGGGTCATCGGCTCTGATTTGGTATCGCTGACTCTAGTAACCCGAGAACATGTTGTCTGGTTTTTACCTTTACCAAAAGAAAATTCTTTGTTACCAATTTCCAAAATATTATCAGTTATCTAGACTTTACAACTATGTTCTTTAGGAAAATCTAAACCTAGTATGCAATCGGCTTCCATAGAATCCATTACGACTGAATGTGGCTTGAAATGGTTCTACCGGTGCATTAGTATCAGTTAACATCCTGCAAGGCATTTGTTCGATACAACTGTCGAGAAAAACACCATCCGAAACATCACGAAAAGATTTAACTTCGATAAAGTTATTGGGAGCTATCTTGGTACTTACTGCCGTTTCCTGCCACCCCCCGATTCCGGCAGTACGTAGTTTCTCTGTGCATCATTTCCATGTGAATCTGGGGACCTTACATGCAGTCACATATTCTATGGCCCATACCGCAAATTACCATTTTTACTCGGGAAAAAACTTACTTTACTTGTATATAACTTTTTTCGAATTTTTGAGTTCTTCCAACAGCCGCTGAGTGAGTTCGATTAGCCGATTTTTAGATTTATACTGTTGTTTGCCCACTACAGACCTAGCAAACGGAGTATGTTTCACAGTTTTATTGCACGAATGGAGATCTAAAGCTGTGCGTAAAGCTTCTTGAATACAGTCCAGTTGCGAATGTCGTGCCATACACGTTTGCGAAGAGTATCCTCTGTTACGGCATCGATAAACCGTGTGAGGCGTTCTATATCCTCCAATTTAAATCAAACCGGGTTTCGGGTGCCTGAATGAGTGCGGTATAATTGTGTCGCTTATCCTTTTCCATGCTACTCAGAATAAGACAAGCACTGCCTTCTAAGCTAGACACTAAACGCAGTGCCCTTTGCATTTCGCTCCAGTTATTAAGTTCTGGGATAGTTTCGAATTTTGCCTTAAACTTTCCCAATCACTTTTACCATCAAATTTTAGGAGCTTCTGAAACATAGATCAACCACTTATCGGTGCATTTTCTGTAGTCTGAAAGCTGATGATTTGATAGTGCTAATTCACCAATTTGCATTTGGAGTCTATTTTTATATTCATATCATTTAATACACAGTGTGAGAACATTAAATTTTATTAATATTTGACAATATGTTGCGTTGTTGTTCTCTCAATTCTTTTTTAAAATGTGTATGCATGCCCATTGAGAGGTTGTTTAATAGCGGACCGAGTAGGTTCACATCTACTATATTACATGCGCCCACATAATCATATTCATAAATTTTTAATCTCATATTTTTTAGTTTTTTATTATTTGCTGTGGCCTGTCCGTGAACCTACCGGAGGAGGGAGGGTTCTTATACCCAACAACAGTTAGCGGGGACCTTTGCATTGACTGTTCATGTGTTCTATGTTACAGCTACCTGCGAAGTACCTTGCTGAAGGGCATGCTCGGTGGTGAAACGGTCAAGCATCGAACCATCGACCTTCCGGACAAAACGATCGCGCTTAACCGACTGAGCCCGATTACAACACCAATACCTTCTATAGCCCCGACAGCGCCATCCATTGGCATAGTCATGTCATTATGCAATCTTTTTCGAACTATTCACTACTTCTTTATCCGCGGCCAAAACATCAGAATCATTTTTTATTAGAATAGCATCAGTTGTTTTTGGGCCAGCTGGTGCTGATACTCCAGCAGTACCGGATGACGACGCAAAGGTTTATTGATTAATCCACCCTTGGTCACAGATCTTGTGATTGGCATAGGAAATTAGCAAAAATTCTGATCACTGTTCTTAAGCGGATACCAATTCTGTCACCAATGTTACATTAATTCCAGGGGTTGCAAGCCTGCAAATGAATAGTGTGAAATGCCATCTTATTTAAGAACCCTGTTGTCCTACTGTCGACAAAATAGCCCTCTTTTGGGTAGAACTTCAAGCAACTCCTAATGTTCTGGACAGGCACTCAACAGACTTGGTTTACAAACGAAAATGTTTTACTCATTCAACCTTGTACAGAATATAGCACAACCGCCATATTCAGACGATAACACACAACTAACCACAAAAACGCGCCAAAAGTAACCACATAAAAATAAATAATCATCTGTGGTTATTCATCCATGTTAAAGGAAGAACCCGATAGTTGCGTAGCGGTTGTAAACATAATGTTGTCAGGAAAGTAGTCATGCGAATTCTCCTTGATGATCTCAGCTGTTGGTTGATCTACACCCGAAAGCTGTAAATAGCGTAAATGAATTGGCATTTTCGTAAGGTCGTGATAAAAAGGCTATGTTTCTACTAAAATGACTATGATATTTATAAAAAGGATATGCACCTTATCAAAAGGCCATGCCTCTTCTAAAAAGGCTACGCTCGTTATAAAACAGCTATGCCCGCTATGAAAAAGCTTTGGCCATTATAAATTGGCTATACTTCAACTAAAAAGGCTTCCCTTTGTTAAAAAAGACTTCCCTTATAGAAGTCAGGGAGTAGGTCTCTACCCCACTGTTCTATGATGAATATCTTCTGATCCTAACCCCGAACCAGAAACGAAACAATACGGCGTATTTGAACCCAATCACTAGGCAGTATATATGTATTTTCATTCACCAAATCAACTCTTATTTATACATATAAATACAGGCGTGGCTATTCGCCTGAAGCAAGGTCATAAATATATAAAAATAATATAAAACAATACATGTTCATTAACAGTCAGAAAACTTATTATGTCACATATAAATCAACCATGAATGTCACCTTATTGACTCGATCATACTTGCTTACACATGACTCAAGAGAAATTGTTCGACTGATGAAATTATAGAAGAAAATATTTTTAGGATATATTTCATGTATGGGCATAAGATAACACAATCACATGTCATATGAAAAACGAAATAGTTTAAGATTTCATTATATATTTTAATTTGGTTGTTTTTGAAATAATTTGTCATGCGTTTCCAACGTGATACTTAATGATCTTAATTCTTTAAATTTGCCTTAACAAAACTTTTTAAAACCAGATGACGCATGCAACTACTTGACCCTTACTCTGCCCTATCGTCTTGGACATCCTGATTATACCGCGATGTTCTTGGTACCGTTTTCCTAAAGTATAATTTAGTAGCTAAATGTCATAGAAATCCTTGGAATTGATGATTTGATTACAAAATCTTGCCCATTCCCGGGAGAACAAAAATAATTGTACATCTCAGAAAAAACAGCAAAATGATGATTTTAACATATTCATACTTTATTCACTATACCCTTTGTTAAAAAAGGCTATGTCCGCTATAAAAAGGCCACGCGTTTTATAAATGGGGTATGCCCTTATGAAAAGGCGATACCGTTATGAAAAAGCCATGGCCGTTATAAAAAGACTATGCGTCTTATAGGAAGGCTTCGTTCGCTATGCTACAAAAGGGCTATATATTACCGATAATGTAATCATGATATTGTTAAGTGCGGACTGGTGGAGTGGCGACTACTCTGCTACTCAGACGCCTGAAGAAAATGGATTACATCAGAAGTAAATTTGGCGAATGGCCGATATTTCACACCGATCTCTATTTATCGGCGTACTTGGGGACAATTAATTTCGATGGCCGATTATGGTCGTATCATTATCTCCCAGTCCATACCAAAAATAAAAATGGTGTAGTGCTTTTTTATTTTCAATATGATCGTACCGCGTTTATCGAAGGAAAAATTTTTAATGAATCTCTCTCACTCTCTCTGTCCGTTATAAAATTGCTATATCCATTTTATATAGGCTGTGGCCGATATAAAGAGGCTCTGGGAATTTCAAAAACAACATAATTTCCATACTGAATGAAATTTGCTGACACTCATTTTTCATTTTCCCGCAATTAAATGTTCAAAATGGTATGTAACTTTTTGCTACGAAAGCCCGTGTAGGATGGGAAAATAGCGAAGATGTCATATAAAAAGCATCAAAGTAGGCCAAATTAAAGTGAATTTATATAATATATATGCTACATACCTCCCTTCGAGAGACTGGAAGTCGGAGCTAAAATTGCGTGAAGAAATATTTATTTTAGAAAGACGAATAAGCACAAGAGATATAAAATATACACAATATAATAGCATATGCATTAGGAAAGAAAAGATGTGTTGTGTGGTGTGTTAGAGTGATAAATGATAAAGAAGTTGAAGCGTATGTTGAAATAGTATTGAATATAAGAGAAATATGCAAATGCTTCAATTCCATATATTTCGATTCACATTGATGACTTTTACGCGTGTTTAAAATTAAAAAAATTCCCTTGTTGCGATTTGCATTTAGCCCCGTCTTTTTTATTTGGGCGTTTGATAATAAAAACACTCGCATCCGACGAATGCGTAGTTCACGCATCTTGACGCCCAGTTGACATTTGTTTGAAGTGTAATTTTTATAGAAACCGTCTTCTTTAACAATATTAACAAAAGTGTATATAATAAAAACAAATTGCTCGGATCTGCTAATGCCAATCAAGTTTTGTCTCGCATTTAAAAAGGAAAAGAGAAAGAAAAATGTATACCTGTAACGTTGAAGAGTGTGTGCCCATCGTGTATTGACAGAAAAAAATAATAATTAGGGTACAGTATTAAAATATCGGACCCTGCAATTTTTATAAATTTTTGTCGCGGGCGTCGTTCTTCTTTGAGCGAGAGGGTTTCTTCCTTGTGTCATACCTGGCATGTCGTTCAGCGTATCGCGTTTTGATATTTGTGGGTTCAAACACAGCAGAGATAATCGTGTCGCAAATACACATAATTCCTAACCACGGCTACATCGCCAACCGTGTTCATACAAAGGATCTAACACTGCATGAGGTTATCACGCATCGTATAAAAATAAAAGCCTGTATTCCAGCAATTACGATCTAACCCATCCTCACCTCAATTTTTTTGAATAAACTCCTGCATCAGAAACGTCAACACATATGTTTCCATTCTTGCTAAATCAGATCTAGAAATAGAAGTTAATCATTGGTTTCCATAATCCGAGATTTAAATTTTCCCTGATTGCCACATTTAACCCCAGGAGTAACCACGAGTTACCTAAAACACGATTTTAACTTTAATCCGAATGCATGAATACGGAATATCCGAATTTAGACTGATGAAAATGCATTATTTTTTAAGGGCGAACGATAGCTGGAAAACATATTTTGATGATATAATTTGGTCATCAAACGTAATTAGAAAAAATTCGCGCCAAAGGCACTTGAACAATTAATAATTTTCGCATTTTTTGCTGACTGGTGGTCGCACCTTTTTAATTAATATATTTCCGTTTGAGGGCAAAGCCATTCTATAATGGGGCAATTTCTTCTGTGAAAACGTGCGTCTGAGGCATAACTTTGTAGAGACAATTTTGCAGGGCAGCTTTGGGACGGAATGACAGGACCCAGGAAAAATCTCGGAGCCAGATAAAATTTAAAACGTTTTTATTTCCACATTGTGGAACCAACAAAAAAAAATAACATTGTAAACATCGTTAATTGCATTCTGTGAAATAAAATCCATTACCTGGACGATAACTGCCATAGCCTATATTTTGACCTGGTAATGAATGCTCATCCATTTTGTCTGGGAACGGATTTAAGCTTATTAGAAAATTCTTCTTGAAACAACCGTAGTATCTGGGCTAAAGTTGGTAATGTGCGAGGGTTAACTTGGCAGCTTAGATATCGGGCACCACGACACCTCGTGCAGACTACAGTTCACCACGATTCGGAACTGGCATCTGCACGAAAGGTCATGGTTCGCCATATGATGAAGCTGTACGATCAGCGTTGTTCTCTCCCAGGATGAAATGGAATCCTACCGGATCCCTACCCGTCTTCCATACCCTGGATACCAGCTTACCATGCAGCACTAATCATGCCGGGAGAGTTCTGTAATTCAGGTGACTCTGGTTTAATACTGAATAGTTAGTTACCGTATTAATTACCATATTCGCGGTTATATAGGATATATTGCAGTCGTCCAAAGAAGTTAACTTAGACCATGATCCAACGAAATCTGGAATAAACTTAGTTAACATTAGATATGTTTCTGTGGAATGAAAAAATATTTTTGTTTGTATACCGGTACTCAATATTACCTCATTCTGCATCCTTGTGACTTCTTTCACACAAAGATCCAGGAATACAAGCTGCGAGGAAACGAGGAGGAGGAGGGACATAGGGGTCTAGTGAAGTTTGGTAGGCTACCGGTACCAAAGAGCATAATCCCGAATGTCATATTAAAACTGGCGGAATTTCATCCCAGCAAAAGAATGCCCATCCATCCAAGCTTGTGTGCTGCAAACATATGCTGTATGATATTGCCTCTGAGGTTAGGATGAGACGGGTGGCGGTCAATTCTTACCAGTACAGAGTATAGAACTCTATTAATAGCAATTGTTAAATTCGTATCCTGAAAAAATTGCAGTCGTCAATTCTTACCTTTCAGCTTTGGCTAATTTTTGGCTCACTTTGCTCAAACTCCAGTGAATTTTGTACCTAATCTGTGGTTTCACAGTTTGAAGTAAAACGCGATAGTCATTCCATCGTTAATAGGCATTTGAAATTTTGTCTTTTTCTGATTTGGACAAAAAATTTTAGTAAAATGTCTGCTTCTTCGAGTTAGGATTGGATTTTATTTTATCCTTAGCTGCTAAGGCCACCTCAAGACTTTTTTGCAGTAAATCCTTTGCAAATTTCAATAGGGTACGAACTGACCTATGTGCTACGAATTAACCCACCGAAAACATGCTGGTACGAATAGGCCGGAAACTGGATGAGATTCTTCCAACGTAGAGGTCCTTATGTTAATCAAAAATTTAGTTCTAGACTGAATGAGACCCCAAGTACTGTAGTCATTACATTTTTTTTTCACCAACAGTTTGGATTTCACCAAGGGCTCTCCATTGCCCATGCAACTAATCTGCTGAGCAGTAAAATTCACAAAGGTTTCGAAACCAATGAATTCACTTTGGCAATATTTTTAGATCTATGATGGTTTCCTCGAACCTGGTATTTTGCTATCGAAACTACACCACATAGGTGTCATAGGTAACTGTCACAGTTGATTCAAAAGCTACTCAACAAAGAGATAACTAATTGTATATTTTGGTGGCCATACATCAAGCAGTCAGTGCGACCTCACAATAGGAGTTCCCTGGTTCCGCTAGGTTCTGTATTATCAGCTTTGGCCTTTAGTATTTTCATAAATGACCTCCAAAATTGTCGCAATGTAATGATATCTTCTTTTTTGCAGAGGGTGCAAATATAGATCCAAATATAGAATAAAATCTTTAAAAAAAAAAATTTTAAACCTTTGCCAGACGGGTGTGTGACAGATATAAAGCATTTTGAGATAGAATTTGAATATAATAGATGTAACATTATTAATTAATCCTCTGATCTGATGGCAATATCCCCAATAGAATTTGAGAGATGACTGTATGAGCGTCCAAAATTTATGGTATGAGATTACTGGTATTCGTTTTAATCAAACATGGACAAAATTTAATGCGCATTATAGATAAATTATATATTTGACCTGGCCTAATTCAGCAAAAAAAGTTAGAAAAAAAAAACTGCAAGCATTTCATTTTTTTCAATGTTTTTCGTTTAACTCATACAGTTATTAGAATATTGCTTTTCAGCTAGTATTCTGCCCTATCTCGGGGAATGATTCAAAATTTTTTTTAGTGCACTTGGGTGCGTATTTTTGTTAGTATAAAACAGTACAGTACATCTTTTTGTAGGCGAGTCACACCTTTCCAATTATCAGATCTTCTGCCGTATCCGTTTTTTACCAATACTTCCCAGTTGCGATAAAGTCATGCCTTTTATAGCTTCCTTCGTTCTTTCGATTGATTACTCAACCACAAAATATGGTTATAGACAGAGACCTTTCGGTTTTGTATGATCATGCTATATAAAGTCATATCATAAAAAAATTTTGTTATCTAACTTTTTGATAACGATTGTATGATTGCGCTCTAATGCCCTTATTTTAATCATAACTTAATTGTTATACAACTATTTGACAAGAATTTGAACGGTTATGGTCGAATGCCGTCGTAGGCGACCGTCGTCTGACCGTTCCAATGTTGAGATCCTCCGGTTTTGACATATGATTGTTTGTCTTTCCTGGGCATCAATACGCGAACGAGGAATAAATTGAGGTATTTAGAACCTTGAAATAGGGGGGAAATTTTGAAAAAATTTTCAACTCAATAAATTATGTCATAAACAGTGATGCAGGCCAAAAATGTTTCCCAAAAATAGGAGTTTTATTGTATATTATCATAAAATGCTGAAAACTTGCAACGGCAGATACCAAAAAATAGGCAACCTATGTTGAATTACTACTTTCCAGTTTTCGATGTTTTAAGGCACTTAAAAAGCCATTCTGCATTACGGCTCCAGTTCTTGGTTAAGAATCTATTATTGACTATTAGACTATAAGGTCAAAAGGCCAAAATATACTGACTAATGCTAATTTAAAACTACAAACTGTGATTTTTCAATTTTTTTTTCCGAAATTGATGACCTTATTGAGATTTGAGATCCGTCGGTATTGTAATACACATTTCAAAAATGATATATTTTTTTTATGTTAATGTTTCTCAATTATTACTTCTTCAAGATGGACAGAAAAGTATAACTTTTAGACCAGTAGCTTTCGAAAAGAAATGTTCTCCTCCCGCCCTGCCTTGTATAAAAATTGTCAGGAAGGCCTTTTAATGAGAGCTTGAAAAAGTTAAGAAATTTTCGTGTGTCTTGACCCGCAATAGGTCTGATATATAGCCAGTTTGAGGCTGTTAAATCACATTTTTCAAAAATTCTTTGCTCATTCGGTGGAAATTGTCTGCCATCGCCTGCCATTTTCTTCCTTTGCTAATTATTTAAGTAACTTTTTCTAAGTTGCAATGCTGGGAATTGTTTAATCAAAGAAATTGCCTTAGAGATGCTAATGCCACTTTCCTTGTAGAATAGAATGTATCATAAATAAGATTGATACTTTCACTTGATTATCTATCTGTAACCTGGATGCTCTGTTGACTGTGAGAATAAATATCATGTCTATACAAAAATATCTTGTTCACACGAATTGACTGGATCAAAACTGGACTCAAAATAAAAGTGTATTGTTTTTAGAACAAAATGTTTTCATAGTGGTTGATTTGCTTATTTTTAAGTTTTTTAGGGTTATTTTTGTGTGCACATATGGCAATCCCTGGTTTATTTTTATTAATGATCAGAACTTGTTGTAATGTTATCATGTGCTAAAATAAAATCATTTATTTTCTCTCATTTCTTTTTCAGCATCGGACTCCCATGGATTCTTGGAACATTGTGATTCTAATACAAGACCAGATCTTAATTTGAGAAGATTACCGAAAGGTCATCACATATTACCGGTACTTCATTATTTCCGTTTTGTCAACTGTGTCTAAAAGTTATTTTTCCATTGATGTAGGGTACTATTCCACAAAAATACTGACATCATATGTAGAAAAGTTCTGTAAACCGCACAGAAGAGTACAATCAGATCATGGATTGCAAAGACTGCCAAAAGGTGATTTAAAAAAAAAAACATTCATTTTTTATTAAGATGGAGATTTTATGTTTTTGTCTGTGGGAGAAAAAAGCCAAGAAAGTGGTTCAAACACCTGACAAATCGCAACTTATTGTGCAGATACAAGTTTCAAGTCAGGGGGTGGGGATTTTGGCTAATTACTCATTTTTCCTGTGTGTAAACGTAGTTGGTGGAGGAATCTGTAACATGAGATAGCATTGGCCACCGTACATAGGCACCGTAACCAAAACTATCCAGTTGCGATAAAGTCATGCCTTCTTTTAGTGATTACTCGGCCACAAAATATCGTTGTAGACTGAGACTTTTCGGTATTCGTATGATCATGCTATATTAAAGCCTTATAAAAAAAATTTGTTATCCAACTAGTCTATAAGAATTCGTACGATTTCGCTCTAATGCCATTATTTTAATCACCACTTTATTGTTATCCAACTATTTGACTAGAACTCGTATGATTATGGTCTAATGCCATTGTTTTAATCATAATATATAGTTGTCTAACTATTAGATAGGAATTGATACGATCACGCTATAATGCCGTTATTTTAAATAAAGTTTTATTGGTATTGATCTCACGCTGTAATGCTGTGTTCCAAATTATTCAGTTACGGTATCATCAGAATTCCAGAATCTGGTAAACAAGTGGTTGCGATTTTGCAAGGGTAAATTTGTCAAATACTTGACTTTGATATAAGGACCTACTAACAACAACAATTTATGCATTATACGGCAGACAGGTTTACATTAATTTCTGTCTGACAATTAATACTAATTATGTGTAAGTCTTGTGTTTTGAATCCAGTTACCTATTTTTGTCAGTCATGTGATGTGCGTATGATTGGTCATTTCTTTATTACCTTTATTACCTAATATTGGGATAATTTTATTGTCAGGACTGGCACTGTTCAGACAAGGTATTTATCAGTTACTGATGCTCTGATTATACGGCTAATTAAGACACATGCTAACATGGAAAATCATGCACACTAGTGATGATGTGTCATGCAGATGCTGCCGGTCTGTGGTCACAGGATTGTACAATAACAACTGTCAAGAAAAATGTCAATCAATTTGTCTAAATTGAAAAGGGTCGAAGCATAGATTCTGATTTAATTTACTTTTAGTTGAAACTACCGATATTCCTACGCTCCTTCTGATACCAAGTATAGCTGAGCTCTACGATAAAAAAGCGGTAAATATTAACCTAAAATGTGAATGATCCTGTCCATTCGAATTGTGAAATTATTATACTTAGTTAGTTACTTGATTGAAGAAAATTCAAGGAGAAACATCAACAAGAGTAACCTGAAAATCAGTATCTGTGCTACTGCATAGTTATGAAGTTCACCTTATCTTGGACAAGTGTTTTATATCATTCTTCTCTTGTTTTTCCAATCTGGATTTGTCTTGCTGTGTATATATGTAATTGCATTTTGCAGCAGTGCTTCAAATTTGCTGGTGCAGAATGCTGGTGTTGGCATAATGGTATTATTTCCTATATCTGTATACAGCATTAAATTGAACAAGAAAAAGGGTATCATATTTGTTCTTTGTATCATTTCTGCGCTTTTGGTTATTCTCTTACGGAGACAAAAGCATAGAAGAACCCGAAACTGCTAATTTTTTCTGAACACTCCTTTGGGAAACTGTTGGAATAGCTATGGGTAACTACTTGATAAGTTAACAAAAGTATATTGCAATAAGTTAACATAAGACACTACCAGGGGTATTAACTGGTGTGTAGACGATATTTATAGTGGTAATCAATGAAGCATGAAACAGATAGACAGTGACGATTAGAATTAACAAATGTAAATAAAAACACAGAGCTCAAGGTAAACAATGAATTGTCACTGCTTTTTTCGATGGCTTACTGCAATGTTTGCTGCTGCAGTTCAAAAGAACCTCTTGGCAACCTATCTGGTACTTGGTAGGTATTGCTTCTCTTTTATTGACAATCCTGTAATGCCTCTTTCGATAAAAATGTATTGATTTGAAATATGAATCATAACCGTATACAACTGCCCAAGTCTAAACCTCCTAGCTCGTTTAAAGTCTTGCACCCTGATCCCAAATCTTATCCTTTTCTCTTTACTGGGTGTTGGTCAGTGGAAGCTCACCAACTTATACCTCTTCTTGCAACATTACTAATTCTAGTATTCGACTTTATTCACTCAAAAACTTAACACAATTACCTACCGAGTGCTAAACTATAAAACGCAGGCTTTAAATATAATTCAGTTTTCTGGCTAGAACCCAGGAAAATATAAAAGTAGCGGGGAGAGAAGAGATATAACTATATAAGTTTATATTGAAATCACTTGCAACCAGTAGGGCCTTGAATATGCCAAGGCCTGATGTCATGCAATGAGAGTGAGAACCAAAAATACAATATTATAATATTTCCGCACTAGAAAATATGTCAATATGATGCTACAACAATGCCAACGTATTTTTACAACAACAACAACATATTTTTAGCGTAAATTTCGATATTTGCAATTTACAAAGAAAAGTTCTATTAATGGGAAAGTTAGGCTTCCACATATTTTGATGTATGTCCCAGTATTCTATCGTGCACTGTATTATGGGTTGGGGTGGGTTATTGCTAAAAATGCATTTTACCGTGTTTCGTTACAGAACTCGTTATTTGTTGAATCAAATTTTTATTTTGTTTCTGGAGTTTTTCAGCCAAATTCACCCAAAAAAGTTTGTCCAAAAGTTGATCACAGATGAGTAGCTTGAGGTGTCTCTCTAACACTTTCCAATTTGAGCTAACTGAAGAAACCCCATTTCGATTATATACACCCGTGCTTGATTATTACAGTAAGCATATTTTGTTTTATAGGTTACTACTCCCGAAAAGTACTGAAATCATATGTGGGAAAGTTCAGCAAAACAAAGAATAGAAAGCTAGAACTTACATCAGGGAGGCTGCCAAAAGGTTATGATTACTCATTCAATCCTTTGCAGCTGTGTTCAATCATACTTTAAATTTAGTTTGTCTAAGTTGCTATTTCATTTATATGGGCTACTACTCCAGATGATTACTTACACCATGTGTTTAGAATAAGCATAAACTCGCAAGGACACTGGAAAAGATGATGGTTGGTAATTGAATTTCCAAGTACTTGAGAGCCATCTATTTTTGTGGACAAATAATTGCACATGAACATACTTTTTCATGTGCAAATGGGAAATACCTACCATTTGTGCTCATTTCAATGTTTATGAAAAAAAACCAATTCTTTAATCCCTGAAATCCAGTGGTTCAAGCAACTAACAGCGTTGGTGTACCGGGGAAACTCTAAGCTGGTGAACTTCACTATTACTATAGATCAGCACTTCTTAAACCCTTTTGTTGCGTGCAACCCAGATGTGAGCACCCAAGCACTTAATATCACATATTATTGATTTAAACTTCCAGTTAGGATATCATTAAATGCGTTGACAGAATGATTAGCGCATAAAAATTTTTGGACAGTTTTGTATCGAGATTAAAACATCATTTTAAGTTACCACAAAAGGGCACTAGCTTGTGCTGATAGCGGGTGGTGGTAACTGATCCTGTGTTCCCGGCACTTCTGGCCAAGCCGTGTTAACTGTAAATGTGAACAAAAGCTGGTATGATTATTCTTTTTAGAATGAAAGAGCTCTAAAGGTGTCTTAAGCTAATATCTGTGCCTGGAACAGGATATAGCTATAATCAACTAAGTATTGACAGAAATTTCTACTGCAAAAATTGATTGCTAAATCTTCCTTTTCTGACTCGACAATGTCTTTCAGATCCCGACTGATGTCAAATGAGCTTCAAGATTGCGGGATGTAAAGCTTGTTTGGCAGACAAATAGTGATGCATTTATTTCCTCCAAAAACTTGCAATTGTGTGACTTGTGGGAGAGTTTATTTTTTGCACATTGTACGCGATTATCGATCGTTGGCGAAATGTGGAAATTAGCTGAAACAGGCTACGGCGGCGGCCGTGGTTGAGAGTGGAAATCTGAAAGTTTGCTGCACATCCACTCTATGTTCCAGAATGTGCCAGACATACTCGCTTCCAGCGTGTGTCACTGTTTACTAACAAGGTTACTGACTCATATTATCATCCTTCATGAGATTTGAATTTTTGTCATGGTGATCAGAGATGAGTAGCTTGACGTATCTCGCTAACACCTTTTTCAATTGAGTTAATCGGTCACCCATATCCATTATTACACCCGTGCTTGATTATTGCGGTAAACATGTTTCGTTTTATAGGTTACTACTCCAGAAAAATACTGACATCGTATGTGAAAAAGTTCAGCATAACACAAAATAGAAAATTGGAACTTACATCAAAAAGATTGCCAAAAGGTTGTATTACTCATTCCATCCTTTGCAGCTGTGTTCATTAATACTTTGAAACATATTTTGTCTAAGTTGCTATTTATTTTCATTTGTATAGGATACTACTCCAGAAAAGTATTGACATCATATGTTGAGAAGCTGCGTAAAACTCGCAAACACTCTGGAAAAGGTGGTTTAGTTAGTAAATGAATTTTATTTCAAGTTTCTTGAGTGCCATCTATATTTGTTGACAAATAATTGCATGAATCCATATATTATATGCAAATGGGGAATACTATCCATTTGTGCTTATTTTAATGTTTATTAATAAAACCAGTTGTTTAAACTCAATTACTGGAACCAGTCATCCAACCAATCTAATGGCATTAGCGTAATGCTGAAAGTCTGATGAACTTGCACTATTACTATGGATCAGTGCTTCCTGAACCATTTTGAGTGTGTCGCAGATATGAGTGCGGTGAATATCCCATGACCCAAGCACTTATTATCACATATTAATCATTTAAACTTTCAAACTTATCAACATTTTAGGATACAACAAGAAGCCACTAGCTTGTGCACAGGGGCAACTGGGCTCAGGCCACTAGCTTGTGCACAGGGGCAACTGGGCTCAGGATCCCGGCACTTCTGAGCGAGCTGTGCTAACTGTAAATGTGAACAAAAACTGATATGATTATTCTTTTCAGAATTAAATAAATCTAACAGAGTCTCAAGCTAATATCTGGCTTGATTTTGACCCTAACAGGTGTCTAACCCTCTGCAGCGTTGAATGAAAATGTGCTCTTCCTCTGTTTTGAGCATGAATTTCAACCTAAGAAATTCCTAACCTCAGATTGATTACCTGATGAGCGACCAGGTGATGATATGATGTTAGAAGCAAGAGCAAGAGGGTAACCCTACTCAGTGAAAGCTCTTGATTGTTAAATACGATAAACCACTGGTTTGGTAGAGGACTAGCCTTGTAGTGTTTATATTCCATAATCAAGGATAGTGAAGAGTTTCGGAGGCTTGAAAATTCTAGAGACTCTTTAAGTTTTGAAGACATACCCGGACGCAAATTGCAGGTGTTTGTTAATTGCATAATTATCTATTGATAATACATCGGATCAAATTCACCCTGGTTGCGAATCAGCTTCGTATCTGCTTCTACACATGCCTGTTCTGCTCCTGAGCTTCGTCTGCTTTTCGAGCAGATTCTATCTTTGCATTTTCAGTAGTGTACTTAGCTTCAATTCTTACCAATTTCGCTTGCCGCATTATTTCTTTTCTAGCTCATCTTTTTCAGACAACTGCTTCAATTCGACTTGCTCAGCAATCGCTTGTGTGCGCTTAGCACTAGACGAAGTACATGGATAAGTGGCTTCCCCTCACCACATATGGTGGCTTTGATGTAACAGGCTCAGATGGTGTAAAAAGATTTTTAAACCATTCCTGAAGACGAGCCATTAATTCTTGATATTCACAACACTCGCATTGAAAATTTTTTAGGGCATTTTGTTTTGCATCACCATCAGAAAGGGCAGCGACATAGTTTTTATGTGTTTTAGAGTATTGTGCAAATGCATTATCTAACATCTCGATATCTGTATACTACTGTTTGACCTCGCTCAACAATAGGCTCGATTGCATGTCAAATTTTGAATTGTCCAGTAAACCGATACTGCCAAAGTGGTCCATTTGAAAGCTTCGCGCCTTGCATTACAGTCCCACACTGACCCCGCAACTACAACTATCTACGCAATTCTGTGGCAGGATCCAAAACTAACACATACTCGGAAAGACGTCAACATGTGGGTAGTTTGTCGTTTCCAAATTCTATGATTGTATTTTTATTTCAAAATTTATCTGCTTTGTGGCAGAATAATGATGTATTGCGAATTTCATGTAGTAAAATCCAATATGAAGTATGCTGCTGCACATGCTCGACCACTTCCTTGCTTGAAATATTGGTTATATCAGAAAACTTCAGTCTTCAGCAATCTGCTGAAATGGTTACACTGCCTCAATCAGCAAAAATACAGTTTTATCGCAAACTCTCGGTTATAATTCATTCATTTTTATGGCACGAATATACACAAAACACAACTCGAACAAAACCAACTTGTGAGGACACAAGATCCAGCGTTCATCCATTGTCCAAGCTTCAGCCTGCAGTTAGGTTATTCAATGCAACGCGCTTAGACTATTACAGTTTCTTCATATTGTGATGACAACTTGCTGAATGATGCCTGCAAAATAAAATAAAATGCCTAATGCCACCGGTCCACTTCTGGATACTGGTTTTGCAGCGTGTTCTTTGATTATTGATTTATATATTATTCATAAATATCTTTTACATTTAGAGATGAAACGTGCTGTCTTTTGTAATAATATTTCTCTCCTGTTATTTGAATGTACTGTGGGGATGTTAATATCTTCACTTGAATATTGAATGTATATATCTTCAAATTCGTAGGTTCAACATGTAAGCAACTTGACGGCTTCACTGTGTTGATTTTTCGGAACATTTTGTTAATAATTTTGCTTGCAAATTATTAAAAACTATTTATTAACTTTACTGGCTTATTGTTAGCGTTTTGATAATTTAACATAAGTATTTGATATCTATGATGTGAGGACCAAGTCCCATACGTAGCGTCGATTTTTAAATCCATTCAACAGCAATCGCAGAATAATTTGACACTTCTCACTTTAAAAGTAAGTACCCAATTAGAATCGTTATCCGATGATTATTATTGAATAGAAGACCATTGATTTCACAACAAAGTACATTGTATATTTGATATCCTTTTGGGTGGCGCGACTTCTCTAATGGGTAACGCAAAGAAGCAGAAAGCTCCTTTGAACATAACCCGTGATAATATTTGTGGAATAAACAAAGCAAGGGTGCGACAATCTTTGCAGACCTGAGGGAAGTTTAGAATCAATCAAGCATATTCAGAACTGTGACTGTATAACTGTCCCAGATGTGACAACAATATTCCATGCAGGATCGAATAAGAGACTTGTACAAACAAGTATGATTTAGCGTGAGAGATAATGTCGAGCTCAATATAAAGAGACTACTTTCATTGAGGCATTTTTAGCAATGCTAGTGAGAGTCATTCCAATTCAGATCCTTGGAAATTGTGAGTCCAACGGGACGAATGTGTGAAGATTAATCAAGAGCAGCTGCTTGTCAGTAAGAAGACAAATGGACTCTAGGTGTCCGGAAATTTTATTAATTATAGTCGATTCGAATATTTTACTGATGAATGGCAAAAGAATGATGGGCCTGTTCTTGTTGGTACTCTGGATGCACACTTCCAGGTATCAGGGAATGTGCGTTCTTTTAGACATTTATTTAAGAGTTTTTGCCAAAATAAAGGATAGTCCAGGCGATAGGATTTTTTAGAACAACAGATGAAATGCTGTCGGGGCCGGGAGATACATTCGAACTGAGTTTGGCAATTACTCTATAGAGACAAGGAGCGGGGTTACCGCCTTTATGTCCAGTACAATGGGAGTACCGTTTGGGAAATCGAAATAACTAACTTCTTTAGAATTACTACGGGCTTTTTTGTAAAATTTTCATTGTTGTTGCTGGGGTGTTGGCGATAACTGTGGAAGTGACGACTTCTTGTCGCTATTGCCGCTGAGCATTCGAAAACCGTGGGGCAGAGAGAGGGACCTGTAATCTTTGATGAGGAATAAATTCATCCATTTCAAGGCGTATTCACTCTGCACTCCCACTACGCAAGCATCATGAAAATGTCTTCCTACCCTATTTTATTAAGTATTACAATAACTCATTTCCAAAAAATTCTTCTCTGCTTATCCTGGCATTAATTATATGAGTAAAAATGCCGAAATTACAGTAAATCAACGGATATACTTAGTTTGAAGTAACGATTTTATGAACCGTCCATCAACTTCCCCTTGAGTCCCAACATTAAATATTTTATATGCCGCCAGCGAGTCTAATTTTTGGGGGGCTAAAGGCCACAATACATGTGAAGTTGTTTTACCGATGCATTGCTTTACGGGTAACAAAGTAAAAAGGGCTAAACACGCCTGTATTGCTTTGCGTTAATCCTATTCACATGCCTACAAAGCACAAACGCAGGTAAAGAAACGAGCACTCTCCGTTAGGTTACATAGCAAACCGTTCGGTTGCATTGGAAAATGTAAGAAACTGCTTGTAGACCATTGTGCTAGCGTGAAACGCAATGGTAAAATAAAACAAACATGGAAAAAATGCAAACTACGCAAACATGTATTGCGGCGTTACCTGTCGATATGACATCACAAAGCTAATGCGGTGAGCTATGCTTTTTGACTGTGAGCGTCATGAAATACCGATTCATCGCTCCGCTCTCTCTTACCCTGTCGGAACAATGCCAAATATGTCTCAATGATTATAGTTGTATCGAAGTGGTGAGTAAGCTACCTTCATTCGGATATTTTTTATAATACTCACATGACATTTGGGTTAACCTCATGTTATTATCTTCCGCCAACGTCCAAATATTGCCAATATCTAAACCTGTAGAGTATTGGAGAGCATTTCAGCTTAAGGCCGCACAAATTTGCCAGAGATGTATTCACAAATGGATCGTGATGAATACCGGAAAGTACCCAAGGCAAATGTGGGAGAGAAGGCCCGAATGACTTGAGCTCTTCATCTAGAATATATAATATGTGATACACCTCTCATTTTTGGCTTCACCACTTGTGCCTTTACATTTTCGAATCACCGATAATTCTGAAATTTGCGTCACTTTTCTCATTGAACGAATTAGAAATCTAAGTCATTCTAATGTTGCATCAATCCCATTTCCTAGCGAATGCAATTCAGTAGCCCAACTTGACCAAAATACCGCTGTGCAATAAGTGCATCCATAAATTCTACAATAGCAAAGGCGCATATCACAGCGGTGCGGAACTTCTATGTGCAAATCATGCTTGGCTTAATTATCTGTTAACTCCATAATCAGAAATCCTTTTTCGTTGCGCAAGGCAAAAGGTGCTTCCCAATTAGTCACAATAAACATGTTCGAACTTGTCCAAGTCTATGTCGCAATATGATTGAAATCAAAACAAACCCCTTCAATGAAACCTAGTGAACGCAGTTGCTACAAATTTATTATAAAAAACAAACGACAATTCTCATAACAGTCCGTTCCTTCGTATCTTCCGCTACCTAGTTTGTTTTTCAGTTTCGTTATTAAATATTTTGTTTTGTTTATGTTCGAAGTATGCATCGGGGCTCAACTCAGTCCAGTCCCTAAACTACAATCAAAGACACTTAATTTATCATCTAAAAAACACGAAAACACTGGTTCAGACATTATTCGAAGCCATATTGTATGATTTTTTTTCTTACTAATTTGCATATGCACGGGAATAACCATATGTGGGTGATCCCACAATCTTCATGCGGAATGCTAACCACAAAGACGAAGAAAATTCAAACTTCACAGTCGAATCGCCCTATTCAGTTACAGGATACGATTCAGTTTATGCGAGGATTTAGACTAAATCATGTACGATAAAAAGATGTAATGTATTTTAACCATTAATAGCAAGCTTAAATTAGGCGAATTCTAATCCGGACTATATTTTTACAAATTGTAACTTGGCATGTGCAGTATTTGCTTATTTCATGTCTGAATCTCTGATTCTTTCAATATCGAATATTATTTCAGGAAAAAATAGCGGCAATGACAATGAAGCTATTACTTCGGCTCATAATAAAAATGTTGATTTCAAACCTGATCATAATGATGTTTTTGATCCTAACATCAAGGAAGGCCGAATGAAAAAACATATTGACAATGGTATGAATTCTTCTTATACTTAATAAAACAAAGCTATATATATCCTTAAACCTGAAGTAATGGTACAACACACAAAAGGTTTTGGAAAGGCTGCACCATTTATTTACCTTTTCCTTAGCTCGATCTAAAAGCCCAATTCACACCTATTATGAGGATGTAGAATAAGAAACAGATCAATCGGTAATAAAATTCTGCTCGTTTGTAGCTGAAAAGTTTAAAAATCCCTTTTTGCAGGCGACCTATTTTTCTTAAGACTTTTCTACACAATCTTATCATTATTGGGTAGATGAACATGGATTTTCACATCAGGGTACATTGCATGTTTGATATTCCTTTGGGAGGCGCGTTTTGTCTATGATAAGTCACGCAACAGCAGACAATGTGATTTTCCAGCTCAATTTTTATCAAGTCACAAGTCAAGTCTCGTCTGCGTTTTGTTGAGTACAAGTCTAGTTATTTAGCTAAGTCATTGAAATAGATGACTCTAGTGCGACTCGTGTCAAGTTATTGACTCGAGTCTCCCTGATGGGTTCTTGAATATTCCTAGGAAATAACCTTTTGCAATTCTACTTTGGAGTGGAATTGACTATTTTTGAATCAATTCCATTTGAATCTATTCTTTTTTAATAAGCATCTTTGTTGTTATTCCGTGGCATGAATTTTCAGCAAAAATATATTTATTTTGCTGAGCTTGTTCATTTGATCTAAATATCATAGGTATTACCAAAACAGTACCGAGTAACATTTACCATTATTCATTTTAGCAGAATATATGGATTTCCATGAACCCTCTGCTCCAAAAGATCCGAAAACAAGAATTTTATTTCCAATCATAGCAGAAGATAAAAGAAGTAGGTGGCTTCATAAGTCTTATTTCATTTTTCTTGTTTCATAAGCACATAATAGCATTTTCAATTTTTAAAATTATAAGGTTGCAAAAACTCACATCTACCGACGCCTCCAAGATCTAAGACTCTCGTAAAGTTTCCAAATTTATCTACTAGGAAAAGCAAAAGTATGTAAAAGTATTTTTTGTTATTTCCTATTTTTTTTTCATTTTATATTGGTGCGGTAAATCACTCTTGAGCAAGATGGAAGTGAGTGAAATCTGCCCTAGAGTAGTCGCCTCTTATGTTAGACCGTGAATTTCATCAGAGCAATTTTGAATGTTTGCCCTGACTGACGTGATCAAGGGACCTGTTTAACTGTTCAAAATGGCTCAGTCTGCATCTATAAATGCCTTAAGGTGGCTAATTTATTTCAACAATTTTTTTTAGTCACTCACTTAGAGACGAAAATGGTTAGTTCTGTTGGATAAAGATATATTTTTCCGGTTCATCCGAGCCTATCCAAGTTATTACACCCTGGTTGGAGCGGTGGGCATGGATAAGTCAGTTGGACCCGAGATCTACAACCTGCTATGCCAACATGATAACCTCTAGGCCATCGTGTCCACGTATAAAATAATACTTTAAACTAATTCTTTCCTCTGGTGATCCGGTTATTTTACACTAACGAATCATGTATTGGAAATCCAATCAACGTCATGCTTAGTTAGGCACAAGATGCAGATGGATGCCGACGACCTTTCTCATCAGTGTTTTCACTCAAGTATTATAATTAGTTGCTTGAGATCAAAAGCCAGAAATAATCCACGATTCCATGCCATTTTAAATCAATGCATTACTTCAACTTACCATTATAGATTTTGGATTTTCTATAGAAAACAAATGAGATAGACTTTTGCCCCTGGTTCACAAGCATTGCTCAAGTAAATGAAAGTATCACTGACTAAGTTTTACTCGTATTCTGGCATTAACCATGATTAATACATTCAGTAGTAGCTACTTGAGTAAATTTTTTCGTTTAAAGTAGTGTTTTAAAAAGAAATTTCATTGTTATGATATTTTCATGACTATGACTTTCATTTTCATAAAAACTTCGTGAAATCAGATCAGTTGTACTCGAGATTAAACTAGAATCATCTGGAAATCCCATGGGGCAGATTAAATAAGATACAAGATGCTAGATGCTGACCGGGTCTAAGTTGATGAGAGGCGTAGTTGTATTTAGGTCAATGAAAAAAATCACACGAAAATTTCCTAAAATGTCCTTCTGCCCCGAGAATGTGATGTTTTCTTAAATTGGTCTAAAGCGTAGTTTTTAACGTAGTAGGATTTTCATCAATAGTAGAAGTTAAAACGCTAGCTTATCAAACTGCGGGAAATCGGAGTAATGTCAGCCGTATAGCATGGTAATCAGATGTATAGATCACAACCGGCGGAGGCAAAAACGATGTAGTTGGCCGACATTTTGTTGTTCTATCCAGAAAATCTTTATCAGGGCATGATTAAAAAGAGAAAGCAGTACAACTTATATACAGTAAAACCATGAAAAAATAAAAATAAAATTGGCTACGAGATAACAGGTGGAATAAGGGGATAAGATTATCTAGAGTAAATTAGCTAATTACGCATGGATATGTGGGAAATTATCTACATCTTCTAAATTACGGACTGAGAGGAACGTGGATGTGTCCTTATCATTCATGGAGTTGTGCTTTCCAGGATTGTGCTATTATTCCGATCTATTTCGTGGTCATTGGATATGCAAGGTATCTTGTAGACGCTCCCGTATTTCTTGAGAGTGACAGAATGCGGTCTTTGACATTGAAGAGTGACATTGGAACAGGTTTGAAAGACACTGTGGTCACTTACACTTTAACCGATTTCTGAAGCTACGAATTTGAAAATCCCACGAAAACATGGCCCTTCTCAGGAGTAGATTGAAAGAATCCGAGATCCTCCTTTAAAGGTCCAACAACCACAAAAGCAAAGTAGAAGAACTGAGGGGAAAAACCCAATATAGAATTTAAATTATCTACATCTTCTAAATTACGGACTGAGAGGAACGTGGATGTGTCCTTATCATTCATGGAGTTGTGCTTTCCAGGATTGTGCTATTATTCCGATCTATTTCGTGGTCATTGGATATGCAAGGTATCTTGTAGACGCTCCCGTATTTCTTGAGAGTGACAGAATGCGGTCTTTGACATTGAAGAGTGACATTGGAACAGGTTTGAAAGACACTGTGGTCACTTACACTTTAACCGATTTCTGAAGCTACGAATTTGAAAATCCCACGAAAACATGGCCCTTCTCAGGAGTAGATTGAAAGAATCCGAGATCCTCCTTTAAAGGTCCAACAACCACAAAAGCAAAGTAGAAGAACTGAGGGGAAAAACCCAATATAGAATTTAAAAAGAAGAAGTTTATGTGGCAAGGAACAAACTAGTTTTGGCGGTGAAATCGCAAGCTCGAAGTACACCCAACCTCACACTGGATCAAACAACGGCCCCCAAAGAGCTGGAAGAAAATTTGGAACTCACCATCTTCCATCAGATAAAGGTAACAGTGCTGTAGCGATGGACTCAACGGATTATGATATGAAAATGCGCAACCTGCTGCATGCTAACAACGTTTACAAAAAATTATGTGAAAAAATGTGATCCGCTCAAGGCCACTGAACATACAGTAACCCGTTTGATTTGGAAACTTCGCCTAAACAGTATAACAGAATCATTGTCACGCAGACTTGGGATCACTGACGTCCCTGCTTCATTCCTCTATGGGCTTCCGAAGGTTCATAAAAATGGAATACCTATGTGGCCAATAGTTTCATTCATAGAATCCCCTACTTATAAGTTATCAAAATTTGTCAGTCGTCAGATTTCTCCGCTCGGAGATTAGTAGAAAAAATTTTGGCCACCACGATATCCGACGATGAAATAATGGTCTCCATTGATGTCGTCTCGCTGTTCAGAATTGCTCCATGTCATTAGCCTTAAAAGTCACAAGAGAACGTCTGAAAAACGATATAACACTTAAGGAAAGAACTAGATAGAGGTAGATCAAATCTGTGAAGCCCTAACTATCTGCCTGATTGCTGCCAACTTTAGCTACAAAGGTGAGCTGTCGTCTCAGTTGTCGTTGCCAACAAAGTAATGGAAGACGTTGAAGAGAGGGCCTTGGCAACTTTCCCTCATAGTCTAGAAATATGGGGAAGATACTTAGACGACACTCAAATATATTAAAAAAGAGGCCTTTCACGAGCGCCTAAACAACACCGAAGCTAGCATCAAATTTAGAATAGAAAAGGAATCGAAAAACTCGATCGCTTTTTTGAATGTCGTAGTTCAGAGATACCTACATGCGAAAATGTTTCGAAAAACCCACTCGAAGATTTCGTGGTTTTTACTTTATATAAGCTGCACTGTTTTTCTTTTTAACCATGCCCTGATGAAGCTTATCTGAATAAAAGAACGGAACGTCGACAAACTACATCGTTCTATATATCTATTCATGAATCTACTTGGTGGCCATTGCGTTATCCACTTCTGAAATACAATACAGCAAAATATAAACATTAAGGAACGATGATTGAAACTGTAATGCCCTGACGCATCAGCCTTAGGAATAATTCGGCGTATAGTGGTAATTATTAAAATTCAACCATGTTGCACACTTTTTACAGCTGAGGAATAAAAACTAATTGATTTTTCTGTTGTTTGATCTGTGCAATCCTTATATTATAAATTTCTTTCATCAGGGCGGGGATGATCTTTTTTTATAATTGTAGTATAGCTACACTACCCAAGAGATTACTTTCTATTGGTCATCCTTGGTTTCACTATCGAATTTGGATTTATCGTATGGTACATATGATCACCAATCCCTTTCATATTGAAGTTTAGTGAAATATCTTTGTCTATTGTTCAATAATAATCCGCTTATACATTACCTAGTGTACTTGGTTTGATTTTGCGAGTTTTCTTTTTTTAGTTGGAAGAATAGATTTTAGAACGTTAAATAAATGGCTTGAAATGGTGGCATATTGGTCGGTAATCTTAAAAAATTATCGGTCATTCTAACTCCAAAATTGGTTGTAAATAACACTATGGAACCAGTTTGCCTGGCAAACAATGTTTGAATATTACCAATGAATTAATATGATAATGTAATAATTCATATAATGATAACGTGTCGATCTTTTGTAGATTCATCGTTCAGTATTTGTATGTTGATTTCTTTTTCGAATTTATACAAATACAAGAATTCTTTTCAGGTCTTGTAAACATTTAATTAGAAGTGTACATAAGGCATATTATATATACATATATTCGTTGCGAACTGATTCCTAGCCCTTTAGAAGCTCAGAACTTTATAACCTTCCAAAAGTCTAAACGTATGATATTTGCTTCTAGATATTTTGGTTTCACAACAACATATCCATGCTTTCACAATGGTCGAAAAAAGTTATAATATATTTTTTTGCAGAATCTGGATAGGCTTGCGAACTCTTCATAATGTAATGGACATCATGATGTTGACTTAAAGAAAATATTTGTTATATATTCATTTGTGTAATAGTTCCGTTGATACCCAGAAAAATATATATTCAGAGAAGTCGGCGGTTTCACTATTTTTCTCCAAATAGGATTTCTCTGAGTTTCACATGAATTGATCAGCGACGTGTGGTATGCTTCGAGTTTCACCAGCCGAGTAGTACTTAAATTCCATTGATTTAGGAAGATACAAGTATGGCGGTTGATATCTGAAAAAGAATTCACTAATATTCTGTTAAGGGCACACTGTACATCCCACTTTGTTGACCGGGTCATCTTAAATTTCATATCTAATATTATAGGTCAAATAAAAGTCTAATACCCAGGCTATTCGTCACGATCGTTCGTAAGGAAGATTTGCAACCTTGGCATCGTTTAACAATTCTAGTTTGATTTCACCTCTGTGCGTTCGTTCTTGTTTTATTGCACTTCACTAGAGATATCACTTCATAAAATTTGCTACTATTGCGAAATAGTTCAATTCATATAGGAATTTATAACTTTCTTATCACACGTATGACGTCACAGGATGCTTTTTGTGAATGATTTTACACACTCTATTCAATTTTTTTGTTCAATGGGGCTTTCCCCCATAACTGCGTGTGTAGGTGCAAATGCACGTTGGTAAAAATACACGCAAAAACTGTATTGGTACAAATAAACTTGGGTACAAATTCGCATGGGTGCAAAGCTAATGGAACCTTATTTTCAACCGCTGCCTATTGCTTCCAGCACTCTGATGTTTAGTTGCAAAAACTGTTGCGCGAAAGGTTTGGGATATTTAAATGTCAAACCAGCAAATCGATCACTTTGGACGCACTTTTTAATTCATATGAAAAACCTGCAAACATTTGGATGTGAAATAATATTCGAGTAACAACTAGGTGAAATGTTTGGAGTTTGGTATATTTTGAAGAATTGAAAAGCTGCAAAGATTTTTTTGCAAATATATTTTTTACAAAGTAACTACGGTTAGGGCATGAATTCTGTAACATATTGGGAAAAATTATGATACATTGCCCAGTAAAATGCCATGAAATCAAGCTTCCATTCGGCCACGCGATTAAAAGTTAATGACATTTGTGTGCTTGAAAATAAAATTTCGGTTCTTGAAACCAGTTCTTGCTTGACATAGCACGACACGAATTTATGATGTCATTGATGTTATTGATACAAAATTATTTCCAAGAATATATGTAGCTTAACAAAAGAAAAATGTTTAATTTCTGCGCAACCATCTCCTAGCGTTTGGAAATAAATTCTCTATCACAACGTCCCGTCAGATAACGGCGTGCGAAAATTTTTACTTCCGATCAAGGGATTTTTTAAAAGTAAATGCTAAATTCGAATGTTTTCACCATGATTTATGGGTTTGGGATGATCTCCACTTTTGGGTCAGAAGCGTTCGTCCTCCCTGCCCCGGTTCCCACCAGTATACATGGTAAGTGTAGCGGACGGGTCGGATTTGGGAATCGCAAACCCACCAAAAAATTACTCTGTCTCTCCTTGTATCTGAACTCTAATCAGTTGATAGTTGATAAAAGTTTATATAGGTGTAGTCGTGATGTTGCGTTGCTATCTTTGATTTATATGTAATATTTTGTCGTGCGTTCATCTGAGCCTTCTGCACAAGTTCCTTATCACGAAATTATTTGTGGACGCACCCGTTTATATATTGAAACTCCTTCTCTTTACACTGGTTCACAGATAAATCCAATACTCACCTTTTAAAGCTCTGGTTTCCGTCATCTTCTCGAGGTTCGGAGATTTGTTCTTCATGAGTTCTTTCTTTGTCATGTTTTTACACGTATACGCCTAAGGCAGTGCCGTTCTTTAGATCACTGAAAGGGCGCGGCAACATATGGCGAGAGGGGGGGTCAATGAAGAAGGGTCTTGGTATAATTATTACGTGGACGCCACAGGAAAAAAATCTATTTGATTTCGCAAGTATGGTAAGTGAGTACATAGGGTAACCTCATAGGACTGATACACAGGCAGGAGATTTGTTACCACAGTTGAAGTTCATTATCATAAATTGAACAAAATGAATATCCTTCGAGATACAAATCATACTAGTTGAGCAAGTAAAATACACAGCTTTTTCTTCTTTTTTCTTGGCCATTCGGTTAGTCTCGAGCGAAAGATTCAAATTAGTTTTACTACGAGTAATTGCTCATGTTAAGGCGAGGTTAATTAATCGGGTGCTTAAATCTCTATTAACTTAACCTTGTTCTTTTTAAGATATTCACAGAGCAGTTTCCCTATAGTTTTATGACGAGGGCTGCGACATTGAATATTTGCTCGAAGTCGAGGTCATTTAAAATTGGACACATAATTCTAGGTGTTAAAAAGTACTAAACTTGCATTGCGGAATTTAATTAGGTACTTGTTTAAAAAAAACTTTGTAGTAGCCAAACTACTTTTACGATTATTCGCATTATGTCGGAAAAACCATCTTCGCATTTTATTTACTCGTCTGACTTGCCATTTACTCAAGATAACTTTTGGTCAAAAGATTTGTATGATTTTATTGTGAAAGTTCCCAATGTAAACTAATAGTAAATAAATGGAGGCTAAACCGGATTATCATTAAGTCAAATACAATCAGGATTCAACAATGCTGGCAGCTCTAGTCAAGACGAACAACCCTATGTTATTCGATTATAACTGTAAATAATGGTTTGGACGATACTATAAAAACAAAACAGAATTGTGGAATATCCCAAAATATTACACAAAAACCTCGTGCACAAAAATCAATTTTTGGCATGATATATTTAAAAATTATGGCGTAATGCCGCTCACTGCAAGGTGCTCCCGCATCCTATACTTAAATCTTCAATGCTTGTTTTATTTAAGAATCTCCGAGTAAAATATAATTGTGCTAATTAAAAGTTTTTTATTATATAATCGCTCAGTTCATTTGATTCCGAAAATTCCGCCATGATGGTACATTGAAAGGTGAATATTGTGTCAAAAATGTTTGAATGTGTGTGTACTGCACCAGTATGTAGAAAATTGGGCACAACAAGAATATCACTTATTGTACATCAATTTTATCAATTAGCACCTTGATGTTCGTTAACTCGCAAAACACTCCCCACTGCCTTTTTATTGCTCATCGAATATATATATATAATAAATTGTGTAGCGTTAAGGCGGTGTCGATTAACAGAATAAGGAAAACAGTGTAAAGACTTGGTGTCACAGCCCTGCCTTGCCAACAGAATAAAATCGCTTAATAATCTTTTAACTACTTTAAATCTTTAAAATCACAAAGATTTTCACGTAGTTATTACATCTGTTGGGTCAATTTTAAGCTCAGGGGTGTTTTAGGGCGAGATACAATAAAAACGCTATTATCTAGGGAATGTTTTTTAGGATATAAAAATATGCATGAAACAAGCTCAAAATAAGACGCGCGTGTAAGATAAAATAGTCTCAGATCAAAAAATACATAAATTTTACCAGTGTTTTCATTATGTCGCAAAAAAAATTTTCTACGGTAATCACGTGCACCTATGCAATACTCTATTTCTTTTAACACTATCAATATATTGCAAATTATACAGCAGAAAAATAATATTCTCAAAAAAATGCTTTGTGATGTCATCATGATGCGCCGTCGAGTTAAAATAAAAAATAAAATAAATCAAAAAATTACAAAACAATCCAGGATGCTATAACGTTGCTCAAGCAGCAAAAATATCGAGTAATTTCAGATTACAATGTAATTGATCATTGTGACGTCATAAGATAGGTTTTTGTTAATTCCGTGAATTGCAAATATTTAGAATGAGTTTTAAATACGTTCTCGTATTGGAAGCCCCTTTGTTTACTCTGCTGTAATTATGGAGTAAAGAATATGAAATTTCCAAAATCGAGAAAAGGACGCAAGAAAAAGAAGAGGAAAAAGGAGGAGTCGGATGGCCAAATTTGCGTGAGTTTCGTATTACTTGGAATAACGATGTTTTTATTAGTTAAATGTTTGTCGGTTCGTATAGGCTACATCTTTTTCGTTCAAACCACCGAAATATGGAAACAAACAACGCTTGTACAAAAGTATATAATGCATTATCAGTTACGAAATATTGTTTTGCAGGATGCAGAGGGGTCTGTTCCTTCTGAACCTCCTTCAACTTCAATTACTTGCTTCATTGCTGGTTTATTATGGATATTGAAATTGTTACGACTAACCAGAAAACATCGGGTAAGAATGTTGTGATTGTTTGATCCCAATCATAAATTTTATTTTGTCCAGCATGAGATACAGACAGGCAGTACCTTGTCGGCACGATCCACAAGCGAGTCAAGCTTAACAAAGCATGTGTGCACAAAATATTTCTGATTGCCATCCGCCGATTGCACCTAATGATATCAGATATATTGCTAATGTTGCATTTGTTTGTGTTTTAAATTGTCCTTGTCAAGTATTCTCTTTGTTGCATCTCTCCCCTAAAATTACCCAAAAGTGAAAAGTTTAGGAATTCAATTCTAAGTATGCATCGCACCATCTGTGTGCTGTTTTGATTACCATTACACTACGGCATGTACCCTACCCCTCCCCAAGGCAAAAAATAGCAATGTATGGAAAACATAGTATATGTTAAAGAAATACAGCTAATTTTGACTGAATAACTAGCTTAGTTTGCAAAGAATAGAAACATTTTTGCGGGTGCATTTATCTTCTGATGGGTAATTTTGTGTATTCCTTAGCATTTCGCCCTAAAAAATGAGAAATTTTGCTCGGTTTTCGAAAAAATTTGTGAAAAAAAATTCTGAGCAGCTTCTGGCCAGCGGGTTGTTATGGATAATGTAATGTAACATTTGAGTCTTGGCAAAAAATTGAGGGCTCTCTCATTATTAAAGTGTGTGTGCACAAAATATTTTTGATTAGGATCTGCCGATTGCACCTAATGATATCAGATATATTGCTATTGTTGCTTTGCACCCGTAGGAAATTCAGCCAGTAGACTTGCACACAAGGAGATTTCATCCAGTAGAATTGCACCCTGTATAATTACAACCATTGAAATTGCACCCAGCAGAGCCGCACCAAGCTAGATATTCCAGCTTGTATAATGCACCCCGTAAGGTTGCACCCACCAGGACTGAATGCAGTCGAATTTCATATGATTGACCTGAATGGCAGTACCCAGTCGGATTGCATCCAATAGAATAGCCGCCACCAACTGGATTGCACCCGATAGGATTGCACTAAATAGGAATGTACCCATTGGGATTGTACCCAATAGAATTGCATTGGCTGAGATTGCAGACCTGGGGCGGCATTATTGAACATATGTGTCTATTAGGACAAATCCTTCTCATAGGCTTGATCGACAAGATATGAAGTTGGTCATTTGATATTATTCAAACACCTCATATCGGCGAACATCATTGGGTTACTAACTTTTGTTTACGCATATAAATACTGCACATACGACCACGTTTCATTTGATCAGCGACGTGTGGATGGGATTCTTCAAATTCCACCAACGTGCATCAGTTGTGTAATAATAATATATCTAATAATGCTATCAAACATGCGCCTACTATAACAGTGCGCCTTATTGTCTCAATCATTTATTATATTAAATCCGTACAATGATAATTTTTTTAATCACCGACCAAATGCATATGAAATATTCACTCATAGATGTCATTACTAATACATGGCATGTCAGGACACTGTCCAATTGTAACTCTTGCCTGACAAAATATAATTTCTGATTGTGTCAACTGCGACGGAAAAATGTATTGTCAGTTTGGCTCTAAACTCTTCTCAAGCAACGGAGTCTTAAACCTTTCGACAATAACGATTATGAAGGTATTTGGCATAAATATTGGTGTTAAAGTTTAGACCACTCCTTCTATGTAATATTATGGATGTAATAGCTAAATAACAAATTCCGTTTTTGTGTCTGGTATAGACTTCTATTATTTGAGCATCGAAAACACATAAAATATAGTTTTAATGCATTGTAAATTTTCACGTGAACTGCATCGCATTAACGAACATTAAAATGTAATACACTGAAAAAAATATTTTGAACCCTTGCAATATTGTTTTACACAAAAATTTTCAGAAAGTTGTACGCCCTCATTTTCGCAGGTGTTTTTTTTAATTTGTTTCATGTAGTTGAATTACATGACATGCATTAAGTGAAAAATATTCCCTGATATTGAAAATATTGATACTCGGGATATATTTTAATACTCCAGTAACCCACAGAATAATTACACCTAGCGTGGTTTTGTCCAGTGGGATCTAATGGAACCGCATCAAGTAGAAATGCATTTAATATGATTGCACCTTGTTAAATTGTGACTCCCGATAAAGCCCAAATTGTACACATTGCATTCTTGGAGCACGCAAAATCCTGATAAGCCCTTCATGAAAGTTCATTAGTAATATTACTTCACTCTATAGCATACATGTTTTGATTGATAGTGGCACTGAAGATGAACAAAAACCGAATCATTTGTAATTCGAATTTGATTCAGATACTTCTTCGAATCTCTAATTTTTTATTAGCAGCATTTATCGTGTTTTTATGATAAAAATTATCACAGAGCTTCAGATAACATTCAATAGATTGACCGATTGATTGCAGGCGACAATTTTCAATAGAATTTACTGTGATCCTCTAGCTAATATGACAAAATATACACCTAATATTACACCTATAATACACCTAAAAATATATATATATAGTGGGGATAGCAGATCATTTGAGTGTGCCTTTTTTTGCATGACCACATCTTTATGGGCGCTTTTGTCAAATAAATATTATTTTGGTGATGTTTTATCAGATGACATTTTTCCCTGCACCCAACCTCTACCACCCACAATTAGATGATCTCAAAAAATAATAATCTCCAAGCCTCTAGTCATTTTGACAACATTAATTAAAGATCCAACTAACCTTGCCAAGTGATTTATTCTTTTTGTTATTGAAACTTTCAAGCTCCATTGTCCTAGCTCAGATCTTCAATATTCTTGAATAACAATATTAAAATGCGAAATTCAGGACTCATCGCACAAAAATGAGGAATTGGCCAAAGCTAATTCTGATAATGAATCTCTGAGAGCACCTGTTCTCAGTAACAATGTTGACAAACCACTTCCATGGGTTGGAACCGTTAACATTATTGCAACAGACAAAGTTCTTTCAAAGGTAAGAAAAGTAAAATGATTAATGTATAATTGGATATATGACGAAGAAAATTTCTGTTGGGTGTGAAAAAATTTTTTTTTTATGTGGGATATGCACTGAACAACTTTAAAATGGTTGCTCTACACCTAAAACTACAATGACTTGATTTATGTTTTACACCTCTAGTCACTTTGACAACATTAATTGAAGATCCAAGTGATTTATTCTTTTTGTTATTGAAACCTTCAATCTCAGTTCTTCTTTCTATATTCTTGAATAACAATATTAAAATACAAAATTCAGGACTCATCGCCCAAAAATGAGGAATTGGTCAAAGCTAATTTTGATCATGGATCTCTGAAAGCACCTGTTCTCAGTAACAATGTTGACAAACCACTTCCATCGGTTGGAACCACTAAAATGATTGTGACAGACAAAATTCTTTCAAAGGTAAGAAAAGTAAAATGACTAATGACTAAAATTTTTGTTGGGGGTGAAAAAGATATTTTACATATGTGTGATATGCACCGCACAATTTTCGAAATGGTATTTCTACACCTAAAACTACAATGACTTGATTTATGTTTCACACATAAAGATTTTATTGTTGATTTTTGTTACAAAAGAAACCTAACATTTTTCTCAGGCTACGGAACCACGAAGAGATGGCATTTCTACATTATCAGAAAAATTTGCAACAAACAGTGAGGTTGCACCATTAACACCTTTAAATCAAGTTGAAACACCAGTTGATCAAGCGCCACCAACACCACGCTCTAGTCCACCTGTGTCAACTCTGTCAAATCTTGATACGACTGTGAATGAAAAATTGTTTTCCGATGATTTATCTCCTCCGTCCGAACCAGTAACAAATTTGAAACTACTTTTAAAGCAAACAAGCGATTTGAAACAAATGTTGTCTCCACCATCTTCCCCAAAATTATTCCATGTGGATGAAGTTGAAATGAAAGCTGTTACACCATTGCTTTCATCTAGCTTTGTTTCCCGTTCATCTTCACCAAATGCCAACATTAACGATGGAATCTCAATCTCAAACATTTCTTCACTGAATGTAGCAAATACATTGAGCTCGCTTGCCGGGAAATTCCTTGCAAAACCGACAAGCCTGTTGCAGAGTTCTGTTTCAACAACGAATTTAACGAAGCTCATTATTGATCCAGCACTAAAGATTCCTCTCGCTGTTTCTGCTCCATGTCCGAATTTACTGTTCAAACATCCGCAGAAGTCCAAGACATTAATGGTTGTTGACATTCCAAAACATCCTAATATGGACTCAAGTCGATCCAGAAGTTCTTTTTCAAACCTAGATCAAATATTATTGAATCACCGTATTGAGACCTCAACTCCAATTAGACAACTTTCGTCAGTACCATCTTTCTCTGAGAAACAATTGGAAGTTGGACCATCAATGGATGAGGATCTTGATCTCAGGAAAGACCAAGTCAGAGGTATTTTGAAACTGATGGAAATAAAGGATTTTCTTGTTGCAATAAGAACAAACAAGAACACAAACTCGAGTGTACGATCATACGCTTCTACTCCCAATCTATCTCAGACTATGATAATGAGTGGAAAAGTTTTGCGTCGTACTGTCTCATGTCCAGTGATTTCATTTTTGCAAATCTCATCAGTTTTAAATGAAGAGAATTCTAGTTATAATACCAGTACTAGATTGTGCTTGAGTGCTTTTGACTTTCATGAAAACATGATGACAACATCATCAGACTATGTATCAAGACGTTCAACTCCAGATTCGACTTCGCTGGAAAATCTCACTGGATGCTGCAGACCACATTCAGACTTTTTCTTCTCAAAATCTCACAAGAATAAATTAAGTCTGTGCGAATTGCAAGCAAAATCTGTGCGAATTGTCTCGGCTTCCTGCCCAAACCTTTCCTTAAATAGCATGGTAGATGACTATGACAAAGCACCATTGGATTGTTTCATCTATTGCTCAATAAGGAAATTTAAAGATCAGGTTGAATGTCTGCCAATGGAATATCTTTCTGATACCAGTTTTAACAGTGCTATCGTTCCAAAGTCTGGAACCTCCAGCAGGTCATCAGTCTGTTTCATGGGAGATTACGAACCCTGTACTATAGGAAGTCTTCACATTAGCAAAGCAGATGAACAAGTTCTGCTGGAAAATCTTGAAGAACTATGTGGTATAGATTCTCGTTACTTCACATCACAAGCTTCATCTTACTCAAATAACACAACCTTTCGTGAAAATACACCCAACAACCAATATGAGGTAATACCTTCGAAAAATTTCACAGTGTCGAGATGTTTATGATATCTTTAAAAAACCTTATCATACAATTTATGTATTCAGAACTGAATAATATATCAACATTATTGGGTTGACAAATCAGATTTATTTTGTTATGGCAAATACTTATTTATTTTATTCCCAAGTAATATTGACTTGCAAATGTATATCATACCTTTATTCAGAGCTCTAAGTGAATATTTAAGCGAATATTAAATACATCTGAGAATGACCATAGTCAGTATAATTTTATTCTTTATTTTTGATTTATTTCAAGATAGTGGCTAATGAAAACAATAAAGGGGGTGGTTCAAATTCAACAGAAAATATCATTTGTGCTGAATAAATAGATATATATATAAATACTATTTTTAGGATGTATTCGAAATAGTTAAATATTTCTATTGGTCAACTCTGACTTGATTATTAAATAACATTGCATTTATATAAAGTGTTTATGATTTTTCTTCAGCTTCAATCATTACTTGGATTTATGGAACAACTTGGTACAGAAAAGAAACTGGATTTTGGACCTTTAGAATTGCCTAAAGGTGATCTTAGCTTAGTCATTTTATAACTTAGTTCAATTTATCTTAGTCTTTTTTCAAATTCTATTATAAAGTTCTAAATTTAAGTTAGTAGTTTGAGAGAGTCATTTCTCTCTGTAACCTAAATGTTATGATACATGACCATACGCTTAAATGCATGTTATCACTTTTTTTATCAAAATTCACTATGAGCAAGGTGGGAAGCAGTGCCTGAAAGGAACCAACTAATGGCCGCTCAAAAGCAAAGAGGTACTAAAACATTCGGTACCAGCAACTGCACTCAAAACTGAAATTCTCTGAAATTTCCCTATAGCAGTGCAGTACAGAGAGAAAATGCTGATGTTAAATATTATATGGATTTCAAAGAATGTCAGACTATATATTCAAACACAATGATAACTGCAGACATTGATATTTATTCTGTCCTCAAATATATCATGCTGAATCATGACCAAGAACTATGTCTTATTACTATTTTCTTTAATACATTTTTAATGGTTTGGTCAGATATCACCCAACACCAGTATTTGTAATCATGATTTTATTCATTCTGCTCAATCGTGTCAAGCTTAACTTTAATGGAATGCTATTGCGGGTAATAAAATTATTTCTTGTTAAAACACAGCACCAGTAAAAAAATATTTTTGTTTTATTTTTCACATTGTGGAATATATTTATTCGAGCAAACGGCCAATCATGCATAGGTTTGAATTTAAACCACATAACATAGATAATAAATTGAAGTATTTTTATAAAAAACACGCTGACAAAATTAAATAACCAATTTCTAAAACTGCGATCAAAACGCGAACAATAACATGCATTTGGATCAAAAAGGACAAATGTTGTTCAGCGTTGAATACATTCCATCATTAACGGATGGTAATGCCCTACTTCTTCAATCTGCTATCGGCCCTTGTGTCTTTGCTGTGTTTTTATTGTTGTTAAACCATCTAATAATAGCATGACAACCGTTTTCAGGACCACATTAACAAACCGCACCCAACTAATAAATGTGCCAGTGGAAACTGCATCGATATGTTTGGCATATTTGTCAAACTGTGATCGACCAAGCCGACAAAAGTTGATAAAACCTGTTCAGTGTAATACCCGCACAAGGTTAATTAATAACCAGAGAAAGTTCTACGCAGCGGGCGAGAGAATGGGTTTCGAAGTTTTTCTGTCGATTCTGTTCGAATTTACGCAATAAAAATGACATATTTTCACATCCATTTATTGTAAAATATATCTAAAATCGAGAACTTATTTGAATATTCGATTCGTTTTGGACATCCCTGGTTGTTACCTGAAGCTAACAATACTCCTTACACAGTGCCATAATTATTTAGCTTCTAATTAGGTTATTAATTTTTGAGTTGGAATCCAGTTATGATTCATTTCTTTGCACAAATCTTTCATGAAACGACTTCGCCGCTATTACTCTGGTTCAGAATTCAAAAATGCATCAGTAAAACCAGTGATTCAGACTCAATTCAGACTCGAGGTAGTCCAGCTATGACAAATCAAGAAAGATCATCAAAAGCAGTATATCAGATTTAATTTCCGTATTATACTTCTATTGCAAAAAATTTTATACTAATAAATTACATTGCAGTAAGATTTCGTTTTCATATTGTGAACAATTCCATTTTTTAAGCTAATCTTCCAGGGATAATAATTGCTTAAGATATCGATCTCTAATGTGGAATCCAAGTATGCATGATTTTTGACGTAAACCTTTTGTGAATACCCCTTCACCTTTATTACTCTGATTCAGAATCCAAGTATGCATCAGTAAAACCAATGGTACAGACTCGATTGATTAGTCCAGTTATGAAAGTCCGTGGAAGATCATCAAAAGCACTAGCTAAGAAGATCCATATTAAAAGTTCAAGCAAAGACAAGGATAGCAGTATGTCAGATTTCATTTCCGTATATACTTCAATTGAGAAATTATTTCTTAATAAACTACACGATAGTAAGATTTTCATATTGTGAACAATTCCATTTTCTAAGCTAATTTTTCAAGGACAATAATTGATTAAGATATCAATGTCTAATTCGGAATCCAAGTATCCATAATTTTTGATGCGAACCTTTTCTGGACACCCCTTGACTGTTATTACTCTTATTCAGAATCCAAGTATGCGTCAGTAAAACCAATGGTAGAGACTCGTTTAGGTAGTCCGCTTATGCAAGTTCGTGAAAGATCATCAAGAGCACTATCTATGAAGAACAATAAGAACAGTTTAGTCAAAGACGACAAGGATATCAGTATGTCAGATTTAATTTCCATATACCGTATATACTTCTATTGCGAAATTTTTGTCTTAATAAACTACATGGCAGTAAGGTTTTCATTTTCAGCTTGTGAAAAGATTCCATTTTTGTAAGCTAATCTTCCAAAGATAATAATTGATTAAGATATCAGTCTCTAATTTGGAATCCAAGTATGCATAATTTTTGACGTAAACCTTTTATGGATACCCATTCACTGTTATTACTCTGATTCAGAATCGAAGTATGCATCAGTAAAACCAATGGTAGAGAGTCGATTAAGTAGTTCAGTTATGAAAGTTCGTGAAAGATCATCAAAAGCACTGGCTAAGAAGAACCATATAAAAAGTTCAAGCAAAGACAAGGATATCAGTATGTCAGATTTCATTTTCATATATATACTTCAATTGAGAAATGTTATCTTAATCAACTACATGGCAGTAAGATTTTCATATTGTGAACAATTCCATTTTTTAATCTAATTTTTCAAGGACAATAATTGATTAAGATATCAACATCTAATTTGGAATCCAAGTATCCATAATTTTTGATGCGAACCTTTTTCTGGACACCCCTTGACTGATATTACTCTTATTCAGAATCCAAGTATGCATCAGTAAAACCAATGGTAGAGACTCGATTAGGTAGTCCGCTTATGAAAGTTCGTAAAAGATCATCAAGAGCACTATCTATGAAGAACAATAAGAACAGTTTAGTCAAGGACGACAAGGATATCACTATGTCAGATTAAATTTCCATATACCGTATATACTTCTGTTGCGAAATTTTATCTTAATAAACTACATGACAGTGAGACTTTCATTTTCAGCTTGTGAAAAGATTCCATTTTTGAAAGTTAATCTTCCAAAGATAATAATTGATTAAGATATCAGTCTCTAATTTGGAATCCAAGTATGTATAATTTTTGACGTAAACCTTTTATGAATACCCCTTCACTGTTATTACTCTGATTCAGAATCCAAGTATGCGTCAGTGAAACCAATGGTACAGACTCGATTAATTAGTCCAGTTATGAAAGTTCGTGAAAGATCATCAAAAGCACTAGCTAAGAAGAACCATATAAAAAGTTCAAGCAAAGACAAGGATATCAGTATGTCAGATTTCATTTCCGTATATACTTGAATTGAGAAATTATTTCTTAATAAACTACATGATAGTAAGATTTTCATTTTCAGCTTGTGAAAATATTCGATTTTTGAAAGCTAATCTTTCAAGGATAATATTTGATTAAGATATCCATCTCTAATTTGGAATCCAAGTATGCATTATTTTTGACGTAAATCTTTTATGGATACCCCTTCACTGTTATTACTCTGATTCAGAATCGAAGTATGCATCAGTAAAACCAATGGTAGAGAGTCGATTAAGTAGTTCAGTTATGAAAGTTCGTGAAAGATCATCAAAAGCACTGGCTAAGAAGAACCATATAAAAAGTTCAAGCAAAGACAAGGATATCAGTATGTCAGATTTCATTTCTTTATACACTTCAATTGAGAAACTTTATTTTAATGAACTACATGGCAGTAAGATTTTCATTTTCAGCTTTTGAAAAGATTCTATTTTTGTAAGCTAATCCTTCAAGGATCATTATCGATTAAGATATCCATCCCTAATTTGGAATCCAAGTATGCATAATTTTTGATGCAAACCTTATCTGGATACCCCTTCACTGTTATTACTCTGATTCAGAATCGAAGTATGCATCAGTAAAACCAATGGTAGAGAGTCGATTGGATAGTCCAGTTATGAAAGTTCGTGAACGATTATCAAAAGCACTGGCTAAGAAGAACCATATAAAAAGTTCAAGCAAAGACAAGGATATCAGTATGTCAGATTCCATTTCCTTATATACTTCGATTAAGAAATTTTATTTTAATAAACTACATGGCAGTAGGATTTTCACTTTCATTTTGTGAAAAGATTCCATTTTTGTAAGCTAATCTTCCAAAGATAATAATTGATTAAGATATCAGTCTCTAATTTGAAATCCAAGTATGCATAATTTTTGACGTAAACCTTTTCTGGACACCCCTTCACTGTTATTACTCTGATTCAGAATCCAAGTATGCGTCAGTAAAACCAATGGTACAGACTCGATTGATTAGTCCAGTTATGAAAGTTCGTGAAAGATCATCAAAAGCCCTAGCTAAGAAGAACCATATAAAAAGTTCAAGCAAAGACAACAAGGATATCAGTATGTCAGATTTCATTTCCGTATATATACGTCGATTGGGAAATTTTCTCTTAATAATGTACATGGCAGTAAGATTTTCATATTGGGAAAAGATTCCATTTTTTTAAGCTAATCTATCCAGAATAATATTGATTAAGATATCAAACTTTAATCTGGAATCCAAGTATGCATAATTTTTGACACTAATACTGAGAAATTTTATATATTTTATCGTAATCTTTAATTTAAGTACATGAAAGTAAAATTTTCATTTATCACATTATGAAAAGATCTAATTTTTTCAAGTGAATCTTTCAAGGATAACAATTGATTAAGATATTTAAACTCTGATTTGGAATCCAAGTTCATATGTATAATTTTATACACAAATCTTTCATGGAACCACTTCACAGGTATTACTCTGCTTCGGAATCTAAATATGCATCAGTAAAATCAATGGTTCAAACTCGATTAAGTAGTTCACCTATGAAAGTTTGTGAAAGACCATCGAAATTCTAGCAAAAAAAAATTACGGTAATAGTCACAGTTCGGGCAAAGACAATAAAGATATTGGTATGCTAAAATTATTTAAGAAAGCAAACATTGGCTTCGACCTTAAGTGGCAAAACCTGAGAAGGGGACCAAATGATCTTATCATTATTTTCATTTTCTATTATCTAAAGAGATATCTTTTCAAAACCTATGCACACATGTTTCGAAAACTACTGCAACAAATTTGTATAAATCTTATTATAAAATATAATTAGATATAAGAAACACTGAATAATGATCAAAATTATTGGAGACGGGGAAATTTTTGTATCATAAATCAATGTGTATAATGAAATATTGAAGAAAACTGAAAAAATGGTGCAAGTAGAGCTTCGAGGATGCAATTACTGTGAAGTTATCTTGCCGATGTGTGGCATTTCAGTTTCAAACAAAAACGTCGTTGCACATATGCATAACTTTGTGTTAATTGTAGCCGCATGCCTACAAAGCGCTAATCTGTGCAACAAAATGAGCGATCTCCCTTAGCTTACATAGCAAACCATTCATATGAGTTGGAAAGCCTAAAGACTAAAATAAAACCGACAAATAGCGCAACCGTATATTGCGAGCTTTAGAGATGTGCCAATATTGAAACCACTAGTACCAAGTACAGGCTAAATTAAATTCGAATTTCCAATAGTTGGAAGTTGGCAGAATATATATTTCAACAAGCATTTACCGTATATCAAAACAGTATCGTCATGAATATTGTCTTTTTATCGTTTGTACCGCGCCACATCTTCAATTCAAAATTCATGCAATAAATATGATATAACCCAGATCGATTACCTCCTGTTTGTCATTTGGTGGTCGCCAGTAGGTTACTTTCAAGTTTAGAGACAAAAATTTATTTGCTTGTCATTTTCCAACTGTTGCATTCAATCATGTTGGACGACAGAAGAAAAAGGTTTTACGATCTTTCACAGTCGCTCATAGCTTCTTTCGATTTTACTATTAATTTTTATGAATTATTACCTTTATTCCAGACTCCGAAGTCCATATAAGAACAATAGTATGATACACATTATCAGCAACAATAATAATAAACAAACAAGTGATACATAAGCATATTCAATTAAACATACTGTAATTACAATACATCAAATATCAAATGGGACATACATGAAATAAGACTGGTATTGGTATTATTAAAAAAGAAAATTAAATGTGTACTAACTGTAGTACAAACACAGCCATAATGAATAATAATGCAGAGAGACAAGTTACAAAAGAATAATTTGGGTTATCCAGAAGTAGTTGCATGTTGACCCTTTTTTAGTGGATATAAATTTTGACCGAGAGTTAGTTAGACTTGATTATGCATTGTTGCATTTGTTTAAATATGTGAAAAATGACCAACGGTGTTGTCGTTGCAACGTCTCGAAGATACAAATGATTTTTCACATGGTTTCTCTCCCTTCTGAACCTGAGAATTCCATGATTGATTCGAAATGCATCATTGTTCGTTACATGCAGTTTTCGAAAGAGAGATGGGGTATATTTGGTCCAAAGTTGGCTGCAATAAAAACTTGAACCTTAGATAGAAAACAATGAGGATTTTTTCTGGGTTGGACACTTCTTAAAATTTCTTCAATAAAGAGATTGACATTGCTTATATAGTTCTGGTCTGTCGGGCTATTTTATCGAAGTCATTAAGATTATTGTTTATTATGACACCAAAGTATTTTATGGAATCGACATATTTCAGATTATGTTTCCCGAGTTCAATACGTGGTTGGCATGCAATAAGAAATTTCTTAGATTCAAACATTTTACAAATGAATTTTTATCATTAGACAAAATATCATGAGATTTAGCAAATGTTACATGCTGACGACAGCATGTTTAATCCTTTGGCAGATGGATCCATGATGTAAATATCATCAGCATACATGACATGGTTAATTAGCTTGAAATATGCGAGGTGGCCAACAAATATCATATTAAACTATTTCGACAGTTCGTCCATGACTAACGTATAGAAAGCCCCACTAACATTCCCTCCTTGACAAACACAATTGTCCACATAAAAATAATACAAGAATATGTTGCCCCACATTTCAGGAAAGTTTAGCACTTTCACGCTTACCGAACATTTTAAGGAGAATGGGAAAATCCCGCACCCTCTCCCAAACTGCTTCAATTGAGTGCAGTGAAAAGTGTCTGTGCTGGATGATGGTAACAAAACATCTAGCATTTCTTTGTTTCGTTTCTAGTTTCCTTTCACAATATGTTGGCGCAATTATAAGCCTGCGCCTGCAGGGAAAATAAATCATTGTTTTATTTTAGGAGGCAAATATGCATCAGTTAAACCACTGATTCGGACTAGATTGAGCAGCCCAGTCATGAGAGCTCATGCAAGGGCCTCAGATACGTTGGCAAGAAGGAACGATAAGGAACAGTTCACTAGAAAGAAGGGAAAGAATTGGTATGTGTCTGAAATCATAATAGAATTGGTATGTCTGGAATGACAACACAGTTTCTTTATCAACAAAAACATCAAATTTTTCTTTTAATTATTAACAGTTGTTAATGATGAGGAATGTTCCAGATTTTATTTGCAAATAATTATACAATGAATTATCCGATTGGCTTTTTATTCTGATTCAGCTTCCAAGTATTCACATGTGAAATCGAGGATTCAGACTCGCTTTGTTCCAGTTGAAAAACCAAACAACACACAACCAAGAAAGAAAATATTAAAAAAGAGAGAGAATGGTATCAGATCGGAAATAATAAGGAAAAGTATGTTGGATCCGATTGTATTCATTAATTTTTTTTTATCCAATTTCCCTTAATTTACAACATATCACAGGTTCTATATATGAAGAAAGATTAGAATTTTAGCCTAGCGCAATGCTATACATTCATTTCGTTACATTTTTCGAAGGCAACTAATGATAAATAATTTGCTCTGCGAACAGTTCCTTGACACTTGTGACGGTAATGAACACAAAAGCCACCCAAAAGTGTATTACTGTTTTTGTTACCTGAAGCGCAAGGCATATGGATCCGTGAGACAATTTAATGAGGTTTTGTTCGGAGGAGGAACGAGAGCAGAAAGGTCCCTTGAACAAAGACCATTATAATATCTGTAAAATAAAACAAGTGAGGCAACGTTGCGGCGGTGTTTCAAACTTTGTAGACCGGATGAAAGTTTAGAGCCAATCATATTGATCACACGCCGTTGAATACTGTCGAGCATGCTAAGAGCAGTGACAGAGGCACTGCCCCAAATGTGACAGCAATACTCCATGCAGGGTCGAATCAGTGATTTGTACAAATGGAGAATGATTTCGGGAGTGAGATAGTGGCGAGCTCGATATAGAGAACTGACTTTCATTGAGGCTTGTTTAGCAATACTAGTGACATACTCAGTCCAACTCATGTCCTTAGACAGTATGAATCCAATGAGCGAATTCCTCCCGAACATATGAAGTGATAATAATAATGAAAACAGCAGATAATGAAATTTGAGTTGCATTCGTATTAGTGTAACGATTACTTGTTAAAACTTTGATCTTCTCCGAGTTAAGAGTTACTTTCCAAGTGTTACCCCAATTAGATACTCTGGCCAAATCACATTCAAGCGATTTTGCCAGAGCTAGACGTTGTTCCGGAAATAGGTTTATATAGGTCAGATTATTATTCCATTATTCACTGCCCCGATGAAGCTTGTCTGTATAGACATTCGAAACATCGACAAATTTTATTGTTTTTATTTCAACGATTGAGCATATGCATAGAACTATAAGTCTACCTAGTGGAAACCTCTTGCTATTGTTCTATGATTTCACGGATGATTCGATTTGTTGCTGTCAGTTTTATGGGAAATAGAGAGATGTCTTTGTTCTACTAAGTAACAAATAAAATCAGCAGCTGGTTGATTCATTCAAATGATGATTGGCATTGCTGATAATACGTCTCTTTCTCGGATGCAATCATTTGCCGTGCGAAATGTTTCCATGGGTGACCTCTGCGGTGGCAATTCAAGTTTGTGTCAAAGTGCAGTCCAACTGTTGCCCTTTCTTGACAAAATAAAATATTGGATTTGCTCAATCACAACTGAAAATATATATTATGTTGCACTAGCTTGGCTCTGAACTCTTTTAAAGCAACAAAAGTCTTGAACCTCTAGCCTATTTAATGGTCGCTCTAATAAAGCGGTCAGGTTGTGAAGCTAAGTGTCATAGAGTAGAAAATCCTGATATCAAAACTTTAGATTGTGTCACATCATAAGACAGATGAAAACTACTGCACCCTCATTTACTGCCACCAACCAGATATATAGTAGTAGTACACTGTTAGCTTTGACAAAATTAGTTTTTTTTTATAATTTTAACTCATTTTATAGAATTTTAATTTTATTTAATCATTTGAGTGGATCACCCTGAACAAGGTGCTTTTACCTGCCACCACTTATAGAAGAGCAGGGTTAGTGTTTCTGGAAAGATATGATCTTTCCAATCAGGCCGAGCCTACCCAAGTTGTTACATCTTGACAAGTCGGACTTGATGATAACCACTAGATTTGTTTATTATCCTGCAGTAAATTGCATGCATTATGAGAATAATGACCCCTGCGTTATTTTACATATCGGTCCTTCAAATGTTCTCCGATCCGACCTATCAATGATCCATTCATCCAGCAATGTAAGTAAAAATGAATAAACGATGTAGTTCGTCATCATTTCACTTGTTGCATTAAAGTGAATGAGTAATGCAGAGGCCATGAGATACACATTTTTAAAATGTTCAAATTTCGTGAATTGGAGATGATATAATTCAAGTAAATTACCTAATGATAAGATTATTCAGAACATCATGATACGGCTACTTATTACTTTAACATGTCTCTTTATCCCGGTTGTCAACTTTTTCTCCTAATATAATAAAAAGTAATTTAATATTAAAAATAAGAATAAAAGTAGTCATTCATGACATTCGGATTATGATGTGGTATTTTTTGATGTCAGCAGATGGGCAAGTGGAAGAGAGATAGGAAGAGGAGCAACTGTACCATAAACTTGGTTGGCCTTTTTCTTTTGTTTGCTTTTTAAATATTTCTTTTATTTTTGATAAGGTAATTCATTTGTTCACAGCATTATAATACGGATTTTTTTTACTGTGGAATGTTTAGTTATTGAATGATTTGTCTTTTTTAGCTTCCAAGTATTCACATGTTAAATCAAGGATTCAGACACGCTTTGTTCCAGTTGAAAGACCTACCAACACTCCTAGAAAGAAGCCACAAAAAACACAAACTAAGAAAGAGAGTGGTGTCAGATCAGAAATAATTTGTAAAAGTATGTTTGGTCTAGTTGTATTTATTCATATTTTTCCAAATTAAAAATTATTAAACTAATCAACAGAAGATTTATCTTTAAAAAAAAAAATATGGGAAGTTATAAATTTGAAGAATTATATGTATGTATGATTATGAACATTTTTAGTTACTTAACAAAGAATTTTTAAATTCTGCTATGTGACTGAACATATTCCTTGAAAATGACTTATGAACCAAAACTTATGCACGAACTTATTTTTCTACGCTTGACATCATGAAATACTATTATCTATATTGTGTTTTAGTTATTGAAAAGTTGGTCTGTTTAGATTCCAAGTATGCATCAGTTAAATCAAGAATTAAGACTCGTCTAAGTCCATTAAATAAACATGAGGAAACAGCAGATACAAAAAAAGAATTAACAACAGTGATACAAACAAACAGCAGACATGGCAATGTCCACTGCAAAGTTACCAAAGGTAACAATAGTATGTTTGAATTATAAAGAAAAAATTTCGATTCATTTTTTACAATTGTTACATGATTAAATAGAATTTTATCAAAATTATCTGTTGTCAATTTTAGCAAAAATCTTCAGAAAAATATTGTTTCATTGAACATAGGTATATTTTATTCTTTTGTTTCTACTTGGTAGATTAATCGTGGGTAGATTTTTAAATATTTCTAATGTTGTCTTTCCAAGTATGCATCAGGAAAACCATAAATTCATACTCCTTTCTTTCATACTGAGACCAACAATTATTGAATATGTAATTGTTTAGAATTTGTACGACAATTAAATTTCGACATGTCATTTGAATTTTTATGAAACAGGATACAAATTCAAGAAAACATTGGAAACATCGGAAGAGGAAATCATTGATTGTGAAGATGAAATAAAGATTTGTCAAAATTTAACTGATAAAGGAAATGCAAGTGATCAAGAAACTGGTAAATGTGTTTTTCTAAAAAAAAAATCTTACGCTTTAATTTTCTTCATTACCATTTCTAACCAATATTTATCATTTTATCCATATAAGTATAACTTTTTAGGAGACAAGGTCTGCAATAGTTCTTCTGATAGTGGAGTTATTACCCCGACTCGAAATGGAAGTGGAGATACCAATCTTCATCAAAGTGATGTATTTGATACTGATATGAATGACAGAAGAAAGGAGGAAGAAATTATTCATGGTATGAATTTTAATATCTACTTCTGTAGGTGGTAAATATTCTAGTTTCATTCTATAAGTCAAATATTTCATGGATTGAGCGGCGAAATTGAAACTCAATTTCTCATTCTACAGTTCCTACTTTTAACAAAACAGAATTTTAACTTGGGATAAATAATCTCATGATTATACTATAAATAAATTCAAAATTGCATACAGTCACCCTCATAACCAAATTGCGTAAGTCCTTTCTTTGTGATTCTTAGGTGTTCGCGGCATGGCAATACAACTGGTAGGCAACTTAGATTTTACTCTCAGGTTTTAAAAATTGTCCAATTACCCACTCCAAAATGTGAAATTCTCAAGTCAAAAATGTGTCGTCGTATACAGTACACATTATCGTTTTTTGTAACTAAAAATGAATTACATTTTGTGAAAGTAAAATATTTGGTTTTGTTCTGCTAGGAATGGTAATTGAGAAAAGGCCAGAAAAAATCATGCAACTCCAAAAGTTTTACCTTCAAAATTGTTGACTTTCCCTTCTTCATAATTAAGTATCACGGCATCTTTTGTTGATATTGTAGTTTGAATTGTTTTTCAAAACATATTTTTGTGTAATTTCCTATTTATTGGCTATTCATTTTGCACGAGACGTTTGAAAATCATTTGCTCTTTGTTTTTTAAATGAGCATGCCAAGCGTTATTAAACTGTGCCCATGTTGCGAAAGTCACAAAACCCACTTTGATAGTTTTTCGCGATTTCCTCTAAAGTAGAAATATTGTCGTCCACAATTTAGTCACGAGGGTGGCGATATACGAGTCTCTGGACGCTCATCTACTTTTTTATTGTATTAAAAAAACTCTGTTAATGTTGTTTTATCATCATAATTTATTCTTCTTGTTGATTCACGTATTTTAATATTTTAAATAAATATTTGAACTTACAACAACTAACCACTCATTACTTTTTAATTTTTAAAAGATTGCAAGACGATCCATGGACTCTCCCCTCCATCAGTCCCACGATCAAAACTCAGAACAAGAATTGTCAGTGCGAGTGAAAGGAGACAAATTGGTTGGTGTTTGTTAAAGTTGAATTAAAATAATCTATTTTCACGTCAGATCTTTCCACGAGTGAATAATTTTACTTGATATCTAGAAGCAGACTTATTTATGTGTTTTCCAAGTATATATTTCTTCAAATATCTTGTCAATATGTTGGTCACAAACCAGTACGCCGTGTGAACTTCAGTTTAGTGTAAAGGTCGCATTACACGTCTGCGTAGGCTGCGTTTTTTTTCTTTGTTTGTTTTATTTTAACCTTACGTTTTACGCGAGCGCAATGCTCTGCATGCATTTTCTTACGTTTTCCAATGAAACAGACTGGTTTGCTATGAAAGCTAACGCAGAGTGTTTGTGTTTTGTACGCATGTGAAAACAATTAAAGCAAAGCATCGGTAAGACAACTACACATGTAGTGTGGCCTTAATGTTTAATTTTCATTCCAGGTTTTCAAAAATATCTTTCTTCAGAGGAACCAGCTCTGATTTCTCCTACTCGAGAATCATTTTCAACAAAGAAAGAAATAGGTTTGATAATTGTATATCATTATTTAAAAAGGAAACAGATCTTAAAAATAGGATTTATGGCATGCCAGTTTTTTTTTCACTATCCGCAAACGAATATGTCCGGTTATTTCCATATTTCCATCTGGATCCCTAAATATTAAATGCAATAAAACTGCTAAAATACACATCATCAAACACTCATTGGTAAAGATTTCAGATTTGTGATTACCGCAGGGAAGCTTCATTTTCTAACGATGAGGAAACATAGCAATTGTAAAAGGGGAATATTTGCAAAAACTGTGTAAATGTTTATCTTAATATTCTTATAAATGTCACAATGGTATGTGGGTAGTATTATGTTCTGAACTTCCCTTCATGTAGTCGTCCATTGTTATTCTAAACCAAATTAATTGTACAAAATAACTTATGGCAGCAAATTTCAATTGAAAACAACAAACAAGCAGCTATTACAGATACTTTTTTAAAATATTTGTTTAATTTCATCATCTTTTATCTTTTTATCAGAATACATGGCTTTCCATGAACCTTCTCCTCCAAAAGTTTCAAAACCAAAAGTCTTTTTTCCATTTATACCTCCAAAAAAAAAAGAGGTACCGGTGAGTGGTTTCATGTGTCTTAATACTTTTCATGTTCTTACCTAACAATAATAATATTAAGATTTTTCATTTTTGATTTGCTAGGTTGCAGAAACTTTCATATACCTACACCACCCAGATCCAAACCTTCGGTTAAAATTCTGGACTTAGCAAATAGGAGAAGCAAAGGTATTTCTAGACTTTATTGTATTTTATATTGATGAATTGCTCTGTGAATATAACTGAAGAATATAGTAAATCTTGTCTATGACAATGGATTGGTTTGACTTTTTCTAAACGTTAGCAAAATATTAATTTAAGACTCAATGTGAAACAAGTAGGACCCAACCTTGCATATTTCTCGCAACATTTTGATCTAATGAAGACATTCACTAATGTTTATTTCTTCAGTGAAAATAAAGAATGAAATCAGCATGGAGAGAGGCATGAAATTCAACACAAAGAATGCGGCTCCATACACTGATACCAAACAATATCCTCCTCTTCGACCATATATCAACAACAGAAGTAAATTGGAGGGTAAGTTCATGATACTACAATTAAATATGCCTAAAAGCACAGATTTTGTGTAATCATTTATTTTTTTTTTTTGTTTAGGAAATGAAACAAATGAATGTGTTAGAAAATATTGTTGCTAAGTTTGGCATTAAAAATCAGAGGAAGAAGGTTTTAAGACTCCCTTCAATGCAGTCATCTAATGATGAAAAAAAGAAAGAAGTTGATTCATGTAATTAAACTTCAGATATTTGCTGCACAGTTTTGCGATTTATTTTGAATCTGTTTCTGTGTATTTTTGTCGCATGAGTCACATTTGTTGCAGTTAGTTTGATGTAAATGTATTTTACATAAACATATTTTATCAATGCTTTTATTTTGTTAAGCATGAACCACAGATGACTCAATTAATCAAGGATCCATACTTAACAAAGCATATTAAGATGATTTTTTTTCTGACCAAGAAAGTTTTGAATCATTCATTTGATGGGAAAGTTAAAAATGATAACACAATATTTAATATTGGGATCATTTTGTTCCCATTGACCGTATAATTCAGGGGCATTGTTTATAAGTATTTTCTAAAGATATGCTGCTTATAAATTTCGTTTCGCCTTCATATAGTAAACAACAATTTGTATCTTTCGTTACAAAAAGCTTAAACTTGTGCTGAGGAAGGTATTAGATCAAAACCGGTGGATTGATAGCTTATTTTTTAGTCAATTTTGTGTTTTAAATATCTTGATGCTTGGTTAAACACTATGTTTATCAGCAAACGTCCGTTATATTTACAGTAAAATCTGCCAGTATCCACACTATTCTTCCTGGAAATATGAGGCATATTTAATTCAATATCTGAATCTACAATGTTGAATATTTTGTCTAATGACAGTCTATTTAATTTCACTGTAAGAAAACCATAGCGTAATTTCATTTGATAACATTTTACAATTCTATTTATAGGCCAAAGTCTTTTCAAAACTCAAAAGATCATGAAATCTATGAGAGATGAGAATCCTTCAAGCCAATCAGTAGTAGATGTGAGGGATGTTGAATATGGAATTGATTTTGGTAACTGTATTCAAACTTCTTATTCGTGAAAATTTAATCTGCCAGATTTGCAGAACCTTATTTGAATATCTACACATATTTTAAAAAAATAATATGTAATACTTTATCAATTACTGTTTTTCTAGTCGCTATTCTCGGTGAATTACTTTGATAAAGGATGTGTACTAGCGGCCACTTAGATGCAAACAGGGTTAATTAACTTGAAAAGATCTGAGCTTTCCAGTTCAGCCACTACCCAAGTGATGAGTGGTGGACATGGATTATTGAGCCGGACTCACAGGAATTGACCCTGGGATCTTCAACCTGCGATGCCAATATGATAACCCACTAGGCCACAACTGCTATTGTAAAATCAGTAGGCAATATTCAATTAACAGCAATATAAAGTATAAATAAATTATTGTTCGAATGAAATATCATGCTTTCCCATTATTCAGCTGCGAATTCTCCAGCTAGTTTTTGATTCTGCATTATCAGTACCGATGCATAAGTTTTTATATTTGAGATATATCTGTAGACCTTATAAATTTGATCCCAATTGGAAAAAATATATTCATTATCTATCTACTTTTCAATCGTTTTGGATGGATTTATATTTTGTGCATTATGTAAGATTACAGTTGAAATGGGCTGAAGACAATGAATGATATTTCTTGCTCTGTAGGTGCGGGCTAGGCTTAAGAGAAGAATGTTATACATACAGTTGATGGATGAAGCAACATTTGCATTTATGTAAACCATCATAAACTAGAGGGGTGACCAGTAATCTACTGGCGTGCGATCACCCTCCACATGATTTGGACTTGCATCCAAGCTTGCTGTCTTCAGCTAAACAGGCACTTTATGTAATATCACTGAACTCTGTATACCGGTACTGAGAAATGTTTTATATCTATGTTTTCAATAGTTGTTCAAATATTCTTTGTTTGTAATATTTAAATATACATAATTGTTTTATATAGAATTAATGAAGAAACGATGTGATACATTTTCTGATAAAAAATATCCAAATTTTGATGCTAAAGTTTTGAATCGTCCGATTGATGGGGAAGTTGGAGACGGACACATTAACACGGAAGTCGAAAACAGTAAGATTAATTTCATTATGATAAAAGTTTTTGTTATCTCTACAAATTTTGTGTTTCAGTAGTGAATATCATTTGAGTGTATCCATGTATTCGTGTCAGATTCATCTAACACAGAACATATCGACAAAAGAAAGATTGACAGCCTCAATATTGCATAACTTCACTAAGGAATGGAAAAGGAATAAGGATTACAAAATAAACCAATACCGGTATCAAATTAATTGAAGTCTCTCGAAAAGAACTAGAACAAAATGAAATATGCCTAAATGAATAAGGAAATGCATTAAGCGAAGCAATACATATGATATATTTATTGGCTCTATGAACCTTGTAACATTAGATCACAAATCACGAGTAAATTGAAATAAATTATTTAGTTTATTAGTATTTAATTATTAGTTTGCGAACCTTATTCTTTACTATAACTTTCAATTTCATCGCCAAATCATTGGAAAATATGACCTAAGTAGAGGTAACTACACCTCTCCACTAACAAGCATATAGTTGATCTGGTTCAAAAATGGGGAAGAACTTACTGATTATTTTGACAAAAACATTCATTATGATGGTCATGGGGGAAAATGCAATACTTTGGGATAACCTGATGTGTAGTTAAAAGTTGACTGAACTGAAACCTAGTATGTATTTTTTATTTTATTTTCTAGGAGAAATAAATTTCTATTGTATGTATAAAATTATTTGGTATGTTTTTGGTTGTGTATTGGTATTACCATTGTGGTAATATCTGAATCAGCAAACTAAAATTATATATATTATTGATTATTCACGCACAGAATCTACAGATAAAAAAACTCTATTGTAAAATTTTAAATGACATAACTCAAAATTGTATGATACAGACACATTTCATAGCTACCTGTCTCATAGGGTAATATGTGCAACAAATTTTGATGTTGAAAAATTTGAATTTTGAATTTGAAATCTTCCAAACCTTTTTCACTTAATATGTGTAATGTGCGGAATTTCAACATTCCTGTTGTAATTTTAGTTCAAACCCCTTATCGAACTACAGAAATGAGTATTCGATTCATCCAAATGAGACATGTATTCCAATCAATTCGGATCTTGAATCGAAAAGTGGCATCCCTCTTCTGTGCCAAACTGGAACTGGTATACTGCTAGGGACTAGCAAATAATAATACTCCACTATTCTAAAGTTACCAGTATTCCAAATAATTTGCTGTATATAGATCATAAAACATTGAATCTTATTATTAAATTCCTGATAACATAGTGAATCATAAGAAAAGGGGAGGTAAAGAATCGACTCAGTCACAGAAGTCTTAAACAAACAAGGGTATCACTATATAAAAAATAAAATATTTAATTATGGCTTCAAATGAGAAATACAATTACGGTGATCAAACAAGAGTGATGTTGATGTGTCCCTAATTATTTGACACCATTGTAACATTAGAATTAAAGCTTATCACTCCCATGAAATTGCAGTTTTGGATTCAAAATGTTTACTATTCCGAATCCTACCAGATAATGAACTATTACCAAAAGCCTATCTATTTTGTACACCATTTCTCTTTTTCATAATGTTGATAACTATTCAAAGTCCATATTATAATTCACCAAATAAAACTCTCCATAATTTTTTAATTTAATACTTACTGATTTTAATATTTAAAAATCAAGCAAGGTTCACAAGGATTCTATTAACTTACAATCTTCTGCTTCCTGCCCTACCATGTTCAGTACTGATATTACATATCCTATCTTGTTCTGGTTCTTTTAGAAAAGTTTCACTTGTATTCATTCATTGATTACCATTATTACATTACCATACTATTTTATACTATCCAGGGCCTCCTTTCACCTTTTCATTCATCACCTTTTCTGTTGTCCTTATGACCAGATGTTCTGGATTAGGTGAATATGATACGAATACACTAATAAAACTCAACTGATATTTACTAATAAAACACAAAATTCCTAGGATTCAAGGAAATGTTGAATTAGATCACATGGGAAATCATATATTCTGCTTCATATCTTTAGCTTTAACGGCGAGAGAGTTATGAACAATTTACTAAATTTGACCTTTAGGGCTTGGTAGCCACCTAGTGTTTGGTGGATACTCTGTGAAAACTTTGTGAAAATTTATTTTGAGACAAAAGATAGGTTTTTCATTGGATACTCTGTGAAAACATTGCGAAAATTTATTCAGGGACAAAGGTCGGGTTTTTACGGTGGATACTCTGTGAATACATTGCGAAAATAATTTTGGGCTAAAAGTCAGGTTTTTACAATATGGACTGTTTTATTTAAAAAAAAACTCCACCCTAGTGTATACCAGCACTATGTAATATTTTTTTGACTGATATTGAATTTGGTAATTTATTTTTAATTATTTAAAAAAGCTTCATCTATTACATTGATCTGACCATCTACAAACAGACACTCACTCACAGGTGAATGGGACTTAGCTGAATAACTGGTGATTTGGAAATTGAACCAAATACTCTTTCAAATTGGATCGGATCTTCAAATATTTCATGTAGATATTAAATTAGCAAAAACAAATATCATCAAAAATTTACTTCGAGTATGTCAGTATTGACATTATATCAGACTTTATCATTTATATATCGATCATAAAAGTGCCAACTGATTTATTCATCGGAAAAGCAATGACAAGGTTTTTTTTCCAAATACCATATTTTATTATTAGGTCTCATCCGCTGTTATTGCCTTATCCGGATTATCTTTGATACTATTGAAATTGTTTTAATGCCCATAATATTTGGTTTGAAATATAGAATCCAAAAGTTTTCAGTTGCAAACTAATAACTTCAATATTAAAATTTTTTGCAAAAGGTAATCAATTCAATAACCTGAAATGTACAAGGCCATCACATAAAAACATGTGTTTGTTAGTACAAGTTAAAGTTCAATAATCTCCTAGTATTTTGGTATAAAAATCATCAGTAGTGTAGTAGTTGGTCTGTTATATTTTCAATTGGAAATTGAGATACGGTAATTATCTCAGAAAAAATTTGAACTACCGTAGTCTCCCACTACTATATTTAATCTGCAATAAGCTCGTTTGAGATGTTGGCTAGCACCTGGAGTAGCTTGAGATTTGTGATGCTACAGTTAACAATTCTGTGAGTTACATAGTTTCATATATGACACAACACAATCTATCCAATATATGAAAGACACTCGTTTATAGAATGCAAAAAACATAAGATGGGATTTCATTTTATCTTGTGGGTAGTAGCCTAAGTTGTGTTACTACATTGTATAACATGACGAGATGATAAATATAACAGCAACGCTAAAAACATGCTAACACTGATTATCAAATACAAAAGCCGACCTATGCTACTTCTGCATTAGCAGTCTATTTTGCACTTGTAGCACCGTCATTACAAAATAACCTTCATCTTGAAATGAAAATTTTGGTTGCGTTTAACGAACTGTGGTCGAGTCAACTGAAGAAGCGCTATAGAAAAGTTGTAATGTAAACGAGCAACGGTGGGGTTGAGCAGTTGACATGAATGAACAAGTCAGACTTAGTTCCTCAACCTGCAATCTCAATGTTTAGGAATTCATTTAATAATGTGCAGGCAGATCATGTTTCATGGAGAAATAGATAAAAGACAAGTACTTAGACCCTCATAATCCTGGCTGATAAATTATTTCACTATGCAGTATGCCACATTAAATTTCTATTTAATCATCCATTATTATCAATGAAGTTTTGATTGAGTAAACTCGCATTTCATTCCACCAGATTTGTTCTCATCATTCCATTCTTATCTTAGACGAAAGATTATCTCGAACATCATTAAGTCAAAAGATTCCAATATCTATGAAACAGGACGATTCTTCGAGAGAATTGGCCGATGCGAAGGAGAGAAATCCGGAATATGGAATAGATTTTGGTAATATTTAACCAGTGTATTTACAAGAATAAATGTACGACTGGTGAAGGTAAACAATGTATATTATACTGTTGAAGTTGAAAATCTATGCAGACAGTCATCTTGAAAGTAGTAGTGAAGTAGCAAAATTAGAGATAAGATTTGTACATTGCAGGAAAATAATCTATTCCCTCATCATTCATGGAATAGTACTCTTTGTTTATATGATAAGACTCCAGGTCTTTTCGTCTGAAAGCTTTATTTTTATATTATTTTGCTTTTATCGCGACCTACCTGTTTCCGGTTGTGTTTGAATGTTTTGACAGGGCTGACTTAACTTCTTTTTCTTGTCTGATGTTCCTATTTTCGTGTCGAGAATGATGCAGTATTTTTTCACCAATATAAACAGTTGGGCAGTCACTGCATGGGATGGAATATATTATACCTTGTTTCTCATGGGGATAAATTGGATCCAAATAAATTGTTTTTCTCTGATTTTGAGGGTTGAATGCTACCTTCATTCGTACTTCTTTCAAAATCCATTTTATTGTTTTTCACTTAGTCGTTTGATATACGAGATAGTTGCAAAAGAAATGATCTGTTTATATATTATCTTGTTTTCGACATTGTCCTATGTTTTTTCATTATTGATTTGGATGTCTAATATTTCTTAAATTTTCCTATACAAAGTGTATTTCCTTATTCCCTTGTTTTTTACCGTTTATCTTTTTTAAATACCTTATCCTAATCTTATTTAGGTCATTGATGTACTGCCATATGTATATCTGTACCCAATGCATAAAATTTTGAAACGTCGACAGTTCAATATATATTGTTTCACCTTCACGAGTTGTGCATTTATTCTTGGAAATACTATCGAATTGCTTCTTGGCAACCACTTTCTATTTAGAGTGTTCAGTGATTCTCAATCCTTTTCAGTGAAAAGGCCAGTTACTGAAGATTTTGATGCAGGGGGAAAAATGCAGCACAAGAATAGTTATTGACAGACATATATATATAATATATTTATACAAAAATTTCATTTATTTTCCATCTTATTTTCATTTACATCACTTTTTATATTCAAACATTTCTGAAATCAATGTATATTTCTTGACCAGAAGCACTAAAGAAACGATCAGAGACATTTTTTCTGATGGAAAATTTCCCAATTTTGATAACATGGTGTTGAATCGTTTGGTTGATGTCGGAGTTGGTGATGGAAACATGGTAATTCCAAATGGTGAGAAACACTATTTAAAGTTCCCTTGCGATAACTATGGGAGAAAATGTGAAGAAATATTTTGTAAATATATAATATTCCACAATTTTTTTAATGTAAGATAGGATTTCATTTTTGTGATACGGGAGAAAAAAACGATAATATGGGATATCCATATTACATAACACAATCTCTTGTGCAGATACCAGTTGCAAACTGAGCCAGAAACTTTGGCCTCACCTTTATTAACTTTTACTGTGTGTTGCCATCGTGGAATGCTGAAGGAACACCATAACCACACCAAGCACCGTGCTGCACTAACTTGGTTGAAAAGTTAGTTTTTGTTTAACATGAACAGTTGTGATTTGGAATAAACATTTTTTGAAATTATTATTTTCTACTCTGGTTTGAGAAGTTTAAAGCATGTTGTATCAAAATCACTCAATATGTTTGAGAATCTGTATTTGGATTTTAATTATTTTTTTAAAGATAAAATATCCACTCCAACTCCCTCGAGTGTGAAGACTCCAGATCCCAAAACAAATGAGATTTCTTCAAGACAATCATTCCTTGATATGGAAAGGAAGAACAGAGGAAATGAATATGGTATAAATATTTTTTGCTCTTTATTTCAAATTTCGATAGTGAAAAATAGTCATTTTTTATTACTTGTATTATGTAAAAATACCATGTTTCCAAGAGTAATATTAAAAATACATACTTGAAAATAAATACTTTCAAATGTAATTTTGAAAAGTATATTCACCAACTTCACCAAATTACAAACACAGGTTTGTATTGTTTAAATTTAAAAAATATTTTGAAATGTAAATTTTTAAAATTGAATATTCTCTTGTAGATGAAAATACCAGGATTTTATTATTTTCAGGAAGAGATTGTGGGACAACACACAAACTCGATGAGACTCCTCCAAGACGATTTGTCGACGCGGAGGAGAATGATCAGGAAAATAAAAGAGAATTGGAAAATGAATGTGGTAAATAACTAATTAAAATAATTTGAGGAAAAAATGAAGGAATAATAAATACCAAAAATACATTCATTATTATTTTTAGATGAAGTATATTCACCAACTCCACCAAATTACAAACACAGAAAAAAGAAAGGTTAGTATCAATGTCAGCTGATATATCATCTATCTCTTATTATCTTTCTGAATTTCATTTCATTGAGAGATTGATATTTTCAGGAAAAGATCGTAGTGAGACGGCACACAAAATCAATGACACTCCTCCAAGACAACTTGTCGATGCGGAGGAGAATGATCACGAAAATAAAAGAGAATTGGGGAATGATTATGGTAAATAACTGACTATAAATTAGTTTGACATTTTTGCTATTGATTTTAAATTTTCCCAAATTTTTAGATTTTATGCAATTGTATAAAATAATTTCGATAGCGCGAAATCGTCATTTTTTATTGCTTGTATCATTTAAGAATACCATGTTTCCAAAAGTAATATTGAAAATATTTCAAAGCTGGTCCTATACTACTATATTTTCGATTGATGTAGATTATCTGAAATAAAAAGTATTGAAGTATCTACAGAAATATGTTCTATAAATTTTTGAAAAGTCTATTCCCAACTTAACCAAATTACAAATTTTTGGACTGGTATATTTCTCAATTTCATAGAGTGAATGATATTTTTATTTCAATTTTATATTTTCTCTTTGAATTTCATTTTATCCAAAGATTGATATTTTCAGGAGAAGATTGTAAGACAACACACAAAATCAATGAAACTCCTCCAAGACGATTTGTCGAGGCGGAGGAGCTTGATCAGAAAAATAAAAGAGAATCGGAAAATGAACATGGTAAATAACTAACTAAAATAGTTTGAAGAAAGGAAAAATAAATACCAACATAAATAAATTTATTGATATTTTTAGATGAAGTATATTCACCAACTCCACCAAATTACAAACACAGAAAAAAGAAAGGTCAGTATCATGTCAGCTGATATATCATCTATCTCTAATTATCTTCCTAAATTTTATTTCATTAAAAATTTGATATTTTCAGGAAAAGATCGTTGTGAGACGGTACACAAAATCAATGACACTCCTCCAAGACAACTTGTCGATGCGGAGGAGATTGATCACGAAAATAAAAGTGAATTGGAAAATGAACATGGTAAATAACTAACTAAAATAGTTTGAAGAAAGGAAAAATAAATACCAACATAAATAAATTTATTGATATTTTTAGATGAAGTATATTCACCAACTCCACCAAATTACAAACACAGAAAAAAGAAGGTCAGTATCATGTCAGCTGATATATCATCTATCTCTAATTATCTTCCTAAATTTTATTTCATTAAAAATTTGATATTTTCAGGAAAAGATCGTTGTGAGACGGTACACAAAATCAATGACACTCCTCCAAGACAACTTGTCGATGCGGAGGAGATTGATCACGAAAATAAAAGAGAATCGGAAAATGAACATGGTAAATAACTAACTCAAATAATTTGAAGAAATGAAAAATGAAATGAATAATAAATACCAACATAAATACATTCATTATTATTTTTAGATGAAGTATATTCACCAACTCCACCAAATTACAAACACAGAAAAAAGAAAAGTTTGTATCATTATACTAATTTTTGCCTTTAAAATTAAAATCGGATTTTAAAATGTGAGTTATGAAAAATGAATATTTTCTTGAATTATTATTTTTTCGATTTTGCTTGAGAGTTTTTTTCAGAATTCATATAATCCATTAAAATTCAATTTCATATTTTCTCTGTGAATTTCATTTTATAAATTTGCATGACAGTTTCTATATACATGATATATCTATTACCATTCAATTTTATAGTTAATCTCTGAATTACATGTCACTGAATGACACGAGTCTTGATCAATGTAAATCAGGGATTGTCTGTTTATTGCTTGCTTGGTAATGATGTTATCAGCAGGAATGCACATTTGCCTATTATAATTGCTATAGCCGTTCCTTTTATTTTACTACGATATCAATAAAGTAATAAAATAAAATGTAAAAGCTATGAAAATGACTGCTGCCTCGAAAAAAATACATCCATTTTCATAACATAGTTCTTCTTTTATCCTTGAAATTCTTCGACTGAAATATTGACTGGGAATGACCCATGTATAATCTTTGTTAAATGCTGATATATTGGTTTATCTCTAATTTAGTGAGGCACGATGGCCTAGTGGTTAAACATGTTGGCATCGCAGATTGAAGATCTAGGGTTCGAGCCCCGGCGAGTCCGGCTCGCTTATCCATGCCCACCACTCAACCCAGGGTGTAATAACTTGGGCAGGCTAAGCCGAAAAGGAAAAGATCATATCTTTCCAGTGATTGTGACCCTGTCCGATTATAAGTGGCTGCTGTTACAAGGCCTTGGACAGGGTGATCCACCACTCTAATAAGTGGCTCTAAAAAAATAAAAAAAATTATATTTCTGAATTGTATTTCATCGAGATATTGATATTTTCAGGAAAAGATCGTTGTGAGACGGCACAAAAAATCAATGACACTCCTCCAAGACAACTTCTCGATGCGGAGGAAAATAATCACAAATATAAAAGAGAATTGGATAATGATATTAGATATGGTAATTGACTGACTACTGGATATACATTATTTTGACAGAAAAATGGTTGAAAGGTTAACACTTTGTTCAACATGAAATAGCTGTGGTTTGGAATCCACATTATTTGTGCTATTTGGTTTCAGAAATTGCAGTATAAAAAATTGAGATAAATTGTATTAAAATATAATATAAGCTCACACAAGCTTTAGACAAAAACTTTATTACACGAAACAAAAATCTTTATATTATTTTTTTTCATCCTGAAAAAAAATTGGTCAAAATGTTTTGGTCAAGCATTGGTCACTGATGGATTGATTATGCCTCTAGGCTGCAAATCATCAGTGACACATGTTTGTCAAAATGAAATATCCAACTGGATTTAGATATACCGTAAATACCAACTATTTTCAGAAACTATATTTCAATGTTAACAACATAAACATTGGATTATTATTCAGCAAAGCTATGGTCATCAAAAAGCTGTTACTAGAAGATTCAAAAGGGCTAATTGAATTCAAGGATATTTCATATTGCCTTTAGTTTATGGAATAAACATATCATTTGATTAAATTTTCTTTTTCAAACACACATAATGGGCAGCTTGCATCTTAGATTGAAAGATAGTTTTTTATATTCCTGAGGCATACATGCTCAGGTAATATTGCGACTGTCAGTGGTCAGTGGACAGTTTTGTAAGTAAACTGCAAAGGAATCATTTGTAAATATAAATTTCATCATGGATTTCGATATACAAAATATAAAGTAAAACATCATTTTTGCTAATGACATTCATTCAGAAAAAAGTACTAATGAATGACAAAGTACGAAACAAGTATGGAGTTTGGAATCCTATTTTATCATGTGTGATAGTAGAAGAATTAACTATATCAGAAATCTTATTCTGATGTACCATACTGTTAGCCGTAGTGCAATTTTACTGATCATAATTTTATATGCAGAGGAAAGATTTACTACAAAACCAAACAGACTCATTGAAAGACGAGATGTTTCTCTCAGCCTGATAACCAAGCATGAGAGCAAAGATGAAGAGAATGAGACTGGACATGGTATTTTAATTAGTATATATTTCATTAGGTGAATACAGTTTATATCAACCTTTAGTACTAAATAAGAGTCGTAAATTTAATGCTACTGAGTGATAAAAAAATTTTTTGTAGAAAACTCGACTTAAGATTCTTTCCAAGGTCACTTTGTTTAAATTCTAGCAGAATCGTACAAATCATTCAAGACTTTTGATGAAAAAGTATTTGAGAATTACTACACCAACTTTTTGAAATATTCAACGGATATGAAAGTTGAGAATGAAAAGATGGATATTACAGAGGGTAAGATATGTTTTTTCATTGTCATAAAAGTGAAAAATGTTGCTCTAATTTTGAACAAAAATTCAATGCAAAAAATATAGAATTCACATCAAAGTGAAGAATCTGAACTGTGTGTCTGTGGATAATATATACTGGAACCTGTTGGTGATATTTGTAATCATTCTGGTCGCTGCACCCTAATGAACCTGATACAAAAAAATGTAATATTCAATTGGTGCCATTGATATTATCATAAAACAAAAACATATTTTTAATCAGAGATGACAGATCTATATTGACACCTAAAAAATGATAGAACTCAAACCATCACAACTCCACCCACCACCTCTAAAAACCATCCACATACTTACCCCCATACCCTCCATCACCACCACCACAAAAATTTCATTTTGATTGGTCAAATATTCAGTTAATAGTTATTGTGGCACACAAAAAGCCCCAACAAAGATATTGACAAAACGCATTGTGTAACATGAAATTAATAAGCAATGAATTACATATTTGATAAAGTTGAAATCAGTGTTAATTGTACACAGTGGCATTTTTCATCGTTTACTATAAAAAGTAAAAATTTTCCCAAATTAGTATGTATTGTTGAAAATTGTCTTTGTCAACATGACATGAATTGATTCAAAATGAATTGCTTCTATAAACTTAGTTTCTGGCATTATATTGTATTTCCGCTCATAATCAATACCATCTCATGTTTGTAATATTTACAGCAGAAAAATGTTCTCCAACTCCATCAAGTCTGAATTCTCTTGCATCTGTGAGAAATGAAATTATTTCAAGGCAATCATTTGTGAATACGGATGACAGCGGTGGAGGTGATCGATTAATAAATAAATATTGTAATAAAAATTACTATTTTATAATGTAACAACAAATAATTTGAAATTTGCTATCAGCTTAGGTCTTACTAACAGATGTAAATTCCCGCTCCATCAAAATTATTTCTGATTGGTTGATTAGCCTGATATCATGAAAATACTACACATATTTGTAGATAAAAAACAGAATGTAATTATACGGCTTAAGCAACTTCAAGTAAACATATTTACTTACTCGTTTTGAGAAATGGATAGCAAAGTTGAAACTTTGATTAAATTTTCCTGTTAAGATTTCCAAGTCACATAATGGGCAGCTTGTGCCTTTTTTATTGAAATTCACTCTGAGCAAGGCCGGAAGCAGCTACTAAAGGGAACAAACCAACGGCCACTCAATAGCAAAGAGCTACTAAAAGGCGTAGTACCACCAACTGCACTCTAAATAGAAAACATCCCAAACTCTTAGATTGAAAGAGAGTTTTTTATATTCCTTTGCGGCATACATGCTCAGGTAATGTTGTGATTATCAGTGGTTAGTTTTGTAAGTGAACTGCAAAGGGATCATTTGTAAATACTATATTTGATCACAGATTTTAATATACAAAATATAAAGTAAAACATCATTTTTGTTAATGACATTCATTCAGTAAAAAGTACTAATGAATGACAAAGTACGAAACAAGTATGGAGTTTGGAATCCTATTTTATCATGTGTGATAGTAGAAGAAAGAACTGTATCAGAAATCTTATTCTGATGTACCATACTGTTAGCCCCAGTGCAATTTTACTGATCATGATTTTATATGCAGATGAAAGATTTACTACAAAACCAGACAGACTCATCGAAAGACGAGATGTTTCTCTTAGCTCGGTAACCAAGCATGAGAGCAAAGATGAGGAGAATGAGACTGGACATGGTATTTTAATTAGTATATATTTCATTAGGTGAATACAATTTATATCAACCTTTAGTACTAAATAAGAGTCGTAAATTTAATGCTACTGAGTCATAAGGAAATTTTTTGTAGAAAACTCGACTTAAAATTCTTTCCAAGTCACTTTGCTTAAATTCTAGCAGAATCGTACAAATCATTCAAGACTTTCGATGAAAAAGTATTTGAGAATTACTACACCAACTTTTTGAAATATTCAACGAATATGAAAGTTGAGAATGAAAAGATGGATATTACAGAAGGTTAGATATGTTTTTTCATGTCATAAAAGGGAAAATTGTTGCCTTAAGTTTGAACAAAAATCAATGCAAAAAACATAGAATTCACATCAAAGTGAAGAATCTAAACTGTGGGACTATGGACAATATATGCATGACACAAAACCTGTCGGTGACATTTGTAATCATTCTGGTCGCTGTACCTTGATAAACTTGATACAAAAAAATGTAGTATTCAATTGGTGCCATCAATATTATCATAAAACAAAAACATATTTTTAATCGCAAATGAAAAATCTATATTGACAACTAAAAAATGATAGAACTCAAACCATCACAACACAACTCCACCCACCACCACCTCTAAAAAAAACAACGGCGTACTTACCCCCATACCCTCCATCACCACCACCACAAAAATTTCATTTTGATTTGTCAAATATTGATTTAATAATAGTTATCGTGGTACGAGAAAAGAGCTAACAAACATACTAACTGGCAAAACGGATTGTAAAACGTAAAATTGATAAGCAATGAATTACATATTTGATAAATTTGAAATCAGTGTTAATTAATACACAGTGACATTTTTCTTCGTTTACTATGAAAAGTAAGAATTTTCCCAAATTAGTATGTATTGTTGAAAATTGTCTTTGTCCACATGACATGAATTGATTCAAAATGAATTGCTTCTATAAACTTAGTTTCTGGCATTATATTGTATTTCCGCTCATAATCAATACCATCTCATGTTTGTAATATTTACAGCAGAAAAATGTTCTCCAACTCCATCAAGTCTGCGGATGACAGCGGTGGAGGTGATCGATTAATAAATAAATATTGTAATAAAAATTACTATTTTATAATGTAACAAATAATTTGAAATTTGCTATCAGCTTAGGTCTTACTAACAGATGTAAATTCCCCTCCATCAAAATTATTTCTGATTGGTTGATTAGCCTGATATCATGAAAATACTACACATATTTGTAGATAAAAAACAGAATATAATTATACGGCTTAAGCAACTTCAAGTAAACATATTTACTTACTCGTTTTGAAAGATGGATAGCAAAGTTGAAACTTTGATTAAATTTTCCTGTTAAGATTTCCAAGTCACATAATGGGCAGCTTGTGCCTTTTTTATTGAAATTCACTCTGAGCAAGGCCGGAAGCAGCTACTAAAGGGAACAAACCAACGGCCACTCAATAGCAAAGAGCTACTAAAAGGCGTAGTACCACCAACTGCACTCTAAATAGAAAACATCCCAAACTCTTAGATTGAAAGAGAGTTTTTTATATTCCTTTGCGGCATACATGCTCAGGTAATGTTGTGATTATCAGTGGTTAGTTTTGTAAGTGAACTGCAAAGGGATCATTTGTAAATACTATATTTGATCACAGATTTTAATATACAAAATATAAAGTAAAACATTTTTGTTAATGACATTCATTCAGTAAAAAGTACTAATGAATGACAAAGTACGAAACAAGTATCGAATTTGGAATCCTATTTTATCATGTGTGATAGTAGAAGAAAGAACTGTATCAGAAATCTTATTCTGATGTACCATACTGTTAGCCCCAGTGCAATTTTACTGATCATGATTTTATATGCAGATGAAAGATTTACTACAAAACCAGACAGACTCATCGAAAGACGAGATGTTTCTCTTAGCTCGGTAACCAAGCATGAGAGCAAAGATGAGGAGAATGAGACTGGACATGGTATTTTAATTAGTATATATTTCATTAGGTGAATACAATTTATATCAACCTTTAGTACTAAATAAGAGTCGTAAATTTAATGCTACTGAGTCATAAGGAAATTTTTTGTAGAAAACTCGACTTAAAATTCTTTCCAAGTCACTTTGCTTAAATTCTAGCAGAATCGTACAAATCATTCAAGACTTTCGATGAAAAAGTATTTGAGAATTACTACACCAACTTTTTGAAATATTCAACGAATATGAAAGTTGAGAATGAAAAGATGGATATTACAGAAGGTTAGATATGTTTTTTCATGTCATAAAAGGGAAAATTGTTGCCTTAAGTTTGAACAAAAATCAATGCAAAAAACATAGAATTCACATCAAAGTGAAGAATCTAAACTGTGGGACTATGGACCATATATGCATGACACAAAACCTGTCGGTGACATTTGTAATCATTCTGGTCGCTGTACCTTGATAAACTTGATACAAAAAAATGTAGTATTCAATTGGTGCCATCAATATTATCATAAAACAAAAACATATTTTTAATCGCAAATGAAAAATCTATATTGACAACTAAAAAATGATAGAACTCAAACCATCACAACACAACTCCACCCACCACCTCTAAAAAACAACGGCGTACTTACCCCCATACCCTCCATCACCACCACCACAAAAATTTCATTTTGATTTGTCAAATATTGATTTAATAATAGTTATCGTGGTACGAGAAAAGAGCTAACAAACATACTAACTGGCAAAACGGATTGTAAAACGTAAAATTGATAAGCAATGAATTACATATTTGATAAATTTGAAATCAGTGTTAATTAATACACAGTGACATTTTTCTTCGTTTACTATGAAAAGTAAGAATTTTCCCAAATTAGTATGAAATGTTGAAAATTGTCTTTGTCCACATGACATGAATTGATTCAAAATGAATTGCTTCTATAAACTTAGTTTCTGGCATTATATTGTATTTCTGCTCATAATCAATACCATCTCATGTTTGTAATATTTACAGCAGAAAAATGTTCTCCAACTCCATCAAGTCTGTATTCTCTTGCGTCTGTGAAAAATGAAAATATTTCAAGACAGTCATTTGTGAATACATATGACAACGGTGGAGGTAATCGATTAATAAATAAAGATCGAAATAAAAAAAATATTTCTATCACCTGAGACCCTATCAACAGATGTAAATTCCCTCTCCATCAATATTATTTTTATTGATTATTTGATTAGCCTGATATTATGAAAATAATACACATAGGTATTTGTAGATAATAGAACAGAATGTAATTATACAGACACCAGTTCCGAATTGCGGGTGAAGGTTTTTGGCTTAACATGTTCGAATTTTCCTGTTCATGGACTTGGTTGGGGGAGGAAGCCATAAGCGGCGCTTACGTGAACAACTGTGCACCGATGAGGTGTTCAGCAGACCTCTCGCATATATACTTATTCCTTAGGGGAATTCGAACCCAGGATGTTAATATTGTAGCTCAAAGCGTATTCCCTGCGCTTTACCGATTGAGCTAACCGGGCACCCCAAATAAAAAGTAAAAATAATAAATAAAATAATAATAATAAAAGTTCATTTCCTAACTCTACATAGTTCACGGCATTTGTTTTTTTAGGGAGAAAGCGAGATCGCTGTAAGACAGCTTACAAAATCAGAACTCTGTCAAAACAATTTGCAGATGCAGAAAAGAATGACGAAGAAAACAAAAGTGAAATTGAATGGGGTGGGTCTGTTGTAGAATGTATAAATAATAGATCTGAAAAAATGATAAGTTTTGATGCCACTCCATAAATCACATTTGAGTTATATGCTAAATATTCTTTTAATTATCTAATTTATAGATGGAAAATCCACTCCTACTTCATCAAAGTCACAGAGTCCTGTGTGCAAAAGAGAACAGATTTTTTCAAGACAATCGGTTAATGTGGGGGAGAGTGAAGTAGAAATGAAAAAAACATGTTTTGGTAATTGTAATAATATCTTGAAACCTGTTTTCAGATTAATTAATTCTACATTATCTTTTAGATTTATTGTATGGTATATTCCCGGAAAAAACACCAGTATATTCATCAAGTGCAAATTAGAACATATGATGTATTAATTTATATAATAGTTTTGTATTAAATAATTCGCAGCTGGGAGATATATTCCAACTCCACCAAGTCGAGGGAATCCAGTATTCATGAGGAAAAAGATACCCTCAATACAACTGATTGAAATTGAGGAGAAAGATGTTGGAGAAGGTAATTATGAGATGGGATGAAGTAGAATTAAGATTCGGTGATTATAAGTAAAAAATTTTCTAAACATAGCTTATATGAGAAAATCTGATCCAAATAGCATAATCTTCGATTTGAATTAGAAAAATAATGCTTGACATTCTAGGATAAATAGATATAAGAATATTTAACCTGTTTTTTCATTCATTGTAATATAATGAGCCTCGTATCAAAGTTCTTATTACCACAGCCATATATAATTTGCAAAACAATATTGTAATTTTATGTTTTGTTGGACATAGGCCAATGCTCTATAAAATTGTTGATGAATGTTCAACACTATTTTTGCCAGAAATGAATCGATACGAAACCTTTTCAGAGAATTTTAGTCTGGAATAAAACAAGCGATATAACTAGGTAGTTGTGGCCAAATAAATTTTTACTTGTATTTGATGAAGATGAAATACCAACTGCATCAAATCGAGAAAGTCTGATCATCTCTTCAACACAGTCAGTGGATGTGGAAGAGAAAGGTGACGTGAACAGCTTTGTAATTGAACATGGTGAGGACGATGAATTAATTTAATTTGATGGAATGTAAAGTAAATATTGAACAGTGGAAGACATATACTACTGACTGTATCCTAAGTTCAGTTTCGCTGATTCATTTATATGAAACATTTTTTTGCTTAATGCTACAACTGGTCCATTATATTAGTCAATTAATTTATTAAAATAAAAGAGCAGAGTCGTGAAATAATGCACATGTTGAGAAGATTGCAATCAAATAATTCGTCCAGATCTAAAATATGTGATTGCAGTTACCATAAACATAATTTATAGTTATAAATTATCCATAAACAAGAACCAATTAAGGATTTTCAATTAAAATAATTTTTACTTTGTTTATTCATTTATTCATATTTGTAAGTATTTTGTTTTCCAAATGAAATCCACTAGTTGTCAAAACTATTCTTGATTTATATTCACTGGAAGTGGGAGGGAGGTTATACCTTTTTTAAATTTGTGTAAATTAAGATAAGAATATAGAAAGACATGAGTTTACAAGACCAATCTTCCTTTTCCCATTATTTAATAGCTTTCACCATAAGGTGTTTTTTAGTCGAAATTAGTTACTTTTCGCAAATATAATCTAAAAATTTCTCTCTCACCTCTAATTTTGCTACTTCTTATTTTATTTATACCCCATTCGCCATCATACTGCAGATAAAAAATAAATAAAAGTTTTATTGGGATTAGAAATTCTGTGTGTGATTTAATTTCAAGGCTAACATATTGCGAAATTGCTGTACCCCTATATACGGTATAATTTATTTACCGTAGTTAATTTTATTATAAAAACAATTACCTATATTTTAATTGCAGATGAAAGATCTGTTCCGACACCCTTGCAGCAGAGTCCAGTCTCTCAAGGAATCCAGACTGCTTGTCAATCCATCGATGCAAAGGAAACAGATAGTGAAATTGGACATGGTAATTATTATTTTGAAATAATATTTGGAGTTAATTATTTTATTGGTAGTTTACAAACTCAATTTTTGTGGAAAATTATATAATACTTGTTTCAACTGGTGGAAGACATTGACAAATACAACAAAACTGAATAAAGTTCCCGATGAATCACCTAATTAGATGAAGTAGGTAACATTGCTGATTATATACAGTGAAATAAAAGTCCTAAAAACTAGCTTTAATATAACAATATCAGAATCTATACATTTTTTCCTCGTTTACTATGAAAAATCTTCTCAAAATGAGAAGGTAATGTTAAGAATCATCTTTGGCTATATGACTTGAATTGATTTAAAATCAATCGCTTAGATAAACCCACTCTTTCATCAAATCGTATATATATATATAAAGCTACTACTGTGACGAAATATAATTCTACGTTGTTAACAAAACTTTCCATTTTTTTGGGAATAAGCATTTTATTACTTGAAATCAGCTTCCCCATGTTCTTGAGATGGTTAAAAGTGGTGATTGCTTAGGTTCATCCAAGCATGACAAATTTTGGTCTGCTAAGCATCGCTAGCAATATTTTATTGGACATATTCATGTAACATATTCAGAAAAAAGACTAAATCGTTGTAGGACAGCAAATAAAATAAGAACTTTTCCAAGGCAATTTGTCGATGCGGAGGAGAATGATGAGGAATTTGGTAAATAAACTACAGTCATGATACTCCAGTCTTTGGGAGTCAAATGTTGACGTTTAGATAATACAATTTGCATGTATGTAAAACTAATTCCTGACGTACTTTTTTTAATAATTTCTTCTTTTGTCACCGCATCCATAGATCTTGACCTTTTTCTAGATTGTCTGAGTTACAGAGTTACTCCAATTTACAAAAATGGGGATTCAAAACAAATATCAAGTTATAGACCAATCTCAGTATTATCTTGTGTTACTATGATATTCAAAAGGATAACGACTGTAAGACTAACCGATTTCTTTTCAAAACATCATATTATTAACAAAGCACAATTTGGCTTCCAACATAACCACGCAACCGGTCACATAGTTCTTGACTTAGTGACCAATATTTATAATAGATTAGAAAAAGGAGAGATTATATGTATTTTCTTGGATTTAAAAAAAGCATTCGATACGGTCGATCACAAAATACTGATAGCCAAATTAGAACATCTTGGTATATTTATCAACTTCACGAACCGGCAACAAGATGTCAGACTTCCATCCAGAGGTGCCCAAGTCAGCCGTCTTGTCCCAATTTTGTTGTTAGCAAATATTTATATGATTTGACAAATCTATCCATACTTACTCAATCTTTCACAGGCGATATTGACCTCATACATGGCCATAAATCTATACAAACTCTGGTAGTACTGTAAACCCTGAATGGGAAAAATATCATACTGAATGAAATCATTTAAACTTACTATCAACATCGGAAAAAGCACTATTTGTAACAATAAAGTCCAACCTCAATACTAACAACATACATGATGTCATGATTGAAAACAAACAACTTGAAATTGTTGACCATTACAAGCATTTAGGAGTTTTCAGAGATTCCCCTCACGCTAACACAATGTTGAAAAAATTGTCGAAAACAATAGGTATAATGTCAAAGATTAGTTGATATGTCACCCCCAGTGGATTTACAGTCAGTCCATCATGCTTTGTTCATATCCCACGTGAAATATGATTCACTAGTATGGAGCTTGGACTCAAATTTTAAAAAATAAAGTAGTAAGAGTTCTTGTCAATGTAGACCGATGCACAAAACTCTCCATCATATATAAAGCGCTGAACTTGCTTAAAGTCACTGATATCCACAAATTAGAAATTGCAAAAATGTGAAATTGCTGCTGTTAGCAATTACTTTAAAAAACAAATTCAAATCCACTTACACAACACAAGAGCTACATTGCGTGCTAACTTCTTCATTCTTAGATTTTCTCTGAGTAAAACCAAAATTTCAATAAAACATCAAGCTGTATCGATCCAGAACCAGATCTCCTCTAACATAAAGACCTCTCCCTATTCTTGAGTTGTTTCACAGATATTTGATTTACCAATACTAATGTTGAACTATAGCATGTTGCCATGGCAACCTATGTTTACCTATGTCACTAAATAATGCACATGTTGAGAAGGTCGCAATTGGTCAACTTGGTTAGATCTAAATTATGTGATTCACGGTTATCGTAAATATCATTTGTAACAAAAATGCAAATTTTTATCTCTTTTTGAAAAACAATCTCATTATGAAACATCCCACTAATTTAAATCATTTTATTTTAGCTGAGAGATTCACTCCAACAGCACCAAGTATCCAAGAAAATAAAGGTATGATTATTCCAAAATTAAGTATAGACAGAATATGAATGTAGAAAAATAAAAGATCCATAGTAATTGGATGCCACTCATTTTCAATTAAATGTATTTTGATTCATTAGATTGTTAATGGAATATTTTGAATAACTTCCATAATGTTATTGATCTATTTGCAATTAATTATTATTCTTGTCTATTCAGAGGCATTTATTTATATTTTCAAACATTGAAAAAAATAAATAGTGTTTGTGTCCCACGCAAAATCTGTTCTTGATTCATAATCACTGCCATCGGAAGCAAGAGGAACCGAACCCCGTTTCTTAAATTTGTGAAAACTGAGATAGATATATGGTAATTAGGAATTTTTGAAGTTCAGTATATTCTGCAAAGTCATAGGTATTATTAGGATAGGATTTCATTTCCATCCTGCAGGAGAGAATACGAAGTAAACATATAACTAACCACAAACTCTCATGCAGATACCAGTCAGGGATGAGGTTTCTGCCTAACAGTTTACAGATTATCCTAACGCATGGACATTATTTTAGCTACCGGTACTTAAAAATGATCTAAAATTTCAGCTTTTTGACGCATAAACAAATGAAAAAAAAAAGTTTATTAATTTTGTAGTAACACTAATTCATTACAGGAATAGTGGCACTGAATTCGGAACTGGTATCAGTAGAAGAGAAGTCGTGGTTTGCCACATGGTCAAGCTGTATTCTCAGCTTTGCTCTCTCGCAGAATAAAAAATGAGATCTTAATCAGTCAGTTTTGACATGGCCCTATTGACAACAATAAAATATATTGTCAATGTTATATTTTAATATCTTCTAATTTTAAACTTTGTGTTCGTAAATCGCTTGTTTACCACATCACATAAACATATCCAAATTATCATCTATTTTTACAGAATCTGGTGATGAGAGTGAAACTCATTGTCAACTTCATCATCGCAACTTACTTGAAGAATATGCTTATTATTAATTTAATTATTTTGAAGTTTTATTGCTGTTCATATATGGGCTAATATATTTTTATACAGAAAAATGAGTTGCCTGGCTCTCGTTCCTCCGAACAAAATATTCAACATGTCCACTAGATTGTCTTTCAATTCATGTTAGTCCCTGCTCTGAAACCCCTTCATATCAACAATTTGAGTGCAAAAGATTTGAGTATCTCATCTAATAAAGTTTTGCGAGTGGATTACGAATATCGAAATCTTATTTGTCGCACCTGCTAGTTTTAACAAGGGGGAGCCCCCAAAGTCACACCCCACTGTTGAGTTATCAAAACAATTCGTATGCAAGCACCGTTTCCATGAAAAAGATGTCGTTGGGAGCATATTACATATCTGATATTTTAAGATGACCTAACTGCAGTTTTTGTCAAATCTGACCCTTAAAAAGTACATTACTGAGATATTTCTACAATTTGAGTGCAAATACTGTTCCACTGGCATGTGGTAGGGCTTGGATAGCTTGACAAGAAATATGCATTCCAAGACGTCCCAGCTGCTAATTAAGCCAAATCTGCCGCCTTAAAAAGTACCCCCACTACTGAGACATTTTAACAATTTGAGTGCCAATTGGAGATGGGCCGATGTATCGGTATCGGCAAGTATCGGTGATTTTTGTAGTATCGGTACTGGTATCGGAAAATTTTCATCACCGATACCGCGGATATTAATACCGATACCGGATACATCTTTACAACGGAGCGTACAAATACTCTTTATTTACTCTTAATAAATGGAAAGACCTCGCATTCCACTGCTTTATTAAATAAAACCCATCGCTGCACTCACTATATGCTCTTTTTGATGCAGAAAAGGGTGTTAAGGTCGCACTAAACGTTTGCGTAGGTTGCGTTTTTTCCTGGTTTGGTTTACGCAAGCGCAATGCTCTGCATGCACGTTTTCCAACGAAACAGAGCGGCTTGCTATAAAAGCTATCGCAGAGTGCTTGTTTCTTTTTTTGCGTTAGTGCTTTGTACGCATTTGAACACGATTAACGCAAAGCAATGCAGGCGTGTATTGCCGTTTTCATTTTATTGCTTGAACGCAATGCAACGCATCGGTAAGACAACTTCACGTGTATTGTGGCCTTGGCCTCAATGAGAT